>JAWZYU010000055.1:2439679-3039679 GCA_038380435.1 Ryuthela nishihirai
AAGCCATGGCCCCGTGTGCGGGAGAGCCATACCCTGTGCACGTTAAAGAACACGCTGGATGGCCTTGACAGGAGGCTACCATCTGTCTCCCAACAGCTGTTCCAGTGGGTCCCCTCCCCCAACCTTCTCTGAGCCTTCGGGGTCCATGTGACCTGGCCATTTAGCCCATGGTGTGCAAAAAAGTGCCGCTCAGAGGTAAAACAACCCAACCCATAGAGAATTAAATAACTTTAATTTTAAATTAATCATAAATATCTAAAATCAAACTTAAGAGAAAGGGGCCGGCAAATTCTTATAATTTACTCTGGGTAGTAGATATCTAAATTCAGTCAGGACAGCAAAATAGATAGTGCTGGGCCTGATTGAAGGTAAAGACTGCAATCAAATTTTCTAAATCTCAATGTTTTAAAGTATTATGGAAGTATGAATATTTTACAATAGCAATGCTAGTCATATAAATTCATGTCTAGCAAAAGTGTACATTTCTGAAGTTTGTGTAAACTTCTAAATTTCAATATTTATGAATTTCATATATTTCTTATGATAAGCATTGTTTCTTTAAATATTCCAGCTTCAATAATTCCATACTTGTGATGTCAATTTCTAATTTTCACTTTTTAAATTCTAGTGAGTTAGAAAAAATATCCCATTTTCATAATATGATGCATTTTTTTTTTAAAGAAAATTAGATTTGAGTAAGACATCTCCAGTGACAATTTTCAGTAAAAAAGCTTATTTTCAAAACTGGAGAGCTTTGAATGTAACTTTCCATTAAAATAACACACCTGAATTCTTTTGGTAGTATAGCACTCTTTTTTTATCTCATTTTCCATTGCAAACTGCCTATGTATTCAAATAATTATATCTCTGTGTTACAGATGTGCCACTGTTATCATCAACACAGCTGCTATCCAAGGAAACGGATTTGGCTGCGTCTGGTTCCAGGTTTGCTGTTGGTGGGAGGTGATCTGGTACTGTTTGCTGTGTTTCAGAACCGTCACAACTATGTCTATGTGCACAGTGCTCAACATGGCTGCCTTGCCTTGGCCATTATCTGCCTTTTACCTGATAGGAGGCCACCTAAAGGTAGGCAGGAAGCCATCAACACATGTAGCTACATCCGTGTGGAAGAGTTAAGTGATATTAGCCATCCCATAGAATGTGGAGTCTACCAGCACTTGTTACCCCCTTCCCCATGAATACAATGCTATTCACACAAAACATTCCATTATATCAAAAATAATGGGTTGACACATAGTGTAAGTTCTACCAATTAAGATAACTGACATCAGTACAGTTGTATATTTTCATCCAATGTGCCCACTGCAATCAAGAAGCCAGTGATAATGGTTTCTCATATAGCAAAAAAATTAATTTAACAACATTGGGAATCAATATTAAAATTCATGAGTCTGCCATAATGCTGGTATTGGTCGCATTTTTTGGGGTCATTATAAAAGAATACACATATTTTTAAGTTATACATTTTATTAAATAATTAAGTAACGAGAGTTATGTGTCCAAAATTCTTTGTTATGACAGTGTAGAGTTAGTATCAAGTTATATTTAAATATTAGATTTCCAAATCACTGGGTTGGTAGAGGTCAACCAACCTTGTGGCTCAGATGTCCCAATTTGACACAACTTTTTTTTAGAATACATTAAAAATGATATTTATTCCAAAAGCATTCCTAATTTACTGCAATGAAAGGAAATAATCTTTGCAGCCATGGGCATCCGCAGAAAATTTTCTGGGGGGGGGGGGGGGGGCAAAGCTTGGAAACAAATAATTACATCAATAAATTTTTATTTAATTAATAATTTTTTAGGTTTTTTTTAGTTGGGTTGTTTTACCTCTGAGCGGCACTTTTTTGCACACCATGGGCTAAATGGCCAGGTCACATGGACCCCGAAGGCTCAGAGAAGGTTGGGGGAGGGGACCCACTGGAATAGCTGTTGGGAGACAGATGGTAGCCTCCAGTCAAGGCCATCCAGCATGTTCTTTAATGTGCACAGGGTATGGCTCTCCCGCACACGGGGCCACGGCTTAACGTCCCATCCAACGGACGGCGGCCTTTCCAAGCCCATCGGTGTCCCCTACTGACTGTGGGCAGGACGGGAATTTTTTTTTTTTAGTAGATTATAGAATACAGTATTGCATCAATACAAAAACACACACATAATGTATATAAATTAATTATGTTTAAATTGTTACAATTAGAATTTGTGGAATTTTTACTCTATCCCGGGGATAAGTGCCCCATTTGCCCCCCTCTGCAGACACACATGTTTGCAGCTGTTGCATTGCACCTGACATGCTGAGAATGGACGAAAGTTGAATATCATACCAAAAATGGTACCCATATTGAAGAAAAATGGTACCCATATTGAACACAATATGAAACTTTGAGTTTCTTTACATTTTATACACACAATTACTTTTGTTGCTTAATTATTGAACAGAATATAGCACTTTAAAATATGGGTATTCTTTTATAATAACCCTGTGTGTAACAGAAATCCATAGCAATAACTAATTATCTTACAGGTTGGCTGAACTAGGAAACCAAATTTACACAGACTTATAAGGTACAATTTATAATTAACACTATAAGACAAATGCATTGGATAATTCATAAAATATCAGCAAATCCTTAGAAATCGTTACAAATTGTCACTGCTTGTTCAAAAAGCAGGTTCATTACTGACTGGTTTGTTGAAAAATAGAAAAAAAAGTTAGTTATATTTGTAAATTATGTATTTTTCGATGAAAAAAACATAATTTACTAAGAACACTAACTTTAACATTATATCAACCTTTTCAATAGTTTAGCATTAATAATTTAATACCTCATCTATAATTAGGATCATCTCTATCTCATCTATAATCTATCCTAAGGATACTAATTACAGGATTTCATGTTATCAATTCATGATACTTTTTAACAATCACCATTATTGCAATCATAGATAACTTATTAATAGCAAATTTATTCCAAATTCCCATATATCTGATTAGAAGTATTACCTGCAATATGCAACAGAAAATCTATCTCACTGCAAATATATTATCATCCTAGTACATATTTAAATAAATCTGATCTTCATTATGCTTATCAAGCTGTGTGCCTTCTTAGCCATTTGCAATAATGAGTCGTCTTGGAAGTAAACAAAAGGTTACAAATGAGCTGAGTCCAGAGAACAGAAGATGCAGTTTAATGGTGTATCCAGGAAATAAAAAAGGAGAGAAAAGTAATTTTTTTAGCATATCATTTTTAGCTTCGAAGTGATAAACTGGTTTTCATGGGGTAGGAGGCAACTTCAGGATATTGACAGAAATTAGTATATTTATACAATATATAATTCTGAATGGGCAGGTGAATGAACGAACGAACGAACAAAGGGTGTCCACAGTGGCAAAAATGTTTGGTTCCCTGAAATTCTGCAGGTTTGGTTGTTTTACCTCTGAGCAGCACTTTTTTGCACACAGTAACTAAATGGCCAGGTCACAAGGGCTCAGAGAAGGTTGGGGGAGGGGAACCACTGGAACAGCTGTTGGGAGACAAATGGTAGCCACCCATCAAGTGTATTCTTTAACTTGTACAGAGTATGGCTTTCCCACATGCACCACGGCTTGACATCCCACCTGACGGACAGCAGCTTTTCCAAGCCCATCAGTGTCCCCTACTGACCGTGGGCAGGGTGGGGAGTTTTGCAGAGATAAATCTCAACATTGAACCAGCTTGGACTCGAACCTCGGAACTGCAGATTACGAGCCTGGCACGCTACCTACTGACCATCCTCACCCCTAATTCTGCAGGTACTTGACTGATTGGCACCAAATTTGGTGTGCTGGTGCAACTTATGTCTAGCTGTTGAGGCCCTTTGAGTGTCTAAAATTTCTATTGGCTCTACTATTTCCTATCTTATGAATGCTGTAAATAGTATATTTATGATGGGAAAAGCTATGAATGGAGTACTACATTGTCAATTGCAAAAGTCTTCAATCAACATATATTTTGCAACAAACTTTCATTGGGATTTAACTAATTAATCAATATTTTATGATGGGGCGGGGGTGGCTCAGTCGGTAGCGCGCCAGGCTCGTAATCTGCAGTTCCCAGGTTCGAGTCCCAGCTGGGTCAGCGTTGAGATTTTTCTCCGCAAAATTCCCCACCCCCTTCCCACGGTCAGTAGGGGACACCAATGGGCTTAGAAAGGCTGTCGTCCGTTGGATGGGACGTTAAGTCGTGGTCCCGTATGCGGGAGAGCCATACCCTGTGCACGTTAAAGAACACACTGGATGGCCTTGACGGGAGGCTACCATCTGTCTCCCTAAAGCTGTTCCAGTGGGTCTCCTCCCCCAACCTTCTCTGAGCCTTCGGGGTCCATGTGACCTGGCCATTTAGCCCATGGTGTGCAAAAAAGTGCTGCTCAGAGGTAAAACAACCCAACCCAATATTTTATGATAACACATTTTAATAACTACCAAGTTTTTGCAATAATTCAATATATTCTACTCTTATTATACTTTGATTTATGTCACCTATAGAACTTCCCACTAATGAAAACCACTTCACTGCAACATGAAACTATTTAACAAATAGTTTGGTAGAATATTCACTGAAAATAGTTAGTCAAGTTACTGATGCAGTTGGTGTTTTCCTAATTATTAGCTGTATGTATTCACAAAACAGAGTTTATATGCATTTGCGACAGAGATAACCAATCGCACACCCTCCAGAGATTTAAATTGAAACCACCACAGGTCAAGTGATCACTGTCAACCAATGAAATACCACCATACCAGTAGCATTGAAAAGTGGATGTCTTAAATAGAAGTCTGGATTTTACCTCTGGGCAGAAATTCCTTGCATTGGACAGCTAAGAGACAGATGAAAGCTTCTGAAGGCTATCCTGAATACTCTTTAACATATGTTGAACATGATTTAATGCCACATCTGAGAAATGACAGCTTTTCCAAGCTCATCAGTGTCTCTTTCTCACTGAAGGCAGAATGGAAGTTAGCAGAGAGAATCAACATGATAGTTGGACCTGGAACATCTGACAAACTGAGCCAAGTCCCACCCATTAAATAGATAAACGAGTTTTGGGTTGTCTTACCTCCAAGCATTTCCCCGCCCTGCCCACGGTCAGTAGGGGACACTGATGGGCTTGGAAAGGCTGCCGTCCGTCGGATGGGCCGTTAAGCCGTGGCCCCGTGTGCAGGAGAGCCATACCCTGTGCACGTTAAAGAACACGCTAAATGGCCTTGATGGGGGGCTACCATCTGTTTCCCAACAGCTGTTCCAATGGGTCCGCTCCCCCAACCTTCTCTGAGCCTTCAGGGTCCATGTGACCTGGCCATTTAGCCCATGGTGTGCAAAAAAGTGCCACTCAGAGGTAAAACAATCCAATCCAACCTCCGAGCAGTACTTTTTTGCAAACAATGGGCTAAATGGCCAGGTCAAAAGGACCCCGAGGGCTCAGAGAAGGGGGAGGGACTACTGGACAGCTGTTAGGAGACAGATGGGGAGCCTTCTGTCAAGGGTAATTCAGCTCCGTGGCACACAGAGCCACAGATTAATGTCCCATCAGACAGACAGAAGCCTTTCCAAGCCTGTCAGTGTATCCTACTGATCAAAAGCAGGGTGGAGAGTTTTGCAGAGATAAATCTCAATGCTGGCCTAGGCGGGACTAGAACCTGGGAATTGCAAATTATGAACCTGGAGTGCTATCAACTGAGCCACCCCTGTCCTAGAAGAAATAGTCTATTCATTTTAATGAATTTCTCATACACAAATTCATTAAATCTGAAAAGAACATTTGAACAAAAATTTAAAGAAAAAAAAACTTGTACAAAGTTTTATAAATTATTGGAAATTGATGTAGGAAACAAAAACTTTAGCAAGAGACAAAGCCACCGTTTGAAAGTATTTAAATTGAACACTGGCAGCACACAATTGAAATTAAAAGAAATGAAAACTGATTAAGTTTAAACTTATATATATATTTTTTTTTTCTTATTGCTATCTTTTAAGGCAATCTTCCAAATAGCCGAAACTACTTCTAACGTTTCCAAGTTATTGCACAAATTAAATATTCTGATGCTAAGAAATTTACGTGCCGCTTGATGTATAACATATACTCAAATGTTCTAAGCACAATATTTTACTAGTTCCTGATTCAGTGTCAGACACTGGATTTTGTTAGCTAAGCTCAATAGAAGAAACAGTTTTACCATACAGATATTCTTATAAATTTCTAGAAAACTGCTTTAAAAGCTAATCTCAATATTCATAGCATAAAAAATTAGTAACTAGTTTTATACATTATACTGAATATATCAACAGATAGATAAATTTTGCTTCCATTGATATTACAAAAAAATTTCCATTGATATACACAAAAACAATGTGATAAACTGTGCAATTTTTCCCACTTTTTTGCATATGAAAGCATTTTTTTACAGAATTCTACTAAAATAAAAATTGGGAAAAAAATCTTAATTACATTTTACATTTTAAAGCTCCAATTTTCATGGATTTCCGCTAACTTTTATAGTCCAATTAAGAGTTGTCCTTTGCATATCTTGAAACTGGTTTCTTATGAACATTTTGTGTACAAAGGATGTAAAATAATGTACAAGATAAAATATAAAATAAAAATGCACTGCAAGCTTTAAATAAAGAAATAACTCTCGTATAAACTGTAAAATATTTACTACTCGCATAAAATCATCTTTAAAATTTAGTTACATTTTATTGTGAAACTAGTTGATTGACTGACAACATATTTCCAAAGCAGTGTTCCTTGTTGTTGAGTGCTATATATATATGCTGTTAGAGTGTCCATGAAGTCACAATTGCATAAATCAATAAATATTTTGCGTAAAAAATTTAGACGACATACAAGACTTGAATCTGCATCTCTCCAGAAACATGCCAGAGTATTCTACCATTGAACTCTGTCTTTTTTCGGGGCGGCAGTGGCTCAGTTGGTAGCGCACCAGGCTCGTAATCTGTAGTTCCCAGGTTCGAGTCCCAGCTGGGTCAGCGTTGAGATTTATCTGCGCAAAATTCCCCGCCCTGCCCACAGTCAGTAGGGGACACCGATGGGCTTGGAAAGGCTGCCGTCCGTCGGATGGGACGTTAAGCCATGGCCCCGTGTGTGGGAGAGCCATACCCTGTGCACGTTAAAGAACACGCTGGATGGCCTTGACGGGAGGTTACCATCTGTCTCCCAACAGCTGTTCCAGTGGGTCCCCTCCCCCAACCTTCTCTGAGTCTTCGGGGTCCATGTGACCTGGCCATTTAGCCCATGGTGTGCAAAAAAGTGCCGCTCAGAGGTAAAACAAACCAAACTGTCTTTTTTCTGCTAATTTAAGACTAAACTCTTCACCAAGATTTTCGAGCCAACTGTTGGCACCATCTATGATCTCGGGTGGCAACTATTACATTTTATATTGCACTGAGTAAGATGGAAATAAATAATAAAGACTCATCACGCTATTTAGCATTATGTATGCGTATATGTCGGTGAAATTTTTTCCACAAAATATTTATTGATTTATCAACATCAAAAAGTGAACAGAATTGAATGCTGATTCAGGTCGCTTTAACATGCAGACTCGTATCTCTGAATACAATGGTAGTGTTTAGCACCTCTGTCTTGCAAAATGACTTACAGTATAAGTTAGCTTCAACTGTTTTCCTCCGAGTGGCACTTTTCTTGCACACAACATCCATTGTAAAGACATGAAAGCCTCCCACCAAGGCCATCTAGCATGTTCTTTAACGTACACAGGGCCATGGTTTAATGTCCCATCCAAGAGACAGCAAGCTTTCCAAGACACTTGCTGTCCCCTACTATTTATATTAAAATTTATTCATTTTCCCCTACCGACCAAGGGCAGGATGGGAGGGTTTTTCAGCATGGAGAATTTGAAGGTATGGAGTTTTGAGAAGATAAATCACACTCTTCCCAGGAACTGGGAAGAATACTCTTCCTGACAGGAATAAACACTCTTCCCAGGAGCAAATCGAACCTAGGAACTGCAGATTACAAGCCTGGCATGCTACAGACTGAGCCACCCCTACCCCAAGAGTATAAGTTGTGTGAATTATATATTGTAACATAAAGCCTGGAAATGCCAATTTTTCAGTGATGAAGGCATAAATGTTTTCTAATCTATACTTTATACAGTTGTTATTGATGATTGACAATGTGAAATATATTGCTAATAGTTATTTACAGAGTCTATAAATGTGTGTTCTTAAAATATACCTATGTCATCTGAATGACAGCATATGTGGCAGTGTGCTTGATTACGTAAGATTTATCACCTATCAAACACATCAAAATACAGCCATTGCTTAAAAAAAGTGACTAGACATTTTTTTATGTTTCATTGGTGATAAATTTAATAAGTTCATGCACAAAGGTTGCTATATATATATGCTCATACACCAGACATCATGACTGACTTTTATAGGCACAGATTCATGAACCCTGTGAATAGCCACTAGTAATCATCAATGGCAACTATACGATGTTTATAGCCTTAACTGGCATAGTGTTAGAAAGCTAGCTACTATTTCTGCAGGGCAAACTTTGTGTGTTAGCTGTATCTGAGGCAGTGGTGCACCCAGAGGGGGGGGGGGAGGAAGAGGCCCTGGCACCCCCAAAGAAAAGAAAAAACACTAGAAAATTTTCCAAAAATCTTTTCCTAATTTAAATTCATTTTTTATATTTATGTTGTGTCATGTCTTCTATTTCTATACTACTTATGAATTAGCGTCATATGAGGTGGGAATACCCTATAGCTTTCGGGAATCACGGCCGTTGTGAACACAAGGCGAATGAAGTAGTGTTCGGGCGAACAAGGCAGGCGTTACTTCGTTTGCCCAAGCCAGGCCAGCACCCCCCACCCCACCCCCAAGATTAAATCCTGAGTGCGCCACTGATCCTGAGGTATAGTGGTCAGCAGTAACTTCGGTCTTAGTAAGGCATGTCCTTGTATGAGAAGGCTTGTAAATGCTAGGATTCTTCTCTATTTTATGTGTTGCAAATGAAATGTATTAATTATAAAGCACCTTTATTCCTGAAAGAATCAATGTCAGCTCAATATAAAATATTTAATTGCTAGGCTGCAACATATAACTTAAAGTTTTAAGTCAGCTTGCATGACAAAGGGTGGTGTTAAAGACTGCCACGGTATTCAGATATATAAAACCACGTGTTAAAGCAACCTCGGAATCAAAACTATAACATATGTACAACACATTGTTGCTTTGGTATATATCATTAGCATTAAGTGCATTTTAATTGTGAAACTATCTGGTTTTAGTGATGGATTTATGTGACTAGTAAACATTTTACAATGCGTAGTTATTTCTTGATTAAGATTCTAATGTTTGTGTTGTAAAATATAGCCTCAGTAATTCAGAAAAATTCTTTGTGCAACAAAAACTACAAGAAAATGAATAAATTTAATATAAATAGTCAAATTAAACTCATTTCTTCACTACTTTCATTTCAAAATAATAAAGTCCTTATTACATGAACACAATACAAATACTTGTGAAAATGTTTGAGAGGTTGCATCACAAATATTTAAAACATGGAGAGTTCAGTGTAAAACACATTTGTACACAACTGTGTTAGATCATAATTTAAATGCATTAGTACAAATCTTCACAGATAAGATTTCAGTCTCATCACAGTAAGATATATCTCTGACATTTTAGTAATATTTTAAATTAATATTTTTTATGAAATTTTATTCTCCTTCCCATTGCGAACCATTTACAATTACCTGCATTTTGAGGGCATTCAGCTATCACATCATTTTATGTGGCATCTCACTATTTTAATAAAAAAATAAATAAATACCTCCTCGAGCAGCTGCTTGCCACGGAGGTTTGACAAGAGCCTGCTAGTTTAATACGCCATACTAAACACACGCTTGAATAAATTATTTTCATATTAATTTTTAGGTTGAGTTCATTTTAAAGTAGAACAAAATGCAATGTCTATTTTCCTTGGAATTTTCATACAGTATCTTTTGCAATTTCTTAAACGGTTTTTCTAGCATTTGCATGAATACCAGAATGTAAATCTGCTACTAACCAATACATAGTTGAATTCAAACTTAATTAACTGTTAGAAGTTTAAGGTCCTAGAAGTGTAGAATATACGAAAAGAAATTTAGAAAAATGTAAAATGGATTTGTTACAGCCTGTGCAGCAAGAAATGAAATTCAAATGTGACTGAGAATTTTATGTTTAATTTTCTCTTATCTCTGAATCAAGTTAGGACCACATTTCCTTTTCCACTTTTCGCTTAATTTGAAATTTTATTAACAAAAAAGAATAACTGTTCTGCAAAGCTATGGAAGGTCTAAAAACAACATGGAAAATGTGTCTCAGTACTTTTCAAAACTAATTGCGAGACTGAATTTCCTTTCCATGGGCACAAATGATGGATCCAATATATGGGCTTGGGTTGGGTTGTTTTACCTCTGAGCGGCACTTTTTTGCACACCATGGGCTAAATGGCCAGGTCACATGGACCCCGAAGGCTCAGAGAAGGTTGGGGGAGGGGACCCACTGGAACAGCTGTTGGGAGACAGATGGTAGCCTCCCGTCAAGGCCATCCAGCGTGTTCTTTAACGTGCACAGGGTATGGCTCTCCTGCATACGGGCTCACAGCTTAACGTCCCATCCGATGGATGGTGGCCATTCCAAGCCCATTGGTGTCCCCTACTGACCATGGGCAGGGCGGGGAATTTTGCGGAGATAAATTTCAATGCTGACCCAGCTGGGACTCAAACCTGGGAACTACAGATTACGAGCCTGGCGCGCTACCAACTGAGCCACCCCTGCCCCAATATATGGGCACAACAGATGATATACACCTATTCAGTCCCCTTAAACCACTCCGCCTGTACCGTGCACTTGTCCGATCGAAACTGGACTACGGATCCCAGGTGTACGACTCAGCACAGGATTCGGTGGTGAAGGTGCTGGACCCCCTCCATCATCAGGCCCTCCGTGTTTGCACGGGAGCCTTCCGCACTTCACCGGTCCAGAGTCTTTACGTTGAGACCGACGAACCATCTTTATCTCTTCGCTGTCAGCAGTTGTCCCTACAATATGCTTCTAAATTGCGATCCCTGCCAGGCCATCCCACTTGGGACTGCGTTTTCAGTCCGAAGTGGGAACTACTTTACACTAATCGGCCGACTGCCATTCGTCCTTTCGGTTTGCGTGTCCGAGGTTACCTGCGAGACATCAACACCAGTCTCGATAGCATTGCACAGTCGACAGCTGAGCCACTACCACCTTGGCTCGCTGTTTCCCCTTCCTGCGATTTCTCCCTGTGCAGGACCGGGAAGGCCTTTACACCCGACTGTGTGTACCGGCAACTCTTTGCCAGCCATCGTGCTGAGCACCCGGACTTCTTGCCTGTCTTTACAGATGGCTCGAAGTCCGGCACTTCGGTGGGATCAGCCATGGTCTGCTGTGATGTAATCATTGCAGACCAGATCCCACTGCAGTGTTCCATCTTCACTGCAGAGTTGCACGCTATCAGCCTCGCCTTGGACCACGTGGCGACTAAGCATCATCGTCGGTGTGTGCTTTACACCGACTCGCTTAGCTCGCTACAAGCTTTGATCTCGGTGAGGCATCGTCCTCACCCAGTTCTTACTAAGATCCGCCAGCAGCTACATCGTCTGGCAGCCACCACCACCATCCATTTCTGTTGGGTGCCCGGTCACGTCGGAATCAGGGGCAATGATTTGGCAGATTCTGCTGCTAGGTCAGCCACGCCCCTGTCCGACTCTCCGTTGCCGGTTCCCTATCTGGATTTCCGGCAGCGTTTTACCATCGAGCTCCGGGCACAGTGGCAGAGATCTTGGTCAGAACAGCTTACGAACAAGCTCTTTGAGATCAAACCTATCATCAAACCATGGCAGTCTTGTTACCGCAGGAATCGCAAGGAGGAAGTTGTACTTGCTCGGCTCCGCTTAGGTCACTCGTTTATTACTCATTCGTTTCTTTTAAGGGCGGACGACGTACCTAAGTGCGAGTTTTGTGACACCATTTTTACTATTAAACATATTTTAATCGAATGTCCGTGTTTTAATTTCGAACGTCAATGTTATTTTAGCTTTCATAATTTTATGTCCGAGCCTCTTACACTCGGACATCTTTTATCTGATCATTGCATTTTATCTCCAGTTTTTAACTTTTTGAAATATTGTGGATATTTTAAACGAATTTGATTTTACCGTAATTTATGCATTATTTACCCCAGGTCTCTTACACCTGGGATTATATTATTTAATATTTCTACACTTGTTTTACTCTGTTCCTATACACTTGTTTTCTGTTGTTTTACCACTTTTCAATGTTGAAACTGTATTTTAACTTTTGGTTACGGGGTTCGATGTCTTTTATCTTTTATATTATCTTTTGTTTGGCGCATTATGGCCTTGTTGCCGATGCGCCATTAAACCCCAAACAACCAACCAACCAACCCCTT
Organism: Ryuthela nishihirai; assembly: GCA_038380435.1. Classification (NCBI taxonomy): domain Eukaryota; kingdom Metazoa; phylum Arthropoda; class Arachnida; order Araneae; family Heptathelidae; genus Ryuthela; species Ryuthela nishihirai. The sequence continues at coordinate 2,452,229 of JAWZYU010000055.1, forward strand.
AAACCACCCAATAATATCAGTTTTTGAGAAACTATATACCAATATAGAGCCAATCTACATTTTGAAACAACTATTGCAACTGTAAAAAAAAATGCATGTCATCCTAAGATTTTAATTGATCACAAAATAGCCTGCAGTTAAAATATGTAGTTTATATGAATATTTCTGAATTACTGATGTTAATATCTACACATATAACTGTATTGTTGTTATCATTCTGCATTGTTGCTAAATGTCGATGTATTTTTATCTGCTGCTAAAAAAATATTAGCAAGCAGCCATTAAAATGTATATCACTTTTAATCTTTATATGTTCATGTACTGCTGTGATATAAACGTGGAAAAATAATGCATATCGGACTGTAAAGTGCAATAGTGAAATAAATCACAAGCATATTGATCTCTATTGAAATTCGCTTAATTCATTAAAAACTTACAAATGAGAGAAAAGTTGGTTTTAGAAGTAGAATTGTCTGTTTAATATCAGTCTTTATTTTGCATATGATAGTCTTTTTCAACATATTGAATTGTTATGCCCACCAACACAAGAACATAAAGAGGTTCCTAAACTATTTTTCATACTGGGAAATTCGGCAGTTATGAAAAAAAATTTAGAGCATCTTTTGCACACAAACTCTGGTTATACTGCATTATGCTTTATTACGTAAAGTTATATATCACAATTTCCCGATGGAATGTGGCACAGCATAGCCTTTGTCACTCTTGCAGCATAAAACCTCCAAACAATCAAACCTGATGGAATGAGTGTGAATACTTTGAAATAAATGTCGATAACTGTCAAGCAACTGTTCTTAACATAGCAAATTCAGATTAAATTTAACACCCTTATTAATACGAAATAATCCATAAAACTAATCTAGTTGGGCTATTTCTAGTCTTATACAGGGTGATTCAAGTGTCTCTATACATGGGAAAAATGGTCTCTTTAATAACAAAACATGCTCTATATGGGTACCATTACATTGATAACACATACAGACATATCGACATGCCTTCATTCGTTGATGTTCGTGTACAGCCACGTCTTGGTTGGTCAATAACACTTAGTCTTTCAGAACTTCTCAATATTTGGCAATAGTATCGTGTGTGATGTGCCTGCCAGGGGTGTCTCCTGTTGAAATCCTCTGCAACCATGTGTCAGCTTCCTGATCTGGCCAGGAGAATGATCTCTATATGCTCTTCTTTAGACAAAGGCATTTCAGAATGGCACCTAAAAAAATTAAATTATTCCCTATGTATGGAGACTTTTGAATCACCCTGTACAGAACTGTATAACAGTCATGTGTTTGTTTAACATACACACAATGGGCCTTAAAATATCTATTAATCCTTAGAATATTCAAACCTAACTTGCTCATTTTTTAGTTTCCTATCTTAATCCCCATGATCATGTTACTTGATCATTATATAAGTGATTCAAATATTCTAATATACCTACTTCAGTTTTTACAAATATGCATGAGTCACATTAAAGAGTATTTCAGAATGAATCTGTGACTGTAGTGAATGTGAGGCAAAAATACACTGCTCTACCAAAATATTAGAGAATTTTTATGTTATGCAAATGGAAATCTATTTTGAAGCTCTACAACTTTTAAATATGCATTTAATGGAAAAGGCATGACTGAAGATAAAGATCATAATCAAACCTATTTTAATTTCTATTTTTTAAAAATATTTCTTTAGTATTTATAGTTAAGCTGTCCCGTGGCCAAGTGGTTAGCGCACTTGGCTACTGATCTAAGAGACCTGGGTTCGAGCCCCGGATAAGGCATGGACGTTTGTGTTGTTTTTCTGCTGAGGGTTTTCCATCCTCACAGACTTTCTACTTGGCATATAAACTGACAGGCTCCTGTCAGACCTCTGTGGCAAGCAGCTGCTTGAGGGGGTATTATTATTTTTTTATTTTATTTATAGTTATGGAAGCTAGAATATTTTGCAACAGTAATTGTCATAAGACTTCAGAAATCAATTAAAACTTAAATAATATGTATTGTTTCAAACTATTTAATAAATTAGCTGATATTTGGAAGTTTGAATAATGAAAATTTCAGTATTAGAAAATAATGAATGACATAACAATAATTAACTGGCATAGTCTGCCAGCATAATTAACTGCCATTAACTGGCAGCTAGTGACTGTTCCAGGAAGGCAAACTTTGTGTGCTGTGTTAGCTCTAACTGAAGTATAGGTCAGCAGTGACTTCATTCTTAGTAGGGAATGTCCTTGTATGAGAGCCTGTAAAAGTTAGGAGTAGCTTCTAGGAATTCTTCTCTCTCCTATACGTTACAAATCAAAAAAATAAAATAATCAGCTGAAGGTTCAAGGTGTTTTAAGTTCATGGTGAAATTAGCCTCCAATGAGGGAGCTCCCTACAGAACAGGAAGGTGAGAAAGCAAAGGCAGAAGATACTACCTCAGCTATCTCAATACTATTACCCTTCCAGGGCCCAGCCTGAAAAATAGGTTTCTATCCTAAATTAAAAAGGTATTGTATTTTTAACACCTCTAAAAAAAAATTTTTTTTTTAAAGAATATCATTTTTATTCATAAGAGTAAAGAATACAAATACATTTACAATTTGACCTGCAACGCTAAATAGCTTATCTGCAGGAAAATGAATAAATTAAACTTATGTCATTCAGCCACAAAAATGGTGTACATCAATAAATCCACAAAACACAACAAATAAAAATCAGCTAACTAGAAAATACCAAATAATTTTTAATTCCATTTTAAGTCTTCTAAAAGAATCTATATTTAGTAATTCTTTTGGAATAGCATTAAACATAAGTGGTACTTGATATTCGGTACCACTTATGTTTAATGCTATTCCAAAAGAATGTGAATCAGAATTCCAAAAGAATGTGAATCAGAAAAGAATCAGAATCGAAATAATTATGCTTCCCGTAATTATTTCGAAAATTTGGCAATTTGTAATAACCTTGGTTTTGAAGTCTTGTATTTTTGTTATTTTGGGCATATATATTAAAATTTTTAAAATTCGATATTTCTGTTTTTAAAAAAATAAAGTTTGGTGTGTTGTACTAAGACCGTATGCATATGTCATCGGCTCTCACAATTCAGATTCTCCGAACGTATATATATATATGGGTTGGGCTTAGAAGAGTTAAGTATACCAATCTAGAAAAACAGGTAGAGAAGCAGGACCCTAGACCTTGCAGAAGAGGCCGATGTCCTGAAAGTAATCTGTGAGAAGACACACGTGCGTTCACTGCAGCTGCTTGTTCTGATGGGGACCAAGAATGTTGCCCTGAGTGGGATTCGAAACCACATCTCCCAGAAGCATGCTAGGCATCTTAACCGCTAGTCCACCAGAAAATAACCATTTTCTTCAACAATGTGATGTAAGCATTTTGGCATTTTTGTTGATTCACCGCTGGCGCAATCTATGTTGGGAATCAAGCAGCCACGCTGCTTCGTTATGATGGAAGAAATATTTGTCACTTACAGTGTTATATAAATAATTCACGAACAAAGTATCATATGAAAATATCCTGCAAGCAAGAAACACTGTTGCCTACAGGACATTTTCCTGTGACACTTTATTACTGAATAATTAATAATTTTTATAAACATGATTATTTGTTGTTAAATATTCCAGTTTTCATAATTCTTTATATACTGAACAAATATTGTTGATAATCCAAAGTTAAATAATTTTATTATGATATTTAATTTAACTTCAGTCACATTTTTCCATTTGATGCATATTTTAGAAGTAATAGAGCTTCAAAATTAGATTCCCACTCACATAACTTGAAAGTTATCTAATGTTTCGATAAGGTGGCGTACATATTATTACTCAAGCAGATGTTTGACATGAGGCCTGACAGAAGTCCATTAGTATAAAATGGCATACGGAAGACTTAAGAGGATGGTTTTATCTAAAACTTGAACTCGGTCCCTTTTACATTCCAGCAAAGCACAAACCATACAATACTTGCAATGATTAACCACTGAATTTGTATGGGTTCTATCATTGTCCTTGAACCACTGTCCACCAGGGCTATCTTAAGGCATAGGCACACTGGGCAGTTGCCCAGGGACCCCCACAATTCTAAATTTCGCAAAAGTTTGTGTTGATAAATCCTCGCTTTACACAGCATGTTTTTAAGTTAAACATTGATTTTGTTAAAAGTACCAATAAATCTGTAGGCTTAATTTTATTGACCATTTGCATTTTTATTCCCATAGATGGGTGGGTAGGTGCCCCAGTGCATTGCTTTGCCCAGGGGGGGGGGGGGGGGGGGGGGGGGCTCAGTCGGTAGCGCGCCAGGTTCGTAATCTGTAGTTTCCAGGTTCGAGTCCCAGCTGGGTCAGCGTTGAGATTTATCTCCGCAAAATTCCCCGCCCTGCCCACGGTCAGTAGGGGACACCGATGGGCTTGGAAAGGCCGCCGTCCGTCGGATGGGACGTTAAGCCGTGGCCCCGTGTGCGGGAGAGCCATACCCTGTGCACGTTAAAGAACACGCTGGATGGCCTTGACGGGAGGCTACCATCTGTCTCCCAAAAGCTGTTCCAGTGGGTCCCCTCCCCCAACCTTCTCTGAGCCTTCGGGGTCCATGTGACCTGGCCATTTAGCCCATGGTGTGCAAAAAAGTGCCGCTCAGAGGTAAAACAACCCAACCCTTTGCCCAGGGGCCTACAATACTGTTAAGACAGCACTGCTGTCCACATAAACAATCACTGATTCATTCCACAATCCTTTAAAATTATTTTTCCCACCCTTGCAAATGGTTACAGTACAAAATTAAACTTCTAAAAATGTATATGAACACAGTTTGTAGCTTTTCCCTAATGAGTGATTTAGTTATATCTGTTATAAAGCAATTGAATTATCCTGAATGCACACACAAATAGTAACACACTTTATTTTGCACTATTTGTAGACTCTGAGGAAGATGTGATGCAGGTGAACTGGAAACCACATGGCTCATTCAAGTTCCTGCAAGATAATGAAACTGATATGCTTTGATATGGTAGGCTTCTGTCAATAACTGTAGGGAGCAGAAAAACAACTAAAGTCGATTACTACAATCATCTACTAATTTTGTGCCATAATGGGGGGGGTCGTTATTTGTTCAGTGTAGATACAACATTTTTGCCTCTAATCTCCAGCAAAGATGACAGTGAAACTCATTATACTGATCTAAATTTTTTATATGGGGTAAGTTATAATTTGAGACCATTAATGATTGTACATGGTTCTATGTGCTCCGTTATTAAAAAAAGGTTGACCTTTTTGCAGGGACATCGACAGATTAGATCGCGCCCTGAGGCAAACAATTAAATATTGCTCCTGATGGATTATAAGACAAAAATATAAGAAAATCTTCAATTGCTATTTTGTTTTTATTGCAAGAGAAACATTAATACAAAACAATTATATAATAATATTAATTAAATGTTTGCTCTACTGGGATATCACAATATAAAACTGTTTATAAGCTCTTCTAAATCTAAATTATAAGCTATGTCCGCCTCTATCGGTATAGTTGCTAGACCAATCTTTCTTGGGTTATTGTTCGCAAATAATTTTTAAACGGTTTAAGCTTGGAAAAATTTCTTTCCGCACTTGCTACGCTAACAGGAATTGTTAACAATATCGTAATTGTTAACAATAATCCCCAAAATGATAAATATAACATAAATTAAGCAAAACTGGTTAAGGAAAAATAAAAGTGAATGGGTGGACCATCACAGGCACTGTGAGGCAGGCTGCCTCTATGCTACACCCTGTTGACGGTACTGCCTTTTTGCATTATGGCATCTGTTAATGAGTAAAATGCACCTGAAGTTCTACTGAATGATATCAACTTACTGTATTTTTCCGTTATAATACTTTTTTCTAAAATTTTTAGACCAAAAATTGGGGGTCATCTTATACATGGGAGTAACCGGTTGAGAGACCCTGCGGTTGCCATGGCGAAACTGCTGGTACCTTGTCTCCGCAAACAGGCTTCCGCCAATCACTAGCCTTTGTTAACTCTGTCGATTGACATCATTAATGGCTGATTCTTAAAAATATTACCTAATTACTAAATATTCTTTGAATATTTTTAAAAAAATATCAAATGTGTTCTGTTTTATGTTTAAAATGTTGATTTCTTAATTTTGAGTTCGAAAAAGTAGGGTTAATCTTATAAATGGAAAAATTCGGTATATATACAAAATATACACACTATATTATTCCATCACTAGAAAACTTAGGCTGTCAGAAACAAGCTGCTATGTTAAGTTGCAACTTCAATGTCTTTTGCTATTACTGAAAAGTGTAATGCAAGAATGTTACTAAACTTTATGTAAAAAACTTATGTAAAAAACTTTTTTACATAAAGTTTAGTAACATTCTTGCATTACACTTTTACACATTACACTTTTTCTTAGTGTCCCATACTGCACTCATTAGTGGATTTGAATTATGCTCTACCTTTTTATGTGATATGAACTTTTTTCTTGAAATGTAAATAATTGTACAAAGAAACATAGAGAACAAAATTTACATGTGATACACGACTTCATTTAGAAACATGGATTTTCAACTTAATTGAATTTCTAAAATTTTCTTATTTTAAAGTTAAAATGGTTAATACTCAAGATGCCACTAGGAAACTCAGTAAAAAGCTGTTTAGGGGCAGATTGGTGATTCCAAAGACAAATTCAGCAGTTCCAGTACTGTATCTTATGGAAGAAGAGAAGGGTTCGGTTGGGTTGTTTTACCTCTGAGCGGCACTTTTTTGCACACCATGGGCTAAATGGCCAGGTCACATGGACCCCAAAGGCTCAGAGAAGGTTGGGGGAGGGGACCCACTGGAACAGCTGCGGGAGACAAATGGTAGCCTCCCGTCAAGGCCATCCAGCGTGTTCTTTAACGTGCACAGGGTATGGCTCTCCCGCACACGGCGCCACGGCTTAACGTCCCATCCGACGGACGGCAGCCTTTCCGAGCCCATCGGTGTCCCCTACTGACCGTGGGCAGGGCGGGGAATTTTGCGGAGATAAATCTCAACGCGAACCCAGCTGGGACTCGAACCTAGGAAGAAGAGAATTAGCTTTAAATATTTGAAGACAGAAAATGACATTTTGTTGTTTTTTCTCAGGGAGTACACTTTTTGTAACTTCTAAGGGAAGATAAGTTAATTTATTTTTTTTAACTCTGGAAGTTTTTGAACCCTTCTAAAAGCCTTTGACACACTTTATTCAAGATGGTGGTTTTATAGATTTAATACATTTGAAAACTGTTTAAAAAAACTTATCATGTTTGTTAAATGGCTTAATCAAATCTCTGGATCCAACAGTTATGTAATTCTGGGAGAAATACATGACAATTGCATTTTAATTTCATTTTCGGTAGCAATTATTTTTGATGAAACTGACCTATACACTAATACAAACCCTACACTACTTACTGAAAGTACTGAGCTACTTCTTGGGGCGGGGGTGGCTCAGTCGGTAGCGCACCAGGCTCGTAATCTGTAGTTCCCAGGTTCGAGTCCCAGCTGGGTCAGCGTTGAGATTTATCTCCGCAAAATTCCCCGCCCTGCCCACGGTCAGTAGGGGACACCGATGGGCTTGGAAAGGCCGCTGTCCGTCGGATGGGACGTTAAGCCGTGGCCCCGTGTGCGGGAGAGCCATACACTGTGCACGTTAAAGAACACGCTGGATAGCCTTGACGGGAGGCTACCATCTGTCTCCCAACAGCTGTTCCAGTGGGTCCCCTCACCCAACCTTCTCTGAGCCTTCGGGGTCCATGTGACCTGGCCATTTAGCCCATGGTGTGCAAAAAAGTGCCGCTTAGAGGTAAAACAACCCAACCCAACTGAGCTACTTCCATGTTATGTGATTAGAAAGCTACATTCCAAAGCTCCAAACTTTGAAAATATGATTTTACTGGAAAATGTTGCAGCACACAAAATAAAAATATCTATCAAATATTAAAAACTCAGTTTTCAAACATATATAAATATTTAAAGAGTTATCAAAGTTGAAGAATTTAATAACAGTGTTACTAGTTATGAGAATTTACCTGAAAGATTGATTAAAACATATATGTAATAACTCTTGAAACAAATTGTTAATACAACAAATATAATTTTACAAGTATGTGTAATGTTGTTGTTGTTATATTTTTCAGAAAAGTGTTCATGATAAGTATAACAGCATCTTCTGTTAAATTATTCAGTAATAATTATCACAGGAAAAGTCCTGTAGACAAGGAACACTTGAAAAATGAGTTGAAAAAAATTGGTTTTCCTGACTGGGATTCGAACCTGTCTCCCAGAAGCATGCTGAGCATCTTATCTGCTAGACCACCAAGTGTTGGGTTGGGTTGTTTTACCTCTGAACGGCACTTTTTTGCACACCATGGGCTAAATGGCCAGGTCACATGGACCCCGAAGGCTCAGAGAAGGTTGGGGGAGGGGACCCATTGGAACAGCTGTTGGGAGACAGATGGTAGCCTCCCGTCAAGACCATCCAGCGTGTTCTTTAACGTGCACAGGGTATGGCTCTCCCGCACACGGGGCCATGGCTTAACGTCCCATCCGACGGACGGCGGCCTTTCTCAAGCCCATCGGTGCCCCCTACTGACCGTGGACAGGGCAGGGAATTTTGCGGAGATAAATCTCAACGCTGACCCAGCTGGGACTCGAACCTGGGAACTACAGATTACGAGCCTGGCGCGCTACCGACTGAGCCACCCCCGCCACAGACCACCAAGCAGCTGACAAACTGTACAACTGACATATAAACCTTCCGGTTTTGATTCACCGATGACTCCAGTAATATCTATCACTCACACATAGTTTATATAATGCTGTGAGCGTGAGTGACAAATATTACTACCATCAAATATGCAGGAGCTTGGCTGCCTAACTCCTGATAATAGATGGCACCACTGGTGAATCAAAACAGGAAAGCTCGTATGTCACTTGGAGAGTTGGTCAGCTCCTTGGTGGTCTAGTGGTTAAGGTGCCTGACATGCTTCTGGTGAGGGGTGGGGGTGGCTCAGTCGGTAGCGCGCCAGGCTCGTAATCTGTAGTTCCCAGGTTCGAGTCCCAGCTGGGTCAGCGTTGAGATTTATCTCCGCAAAATTCCCCGCCCTGCCCACGGTCAGTAGGGGACACCGATGGGCTTGGAAAGGCCGCCGTCCGTCGGATGGGACGTTAAGCCGTGGCCCCGTGTGCGGGAGAGCCATACCCTGTGCACGTTAAAGAACACGCTGGATGGCCTTGACGGGAGGCTACCATCTGTCTTCCAACAGCTGTTCCAGTGGGTCCCCTCCCCCAACCTTCTCTGAGCCTTCGGGGTCCATGTGACCTGGCCATTTAGCCCATGGTGTGCAAAAAAGTGCCGCTCAGAGGTAAAACAACCCATGCTTCTGGTGATACCTGGGTTCGAATCCAAGTCAGGACAACCAATCAATTCGTTTTTCAAGTGCTTCTGTTAAATGTTCTAGCTTCCATAACTCTTTAAATATTAAATTAATATTGCTGAAAAATTGATATTTATATATATATATGAGACATTCAGTTTACTAACAGTGTTTTTGGTAAAAAAAACTTTTCAAATTTATTTTGAATTTAGTCTCATTCACATAGCATGAAAATGCCCCAATACTTTTGATAATAAGTGTAAATACAATAGCTCAAGTAATAGAAGAGAAATTTACAGATATACAAAGACTGGGGAATAAAGATAGAAAGCTTGAAAGTAATATAAAAGAATTTGCTGTGCAGCCATCTACATTCTATCAATTTTTTTTCCCTTAAGAAAATTATGAAGTTTTGATATATATATAAAACACACTTTTTGAAAAATATTACACATTGTGAAATTATAAAGCAGATATACAATTTCAAACTTTATAATTACTCTGTCACGTGAAAGAACAAATGATGAAAAGGGAGAGTTGGGTTGGGTTGTTTTACCTCTGAGCGGCACTTTTTTGCACACCATGGGCTAAATGGCCAGGTCACATGGACCCCGAAGGCTCGGAGAAGGTTGGGGGAGGGGACCCACTGGAACAGCTGTTGGGAGACAGATGATAGCCTCCCGTCAAGGCCATCCAGAGTGTTCTTTAACGTGCACAGGGTATGGCTCTCCTGCACACGGGGCCACGGCTTAACGTCCCATCCGACGGACGGCAGCCTTTCCAAGCCCATCGGTGTCCCCTACTGACCGTGGGCAGGGCGGGGAATTTTGCGGAGATAATGAAAAGGGAGAGAAATGCATCAAGTTTAAATATGTTCAATATGGTATCAGGTACAATACCCCCTCAAGCAGCTGCTTGCCAGAGGTCTGACAGGAGACTCAGTTTATATGCCACAGAAGAAGATCTGAGAGGATGGCAGGACCTCAGTATAAAAACAACACATACATCCATGCTTTCCCCGGGGCTCGAACCTAGGTCCCTTAGATCAGTAGCCAAGCACGCTAATAACTCGGCCACAGGACGGCTTACCAATGATATTTAATCTCTTCCCACACTCAACAGAAAACACCAGGAGTTACTTGGGTGATAGTAATCCTATCCTTAAGTTCCTTGATAGAGTGTGGTAATGGCATGTGATAAAGTGCATCTTTGATGAAATCCCACAGAAATATTTCAATGGAGTTAGGTCTGGTGAATGTGGTCATCTAAGAGGGCCCACAGCTGATGCTGATCCAAGAGCCTGGAATTACTGATAGCTTGTGTTGTTTAGTTTCCTCACATTGAAATACACATTGTATTCCACTACATCTGTCCGCAAAATTCCCCGCCCTGCCCACGGTCAGTAGGGGACACCGATGGGCTTGGAAAGGCCGCCGTCCGTCGGATGGGACGTTAAGCCGTGGTACCGTGTGTGGGAGAGCCATACTCTGTGCACGTTAAAGAACACGCTGGATGGCCTTGACGGGAGGCTACCATCTGTCTCCCAACAGCTGTTCCAGTGGGTCCCCTCCCCCAACCTTCTCTGAGCCTTCGGGGTCCATGTGACCTGGCCATTTAGCCCATGGTGTGCAAAAAAGTGCCGCTCAGAGGTAAAACAACCCAACCCAACAACCACTACATCTGTGTAATCCACCATTTCTGATTTTCCTAGAGCAGTGCTTCCCACAGAATTCAAAACAACTGCAAACTAATGAAACATTATATATTTCTCCTCACCTGTCAGGTCATTTGTTCTCATTTCATATAACAAATGGTTATATATATTTGAAGTTGTAAAGCTATTTTTAACTGCCCATATTACTATGTATTTGAATGGCTGGGACTTTTGAGGCTTAAGTTAATACTATAATTAATGCAATATGTTAAACTACTTTCAAATAGATTTAAAATTAATTACACTTCATAGCTCATTAATAGTAAAAGAAATGTTCTATAAACAATAAATTTTCAGTTATTCTAATAACTTTTCCCTAAACTTAAAAATCTTGCTTCTCGTATGCAAAGAACTATACGTTAATATTTATTAGTAGATGAATTTCACTGGATTTCTGCTACAGATGAACTATCTTATCACAGCTTTTTTCTACACATTTTATAACAAATCTCAAGTATGTATTTGTGACGCTAATTATTTAGCAAACACTTCTGTAATTGTTGGACATTTGTTATTATATTTGTAAATGCTAAACAAAGTCTACAAATAGTGTGGAGAAACATTTTATATTAAAGAGCAATATTTTTGAACCAAATTTAATTCAGATGTATTCTTTTACTTTAAAAACCATACATCATACATTAGCAATTTTAAACTCAAAACTAAATTTCTTTTTAAAAATATTCTTTGAATTATACTTTACGTTAATCATTTCAACTATAAAAAAAAACACGTTTAAGCAATAACGATGCATAAAACTCCATCAGTACTAATAACTGATGGAGTTGAAATAAAACTTTTCCCCAGAAACTGTTACTGTTTGAAAGACGAAACTGGAAAAACAGGTGGTAACAATGAAATACTGATTATTCTTTTGTAAGTCACTAAATACACCTATCCCTCGATTTACACGGTACTCAGTTCACACAATTTTGGCTTTGCACGGTCAAAAAATGCAACCAGTTTCGATTGACACGGTACTGACTGAGATTTCCTTTCTACGTACGTCTCAGTCAGTACCGTGTCAATCGAAACGGGTTGCATTTTTTGACCGTGCAAAGCCAAAATTGTGTGAACTGAGTACCGTGTAAATCGAGGGATGGGTGTATTCCCAATTACACATTAAAACCTTTTATTGCTTTCAAGAAGAAAGTGTATTATTTTTTACAATTACAAGTAACAATTGCAGCCAAACTATATTAAACACCACCCTGCAGTTTAAAAGGGGATACCTTTTAAACCTTCTTCATACCTTAGACCTTGACTGACATTGATCTCCAATTGGTTAGTGAGCTAGCTACTATTCTAAAAGGCATACTTGTGTTAGCTTTAAATGAGGCAGAGGTCAATAGTACTTTGATCTTTTGGAGCATGTCTTTGTAAATGGTCTGTATACAAGCTAACAGTTTCTAGGATCTCTCCAATTTGTTGCAAATCAACTAATACATAAAAAAAAATACCCCATCAAGCAGCTGCTTGCCAGAGGTCTGACAAGAGCCTGTCAGTTTATATGCCATAGTAGGTGTGAGAGGATGGCAGGGCCTCAGCAGAAAAAAGACATACATCCATGCCTTACCAGGGGGTCAAACCCAGGTCCCTTAGATCAGTAGCCAAGCGCGCTAACCACTCGGCCATGTTCAGCAAAAAAATTTTTTATATATACTCTAAAATTTTTTGGGAGCATTTTATATTTTAGATTAACTCTCACCATTTCTGGTTGACTATGGGTCCTCACAATCCACTGTGGTGATTTTTACTGCAATGCAAAAGGATTGATCTGCAATGTTATGAACATTCCTATCTATAGGAAGAAATAAAGCTCTGCATCATCTGAAAGGTAATGTCATCAACAATACTGTCATGTCAGGTAATGGGCTGGGTTGTTTTACCTCTGAGCAGCATTTTTTTTAACACAATTGACTAAATGGCCAGGTCACAAGGATCCCAGGGGCTCGGAAAAGGTTTGGGGGAAGAAATTCACTAGACAGCTGCTGGGAGATATCATCAACATCAAGGCCATCCAGCGTGTTCTTTAATGTGCAAGATATGGCTCTCCCACACATAAGAGTCGCAGCTTAACATTCCATCCGATTGACGGTGGCCTTTCCAAGCTCATCGGTATCTCCTGACTGAAGGGAGGGCAAGGGTGGCTCAGTCGGTAGGGCACCAGGCTTGTAATCTGTAGTTCCCAGGTTTGAGTCCCTAGCTGAGTCAGCATTGAGATTTATTTCTGCAAAATTCCCTACCCTGCCCATGGTCAGTAGGAAACACCAATGGACTTGGAAAGGCCGCCGTCCACCAGATGCAATGTTAAGCCATGGCCTCGTGTGTGGAAAACCCATACCCTGTGCATGTTAAAGAACACACTGGATGGCCTTGACAGGAGGTTACCATCTGTCTGCCAATAGCTGTTCCAGTGGGTCCCCTCCCCCAACCTTCTCTGAGCCTTCGGGGTCCATGTGACCTGGCCATTTAGCCCATGGTGTGCAAAAAAGTGCCGCTCAGAGGTAAAACAACCCAACTCAATATTTATATTCTGTTTATTAAAATACTTGAGACATATAAACACCTGTGTATTACACTGATTGGAAGTGAGTTGCTTGCTAAATGTTACATCCGATCATTGTTGTTTTAACACTGTCTTTCAATTTTTACAATTTACTGGTTATTTTACTTCCTGTTTATTGCATATATATATGTTTGACTCAGGTTGCACACCTGGGTTATTTTTATTTATATTACAACATATTTCTACATTTGTTTATTGCTATTCACTACCAGCCATTTTACTGTTTTAAGTTTTTCTTGTTGAATTTCTTGTTTATTTTTTAAAACTGTTTGAGGGTTTTATGACTTTTGTCTTTTTTTTTTTATGACATTCGTTTGGTGCATTATAGCCTTAGATATTAATGCCCCATAAAACCCTAAACAATCTAACCAAGCTTGCTAAATGGCAAGGTCACAAGGTCCAAGGGCATAGAGAAAGTTGAGGGAAGGTGATCAGATGCAGAGCTGTTAGGAAACAAATGGTTGTCTCCTGTCAAGGACGGGGGTGGCTCAGTCGGTAGCGCGCCAGGCTCGTAATCTGTAGTTCCCAGGTTCGAGTCCCAGCTGGGTCAGTGTTGAGATTTATCTCCGCAAAATTCCCCGCCCTGCCCACGGTCAGTAGGGGACACCGATGGGCCTGGAAAGGCCGCCGTCCGTCGGATGGGACGTTAAGCCGTGGCCCCGTGTGAGGGAGAGCATACCCTGTGCACGTTAAATAAACGCTGGATGGCCTTGACGGGAGGCTACCATGTCTCCCAACAGCTGTTCCAGTGGGTCCCCTCCCTTAACCTTCTCTGAGCCTTCGGGGTCCATGTGACCTGGCCATTTAGCCCATGGTGTGCAAAAAAGTGCCGCTCAGAGGTAAAACAATCCAACGTTAAAGAACACACTGGATGGCCTTGACGAGAGGCTACCATCTGTCTCCCAACAGCTGTTCCAGTGGGTCCCCTCCCCCAACCTTCTCTGAGCCTTCGGGGTCCATGTGACCTGGCCATTTTAGCCCATGGTGTGCAAAAAAGTGCCGCTCAGAGGTAAAACAACCCAACCCTGTCAAGGACATCCAGTGTTCTTTAATGTGCACACTCTCCTGTACACAGAACCATATGTGCATCGTCAAGTATTGGATGCCCTTCCACCTGAACCAAGCAGCACTAGCCAGTTCTCTTCACCTCAATGGCTTAACTGCTTAAACATCTAAATTCTGTCCATTTCATCACATGATTATACAAGATGGCAAGGTTATTTAACATGCATTTTCTGTATCCTCTTATATTCATTTCTCTATGCAGATGGCACTATCCTTTGTATCCTTTGGTATCATACTCAACAATATACAATTGCAATTACAATTTGCTACAAAATAAACATGAATTCCTATTTACTACATATTAAAGAAACTAGAATCATTCAAGCTGAATGTTCCAATTCCTTGCCATTTTTAGCATTACTTTCTATCCTGTAACCTTAGGGTTGTTTTGGGTTGTTTTACCTCTGAGCGGCACTTTTTTGCACACCATGGGCTAAATGGCCAGGTCACATGGACCCCGAAGGCTCAGAGAAGGTTGGGGGAGGGGACCCACTGGAACAGCTGTTGGGAGACAGATGGTAGCCTCCCGTCAAGGCCATCCAGCGTGTTCTTTAATGTGCACAGGGTATGGCTCTCCCACACACGGGGCCACGGCTTAACGTCCCATCCGACGGACAGCGGCCTTTCCAAGCCCATCGGTGTCCCCTACTGACCGTGGGCAGGGCGGGGAATTTTGCGGAGATAAATCTCAACGCTGACCCAGCTGGGACTCGAACCTGGGAACTACAGATTACGAGCCTGGCGCGCTACCGACTGAGCCGTCCCTTTAGGGTTCAATGCCATAAATTTGGAATGTTCAGCCCAAAGTTTTCTGGTTTATTTAATATGTATATAGTAGGAATTCATTTTTTGTTTGCATAAATAACAAGTATAAAAAATTATTGGCAGAAAGGTTTAATTTCCATTTTCAAAAGCAGAGATTTTGTTAAGAGAAAGATGTAATTGTTGCATATAGTTGACTGAGGAGTCTGAATACCAAAGGGCAATGTTATCTGCTTAACAAAGAAATAGATAAAGATGTGCAAGTTCCTATTTAAAGTAATGTATATAATAATTGAACAATAATTATTTCTCCCAAATAGTTTGTGTAAATTTGTAGTTAAAGGTATAGGGCAATTAATATCATAGGTTTGGGTAGATAGCTCATAGTGCAATCATTTTGGGTAATTATTCTGTGCACATACTATCTGAGTAAATTATATAGATGGCCAACTTGAAGGTGGATTTTAAAACTTCGTTATTTAATGCATTTTTCTATATCAAAATTGCATATCTCGGCTATTTTAAGATAAATGAACATTTAAGGCAACAAAGTTTTGAAGTGCTACAATCCATCTAGCATTTATACATTGGCGACTCGCGAGTTTCTGCGGGGCGGGGGTGGCTCAGTCGGTAGCGCGCCAGGCTCGTAATCTGTAGTTCCCAGGTTCGAGTCCCAGCTGGGTCAACGTTGAGATTTATCTCCGCAAAATTCCCCGCCCTGCCCACGGTCAGTAGGGGACACCGATGGGCTTGGAAAGGCCGCCGTCCGTCGGATGGGACGTTAAGCCGTGTGCGGGAGAGACATACCCTGTGCACGTTAAAGAACACGCTGGATGGCCTTGACGGGAGGCTACCATCTGTTTCCCAACAGCTGTTCCAGTGGGTCCCCTCCCCCAACCTTCTCTGAGCCTTCGGGATCCATGTGACCTGGCCATTTAGCCCATGGTGTGCCAAAAAGTGCCGCTCAGAGGTAAAACAACCCAACGCGAGTTTCTTAAATAGGTTTGGCCAGCATAATATTCTATAAACCAATTAGAGATGCGCGGTGATGGCTCAGATGGTAATGTGCAACATGGGCAATTTTCTATGCTAACCTTAACTCTGTCCTCAGTGAAAAAAGGCATATCAATTGGATTGGAAAAGAAATATGTTCGTGTAACAAAATTTCCAATATGAAATTGGGTCTGATATATTGTGGCTTATGTCAGGCACGTACCCAAAAATTTAGCTTGAGTGGAGTGGTGAGAATTTAACCTCTCGGGTGTGTGACTTAAAACTTTCTCTTAATATTTCACGCTGATAATTTGGGCGTGCAAGACAGTTTCGAGTGTAGGCGTATTACTTCACTAAATGCTTAGTGAAATAAAACGGGGAAGATATTTTAGAGAGCAATTATCCACCTAAAATATTTTTGTTTTTTATTCCAATTCGGAGTTTTAGTATATACACTACAGAAATTTTGGTGGGGCCAGAGTAATGACGAGCCACCACTGCATTTAGAATTAATCTGATGGCCAATACGAACGTTCACCTCTGTGGCGAAGCGTAAAATCACTTGTATGATGCAATAAAAAAAAAGAGTCAAAATAAAAAAAGATGAAAAATCCCTTCTAACATTGTGCAGACAAAAAAAAACTATATTACACTCGAATTATTTTTCTTACGACGATGACAACTCGAATATTTTATTATCATGTACTATTTCAAAAATTGAAAATCATTGTCCTTTGCCTGGAACATTCGTTTAATTTACATTATGTCAGCATGATAAATAAAAGAATATTAAATTTTAAATTATAAAAATAAATCATCTTTTGCACTTTTTACAATAAAAAATTTTTTACACAGAAAGCAAATACTTTAATAGATTCCTCCTTTCGTTTACTTCCAATGTTTACTTCTTGAAAACATCGTTTTCTTCCGTATTTTGGGAAGTAACCGAACATTGATATTTTCTGTGGGAAGGGACAATAAATCTCTAGTGAGAACTAGAGGTCCTATATGGGTTGGCCATCTCAAAATTGGACGCCATGTTTTGTCGTCTCTCGGATTGTTTAGCGTGCATAGCTGAATGGGATTGCACGAATACTTATGGATTCATGAAAAGGTAAGATAATATTTGATACAGATTTCAGTGTTCATGATTGGAAGCATTTTAGAAAACGGCTAAAAAAAAAAGTAAATTTTACGGCTTTTTTTTTCTTTAAAAAAAAGATATAATTTTGTTTTGTTGTCTCGTCTGTCTGTAGACATCGAGCTTTTTTGTTTATACAGATAAATGAAAAATTATTTTTGTGTTAGATAGGAATTAATGATATATTACGATTTGCATTTTTCGAATCTCCCAAAAGTTACAACTGCGCCCTCTAACCGTGGAAAATTTTTAAAATTCCAAAATATCAAACGAATATTCCAAACGATGTAGTTATGTTAGAAGTTTAAAATTTTGGTGTTGGAATGTGAAGGTTACGAAGTTACTATTGGCAACAATCACTTGACCCTTTAGACCCAGGGGGAAGGTGAATGCAACTTTTTTTGTTTTAACAGAAAAGTGCATGTTTTTAGAGATAAATTAAAAATTCTTTTTGGATTGGTCAGGTATTGATGAAATATTACAATTTGCATTTTGCGAATTTCCCAAAAGCTAAAACTGCGCCCTCCAACGGTGGAAAAAATTTAAAAATACCAAAAATTTAAAACGAATATTGCAAACGATGTAGTTAGGGTAGAAATTTAAAACTTTGGTCGTGGAACGTGACAGTGTTAAAAATTCCATTGACAACAATGAGTTGACCCTAAGCCCAAGGTAGGGAAGAAACGGAACAGTTTTGTTTTAAGAGATAATTAGAAATCTCTTTTTTAGTTACTTAATAAAATGTAAATCGCATTTTCAAAGGTAGTTTTAATTTATGTTATTAGAGATCACTAAATATCGGAACTGCAAAATTTTTAACGAATGTTTCAAATAATCTCTTAATGGTAGAAATTTCCGCAAAATAAACAATTAATATTTTATTAGTACCTGTAATGTGCAAAAAAAAGGTTTTTCATTTATCTCTTAAAGCAGAAAAGTTGCATTTTACCAATGGGACAAATCATTACTATTAGGGTAAACCACTTGATTATTACACTCTATGATCAAAAACGTAAGTTTCTAGAAAAAAATAGATCGTTTGCAATATTTATTTAAAGATTTGCCATTTTTCAACTACTTCCGCCGCTAAAGGTCGCTTTTCGAGTTTTTATTTACCCTCTTTAGTACTCTCCAACACTGGAAATTGCAGCTGATGGGGATTCCAAAACCATAAATATTAACATTTTTGTGAAAAAAAAAATTCGCCGACATACGGGATTCGATAAATATGTCAGAACATTCTAACCTGTTGAACTAAAGCCGTCTTTTTTCACAAGAAACGTTTATTGATTTATAGATGCTTAAACGTCTACAGGTAATGCTGAATTTAAAAATATTGTTTAAATCATTAATATTTTGTTAATGTCTGTAAAACAAAAAAAAAAAAAACATTGTTTCTTTTATATCTAAAAGTTTCATTTTCGCGCACCCTTTGGCTAAGATGGCAAAACCTTGTTGCCGTTGTAAACCTTCTAACCATAACATTCTACTATCAAAATTTCAGATTTCCAGTGTAAATGGTTTGCTGTAATATTCGTTTCAAATTTTAGCATTTTTCTATCTTTTCCCACCGCTAGAAGGCGCTATTAAAGCTATTGAAATTTTTCGAAATTGCTAATCACAATATTTGTTCGACACCTATCCAACCCAAAAAGAATTTTTCATTTATCTCTAAAAGTAAAAAAATTGATTGTCTATAGACGGACAGACAGGTGGAAAGATAAATGGACAAACAACAGTTAACAGAGAGATGGACAGACAAAAGTTAACAGAGACGGACAGACAGATGTACAGACAGACGAACAAGTATTGGCATAGGCAAACGACAAAATGAAAACAGCTCGTTTTTCAAACGAACCTTAAAATAAATTATTTGTTGGTTTTCAGTTAGCTCGTTTCACTTTGGCAGCCGTTTGCCATCTTCTGATAGTTTTTCAGATAAACCGTTTTCAGACGGACCGTCTTCTGATAGTTTCTCGGGGGAAAAATATTCATTAAATTATTTCTTTGAGTGAAATTTTTACACCAAAATGCAGTGCAGTGAGGCATTCATAAAATATAACAGCTTTTATAGACAAAAAAAGTGGTAGAAAGATATAAAACTGTAACAACTGAGAAGTTTTAACTTGGTACATACACTAACTCCATAGACTTTCGACTCACGGTACGACAAAACATGGCGTCCATAAACCACGTGACTCAATCAACCAATGGCAGTGAATCACCGAGATGGCCAGCCTCTAACACCCTCTCCAAACACACTACATCTTAACTACCTATCCAGAAGGGCCCAAACAGCAATACAGACTCCGAACTGGCAGAGCAAACATCAACAAAGACTTATTTATGATTAGAAAAATACATTCTGCACTCTGCCCAAACTGCCAAGTGATAGAGGATATCCCCCACTACCTACTACACTGTCAAATATACAACACACAAAGGCACACCCTCTATCACAAACTTGCTACACTTGGAGTCACCACATTCACCTTACAGACCATCTTAAACCCCACCCATACAAAGGGAAAATCACATTTCAGGGCCCTGGCCCATTTCATACAAAGTACTGGCAAAATCCTTTAACCTTCCAACTTCTTGCAGACTCTCCATCTCAATATGTGAAATATGACTCTCCTCCCTGCAGACACCTCCTACTCAAAAGATCCGTTGGACACCAAAAGATCCAGATGCCAAAAAGAAACGAAGGGACAAAAAAGAAGCATTTTGGACACATTACTGCACCACCCTATTTCCTTAGTGCAATTGTATTGGTGTTTTCAAAAAAAAATATATATATATAATTATACTCTGTAACAATAGACTAGAACTCCCAAAGTACCCTTTTTCAAAAATAATTACTAGTGGTGGCAAACCATCTGCCTGACCAATTTTCATCACGTTAGTTTTCTGTCTGTTTATAACCAAACCTACTATACTACAGTCTCATCAACAACTCGAATGAAAGAGTTCATCTCATTTGCCAAAAGAGCTAAATCATCAGCACATTTTAAATCAGAATTTTTAAGATCTGCAGCCCATTTTAGGCCATCCTTAATTGTAAGAGATTAGGGGCGATTTTGAATATTTACCTTGCACCCTTCTTACCAACTTCCTGCCAACATGGGCCACACAGTGATCACACACGCTACAATTTTCACTCCCAGAAGAATTTTACTCCAAATCTCTCCCCTCCCCACCCTCTTGCCACAAAACTACGACGCAGCACTTCCTTGGTACGAAACTTCAACCACCTCCTTCATTATTAGGCGGCTTGCAGCCAAAAGCCTATCGCCGATATGTAGGGTCTCTAGCACTTCACTGCACTGGTCCCTACTTTTTGACGTAACACAAAAAAAACTTTTTCTCGTGGACCAGATGATAAAGGGACCAAGGTCCCTTTTACAAAATGGTCCAGTTTTTAAAGAAGGATGTTAGACTCTAACTATACAGGACCTCTAGTGAGAACCATTGAGGTGGTGAGAAACTTCGCCTTTCCAAGTGCTGAAGATGGAATGCTTGAAGATGAATTTAGCCTCTTCAAGCATTTCTCTTCTAAAAACTAGGAAGTCAAGTTTCAGAAGATAAAATTATCCATGAGGTCAATGCAATAAGGGGGGGGGGGGGGGGGGGGGTCTGTTTGTAAAAAGGACATATGATGAACGATTTCGGTTTGTCAAAACTATAACTAGATTATTGATGATTGCCATACAATTACTTATAGGCAGTATTGTCAAATTCTTTTATTATGAGAACAATGAACTGCCCTCATTCTTTTCGACCATACATAGGATAGACCACGCGCGCTCCATCGTCGCAGCTAACCAGTTGATTCTGAGAGCTGTAGGCTGGAATCAGTTGTGAGGAGTCGAGTCGCGGCATGATTCTTGTCACCTCTTTATTGATTCAGATTTTTTGTCAGTTACGCACTTCGTTAGGGTTGGGTTGTTTTACCTCTGAGCGGCACTTTTTTGCACACCATGGGCTAAATGGCCAGGTCACATGGACCCCGAAGGCTCAGAGAAGGTTGGGGAGGGGACCCACTGGAACAGCTGTTAAGAGACAGATGGTAGCCTCCCGTCAAGGCCATCCAGCGTGTTCTTTAACGTGCACAGGGTATGGCTCTCCCGCACACGGAACCACGGCTTAACGTCCCATCCGACGGACGGCGGCCTTTCCAAGCCCATCGGTGTCCCCTACTGACCGTGGGCAGGGTGGGGGAATTCTGCGGAGATAAATTTCAACGCTAACCCAGCTGGGACTCGAACCTGGGAACTACAGATTACGGGCCTGGCGCGCATCCGACTGAGCCACCCCCGCCCCCGAAGCATACAATGATATCTACTTAATCATTATGACAATCGTGGTTTGCTTACTCTGATTTTGAGAAAGAATAGAGTCGGTTTAAAGAGGCTTTTCTTGAGCTCTTCTGGGTAAAAGGGAACCGAGGACACAAACTTATTTGAGTGATAAGGCTATGGAACTTATTTCTGAAAGAAGGAAGTGCAGGACTGATATGAATCAACTCTACTACTCCTAACAGACGCGTTACACTGAGCTTAATAAACGTGTAAAGGATCGGTTAAGAGCTGACAAGAATCTTTGTCTTTATAGTTTGGCTGACAAAGCAGAGGAAGCAATTATTAGAGAGCACAATAGCTAACTGGGCTCATGGTTATAAAAATTTGGGTCCCATGTTGCCAGCAGAAAAATTTGCTTGTCGTGAGCTATTAGTTCCCTTTACTATATCTAAGATCAAGCCTTCGAAAATCGCTTTAAGGAAGACATTGCCCATTCGTAGAGATTCTTGGCTTCATAGTAGCTAATGTATTTAGAGTTGGGTTGTTTTACCTCTGAGCGGCACTTTTTTGCACACCATGGGTTAAATGGCCAGGTCAGAAGGACCCCGAAGGCGCAGAGAAGGTTGGGGGAGGGGACCCACTGGAACAGCTGTTGGGAGACAGATGGTAGCCTCCCGTCGAGGCCATCCAGCGTGTTCTTTAACATTGGGGTGTTTTACATCTGAGCGGCACTTTTTTTGCACACCATGGGCTAAATGGCCAGGTCACAAGGACCCCGAAGGCACAGAGAAGGTTGGGGGAGGGGACCCACTGGAACAGCTGTTGGGAGACAGATGATAGCCTCCCGTCAAGGCCATCCAGCGTGTTCTTTAACATTGGGGTGTTTTACATCTGAGCGGCACTTTTTTGCACACCATGGGCTAAATGGCCAGGTCACATGGACCCCGAAGGCTCAGAGAAGGTTGGGGGATGGCACCCTCCCGTCAAGGCCATCCAGCGTGTTCTTTAACGTGCACAGGGTATGGCTCTCCCGCACACGGCGCCACGCCTTAACGTCCCATCCGACGGACGGCGGCCTTTCCAAGCCCATCGGTGTCCCCTACTGACCGTTGGCAGGGCGGGGAATTTTTGCGGAGATAAATCTCAACGCTGACCCAGCTGGGACTCGAACCTGGGAACTACAGATTACGAGCCTGGCGCGCTACCGACTGAGCCACCGCCGCCCCGAACACAAATCCATTTTATACATAACTGGGAGGCGGATTCATTCATAATCTTGGCTGCTCATAATAATGCCAAGATTATAAAATTACATTGTGAACAGTTTGAATTTAGACAAATGAATCCAGGGTTGGGTTACCTCTGAGCGGCACTTTTTTTTGCACACCATGTGCTAAATGGCCAGGTCACAAGTACCCCGAAGGCTCAGAGAAGGTTGAGGGAGGGGATCCACTGGAACAGCTATTGGGAGACAGATGGTAGTCTCCCATCAAGGCCATCCAGCATTTTTTTAATGTGCACAGGGTATGGCTCTCCCACACAAAGGGCCACGGCTTAACATCCCATCCGAAGGACTGTTCAAGCCCATTGGTGTCCTCTACTGACCGTGGGCAGGGCATGGAGTTTTGCGGAGATAAATCTCAAAGCTAACCCAACTGGGACTCGAATCTAGGAACTGCAGATTACGAGCCTGGCGTGCTACCGACTGAGCCACCCCCACAAATGAATCCAGAGCTCATCATTCATTTACTAAGTATTTAAATAATAGGATGAATATAAATAATAGGATGAATTGCTAAGTATTTAAATAATAGGGTGTAGAGGGAAAAGTCTTGAGCCAGGTGGCATCCGAACCAATGACCTTCTGATGACATCAGGTGCTCTGACCACTGAGCTACCAACCACTGATCAATCTCTCATCTATTGCTGATGTTATGCTATACACCATCAGGTCACTGTCTTTTGAGTCATCAGCTATAGAAGACTGATCAGTAGCCACATTCCAAAAAGAAATAATCTGTGTGATGGAAAAGCCATGGTCCTGTATCAAGGAGATCCATACCTTATGCATGTTAAAGAATGTGCTCAATAGCACTGACAGAAGGCTTCCATCAATATCCTAACAGCTGTCCAATGGGTCCCCTTTCCCTACCCAACTCTGAGCCCTTGTGACCTGGTTTTGGGTTGTTTTACCTCTGAGCGGCACTTTTTTGCACACAATGGGCTAAATGGCCAGGTCACAAAGATCCCGAAGGCTCAGAGAAGGTTGGGGGAGGGAACCCACTGGAATAGCTGTTGGGAGACAAATGGCAGCCTCCCGTCAAGGCGATCCAGCGTGTTCTTTAACGTGCACAGGGTATGGCTCTCCCGCACACGGGGCCACGGCTTAACGTCCCATCCGACGGACGGCGACCTTTCCAAGCCCATCGGTGTCCCCTACTGACCGTGGGCAGGGCAGGGATGTGACCTGGTCATTTGTTCTATTGTGTACACAAAAGCACTGCTCAGAGATAAAACAATTCAACAAACCCTTTTCTCCCTTCTATCTTTACCATTTTTTTAGGTTTTAAGTAAAAAGCTTCTCTTGTTTAAGTTTTTCATTTGTTATAAGTTTGAAAATAAAAGGCTTATCAGAAGTGGAAATTATGAAACAAATATCAATTTTGAAATTTAAGTTGTTCTCCCAGACCAGGTTTCAAACTGTCTACCACGTAACTTCATTATCTTATAAATAATAAATAAATACCCCCTCAAGCAGCTGCTTGCCACAGAGGTCTGACAGGATCCTGTCAGTTTATATGCCATAGTAGGTCTGAGAGGATGGCAGGACCTCAGCAGAAAAACGACACAAACAGCCATGCCTTAACCGGGGCTCGAACCCAGGTCCCTTAGATCAGTAGCCAAGCGCGCTAACCAGATTACATAAAATCCAATTATATAAGAATCAGTCAGTAGCAACTACACAAATTACCTGTTGCCAGAGAAAAACGAGTTTTATCAATATGCGGAACTCAAATCCATGTTGTATAACTGGGAGGCAAATTCAAGTCCCACATATCGGCAAAACTCATTTTTTCCCCAAGAAGTATTTCTTGAATTCTATATTAACAGGTGTTCTGTGTACATTTGCTATTAATTGATTCTGGCATTAACCCTTTCAGGACCATAAGGTTTCTAAGAGTAAATATTAGTATGTAACTGCTTATTTTAGTTTGTTTAGACGTAAAATAAATAAAAATCATAAGAAAAATACATAACAATGTGTATTTTTTTTGGAATTTTATGGGAAATATTTTTTCAATGGACTATAAAGGTAACACAAATTATAGTTAGGCTTATTATGCAATGTCTTTTATTTATTGGTTTATTAGAACAAAATGTTAACTAAAATAATACAAAATTATGAAATAAAATTACTATACAAAATGATGTGCTAATTATGATATTCTGCGAAGCAATTTCTTTTGGTAGTGAGGCAAAGATGGACATTGCACATAGTACATATATTATGCGTCCTGACAGTTGTTTTTTTTTCTAAACGTTCCCGTTTACGTAATTGCGTTTGGCATACGTTCTATTTTGACATTCTGTATAAAAAATGCAGATAAGGTTATAATTAAATACGACAATCACCAATTTTAAAATGGGAAAAATGTTTCCCTTGGTCGTGAAAGGGTTAACAATGTTTAGCTGAGCTACTTCTTTATTTTTATCCAATATTCGACCAATATTGGATAAAGTTACCTCTCCCAATCATAGATAGCACCATGAGCAACAAAGTCTGCAAAATTTCATATTAGCAGATAAATGGCGGAGCAGGTGCTAGTTTTAGTGATTAGAATACCCCACATGAAACTGGGAGGCAGTGGGTTCAAGTCTCATACATCGGCAAAACTTATTTTCCCCACAATTTCTTGAATCCAATTATATATTTCAAGTTATAGGAACCTTTAGGTACCCATGGGATAATATAACAGACAATTAGTGAAGATTTCAGGGAACTTTTTTATAATGTTGAATCGATTTGTTAGGATATGACGGCCAATTTCTAACTTCTTAAGGGTCCAGAAGCGAGTTATTGATGCAGTCAAGTCACAAATTATTAATACATTAGCCATTTTTTATCATAACAAAATTGCTAGTAATTTCAAGTAGGTAAATAGTAGTTTAAAAATTTTGAAAGGTAAACAAAAAGATCAAGATTTAATTTTGTATCGTCTGTGGGTCTTATGAAAGAATACTGGGGTGGGAATTGGCCCAGTAAGTATTGCGCCAGGCTCGTATTCTGTAGTTCCCAGGTTCAAGTTCCACCTGTGCCAGCATTAAAATTTATCTCTGCCGAACCCAGCCCTCGATCACAAAAGGGACACCAATGGGCTTGGAAAGGCCACCATCAGTCGGATGGGATATAAAGCCTCTGTGCAAGAGAGCCATACCCTGTGCATGTTAACCCTTTCAGGACCATAAGGTTTCTAAGAGTAAATATTACTTTGTAACTGTTTTAGTTTGTTTAGACGTAAAATAAATAAAAATCATAAGAAAAATACATAACAATGTGTAATTTTTTTTGGAATTTTATGGGAAATATTTTTCCCAATGGACTATAAAGGTAACACAAATTATAGTTAGGCTTATTATGCAATGCCTTTTATTTATTGGTTTATTAGAACAAAATGTTAACTAAAATAATACAAAATTATGAAATAAAATTACTGTACAAAATGATGTGCTAATTATGATATTCTGCGAAGCAATTTCTTTTGGTAGTGAGGCAAAGATGGACATTGCACATAGTACATATATTATGCGTCCTGACAGTTCTGTTTTTGTTTTCTAAACGTTCCCGTTTACGTAATTGCGTTCGGCATACGTTCTATTTTGACATTCTGTATAAAAGATGCAGATAAGGTTATAATTAAATACGACAATCGCCAATTTTAAAATGGGAAAAATGTTTCCCTTGGTCGTGAAAGGGTTAAAAAACATGCTGCTGGATGGCCTTGACAGGAGGATACCATCTGTCTACTAACATTGTACAATCGCTCAAAAAAGTATCCGAACACTATGGTTGATTACAGAATTCAAAAAAATATCTGGCAACTTTTTTTAGAAATTAGTGATCTGGCAACCTTCGTGTACCTACACGGTTGCCAGATCACTAATTTCTAAAAAAATCGTTGCCAGTTTTTTTTTTTTAGTTCTGTATCAACCATGGTGTTCGGATTTTTTTTCAGCGATTGTATCAATAGCTTCCCTTCCCCCAATCTTCTCTGAGCACTTTGAGTCCTTTCGACCTGTCCATTTAGCCTATTGTGTGCAAAAAAAAGGTCCACTCACAAATGAAACAACCAACTGCATGTTAGCCATTACTACAGTACTGTTAGAATTAGTTGGGACAAGCAAAGCCTGGAGAACCTCTTCGATCCGGCCACATCCAGCAAACCCCCAAACACCCACCCAAGGTCATGTTTTGGGGATGTTTCACAGCTTCCGGGCCACAGACGCTTCACTCCATTGAAGGAATGACGAACAGCAAAAAGTACGTAGGCGTTCTGGTGGCGAAAATGGTCCCAACACTGCAGAAGAGGTTTCCTAACGGCGATGGGGTATTTCAACAGGATCTGGCTCCATGCCACAATTCTAAGCTTGCTAAGAGCTTCTTTACCCAGCAACATTTGAAGGTATTGGAGTGGCCAGGAAATTCACCCGATCTAAACCCCATTGAAAATTTGTGGGCCATTATTAAAGCGTGCATATCTAAGATGGATTGCATGACGAAAACCAAAATGATAGAAAGTGTCATGAAAGTGTGGTACCACGACCCTGAAGTGAAGATGTGTGGAAAGCTAGTGGCATCAATGGTTGAGAGGGTGAAAAAAGTAATTAAAGCTAAGTGGGGTCACATTCACTATTAACTACACTATTAAACAAATAAATATTTTAGTTGTGTCTTTGTTACTGCATTTTCCTATTGTCCCAACTAATTTGCACAGTACAGTTAACCCCCGTTCATTGCGACCTCGGCGAGTGCGGATTCGTTATATCGCTATCTTTTTTTTATCTCGGCACTTGCGTGGCTTTGAAACATGCCAGGAAAAGTCAAAACCAATGTTGCACATGCGTGCTAACTTTCTTTCTCGCTCAATCACATCATACACATGCACAGTCGCTCAAAAAAGTATAGTATCCGAACACTATGGTTGATTAAAAAAAATCAGAAAAAATATCTAGCGTTTTTAAGAAATTAGTGATCTGCCAACCTTCGTGTCACGTGACACGAAGGTTGGCAGATCACTAATTTATAAAAAAAATTGTTGCCAGATATTTTTTCTGAATTCTGTAATCAACCATAGCGTTCGGATATTTTTTAATAGAATTAATAATATTTATTTTATTAACAAAGTGTTTTTTCGAATTTTAAAGTATTTTTTTAAAATCCCCCGTTGATCGCGAAATTTGGCTTATCGCGACCATGTCCAGAACGTATCCTTCTCGATGAACGGGGGTTACCTGTACTGTATTAGGATTACCACATATCCGTTAGGGTCATATCCATTTAATCCTAGTCAAGATTTCGCAGAAAAAAATTGACACTTCAGTTACAAGCAACAGACCTGATTTACAGTTTTGTTTAAGCAATTAGAGTAGACAATGTAAACAGAATAAACTTTTTCTATTTGCATGATTTTTTTAAGCACATATTCACAGTATACAAACATTAATTTCCCACTCTCTGTGGCATGTTTTGACACATTCGTTCAGTCATTGCTAACCGCAGTTGAGAATACTTAACTCCTTGTAGCAAAAGCTTATTACAACAGCACGTCTTGTTTTGTGAGTATAAAAACCAGTGGTTCTTAACCTTTTTGGCACTGCTACCCCTTCAAACAATGAATGAAATCAAAATTATCCCTTTTATCTTAAAAATACAACTTTTTCTACTTGTTAAGTACAGAAGGCAGATATAAGCAATAAACACATGCAAAAAATCAATTTAGATTGAAGAATCTCATCGCAAGTAGGATCAATTGAACTATTATCTGTATCACTATCTCAGTGGTTAGTGTGCTTAACTATTGATCAACAGAAACCTATTCTAATCTATTCTTTCTGTGCTGTTCACTGAAATCTAATCTACAGAACACCTGGACTTGGATAAGGTATGGATGTTTCTCTTCTAATGTTGTCTTTTTGATCAAGTCTCGCCTTCCTCACATATCTTCTTTATGGAATATTAAACAAGCAGGCTCCTGTCAGACCTCTGTAGAGCAGTTGCTTGAGTAGTTAAAATATTATTCTGGGGTTAAAACCCCAGTTAATGCATGGATGTTAGTGTTGTTTTTCTACTGAGGTCCCACCATCCTCACACCTTCTACTATGGCATATAAACTGACAGGCTCAGGTCAAACCTTTGTGGCAAGCAGCTACTTGAGGGGATATTTTCCTTTTATGTTGACTAGACAAACTGATCTGTGTTTCAGCTGTTCACATGACCCCCCCCCCCCCCCGATAGGGGACCACCTTGTCGTGGTGGGGGGCCTAGGGTCCGGCAACCCGGCTGAAGGCTTTGCCGGCCGGATTGGGTCCCCGGCTGGAGCATTGCCAAAGCCAACCGAGGTCGACAATGCTGCCAACCGGTTCTCGGGCCGGTTGGTCGGTGACAGTGTCTGAGACCTCACCTATCAGGAGCTCTGGGTGAGCTGTTCAAGGGCTCGGCAGAACGGGATTGGCTCCTAGTAAACCAGAGCCCTCTCAAAATTCCGGGTCCTACTAAGAGTCTCCACCCCGGGTGCCGATCAAACTTGGATCTATATATCCTTGTACATTTGCAAACCGGGGAATAGATTAAAGTAAGGTTTCTTCCGGTGGTCAGCTTTCCTTTTATAGGACTGTTGCCATGTGAGGCTGGGTTAAGGTGTGCCTATAGGGCGTATTCCTTGCCCCCGGCTCTAGATAAGCACGGCTCTTCATAACCAGGTAGTGCTGTACAAGCGGAACCGGGAATTGCCGTGGTTGCATAAGATCGCAACGAAAGAGATTCATTGTTCACATGAACAAATCAGATCAAAATGTTAAGCAAAGCATAGCAAGTTACTCTATGTTTCCTAAACATGCAACTCAATTGTACAGTAGAGAAGTAGAAACAGCATTAAAAATTCACAACTAAAATAATTTAATCCTGGGATTGAAAAAAAAAGCATTTAAAAAGATTTTTAATCTGTAATATAGGCATTTAATATGAAACTATCTTTAATACAACAGAACTCCTGAAATATTCCAAATTACCTCTCAGAGGATAATTATCCCAGGTTAAGAACCACTGGTTTAAACATTCTTCTCTGTGAGCAGGAACTGAATCCCCTATTTCCCATAGGCCCTTTCTTTCAGTATTTGCTACATATTCCAAGTCATAACCTCCTGCAAATAGTAAAGGCTTACTGCATCTTTACATTATCATTATTTCAGCATGAAATAATAACGTGTGTTAATATTATCCCTCATCATAATTAATATTTTGGGTCTATGCAAAAGTTCCATCCAGTACGTAAAACTCAATTAAAAATATATATTTATTTATTTCTCTGTTTTTATAACTTTATTTCTATTCAGTTCAATCCAGTGGCTTGGTCAACATCAGATTTTTTCTCTTCCCTAGATCTGGATCTGTTAGATCTGGATTTCAAAACATAAAAAAAGGTATTTTTTTAAAATAAAGAATGGATCAAGAAACAGCAACTACAAGTGGAGAATTCTACCTACATAGATGAAAGAAGGCAATTATATATTAATAATATCATTTTATATTATTATATAGTTTTTTGTTAGTTTTTCTTATAGTTAAGTTTTACAAACTGCATTACAAAGCTAAATAAAATTATTAACATATCATATCAATTACTTAAAGCATCAAGAAAAAACATTTACAAAGCTTTAGAGATGTACACATTTTTTTACAGATAAGTGTAAGTTACAATCAAAACTCTCTAACTTTTTAACTGTGGTTTTTACATAAATATGCTATTAGAAATAAATTAAAAGAAGCCAGTTTACCTAAATCTTGAATTTTTTCTTTTCAGCATTATTTGCCTACCTTTTACCAAATGAAATTTTAAAAAGCTGATTAAACTTTTGTTTTTCAAATGTTTAGGGCAAGTGTAACAGCACCACCTATTATTATACGTCTCAACTTCAATAATTAAACAATTATGTTAATGCTGTTAAAAGTAAAAATATATTTGTCACTATAATAAATTGAAGATCTCACTTTCCCACATAAAAGGTTTATTTTATGTGGAAAATCAGTGAATGCTTCTTTCCATTCAAACAACATGAATGAAGTTATCTCAAAACCTTTGATAATATAGAGGTAACAAGTCTATGTAGCAATGTGAAAAAGTACATTCAAATTAGTCTAACATTCTTGGTTTAGATTTTAAGGCACACTAGCTATTATTATAATGTGCCAAAAGAAAAAATGTAAAAATAGTGTAAGACATAACACATTGTAGATATAGTACTGGAAACTTTGTAGATATAGTACTGGAAATAACTGTTACTGACTTGAGACTTCTTAAGTGAATCATAACATAAGTGTTCTGAACTTTCTACTATTAACTATGGTATTATTGCTATTAACTACAGAAATTTAGTAAAAAACAAATATACAAAGTGGGCATATAAAAAAGATATAAATAAATTCAAAAAACAGTGTAAATAACAAAGTAAAAATACAATACAATGAAACTATGAAACTAAATGTGATAAACTTTTCTGTCAACTGTGAAATACTTAATGGGGACTGTGAAATGTGCAAAATCTAAGAATAAATAAGTTTTTCATGTATAAAAAAATCTTGGAAATACTTAATAATCTGTGAGACTGAAAAATCTACTACACAATGATAACATCGATATATCTTAATATCAACAATTTAACTGATTATTATATGCCAGTGGATAAAAGATGCTATTCTTTTAATCAATGCAACACTGCAGATTTTAATATTATAATTACACTTCATATAATGTGTATATGATTTAATTATACAGGGTGATTAAGTTAAGCGTGTACAATTATATTAAGCACACCCAATTATATTATACAGATTTATACTCTTAATTAATTTGACTTGCAATGCATAAATAATTCTGAGAGGGGTAGGTTGCACAAGGTAGGGAGGGGTAGGTTGCACAAGGTAGGGAGGAGTAGGTTGCACAATAAATAAATAATTCTGGGAGGGGTAGGTTGCACAAAGACGAATAGCAATCATATAGCAATGCAGAGTCGGTAACAGCATCTTCATGCGGTAGATGGCGTTGTTCGACGCGGTAGATGGCATTGTATGGCTGCGGGACTGCACAATGTCCTCGCGGGTAACCATCATTTGCGAACCACCTGCAGAGGTAGTAGGATGGCTGATTACACAAACGCGGAGTTGGTCAATATGCATCTTGCATACGGGGCTGCAGACTGCAATGGTCGAGCAGCTATGCACGTGTACCAGGAATGGTACCTGATGAGGCGTACTCCCAACCACCAGATGTTTGCATGGCTGCATCAGAGGTTATGTGACACTGGTTCCTTCCAGAGACCTGCCAGGAGTCGGGAACGATGGGCACGGACCCGACATGGAGAAGAATGTGCTACGTCATACAGAAGACACTCCAAGTGCAAGTACTTGAGCAATCACCCACCAGGTCAGTCTTTCCCAATCCACCGTATGGAGGATTATGCACAATAACCAATTACATCCATATCATGTGCAATGTGTCCAGACACTGAAGCCTGAGGATTACCCACAGCGCATTGCATTTGCGCAATGGTACCTGCAGAAGAGTGCAGCAGAATCTCAATTTCCTGCTTCTGTGCTGTTCACTGAAGGTGGGGAATACTTTACATGGGAAGGCAGCTTCAATGCACATAACGCGCATGCATGGGCGGTGGAGAACCCCCATGCTACACGAACATGTGCAGCACAAAACCGTTTCGCTGCAAATGTTTGGTCCGGCATTGTCGGGGACCACTTAATAGGCCCATACCTCATGCCTGTTTGTCTGGACAGAAGGAGTTACTGGATATTTCTGGAGGACGTCTTGCCAGAACTTTTGGATGAACAACAGGTCCCTCAGTCGCTGTGCCGTGCAATGTGGTTCCAGCACGATGAGGTCCCCACCCATTTCAGCCATGAAGTTCGTCAACACTTAAATGTGACATTTGGACAACAGTTGGACAACACATTCAGGCGTGGTGGTCCCGTTCATTGGCCTGCAAGATTGCCGGACCTATTATGGCTTGATTACTTCTTCTGGGGTTACATCAAAGGACTGGTGTTCGACACCCCTGTTGAAAGTGCTGAGGACCTTGTTGTGCACATCTCCATAACTGCCTCAGAAGTCCAGAATGTACGTGATTCCCTGTGCTGACAATGTCAGGCCTGTGTTATAGCTCGTGGTAGCAACTTCGAACACCTTCTTTGACTTCTGTGCATTTCGCAAATGTACCTATTGTGATTAATAAAAAGCATTTTGTTCACTTACGTGCTGCTCTTTTATTCACGTCCTCTCTGTACACTAGCACATGTTGATGCCATTACCAACCCTGCATTGCTATATGATTTTGATTCGTCTTTGTGCAACCCACCCCTCCCAGAAGTTTGTACACGCTTAAACTGAATCACCCTGTATATGTGTGTATGTGTTTAAAAGAAATGTACTATCAATTAAATGAAAAGAAATTTCTACAATTTTTTTACAATTTGACAATTAAAATTTTCAATGATCTTTAAAATGTGGATCTTCTGTGAGAAAAGTTCCAAAATTTGATTAGTAATTATTAATTATTTTTTTTTCTGCTTTATATGTTATGTGAGTATGCTCTTGTTTATTCCAGTTGGGAATTGATGCCCCTGATTAAGTTTCTGTAATTTTTATTACTAATTCTTGTCACAGGAACAAAATTTTAGATGATTTTATTAGCGAAGACCACTTTTTTAAGTCTAAATGTCTGATATTGGTTTTAAGAAAACTTAAATTAACAAAATTCAATAACCTCTATTAAATATAGAATGTTTATTTTTCAAAGAGAAAAAAAAAAGTAATATCTCTAACTTTAGCTCTAATGGTGGAAATAAACTGATATAAGATTTTGAAAATGTGAATCATAATATTTCATTAGCATCTGTTCAACTCAAAAAGAATTTTTCACTTATTTCTTTTAAAAAAATCAAATATCTATGGACAAATGAAAATATGAGGTAATTGTTTTTTCTTTAATAAAAAAATTGCAAAGCTATTCCATGTGTATGGTTTGATTGAATGCTAGTATAGATCACAATGTCTAATATGATTTAAGGTGTTTTCTCTATTTAACAGTTCCCCCAGTTGAAATGTGAATAGCTTTCTCCAGATTATTTGAGAGCACCTAATTATATTATACAGATTTATACTGTTAATTAATTTGACTTGCAATGCATAAATAATGCTAAATTATGTATGGTTTGGTTTGGTTGTTTGGGGTTTAATGGCGCATCGGCAACAAGGCCATAATGCGCCAAACAAAAGACAATATAAAAGATAAAAGACATAGAAACCCGCAACCAAAATTTAAAATACATTTTCAACATTGTAAATGGGTAAAATAACAAAAAACAGGTGCATATAAACAGAGTAAAACAACTGTAGAAATACTAAATAAAATAATCCCAGGTGTAAGAGACCTGGGGTAAATAATGCGATTAAAATATCCAGTATAAATGGTATATCAAATTCGATTAAAATATCCTGTAAATTTTAAAAATTGAAAAACAGCGTTAAAACGACAATGATCTGATAAAAGATGTCCGAGTGTAAGGGGCTCCTAAATTATGTATAAAAATGTATAAAATATGTTAAAATTTTATACAATTTTATACAACTCATAAATATATTTTAAATTTTCATTTTTTTCATCATTAGTTTAACACACACACACACAAAAAAAGAAATAACTACTGTAGAACCTCTCTAAATTTGGTGTCAAAAATTAAAAAAACTAACTAAATGGTGAAATAAAGAGAATGGAGAAAAAAGGGTGGTTCTAGGTTACAAAATCAGGTGGAAATATAAACGTAAAGTGGTTGAAAAATGTTAAATTAATATTCGAAAGGATAAACTATAAAAAAAAGGGGTGAAAACATGATTTAAAGTTTAAAATATGATTCTATTATAAGAATGGACTTAATTCATTTAATGTAAAACAGGGTGGCATAGAGGAAATTAATATGAAATTTGGAGATAGGTTGGGTTGTTTTACCTCTGAGCGGCACTTTTTTGCACACTGTGGGCTAAATGGCCAGGTCACATGGACCCCGAAGGCTCAGAGAAGGTTGGGGGAGGGGACCTACTGGAACAGCAGTTGGGAGACAGATGGTAGCCTCCCGTCAAGGCCATCCAGCGTGTTCTTTAATGTGCACAGGGTATGTCTCTCCCGCACACGGGGCCACGGCTTAACGCCCCATCCGACGGACGGCGACCTTTCCAAGCCCATCGGTGTCCCCTACTGACCGTGGGCAGGGCGGGGAATTTTGCGGAGATAAATATTGGAGATAGGTAGACAAGAATTTAGAAAAATACAGGAAATCAAAATCCCTTAAGAGAGAAAGCTAATTTTTGGCAATCAATGACATGGTATGTGTGTGTGTATGCACTTCTTTTGGAATTCTGCCAAGGGTGGGTTATCATAAGCATCTTCAGCTAGGATAGTGCTGACATAAATGAAAAAATGCTTGAGATAATTGTTAAATAAATGTCATTCAAAAATTCAATGATATTTATTTCTAAAAAAATGCAATTGGATAAAGCCTACATATTTTTTTTTATGTGAAAAAAGGCTATTTTTTTTTCTGAAAAAAAATATATATATATATTTATTTCCATGTTGTGTATAAAACTGGAATTAAATCTGAAAATTTCAGTCATGGAGATCACAAAGTTTGCATAGAAGATACACCTAAAATATAGAGAGAGGAGATAATGGATAACAAAAAGGAGTGTTTCTCCAAAATTATGGATAACTGCATTTAAAAGAGAAAAATTAACTACATTTTTTTTTAAATCCATTCTGGTAATTTTTATTTAATATTTAATAAGGCATGCTTTTCTGAAACTAGCAGATTTATCCAGAATTGCTTGATTCTGAAACTCTTTAAAGTATTTAGTACATGGCACTCCTCGTGTGACAAACTTTCATCTGGCATAAAACCACTGTAAAATTTTTCTTCCTTTCTTCTAGAGAGGTTTGAAACTTAAAAGTGCATAATAGATGACACTCCCCACATCACAAGCTTTTGTTTTGGCATAAAATTCATTATGATCGATCACCTCTGGTTAAATTTTTCTCCCCCTCTATTAGGAGAGGAAAGAAGCAGACACATTTCGAAGTACCACGTGATCCTCCTCACATCAGGAGTTTCTAGACCAAAACCACTATCGCCTTGCTCAAATAATCAAACTTTTAAAATCATTTTACCCAGCAGAGTTGCTTCAATACAATTTGACAAGCACATGTAACTTTATATCAAAAGAAAATATGGTCTAAGTTGTACAAAAGAAAAATACATACGTACTATGAATATAATGTACAAAGAAAATGAAAAACATAATTTATTACTAAACACATTATTTAAAACATTTATTACCATATTTTACGAAATATATGTTTATTTAATTATATTGATGGTGTGAAATTGGCAGAATAGATCCAGAATATGGTTCTTCATAACCAGATAAAAGTTGAGAGAAATCAAAGAGGCTGGCAAATCAATGTCAAGAGCAGAGTCACAAAAGAAAACATAAATACATATGAAGTAGGACCTAAAGTTGGATATTTGTTTGCCTAATTAAAGTACACAAAATTGTTCACTTTAATATGCTAATTACCTTTTATATATTTTTCTAATTAAATTAGTTATTTTAATTTATATGTATTCTTAGTTTTTGGAAGCCTTGATTTCAACAAAGAATCTTGTATCCCAATTGTGCCCAATTAGAATGAATTCAATTTGCACAGATACTCTTGTGCTCTTTACCCACTTCTGAAACAGTAGCTTCATCAGCAGAAAGCAGAAAGAAATCGATGCATTCATTCTTTTAAATTTATTGATGGCAACAGCTATTTTGAATAACTTTTAACATCTAATGTTAAGTCTATGGGGATTTCGCGAAATGCAAAGCAGTCCATACCAGTTTGGTCAACTCCAGTGGGTTTGCACATAGCCTATACTCTTCCCCTGGGTGAAGGGAAAGTTCATGCAAAGTTTGGTGTCTCTAGCTCTTTTGAAGACCGAGTGCATAAAAGAACAGACACACATACTTTCTTCTTTATATATTACATATAGGCTTTTTTTTATCATGTCATCCCGTGGCCGAGTGGTTAGCGCGCTTGACTACTGATCTAAGGGACCTGGGTTCGAGCCCCGGATAAGGCATGGACGTTTGTGTTGTTTTTCTGCTGAGGTCCTGCCATCCTCATAGACCTTCTACTCTGGCATATAAACTGACAGGCTCCTGTCAGACCTCTGTGGCAAGCAGCTGCTTGAGGGGGTATTTATTATTATTATATATTTTTATTTATATTTTTCCTGTTAATTATTAGTCAGTACTGAACCATTAATTTGGTTTATTTTACTCACATCAGACCTCAAGCATTTGCAAAAGCAAAATGGGTATTAAATAAATATATGCAAATGTGAAAAGAACATTTGAAATCTGTACAGGGCTCTAATTATTCCAACAAATATTGTTGAGGGCTTTACCAAGAAGAAACACTGTTGCAGGCCCAATTTTCTGGATAAAAACTTCTTGGACTCTAACAAGAGAACTTTTTTTTTAAATATGAAAAACATTAAAAATTTATAGGTCCTTTTATTTTTAATTAGACAAATACATGTTCACACACAGTGTATTCTAATACAGAATGAATTATAATGAGTGAAGAAGAGATTGAAGTTGTGAATGTACAATTTTGAAGTCAATGAAGAGCCATGAGATTAAGACTTGCCACAAACTTACATTTTCCCAAGCTCTTCAGCCCTTGCTTTCATTCTATTAATAAAAGCCTGCCCTTTACTCTTCCGAAAGTTTTCATATGGATCATTTAAACTTATTCCAATGCCTTTATACATATCTTGTCGGTCCCTAACTTCAGCAGCTTGAACAGGATCTTGAATTCCTTGTTCTGCAGCTCCAAGTCCTGCTCCAGACCACCCTTTAAAATCACAGAAACATTTAGGTTGTAAAGACTTTAATAATATATAAAATAATAAATATAATTTGCAAGAACATCCATATATGCTAATGAGTGCAGTGCAGACATCTGCAGTTACTGGATTGCTCTTTTACACTTCTTATTAACATTGAGATGTATGCCAATTTGCAGATTTTGATTGCAGGAAAAAAAATCGAAGCAAATATATACACAAAAACTGCTGACTCAAAGTCTTCATTATTATATTTAAATGATATTTAAATGTCCATATTGCTTATTATGAAGTTATATAAATTCTGTAAACAGCCTCCTTTTTAGTCACATCTAAGTAACTCAGTGAAATTTGGAACCAGTTTCATTTTACACAATTGTATTTACACAATCATGGGTTCATATCCCACCAGGCTCAAGACAATTTTTCCTCTAAATATTTGAATCAATTTACAGAGTGGAAATTATTAGTGGATACTTAATGAGTTGAGTTTAATAATAATTATTTGTAGATTGCATACTTGTAAGACATGCATTCCATCTAAAAAAAGGCATTAAAAAGCCAGTTGAGGTGGGATTGCCTGAATACTCCCTACATATTAGGAAAGTAGGTTGAGAATGTTCAAACATCAGTTAGAGGAGATCTAGATCGGCAGCTCAGCGGTTCAGAGAACCTGACATGTTATCAGGAGGTCGTGGGTTCATATCCCACCCAGCTCAAGACAATTTTTCCTCTAAATATTTGAATCAATTTACAGAGTGGAAATTATTAGTGTAGACTTGGCTTTACATGGTACAAATTTAGATTTTTTTTATGTATATAACAATAATACATATAATGAAGTAGCAATGGTATAACATCAAGAAGACTATTAGACTATCTATTAGCCTATTAACTCAAAGTCATTTATTTTCAAGAATAAATAGATAAGTAAATTCCGACATTAATAAAATTGTAATCTATAACACATATTTATATTCTCTTGCTAAAATTGTATTCTTCCAACTATCATATAATCTGTCTTGTGACAATTTAATGAAATAAATCTTATTTTAGATCAGTAGTGAGATCTGAATTTTCTACACTGGATTCTCTCAAGCTATAAAAAAGAGAATTTTTATCTCATCTTTAGCAGCAAGTTTAACTTTGTAGACTATTATATAGGCTAAATATAGCTGATTCATAAGTACATTCTCATAATAAAATATCATAAAAATATACTAATTTTACAAAACATTGTTGGTACATATGCTCAATTTCAAATTTATATTCAGTTCATAGACATCCTTCTTTTAAAATTTTGCCACATTTCAAATTTAATAGCATAGTCTACATTAATGATGAATTTTTTGTGACCAAAAAGAATTGTATGAGAAATTAATTCAGGTTTATCTAAACAAATAAAATATAAGATAATGTTGCAATAATATTTAATATTACTGCTGAATTGAAATTTGAAATAAATATGCATAAATAAAACTTCAATGTACATTTATTAACAATGAAGATTTTTTTTAATCTATTTCTCTTTATTTTCTAAGTTGTTGGTCAGGTTGTTAACCTCTAAGAGACACTATTTTTGCACATACCAGATTAAATGACCAGCTTACAAGGACCACAATGGTTCAGAGAATATTTGGGAAGGGGACCCACTGGATAGCTGTTAGGAGACAGTTAATTTTTTCAATAATTTAATAAGCTTCACTCAGCTCGGTACAAGGATATGTATACATCGTAAAATGACAAATTCTGACATTTACTGTCATGTGATCCAGTGGTGAGAAGATTTTAGCAACTCAAGATCAAATTACAAAATCACTATGTTATTATTTAGCTGCAACACAAAACAAAGAAAAAAATGTTTTCATATGACATTTTTTTAAGCAATCTTGCATTATAATGCTATTTTATTATCTCTGTAATGTCGTGCTGTACAAATTGGTCATTTTTCCTGTTATAGCTATTGTTGTTTTTCCATATAGATATACAGAATGACCCAAAACTCTTGGGCCAAACTTTAAGGGGTGATAAAACACACTTAAACAAGCACTTTTCATCATACAATGCATGGTCGGAACTCAAGCGGTGAAGTGCTAGAAGGCGCTTTCCAGTGAACACTTATAAGCACTGGTTTTTGCACTCGTCGTCATTTCTACCATGGATTACACAGTCTTTGGGCTTCCTCGCATTCCCATCCGCAGTTCTGTATGTGAAATGCATGTCCACCTTCTCCTGATTCGTGGAACAATCCATCCGTTCTGCAATCCACGGTAGAAATGACGAAGTGCGAAAACCAAGGCTTATAAGTGTTCACTGGAAAGCACCCTCTAGAGCTTCACCGCTTGAGTTCCGACCATGCATTGTATGACGAAAAGTGCTTGTTTAGGTGTGTTCTATCACCCCTTAAAGTTTGGCCCAAGAGTTTTGAATCACCCTGTATAACTATCAAAATTAGAGTGTTTGCTGCACAATGAAAATGATGTGAGCTGAAGCAACCCATGTGATGCTCAGTATTAATCTAGCTCAACACTGACATGTAATTAAAAGTATTCCTTGATGTTCCTAGAATGACAGAAACTGCAAACTTTGATTAAAAAATTATTCAAATATTGTTGAAGTTTTGTTTGCTTAAGAATATGATTAGAAAGTAATTCATGCCTGAGAGTATTTTAAATGAATCCTTGAAGTGAATAACATACCCATTTTTTTTAACAACTGATGTCCTTTGTTACTTTCATCCAGACGTCTGTCCAGCATAGTAGGAGGATATGTAGAACCACTGTAAAAAAAACAATATCCTTTCAAATTTCCTACATTTTATCATAAAATACACTCTCTCCAAGTTAATTCTTGAACTGAAAATTTAAATAAATAAAAAAAACTAAGTTAATGAGGAGAAATATTAATCAATTTCATAAACAGCTTCAAGCATCAAAAAATATCTGAGGTCTCTTTAAAATCATATGGTCCCTATTATTAACATTTTACTTTCGAAAATCTCCTAAAAATTAACAAAAAAACTGCTATATATTGGAAGTAATTACAAAATACGTACAGCCATTTTTTTTTTCCATTTCACATTCTTTTCTGTCATAAACCTATTTCAGTATTCCTAGACTATTTTTTATCATTTTTCCCAGCATTCTATGCATCTTTCCCACTCTTAAAATCAAAACTGGAAGTAAACACATCCTTCTTAGAAATTCTGGTTGCAGCTGCATTTAATTAGTTATGCTTCACTAAGGAAAACAAGACGCAGATGGCTGACACAAGCAACCTCCATTGCGTGTGCTATGTGTTTTTTACAGTTTTGGTCCAGCATATTGGATACCCTTTGTAAAGTTAGTATTTACTTTTTTTATATTTAAACCTTAGTTTTCATTTCAGTAGTATATTTTTGGAAATTAGCAATCTTTTGGCCAAATGATAAGTATTGATTTTTTCATAATTATGTTACATTGTATGGCCAGCCTACAACTTGTTGCTGTGGATATTTTAACATCGCATTAGGCTATGTATTAATTTTTACTGAATTATTTATTACTTTTCCAGTAAAACTTTGATCTAGTATCATTTTCTGAAAATAAATGAGGTCTTGGATATGGAAGCAAATTCATTTCTGTAGATTTACTGTTAGCTATCTTTCGATCAGCTGATTTATCGATCTTTCCAAGTTATACTAGATTGGAGACCAGCTTAAGAGTTGTTGCAGATATTTTATTTAGAATTACATCCCATTAGGTTATATGTAATTCTTCTTTTATTATTTCTTGTTTTTTAGTAAAAAGCTTGAGCTTGTCATCATCATCATCATCCTCAAGCAGCCATGGGCTACGGAGGTCCAACCAGACCACGCAGTTTAATTCTCCAAGCATATCTGTCCTGAGCTACATCTGCTGCATCCGGCCACTGCACACCAATTCTAACAAGGTCCTGTTTGACATTGTCTGCCCACCGCATCCTAGGTCTCCCCCTCCTTCTGAGGCCTCTAGGCACACTGTTCATAACCCTATTCGCCAATCTATAATTATCCATACGGGCAACATGGCCAAACCAGCGGAGTCTCTCTCTGCACAATATGCTGCTTAAAGGAGGTTGCAGACTCCTTTGCCTAACCTCATCATTAGTTACAAAGTTAAACCACCTAATACCCAAGATACTGCGTAAGCATCTAGTTTCCTGTTATCTTGTTTACACAGCGTCCAAGTTTCACTACCATAACTAACCCTAGAAAGAACCAAACTATTATACAGTCTAATATTAGTCTTTAGGTGTATACGCCTATTTCTCCACAATCGCCATAGATTCTTAAAAGTCCCGGCAGCAATACCTATTCGTCTGTTAATCTCATGCCGCACATCACCAGTATCAGTTACATAGCTCCCAAGATAATTAAACTGTGACACCTGCTCAAGACTGCAACCATTCAGATTAACTGAATCACAACTTGCCTGACCAATTTTCATCACTTTAGTTTTCTCTCTGTTTATAACCAAACCTACTCTACTACCAGTCTCATCAACAGCTAAAATGAAAGAGTTCATCTCATCAACATCATTTGTCAAAAGGGCTAAATCATCAGCATAATCTAAATCAGAAATTTTCGTATCTCCAGCCCATTTAAGGCCAAAATCTTTCCCTCGAAGTGAATTTCGCATAACATAATCAACAAATAAACTAAAGAGAAAAGGAGACAAAATGCACCCTTGTTGAACACCAGACGTAATGCTAAACCAATTGCTACAAGACTTACCAACTCTCACACATGACTCAGTGTTATTATAGAGAGCTTTCATTATGTTAACTAACTTGTCTGGTATACCATATGATCTCACAATCAATCACAAATTATGACGATCAACAGAGTCGAAAGCCTTTTTGAAATCAACAAAGCTAGCAACCAAAGGTTTCTGAAACTCTAAACATTTCTCAAGAATCTGCCTAAGTGAAAATATCTGATCTACACATCTTCTACCACTTCTGAATCCACATTGCTCATCATGCAATTGACTGTCAACCAGATTCTTAATTCTATTAAGCACAATCATGGAAAGAACTTTACCTGGAACAGAGAGTAGGCTGATACCCCTATAGTTATCACAAGAACTGCGATCACCTTTTTTGAAAATAGGGATAATAATAGCTCTGGTAAAATCTTTAGGAACCATGCCTTTATCATAAAAGTTATTCAAAATTTCAGTCATCCAAGTGGTAACCAAAACATTCCCAGCTCTGAGCATTTCTGTAGTAATTTCATCTACCCCTGGGGATTTATGAAGTTTCAGTTTAGAGATAGCCAAACTAACTTCAGATTGTGTTATAGGGCCAACATTAAAGCTGCCAATGCATCTATCATCATTACAAACAATGGGAGTAGAACTAACCACATTGTTTAGAACATCACTGAAATGTTCAGCCCACCTAGCCATGAGAGAATCCTCACCTTCTATAACCTTACCTTGTTTATCCTTCAATCCCTGTATGCCTGTCTGTTTTCTAC
Source organism: Ryuthela nishihirai (assembly GCA_038380435.1). Classification (NCBI taxonomy): domain Eukaryota; kingdom Metazoa; phylum Arthropoda; class Arachnida; order Araneae; family Heptathelidae; genus Ryuthela; species Ryuthela nishihirai. The sequence continues at coordinate 2,495,926 of JAWZYU010000055.1, forward strand.
CACATAAAACATTAACTATCTGGTACAGCTCTCTGCTGTTGTGCTACCTAACTACTTCCTCAGCTTTGTCAGCCAAGCTATTAAGCCAAAGATTTTTATCAGTAGCTAACTGATCCTTTACACGTTTATTAAGCTCTCTGTAATCTTTTCTATTAGGACTAGTAGGGTACTGATTAAGGACATTCCTGCAGTTCCTTCTTTCTGAAATAAGCTCAATTGCCTTATCACTTAAATAATTCTGTCTCCTCTGCTCCTTTTTCCCTAAAAGAGTACTGTTAGTTTCCAAAAAAGCCTGTTTAAAATGGCCCCATTCTTCCTCAACTTCAGTATTAAGCACACCATGACCGTCATAATGACTAAGTAACCTATCATGGTAAGCTTTAGCTATAACTGGGTCTTTCAGAGCTTCAGTATTAAAGGTAAATTTTTTAACCCTAGCACAACACTTTTTAAGTTTAAGTTGTAAGACACTTTTTACAAGGTAATGGTCAGATCCAATTTCAGCTCCCCTATATGCCCTGGTATTTCTAACAGACTAGACCATTTGCTGTTAATTAATATATAATCAATCATATTCCTATGCAGCCCATCAGGTGAAACCCATGTGTAGTTATGTATGTCGCGGTGTTTGTAATATGTGTTAGTTATTCTGAAACCATTGAGTTTACTTACCTGTAGGAGACGTTGCCCATTGTCATTGCAAGCTTGTACCGTTTTCTAAAAATGAGTCTTGGATACAGAAGCAAAATAGACATCCTTGGTACAGAAATCAGCTGTCATGTGGGAGGGGGCAATTTCGGGAACACATCCCCTCCAGTAAACTCACATAGAACCCTCCACCCTCAGTACCTTGGCTGTGCCAAAAAGACGATATAACACTGTTGTTGTTTTTTGCTTTGGTGCACAAATCTTTCTGCACTTAGCCAAGATTGCCAAACCTCAACATCCAAAGAAAAACTTCATAATGTTTAGCAAAAACAAGCAGCTAAGGAAGTTTTTTTTCTATTTCATAACCAGTTCAGAAAATCCCATGAATGTGAGAAGTCCAAGTCACGTTGTATAACACTGGCCGTGTTTAAAATATATCATACTGAAAAGAATCATTTAAAAGAAATAAAAGTCATATTTCAGATTAAATATTATATTATTTGGGAGGAAATTTCTTTTCCATAAATATATAATTTAATTATTTTTATTCATCAGGTTTTCCAAAATGAAGCCTTAATTGTAGAGTGCAGTCTTCTTTTTTCACCACATCACATTGAAAAAGGCTTATTGAAATCAATATGCTTGAAAATTTGTTATATTATTTATGTTCATAAAATTCGTAATTAAATTCTGTTTAATTTGGTATAAAACATGACCTATTTACATTGAATTGTTATTTTTTTTTTAAACTCTTAAGTTGACTTGTTTATGCGATTCAGCACAATTGGCTAAAAGCCTCGAATTTTCTCAATGTATGGTACTGAGAAAAAAAATTACAAAATGAGAGAAATATTTACTTAAAACCAAAAATATAATTTTTTTTGTTATTCAGAAATATATAGGCATTCTATTCACGTCCATTGTAATCATTTCTGTCTATTAGTTTTTTTTTAAATATATTTTTATTTGTGTTGCCAGATGCATTTTTTACTACATGACTCTAAAAAAAGGCCTATTAAAATAAAACATATCTTTTTTGTGAAATACTTTATTTTCAGAAAATCCAGAATTAAATGCTGATTAATTCCTTTCATTAGTTAGTTGGCAAAAAAAGTTCTAAAGTTGAATGTTTTTTTGGCTGAACATAGAGAGAAAATAGCTTGGCCCTCTGGATGGAAACCTGTTTTTCAGGCTGGATACTGGAAGGGTTAAAGAAGTTTTCAGGAGCTCTCTTAAAACTTTTTAATATGGAAATAGTTTGAAGGATAAACTTTAAAATTTCATTACTCAACAACAGACAACTTTCAGTTATTTTATTTCCACCTTTATTTTGGAATTTTTGATGGCAACTAATTGCTTTAAACAATTAATCAAGTGTGATTATTAAGCAATGTTACTTGACCACACTATGAATCCTTACAAAAATCCGGGGGGGGGGGGGGGGGCTCAGTCGGTAGCGCGCCAGGCTCGTAATCTGTAGTTCCCGGGTTCGAGTCCCAGCTGGGTCAGTGTTGAGATTTATCTCCGCAAAATTCCCCGCCCTGCCCACGGTCAGTAGGGGACACCGATGGGCTTGGAAAGGCTGCCGTCCGTCGGATGGGACGTTAAGCAGTGACCCCGTGTGCGGGAGAGCCATACCCTGTGCCTGTTGAAGAACACGCTGGAAGGCCTTGACAGGAGGCTACCATCTGTCTCCCAACAGCTGTTCCAGTGGGTCCCCTCCCCCAACCTTCTCTGAGCCTTCGGGGTCCATGTGACCTGGCCATTTAGCCCATTGTGTGCAAAAAAAGTGCCGCTCAGAGGTAAAACAACCCAACCTTACAAAAATCCTGTAGTACACAAATATGTCAAGAACAAAATAACAAAAATCAGCCACCATATTTATCTATGCCTTCTGAGCCATTGGTTTAAAGGAATGACCTCAAAGACAAAGGTTCAAGTGGCCTATGAAATGCAATAACATTAAAACAAATTAATGGACTCAAAAAGTTTCAATGGTTATTTTTTCCCAAAAATATTACATTTTTAAGAGCAGTAAATTGTAAGAAAGAGACAATCTTACAGTATTGCATTTTTCATAAAAGTGTATTACTTCCTGAAAGCTGTAATCTTTTCCATAATATGTCAAAATCAGCTTCTTTATTTCACGAGACAAATTAAGTTTAAAAAAAAAAGCCACTTTAAATGTAAACGTGAAAAAGCATGAATTTGTATAATGCAATATTTAGGACAACTTGCAATATTTTGCACACTTTACATCAACTTTTTTCTGTAATGCATGAATAAATTAAAAGAATTATATCTCAATTAAAAAAAAAAACATTTACTAAACAGAACTATAAAAGTTTTAATCACTGAGCAAAAAAAGGGTAACTTATATTTGTGGAAAAAGGATTTTATGGTGATTTGTTTCAAAAGTGTGATTTAAAATTGGATAAAAAAAAAAAGCCAACCTTTGTTTGCTATTTATGCTTATTTTGTTGGTGTTTGTAAGGAGGGCCCTATAATTATTGAGCTTATTGTAACCACTTTATATTGATAAGTTGAAAGTATGTTCTTATTGATGATATTTCTATTTGTGTCACTACATAATCACTGTGAAACTGACATAATAGGTAAACTTCATAGCTAATATGACTTAATTAATACTTATTACTACATTTTTTTCTAGTTTTTTTTTTTTTACATATTATCACCCTTTTACACTGTGAGCAAGATTTATTTATAATTCTCAAAAACAACCAGCAAACAAAAAATAATACTTACAAGAATGAAGGTGGTGTAGGACTTCTTTCTGGTGACCGCCTCTGTACTGGTGATGAAGAACGTGACCTAGATGGAGATCGAGACCTAGATTTAGACCTTGATCTGGAATATCGCCTTCGCTGTGGTGGTGGTGATGGTGACTGAGGTGATCTCGACCTTGACCTTGATCTAGACTTTGACCTAGATCTGGATCTCGATTGTGATCGTGACCTTGACCGTGACCTACTCTTGCTTCGGCTTCTATTTATAACTGGAGGAAGTACTTCAAGTGTTTTCTCAGGGCTGTAAGAAACAGATGATTTTCACAAAAGTACAATTACTATGCCACTATTTAAACTAACTCTTCCAAAGAAAATATTTAATATAATTCAGTTTTAGTGATTTTTAAAGTAAATAGACAATTTTGCTTCTTAATGTCTTCAAAATTTTCTTATGAAATATATTTTTTGTCCAAAAAGGAAATTTAAACAGATTTACAAATAAGAAAATGTTTTACAAAATAAAATGAAACACAACATCAATACAAGATATACACAAAAGTTAAAGCTAACAGCCATTCATAATATGCTGATTATGTAATTGAAAATCATGTTCTATGTTAACATCATTTATACCATTGTACACAAAAATTTTGTTTAACCACATCTTGAATTTAAATATAGAAAAAAAAAATACTACCTTTTTAGCACTTTTAAAATAGCTGTACAGTTTAACATATCACCAGTGATAAGTAAAGCTTTTACAGAAAAAATAATACACCCAACCCTCAATTTACACAGTACTTGATTTACAAGGTTTTGGTCTCATATGACACAGATTTAAATTTTTTTTACACATATAGATATAATACATATTATGAAGTAGCTGTGGCATAGCATCAATGGAGACTCTTAGCCTAAGTCTTCCCAAAGTAAAATCAACTAAATGGACTTAGTTGGTATCATTTATTTTGAAGAATGGATTCCTATATAATAAATTAATTAAATTTCCATATTTTTAAAAAATCGTCTGTAACAAATGATAGTCAAATATTTTCATTAAAATAGTATTTTTGCATTATAATGTTATAATGAAATATTGTATAATGACATCTTAATAAAATTATAACCTACTGTGGATCAGAAGCAAGATCCAGCTTTTCCAGACTGATTTCTTTCAGATTAGTAACAAAAAAAAGTGTTTTATCCCTTTTTTAGCAGCAAGTTTAACTTTGCAGACTACTATATAGGATAAATATAATAAATGTTTAGCTGATTCATAAGTACAATATTTCATAAAATATCACATGATTTATTTTGTAAAATAAATTTTTAAGTACTGGTACAAATGCTTAATTTCAAATTTATATTCAGTTTATAAATATCCTTCTTCCAAATTTTGCCTTGAAATTTATTAGTATATATCTGCATTGACAATGAGTATTTTTTGCGACCAAAAATAAAAGTATGAGAAATTAATGTAAGCTTATCTTAATTAATACAAATAAAATACAAAATAATGTTACATTAATATTTATTATTACTGCTGAACTGAAATTTGAGATAAATATGTGCAAAGAAATTATTCAATATATATTTATTAATAACTAGTTTATTTTTTAACTTTTCTTAACCCTTTTTTTCCATAAGTTGTTGGTCTTCAATTGCCCAATTTCGATTTACATGGTAATTTTCTGGAATCTATCTATAGTGTAAACTAACAGCTGTTGTGTTGTTGAATAGAATACACATAAATAAGAAGGTTTAGAGCAACCTAGTAGAAGCAGTCACATATGGAACACACATTGGATTGATAAATGATTTGCTTTACCTCTGAGTTCCACTTTTTGACACATTGGGCTTGGATTGATTAACCATGTAGGAACAGTAAACAATAACTTTTAATTAAAGCTACTGAAACAAATGGGGTATATTGTTTAGCTGAGCACTTCAGCAAGCTTTACAAGTGCACCTTCATTGGGAAATGAGATATTCAGTAAAATTGAATCAACCTTCTAAAGATACTGTAAAAGTTTCCATTTAGAAATCGTGGATCTTCTCATTAAGAAATAAATCAAAGGACCTCCCCATTAAGCAGTGTGAAAGTCATTGGATTTCCTCATTAAACAATGAATGCTGCATACCATTTTATTTTATATGGCCTAACTGGCTTTCACTTTTGTCACACAATGATAGATTCTACAATGGCCTGCTTCGACAAGGGTGTATTTTATCTCTTTTTCTCTTTAGTTTGGTTAATGATTATGTTATATAAAATTCACGGCAAGGGTAAGAATTTGGCCTTAAATGGTCTGAAGATCTGAACATTTCTGATTTTTATTATGCTGATGATTTAGCCCATTTGGCAAATGATGTTGATGAGATGAACTCTTTCTTTCGAGCTGTTGATGAACTGGTTAGTAGAGTAGGTTTGGTGATAAACAGAGAGAAAACTAAAGTCATGAAAATTGGTCAGGCAGGCTGTGATTCAGTTAATTTGAATAGTTCCACTCTTGAGCAGGTGACTTGGTTTAATTATCTTGGGAGCTGTAACAGATACTGGTGATGTGCAGCATGAGATTAACAGATGAATAGGGATTGCTGCTGGGACTTTTATAAGAATCTATGGAGTGTGTGGAAAAATAAGCATATAGATCTAAAGACTAAAATTAGACTGCATAATAGTTTGGCTCTTTCTAGAATTAGTTATGAGAGTGAAACTTGGACCCTTTGTACACAAGATAACAGGAAACTTGATGGTTTTGATTCTAGATGCTTCGCAGTGTCTTGGGCATTAGATGGTTCAACTTTGTAAGTAATGATGAAGTTAGGCAAAGGAGTCAGCAACCTCCTTTGAGCAGCATATGATGAAGAGAGAGACTCCATCAGTTTAGCCATGTTGCCATATGCATAATTATAGATTAGCGAATAGGGTTATGAACAGTATACTTAAAGGACTCAGAAAGAGGGGGAGACCTAGGATGCAGCGGGCAGACAATGTCAAACAGGATCTTGTTAGAATTGGTGTACAGTGGCCAGATGCAGCAGATGTAGCTTAGGACAGATATGCTTGGAAAACTAAATTGCACAATCTGGTTGGACCTCCATAACCAATGGCTGCTTGAGGATGATGATGATGACAATTTTCTTACGATGTTTCTGTTAAAATAAAAATGAATTGCAGGTATTGTTTTCAACGTGTTTTCAATACAAGAAGAAAACATAACAGTTCCTTTTAAAATGTTATAAGAATTGTGTTTTTAGTTCTTGGGATTTGGTTGTTTTACCTCTGAGCGGCACTTTTTTGCACACCATGGGCTAAATGGCCAGGTCACAAGGACCCCGATGGCTCAGAGAAGGTTGGGGGAGGGGACCCACTGGAACAGCTGTTGGGAGACAGATGGTAGCCTCCCGTCAAGGCCATCCAGTGTGTTCTTTAACGTGCACAGGGTATGGCTCTCCCGCACACGGGGCCACGGCTTAACGTCCCATCCGACGGACGGCGGCCTTTCCAAGCCCATCGGTGTCCCCTACTGACCGTGGACAGGGCGGGGAATTTTGCGGAGATAAATCTCAACGCTGACCCAGCTGGGACTCGAACCTGGGAGCTACAGATTACGAGCCTGGCGCGCTACCGACTGAGCCACCCCCGCCCCATAGTTCTTGGGAAGTAACTGCTTTAATTGTTCACAAATGTTCTTGGTGATTAAACCTTTTCATCAAAATTATATACATCAGTTCACCAGCCCAATATCTGCATCTATTTTTTTTTCTTTTTAATTCACATTTCCTCATTGAGTTCTGGTTTCTTTTTTTTATCTCCTATTCTGATCCTTTTGTTCTCTAAGTTCTTTTAAATACATGCACTTTTTATTGAGCTTAATTCTTGACTGCTAGTTACATTTTCTGAAATGTAAACTAGCAGTCGCTATAGTTGGGCACTAACTTTCCTGCCAGAAGTCAGGAAAGTGTCTCAGTTATCGTTAAAAGAAGCAGTATTATACCAGAAGTTAAATCGCAGGCAATTTTAGAGAAGGAAAAAGGTATTTGTCTTTGATTCTTACATAAATAGAATCTAGATAGAACTTTTATATAAAATCAAAATCTATTTTCCTAATGTGACTTCAAAGTACAAAAAAAAACTGCCAACAATTACTGCCAATTTTGTTTCATTTTTTGTTCTTATTTTTTTCAGTGCACAATAACTTTTTTAATTTCATTAACTTAATTTTTTATACGGATTGTTTTACCTCTGAGTAGTAATTTATTTAAAAATAAATTACTTTTTTTATACACAATGGGCTAAAAGCCTGGTCACAAGGACCTAAGAGCTCAGAGAAGGTTGAGAGAAGGGGATTCACTGAACAGCTGTTATGAGACAAATGGTAGCCTCCCACCAAAACTATCTTTAGTGCATTCTTTAACATGCATAGGGTATGGCTCTCCTGCACAGAGAGCCACAGTGTAACATCCCATCTGATGGATGGCAGCCTTTCCAAGCTAATCAGTGTCCCCTTTCTGAAGTCCCAGCTGGGTCAGCGTTGAGATTTATCTCCGCAAAATTCCCTGCCCTGCCCACAGTCAGTAGGGGACACCGATGGGCTTGGAAAGGCCACCGTCCGTCGGATGGGAAGTTAAGCCGTGGCCCAGTGTGCGGGAGAGCCATACCCTGTGCACGTTAAAGAACACGCTGGATGGCCTTGACAGGAGGCTACCATCTGTCTCCCAACAGCTGTTCCAGTGGGTCCCCTCCCCAAACCTTCTCTGAGCCTTCGGGGTCCATGTGACCTGGCCATTCAGCCCATTTTCACCTCTGAACAGCAATTTTTTTTAACACAATGGGCATATGGCTACACAAGGACTCCGAGGGCTCAGAGAAGGTTGGGGGACGGGACCCATTGCAGATTGCAAACCTGGCGCATTATTGACTAAGCCACCCCGCTTTGCAATCCAACATGGGAATTGCAGGTTACGAGACTGATGCACTGTCCACTGAGCCAACCCCATATGGCAAAGTGTTAGTACATTTGACTACTGATCAAAAGGACCTGGGTTCGAGCCCCGGTTAGGCATGGATGTTTGTGTTGTTTTTCTGCTGAGGTCTTGCCATCCTCACAGACCTTCTACTATACCATATTAAACTGGAAGTCTCCTGTCAGACCTCTGTGGCAAATAGCTGCTTGAGGGGGTATTTATGTATTATAAATTTTTATAATTCCATGCCACTCTGTACACCTAAGCTTTCATTTTCAACACTCACCAAAATCTTAGATTTCTTTCAATATATAACTTGCTATGATTGGCTCCCAGGTTAGAGAAATTTATTGACTATAAAAATAAATTACTACACAAGCAGTTGTTTGCCACAGAAGAATGACTGGATGGGTAGAAAGAAGTGGAGAAAGATGCTGTCTAGACACAGGCTCTCAGTATAATATGTCATAAAGTATATAAGTGAAGAAGGCAAGTGAACTATTTAAAAATTCCTCCCTTTTGGAGAAGATGGCAAAAAAATGAAAGACTATTTTTTACAGCCTCTACACTCCCAACATCCTAAGTTTTAAATTACAGAAGAAAAAAAATCAAAAACAGATATTTCCTATATAGTCATCTGAGGGCCCTCTAATCACATATCACTTTCCCAAGATATTTTAGGACTATATCATTAACACAAAAAAATTTTCATTAATTTTCCAGCCCTGGAAAAATCAAAATTTTAATTCCAAAATTTGTTTTCCAAAGTTCCCAAGAAGCAAATCTTAAGAGTATAAAAGTTTTCCAAGAAGCAAATCTTAAGAGTATAAAAATTAATGTACAGTACTTATCCCCAAACTATGAGCTTCCCAACAATGCAAAATAAGAGGGTTTTAAAACTTACATAACTGCTGAAGAGGATACATGTACACAGAAATTCAAAACATGGTTCTATGAAGTGCAAAGAAAACTAGTTACTGTCACCATTCATTTTATGTTCTATAGTTTGATTTTGACATTTATGTTTAAAAAATGAACTAAAATCAGATTTTTTATGTACTTGAAATTTAATTAGTGATAACCTACCTTAAGGCTGTTAAAATTGTTTTTGAACAAGATGGAATGCAAACCTAGGATCTGTAACTTTCTGAAAGCTTTTTGTCAATGTGTGAGAATAAAAACTTATATGACTGCAAAACAAAGCATAAATGAATGCATATAACATCATTACATGCAATATTAGAATTCTGAGTTCTGATAATATTTCAATATACCAGGGCAATTATAATTTTCTTCTGAAGTTTACAGTTACTTAAATCTGCAATTGTTGGCCAAATAAAGAGATCTAAAACTCTGCAGACACAATCTGTCAGGCTTGTGCTGCAGATATCCAAACACATGTGCACAGTTCTAGTTTTGACTATTAGATGTGGCAGAGGTTTTCCAATTGTGTTCTGCAGTACCTATAGTTCTATGAAAGCTTGCTAGAGTTCCATGAGAGGACTAAGAAAAACTCAGTAATTTAACACTTATCCAGCTTGAGTACAATTAGGAAATATTTTGCAGCTACAACAGAAATATTATAATAGCCTCAAAATACTTTTGTAGCATATGTAAATGTGTCTCAATTATCATTAAAAGAAGTTGGTTGGTTGGTTGTTTTACCTGTGAGCAGCACTTTTTTGCACACAATGGGCTAAATGGCCAGGTCACATGGACTCCGAAGGCTCAGAGAAGGTTGGGGGAGGGGACCCACTGGAGCAGCTGTTGGGAGACAGATGGTAGCCTCCCGTCAAGGCCATTCAGTGTGTTCTTTAATGTGCACAGGGTATGGATCTCACACACACGGGACTATGGCTTACGATTCCATCCAATGGACGGCAACATTTCCAAGCCCATCGGTATCCCCTACTGCCCGTGGGCAGGGCGGAGAATTTTGTGGAGATAAATCTCAACACTGACCCGGCTGGGACTCGAACCTGAGAACTGCAGATTACGAGTCTGGCATGGTACCAACTGAGCCATCCCCGCCCCGTTAAAAGAAGCACTATTTGATATTATTCAGTTGTAATAACTCATACACAATTGTTGATGTAAGAGCAATTTTTTGCTAGAACAGAAAACTGATTTTAAGCTAGATGAGATATGAACCTATGATTTTTCTGGTAACTTAAAAGAACCTAACACATTATCATAAAAAAATGTATCATAAAAAAATGTGTTTGCATTCCACCTGGCTCAATTCTTTTTTTTTTCTTCTAACAAAATATACACACTACATATATATTAGGTACATAAAGCTAAATTTAAATCATACCAAGACTCTGAAATAATGTTCTTAAGAATAATTCATAACTTTTCAACATTAATGCATCTCCCCTACTAAGTGAATAAAAAAAATACATAGAGAGATGCTTTTATTAAAGTTTTCCTTAAGCCTTTTGGTTTCTATTACATATTTTACATCTTATTACTACGGTACTAACAAAAGTTTCTAAAAAATGACATTTAAATTAGTAACTGCATCTTTTTAACCCTTAAGATGATGAACATTTTTTAAATAAAACTCAACTTCAAAACTTTATTTTGATGTAAATAATGAACAAAAAAAAGTTGTGTTATATACCAAAAGAAACATAATTTAATTCTAAAAAAAAATATATGAAATAAAATTTTATATACTAATATATGAAATTAAAAGTAAAAAAAAAATGGTAAGCATCAAAAGCATCTTGAAGGTTTTTTGTAGAGAATTTTTACTATTTTCCCCAGACTTTTCTTTAGGGGTGATTATGTCTACACAACATCTTTACCACTTCTTTCTATCCATCCAGTCTTCCTCTCAAAGAAAAAGTTTTCTCATGGTTTTTCCACATCATTTCATTTTTTCCTTGTATTTCCTCTTCATTTTCTTGCAAATAGGTTCTATTTCCCTTTGCCATCTTCAATCACATTTACATGTCCATATCATCATACTGACCATTAACTGGTCAAAAATGTCTTGCAACTGAAGCTCAAGAAATGTTGTGCTAAGGTTAAGAGAATTACTTTTAACAATGAAGGTCTGAAAGATCCAGATATAGCCAAAACGTACCACGATAGGCTACTTAGTCATTATGACAATCGTGGTTTGCTTACCACTAAAGTTGAGAAAGAATGGATTAGTTTAAACAGGTTTTTCTTGGACCAACAGTACTCTTTGGGTAAAAAGGAACAGAAGAAGAAAAAATTATCTGAGTGCTAAGGCTGTGGAATTTATTTCTGAAAGAAGAAAGTGAAGGAATAATATGAACCAACACCCTACTAGTCCTAATAGATGGCATTACAATGAGCTTAATAAACGTGTAAAGGATCAGTTAACAGCTAATAAGAATCTTTGGCTTGATAGCTTGGCTGACAAAGCAGAGGAAGTAATTAGGCAGCACAAAAGCAGGTGGTTAAACCAGATAGTTAATCTTTTGTTTGGGAAGAAACACACAGGTACAAAGTGAGGATTCTGTGGTTAGATGGGCATGCATCTGTGAAATGCTCAATTTCACAGATGCTCTAAACAATGTGATTATTTCTACTCCCATTGTTTGTAATGAGGATAGATGCATTAATGACTTTAATGTTGGCCTTATATAACATTCTGAAGTCTCTTTGGCTATCTCTAAATTAAAACTGCATAAATCCTCAGGGGTAGATGAAATTACTATTGAAATGCTTAGAGTTGGGAACTTTTGTGTTGGCTGACTGAAATTTTGAATATTTTTTATGATAAAGGTGTTGTTTCTAAGGAATTTACTAGAGTTATCAGTATCCCTATTTTTAAAAAAGGTGATAGTAGTTCATGTGATATTATAAAGGAATGTTTACTTTCTGTTCCAGGTAAAGTTCTTTGCATGATTATACTTAATAGAATTAAGAATTTGGTTGATGGGCAACTGTGTGATGAACAGTGTGGACTCAGAAGTGGTAAGGGATGTATAAGATAAAATATTTTTACTTAAGCAGATTCTTGAGAAATGTTTAGAGTTTCAGAAAACTGTAGCTACAACTTTATAGACTTCAAAAAGGCTTTTGGCTCTGTTTAAATAATTTGTGGTTGATCACTAGATCATATGGAATACCTGATTAGTTAGCATAAAAAAAGCTCTCTATAATAACACTGAGTCATGTGTGAGAGTTGGTAAGGCTTGTAGTGAATGGTTTAGCATTGCAGGTGGAGTTAGAAAAGGGTGCATTTTTCCTCCTTTTTCTCTTTGGTTATTATGTTATGCAAAATTCTTTGCAAAGGAAAGATTTTGCCCTTAAGTGGTCTGGAGATTTCAAAATTTGATTTAGATTATGCAGATGATTTGACCCTGTTGGCTAATGATGTTGATGAGATGAATCCTTTCATTAGGGCTGTTGATGAAACTGGTAATAGAGTAGGTTTGGTAATAAACAGAGAAAAAAATTAAAGTGATGAAAATTGGTCAGGCAGATGGTGCTTCAGTTGCTTTAAATGGTTGTGCCCTTGAGTAAGTGTCTCAGTTTAATTATCTTGGGAGCTGTTTAATAGATACTGGTGATGTGGAGCATGAGATAAATAGAAGAACAGGGATTGCTGCTAGCATCTTTAGGAATCTATAAAGAGTGTGGAAAAATAGGAGTATACACCTAAAGAATAGAATTAGGTTAATATAGTTTGGTTCTTTCTAAGGTTAATTATGGTAGTGAAATATGGACCCTTTGTAAGCAGGATAACAAAAAACGATGCCTTTAATTCTATATGCTTGTGCAATATTTTGGACATTAAGTGGTTTGACTTTGTAAGTAATGATGAGGTTAGAAGGAGTCATCAACTTCCTTCAAGCAGCATTTTGTGCAGAGAGAGACTGTGTTGGTTTGGCATGTTGTCCATATACATAGCTGGAGAATGACAAAAACAGGTTTATGAACAGTGTGCTTAAAGGCTTCAGGAATACAATGCCAGACAATGTCAAACTGGACCTACAGTGGCCAAATGCAGCAGCTGTAGCTAAGGACAGACATGTCTGGAGAAGAAACTTACAGTCTGGTAAGACCTCTGTAGCCCATGGCTGCATGAGAATTTGGTGTACGTATATGTGTGCATGCTGTCCCATGGCCGAGTGGTTAGTGCGCTTGGCTACTGATCTAAGGGACCTGGGTTCGAGCCCCGGGTAAGGCATGGCTGTTTGTGTCGTTTTTCTGCTGAGGTCCTGCCATCCTCTCAGACCTTCTACTATGGCATATAAACTGACAGGCTCCTGTCAGACCTCTGTGGCAAGCAGTTGCTTGAGGGGGTATTTTTTTTTATTATTTATATGTGTGCATGCATGTGTATCTTTCCAACATCTTCCTCTACTCCCATAACTATTTCACTTCTTCCATTTTTCCATTCTTGTTTTCCATACACATTTCTGTCGAGTCCCAGCTGGGTCAGCGTTGAGATTTATCTCCGCAAAATTCCCTGCCCTGCCCACGGTCAGTAGGGGACACCGATGGGCTTGGAAAGGCCGCCATCCATCGGATGGGATGTTAAACCGTGGCCCTGTGTGCGGGAGAGAGATACCCTGTGCACGTTAAAGAACACGCTGGATGGCCTTGACGGGAGGCTACCATCTGTCTCCCAACAGCTGTTCCAGTGGGTCCCCTCCCCTAACCTTCTCTGAGCCTTCGGGGTCCATGTGACCTGGCCATTTAGCCCATGGTGTGCAAAAAAGTGCCGCTCAGAGGTAAAACAACCCAACCATACACATTTCTGACATCTATTCTGATTGCTCTTATCTTAAGTGTAAACTTTCTGTCAGTGTCACTGATCGACATATTAGAATATTCTCTATAGTTGTGTGAAAACTTATTCTTTTATTATTTCTAGAATACTTCTATCCCTTAAAGCTAAATTTAGCTTTCTTCTTGATTTCCTTGCCTGTTCTGTTCTTGCTCTCACTTTCTTCATGGATGTGCCATTCTCTTGGATGACAGATCCAGATATTTAAACTTGTTCACATTTGCCACCATCTTCTGTTCCATTATCTTTAATTTCAAGTATTTCATTTTTCAAAATTTATTTCACTTTCTTTAATATAAGAATTTGAAAAATATAAAGAGATGTGTCCTTCTACAGTTCGTATATACATCCTTTCACATTTCCTATTACATTCTTCATAGTTGGTTGGTTGGTTGGTTGTTTGGGGTTTTTTGGCGCAATAACAACTAAGGCTATATTGCGCCAAATAAACGATAAAAAGGGTAAAAGACATGAAACCCACAACCAAATTTAAAAGAGACACAAATAACACATAATAAAAACGAGATGTAGAAAAAGAGTAAAAGAGAGCAACAAGTGTAAAATCAACAAGTATAAAATCAACAATAACAATGGGTTTATAGGACCCATGTAAAAAACAACAGGTAAAACACAGGTAAAAAACCAGTAAAAAAAGAGAAAATTCATAAACGAGTAAAATAACCGGTAAAGCGTAAAAAGTCGAAAACAGTGTTAAAATAGCAATGATCTGATAAAAGATGTCCGAGTGTAAGGGGCTCGGACGTAAAATCGTGAAAGTTAAAAAACATACGCCTTTCAAAGTTAAAACAATCACAGTAAATTAAAATATGCTTCACAGTTAAAACGGTGTCACAAAACTCGCACTTAGGTACTGCGTCAGCCTTAAGAAGAAAAGAGTGTGTTAAAAACGAGTGACCTAAGCGGAGCCGAGCAAGGACAACTTCCTCCTTACGATTCCTGCGAAAACAAGACTGCCACGGTTTGACAATGGCATTCTTCATAGCCTTTTCAACCTATCTTAAATACAGTAAGTAAAGTACAACATCCCACATCGATTCTTTAGATTTTTATAAGTGATAAATATCCTTCTGCTATCTCGTTTTTTGTTTTGTTTTTTTTTTGTCTGCATTACTTTAGAACAATATAAAAATGACTTGTAAACAAACGGTTTCAATTAGATAGCTTACCCATTATATTTGCAAGTAGTATTTTTATACCATACTCACAAGTTGTAAGTTGTATTTAAATAATGATAATGTGCTGGAAGCCATATATGTCATTTTTCTATTGCTAAAGAGCACTACCTTATTTTTTTCCAGTCTATTTTAACAGTTAGTTTTAATTCAACTAAAAGTTTACAAACTGTAGCTTAAGAAAAAGAAAAAAAATATACTTTTTAAAAAAATGGATGATATATCATAAATTCTACAGTGTGCCACACCACTATCATGATTTTATTCATTATGATAATGACTCCAATTGTTTTCTCCCTTCTAATGTTCTGGAATAAATTAGAAGTAAAGAATTTTCTCTGCAGCCACCACCTTAATTTTTAACACTTTCTCAAAAATCCTAGTGAAAAAAAATTGAGATAATTATAAACTGACTTTAATTATAAGATAATCCTAATTTTAGAATCTTCACATTTATTTTATTCATCACATTACATTTAATTATCAATGTAAACACAACAGGAGCACAGTCAAAGAAAATCTGTATTTATAAAGGCAGTGCTACAAATAGACCGGCTTGCATGTTTTCTGAAAGACTTAACGATTTGAGCTGGACATCTGTGAATTGCACTTTTCTGCACACAATGGGCTAAATGGCCAAGTCACAGGGACACCAAGTGCTGCAAGAGCAGGGCAGAGGAAGGGGTTGGGTTGTTTTACCTCTGAGCAGCACTTTTTTGCACACCATGGGCTAAATGGCCAGGTCACATGGACCCCGAAAGCTCAGAGAAGGTTGGGGGAGGGGACCCACTGGAACAGCTGTTGGGAGACAGATGGTAGTCTCCCATCAAGGCCATCAAGTGTGTTCTTTAACGTGCACAGGGTATGGCTCTCCTGTACATGGGACCACAGCTTAATGTCCCATCCGACGGACGGCGGCCTTTCCAAGTGTGGGCAAAGCGGGGAATTTTGCGGAGATAAATCTCAACGCTGACCCAGCTGGGACTCGAACCTGGGAACTACAGATTACGAGCCTGGCATGCTACCGACTGAGCAACCCCTGCCCCACAGTAGAGGAAGGGGATCCACTAGATAGCTGTTAAAGAGATAAAGGAAGCTTCCTTTCAAGACATTCTAGCATCAACTTTAATGTACAGAAGGTATGGTTCTCTTGCACATGGTGGCACGGTACCACATCTGGCGTACAGTGGCATTTCGAAGCCTATCATGGTGGGAGGATGCTAAAAAGCCATCTATGTATTGGGTAGAGAGTAAAAAATTTTAATTTCGGTTTTTTTTTGGGGGGGGGGGGGGGGGGCTAAAATTGAACTTGATATCTGGAAGCTCAAATATGAAATTTGATATGATGGGATTTGAAAACCAGACATAATATTTTGAGCAATCAATAATGCAACTTTGCATATGTATATCAATTTACACTCTTTGTGTTTCACACTCTTTTAAGCAATATTGACAATTTAACAAAATCTTAGTTAAACTATCTTCAAAATTTATATTAAATAAATTGCAAAAAAATTTAATGGATAGATGCAAGTATTTATTTATAGTAACATTATCATTACATTAAAAATTACTTTACTATCATAAATTAGATATTAAAATTATGTTTCAATTAATATTAATAAAAATGAAATTATATTTAAAAATGTGAATTTTAATTGATTTCCAATTAGAGTTACCAAAATGATGAATCCCATCCCCTCACCCCATTCACCTTTGGGAGGAGCTTGAACTTAGAATGTTAATTCAACCACCAAGCAGAGTTCCTTGTTAGAAACTCAGCATGTCATAGGTTAAAAATAATATATATATATTTCTGAGTACCTGGATAATTTATTATAAAACAGAACATAAACATTTAAAGTAACTGAACATTTTTTATTATAATGCTACATAGAGGATATATAAGAATTCTAGAAGCTACTGCTAACCTATACAGAACTTCTAAGGACATGCCCCACTAATATGTAGGTCAGGTTCTCTGATCACTCATCAGCTAGGATTAATAAAAAAATACAGTATGCCCACTAAAAGAGTAACTAGCTCTCTGATCACTATTCCACAGATGGGGTTGGGTTGGGTTGTTTTACCTCTGAGCGGCACTTTTTTGCACACCATGGGCTAAATGGCCAGGTCACATGGACCCCGAAGGCTCAGAGAAGGTTGGGGAAGGGGACTCACTGGAACAGCTGTTAGGAGACAGATGGTAGCCTCCCGTCAAGGCCATCCAGCGTGTTCTTTAACGTGCACAGGGTATGGCTCTCCCGCACACGGCGCCACGGCTTAACGTCCCATCCGACGGACGGCGGCCTTTCCAAGCCCATCGGTGTCCCCTACTGACCGTGGACAGGGCGAGGAATTTTTGCGGAGATAAATCTCAACGCTGACGCAGCTGGGACTCGAACCTGGGAACTACAGATTACGAGCCTGGCGCGCTACCGACTGAGCCACCCCCGCCCCCCACAGATGGGGTATGTTTTGTTTGCGTTATATATATATATGCACCTAAAAGCTTAGCATGAATTAAAAAAAAAAAATTCAAGCTCTGAATGAACCTTGTGTATTTGTTTATATGCTGTATGAGAAAGCAGGACCTGCATTCATCAAGCTTCTAGGCTATATCTGTCCTTTGTGTGTTTGTTTTCTTAAATATTTATTATTGTACAGCCACGTACATATAGAGTGGAACCAACTAGATTCTGGTTCTTTTAACCTTTTGACAACTTCTAACTTTTAAAATTGTCACTGGAAATTTATGTGAATCATTCACAACTTATAATTTTACTGTTTCTTTTATTTTCTGCGTCCTTCATTTAGCAAATAACAAGTTGTGTAACTATATCAGTATTATCTATCTTGTTTAGCTAAGACATTAAAGATTGTACAAGTATAATCTTAGCTTAAAATTACCTTCAAATTTTTATCTTGGATGGTATTTAATGCAATTTTTAAAGTTTAGGGTTGGGTTGTTTTACCTCTGAGCAGCACTTTTTTGCACACCATGGGCTAAATGGCCAGGTCACATGGACCCCGAAGGCTCAGAGAAGGTTGGGGGAGGGGACCCACTGAAACAGCTGTTGGGAGACAGATGGTAGCCTCCTGTCAAGGCCATCCAGCGTGTTCTTTAACGTGCACAGGGTATGGCTCTCCCGCACACAGGGCCATGGCTTAACGTCCCATCCGACGGACGGCGGCCTTTCCAAGCCCATCGGTGTCCCCTACTGACCGTGGGCAGGGCGGGGAATTTTGCGGAGATAAATCTCAACACTGACACAGCTGGGACTCGAACCTGGGAACTACTGATTACGAGCCTGACGCACTACCAACTGAGCCACCCCCGCCCCTTTTAAAGTTTAGAGTACTCATACAATCTTTAGCATCTAAGCAAAATAAGATAGCTACTACGTATCTAAGTTTAAAATGCACTTGGAACTTTTTAAATAAAAATAATGAAATCACACTGAGACAAAATACAAAGATAAACCAAAAATGGCAGGCAAATTGTATCACCAAAAGCATTATTAATTTTTATAATAGAGATAAAATTCAAAAATACTTTCCAAACAAATATCAATGATGTTACATGATCCTCCCTAAAAATAACAATATGGTATGTGTAGTGGCTGATAAAGCAATGCAAAAGAAACAGATAAAAGTATCAATTTTACCTAAACACTAATGTACCAAAATTCCATTTAAGTGGAGAAAAAAAGTTCACCTTAAAGTTCCTAAATGAAAATAATAAAAACAAAAAATCCTGAAAAACAAAATTTATATATATTTCATTAATGTATAATCAGATACTTCTTACAAAATGTTTCAGTAATCACTTTATTATTTGGCTCTTCACAAATACAAAACTGTGAGGATACATCCACAATATAGCTACAAAAACAGCAAACAGGCAAAGTCTATTCATAAGTAAAACTACTTTTATAAAAAATCAATGTGTGCCTGTGGCTTTCTTAAATACACTATGTTGAAAAAAGCATCCAGACACTTTCATGTTTAATGAACGAACAGCCACATTCAAATCTACCCAACTTTGAAAATAAGCTTTTTATGGAAAAAAGTCACTAGACATAAATTGAAGATCTCAGTCAGAGCTCTCTAAATCTCTATTTTCTGTAATATATTAATCTAATATTTAAAGAGTTATGGAATCTATAATATTTAACAACAGATGTTATCACACACCACACTTCCAAAACATTTCCTCCCCAAATTGATGAAAACTTCAAAAATCCTTACACAAAATTCGAATATCGCATTTATATTATGAACAATAATAATAATTGTGGTTTAACTAATAATAAATATATAATAATAACTAATAATTGTGGTTTAACTTTTTGAAGTAAATTTTCAACATTAACAAAAGTTTCACTTAAATGTTTCAGCTTCCATAACTCTTTAAATATTAGATTGATATTATAGAAAATAGAGATTTAGAGAACACTAACCGAGATCTTCAATTTATGTCTAGTGACTTTTTTCCGTAAAAGGTTTATTTACAATGTTAGGGAGCTTTGAAAGTGACTTTAAATTCACATAACATGGAAGTGTCAAGACACTTTCTTCTTTCAACATAGTGTATATCTTTTTTAAATTATTCTACATTTCCTTCCTTGTGTATATATAGTACTTTATATACCTTGTGTATATATAGTACTTTATAGTACTATATATATATATACCTTTTATATAGTACTTGAATGATAAACATTCAGTACTATATAAATTCAATTCTAATTTTGACAATTCTTAAAACATATTTTAATAATTAACAAAACATTTTAAGATTTACAACATTTTAAGATTTACAACATTTTTTCATGGTCTGAATCATGTACAACACGGATGTGGTGTTTTCCCTGAAAGTTTTTTTTTTCCCTTTAGAATAAGCTAAAAAGCAAGATCATAATGATCTGTGATTTTTAGAATCGTATGTTATAACTGAAACCGATCTCATAGTGATATATTGTAAACAGTGGCATACCCAAGATGGGGCATTGGGTTTATAACTATCCCCAAGGATAGGATAACATACATTTTCAAGGATATACCTGAAGCATGAGACTCAGGACATCAAACCACCACCACCACCTAACTATAAGTTCCTGGATATGCCACTGACAGACTCTGTTTTAGATTTTATGAACAGCATCCTCCTACCACAAAGTGGTTTAATCAGTTTTTGTTTAGTGAAGCTTGCTGAGTCATTGTAAGCCACACTTCTTTCTCGGCTTGCTCTCAAATACTGTCTGTGATATTGGCTTTGTGAAGATTGCCTTTTTGTGTCCCAAAGCTGCTTTGTTTGTGTTAATAAATAATACACCAGAGTTATTTGTGTGTCACAATGGCCTCAAAGAATGGTGGTGAGAAAAATAAGCAGGCTTTGCTCATTTTAATGGCAAAAATAAAGATGATTTGTAACTAATACTGAGTGATAATAATTCCACCTGTCTTTTGAAGGACAAGGCCACAGGGATGACATATATACTGCATATAAAGACTGCATTACTGTTGTTAAGGAAAAAACCTCGATCTTATGGACTATCACCTATTCTGGATAACCCTTTGCCCATATTGTCTGCAGAACCCAGATTTCATTTATTTAAATATCCTGTGATTTCATTAACAATACAAACAGCATAAAGAGTTAGGAATGAAAAAAGTTTTAACAACAACAACAAAATTCTATAGTTTCAAAAAATAAAAAATGCCAGTTAAGTAACAGTAGTGTTAAGTGATCACTTAATAATTTCTGGAAAATAAGACCTAAAGAAAGCTTAAAATAAAACCCTTTGACACTAAAATTTTCCAAAATATACCTTACCTCTTACTTTCTCTATAACGTCTTCGTGGTGGAGATTTTTTGTTTTCAGATAGCCCCATAGATGAAACCTGTTCCATTTCAATCCTGAAAGCTGCCTCTTGACTGTCTTCACTTTCTAAAGAGTCAGGAATTCCATGCTTCCGTTTCTTAGCTTGTGATTTTGCTTTGAAAAATTCATACAGGCCTAATTGTTCCCAGCCCTCACTTGAAATAACATATGATGAGCTAAATATGCAAATATATTTATATGATTCAGTATATCAGGTCAACAGACATATATATATGTATTGTACATATCTTATCAGAATATTAGCCATAATATAAAATGCATGCAGCATATTAATGAAACATTTTATCATTTAAAAAACACATTAAATCAGTTAAAATCAACATATACATATATGTGTGTGTGTGTGTGTATATTTTAACACACCTAATCAGTTAAAAAACACATTAAGCATTGTTTTGGATTGGATTGTTTTACCTCTGAGCGGCACTTTTTTGCACACCATGGGCTAAATGGCCAGGCCACAAGGACCCTGAAGGCTCAGAGAAGGTTGGGGGAGGGGACCCACTGGAACAGCTGTTGGGAGACAGATGGTAGCCTCCCGTCAAGGCCATCCAGCGTGTTCTTTAACGTGCACAGGGTATGGCTCTCCCGCACACGGGGACATGGCTTAATGTCCCATCCGACGGACGGCGGCCTTTTCAAGCCCATCGGTGTCCCCTACTGACCATGGGCAGGGCGGGCCACATTAAGCAAAAAACACCTAAATATTAAATTTAAATATGGAATTTCAACATACAAAATCCACAGAAACAGAATTAGTCAGCTCCATTTCTAGTTATTAATGGTTTTGGTGTCATAGTGACCCAGCTATAACAATTCCTGGTGTGTAAATGGTGGCTAGGCTATGTACTGGAAGGAGGGTTGTGCACCATTTTCCCTAAGGCAGTGATAGTGAACCTACTTCACACAAGATGATTTTTTGTTGACACACCACTGAAGTGAAAAGGAATACTTGTTTATGGCTGATGTAGAGACTTGAAACACTAGCCCTAGCAATTAATTACATGTTTACAGATGAATAATTGGTGGCAAGACAGCAACTATGTTGCAATAATTAGTAGTTCAACTGTGCACCCATATGTTACAAAGATCTCATAAAATAACTGATTACACATTGCAAAATATACTGCATCATAAAAATATGTGCACTAAATTTATCATCTATCAACTATTGATTTCCTTAAAAGCACTTCTGTACATCTTAAATTTTAGTTAGGGTTTAAGTTTACTGCTACATCCCAGAGAGCTATTTTACTCTCTCAGCCAATGAAAATTCACTCCATTCTGATGACAGCAACTTGGCGTCAGTGATGAGCTGAGCATAGCAATTGGAAAGTAACTTGTGTGAGTTTTTGCATATGATTGAATGATTTTGGCTATGATAAATAACTCATTTATTTTTAAAATTTCCCCTGTATAATGGATGAATTTAACACTTAACATTTTGTAATGATAAAATTAAACCCTTAGTGTTTTATCATTTAATTTATATTGTATGATAGATAAATGAATATGTAACCTTAGCAAAAATAGCATTTTAAAGTATGGTTTGGCCAGCAGGCTGGAAAATGTTCTTTCATTTTTGCAATTTTGGTGCATGAGCTCAAAAATGCTTGCCATCCTTGCCCTAAAGATGACATACAGAACCAGTCATATATTAACACCAGAGGTCCAATCCCATATTCATCTGGTGTAAACCATTAGTACTTTTCAAAGGTTGGGAAGTTTTACCTCTGAGCGGCACTTTTTTTGCACACCATGGGCTAAATGGCCAGGTCTCAAGGACCCCGAAGACTCAGAGAAGGTTAGGGGAGGGGACCCACTGGAACAGCTGTTGGGAGACAGATGGTAGCTTCCTGTCAATGCCATCCAGCGTGTTCTTTAACGTGCACAGGGTACGGCTCTCCCGCACACGGGGCCTTGGCTTAGTGTCCCATCCGACGGACGGTGACTTTTCCAAACCCACCGGTGTCCCCTACTGACCATGGGCAGGGCGGGAAATTTTGTGGAAATTCATCTGGTGTAAACCATTAGTACTTTTCAAAGGAGATATTCTCTTCTCTGAAGGGGAATACAAGGGATGATTAATATGGTCTATTGATTTATATTCACTTGTTGTATTTCATTTTATTCCTATGCTGATGAGGAGTAATCAACATCATAGTATCTTGGTGCTGACATTTATACCATCCAAATTATATATTAGCTTTAATTATGAATAAAGGATTCATAAATGGTGAGTAACAAATACTACAGTGGTGAGTATTTGTTAAAGAGAGAATCTACTGTTTGCCATTTATATTTTAAATTGCCAACCCTAAACTGAACAGATATAAAGGTTACATCATCTGGAGACTGATCCTGATCATAAGAAATTGCAGGTATTTGAACTCTTTCTTTTAGAAAAATTGATAATCCTAAACTGGAGTAATATGTGTTAGACAGTGTTGTCCCTCTGTTTCCTATTATTTCATTACTGCAGAATGTTTTCTAAAACATTCTGCAGTAATGGTGTTGTTGGAAGTTCCTACTAGCACTACAGTCTAAAACCCTTAGCAGTAAGGGAACTTGCTAATTAAAAGGCTGTTTGATATTGTTTGTCATACCTCTCTGAAAAAATTTAGCAATTCTAACAAATGCAGTTCTTTCTGCAAGCAACTGGTATGTGATGATGATTATAACCAAGAGGCTTGATGTTCTCCCACAAGAATTCCAGAGTTATGAGCTATAAATCCAATGATTACAAAGATAAGCATAGGCAAGGTGTCGGATTATAACTTATCACAAATGCCACTAATATAATACTCTCATAGTACATAATTGCAGAAAAAAAATTCCCAGCTAAATATAAAAGAGGGAATAAATATAGACCCAACCTGGTATAAAAGAGGGAATAAATATAGACCCGACCTGGTCGTGGTTAGCATACCTGATACTAAAACCAGGGGAGCATGTCCTTGTATAAATATTTGTATGTTGTATGAGAAACCAGACAAGCCTAGTATAGCTTCTAGGTTATCTCCGTCCTTTGTGTCGAAAAATCATTCTTCCTTTAAGAAAAAAATGAAAAATACAGAGTGGTTATTAAATAAGTTTTCCTATCCAGGAGTGGTGGCAGAGAAGATATGAAAATTGGCAGGCAGCTTAACGACAACATGCAGAAGCAATTTAGCGAAGAAAAAATGATTAGTTCCAACTATTACCACCAGGGGGAAATGAGCACTACAAATACAAGAACAGCACAAGTGAGAAAACAATGTTTGTTGGTTTCTCACGTCTGTTACAGAAACTATTGAATATGCTTTCCATCAGCACAGAGAATGTACTAGAAGCGAAGGGCTGCTTGGGCCCCAGTTGCTTGGAGTCCAGTCACTGTGGATGTTGGTCACTTACCATGTAATGCTGGCAGTTACTTCCCACGTAATTATGGCGTCACTTCCCATGTAATACTGGCCTTCAGATCAGTAAGCAACCACTTACTGCCACAACAAACCTAGACCTTAAGATAGCCCTAGAGCCAGAAATCACAAGGATTCAGGTCTGATAAGTGTGGAGGCTAGGCCTAAGGAAAGTCTTGAGAAAGTAAGTACTGGTGTAGGGAGCCCCTCATTGGAAACTAATTTCACCATGAATTTACAACACCTTGAACCTTGAAGTGCTCATCTCTGAACATTGTCTGCAGACTGCTTTACCTACCAACTAACATATGAAGGTGCATCATCTTGCATGAGTTGGGTTGGGTTGTTTTACCTCTGAGCGGCACTTTTTTGCACACCGTGGGCTAAATGGCCAGGTCACAAGGACCCCGAAGGTTCAGAGAAGGTTGGGGGAGGGGACCCACTGGAACAGCTGTTGGGAGACAGATGGTAGTCTCCCATCAAGGCCATCCAGCGTGTTCTTTAACGTGCACAGGGTATGGCTCTCCTGTACACGGGGCCACAGCTTAACATCCCATCCGACGGACGACGGCCTTTCCAAGCCCATCGGTGTCCCCTACTGACCGTGGGCAGGGCGGGGAATTTTGCGGAGATAAACCTCAACGCTGACCCAGCTGGGACTCGAACCTGGGAACTACAGATTACGAGCCTGGCGCGCTACCGACTGAGCCACCCCCGCCCCTCATCTTGCATGAACATTGTGATATGCAGACACTGCCATTCCTGCAGGACAGGAATCACACAATACTGGAGAAGAGAAGAGTAATGGGCACCTGTTATGGTACACTACACTGGACCATTAGGTATAGTCTCCTGAAAGAAGAATGGACCAATGATGAAGTCTGCCCTGAACCACACTGTCACATATGGGGATGAGAAAGACTTTTCATGCTCAGCAGATGAATACATCCTGGATGAATGGATGAATAGCTTGTCACAAAGCTGCTTCATCAGGATAGAGCAGTTTATAGAATTTGAACAGTTTTAGCTCATATAACCTTATTTGTCAAAACACTAATTTATTTTAATTTACTTACACTAAATACCTTGCACTGCTGATTTATGCATTATTACAAAAGCAGCCATATACCTCAAATAAAAATTAATATATTCATCAAATGTCTCAAAAAACGTTTCAAACAAACCTATTCCTAGATCGTTCATGTGTTGGAGGGCTGTAAAACTGTTCTACTGCAGCCAAAAGACGTTCTGTTGGAAGAGCAGGTGGTGGCAATCTAATATCATCTGGTTCCAATGGTTTGTAGTCTGTATCTTCTAACTGTAATGAATCATGTTAAATTTAATGTCAGATAATGCAGAATAAAAAACAATTACTTTCAGAATAAATAGCATATACCAATATACTAGTGTTATCACTACAGTAGTATTGTATATATCAGGTCATGTTAAAAGTTCCAGCACTTTCACACCATCATAAATAGGAACACCTGGTGTTCACAGAGAAGCACCTTTATTCATCAAAATAATCACCAGCACAAGCAATGACCTTTACCAACATTGATCAAGGACTAACTTTCTGATAGAACTGAGTATTTTTATGGGTGAAAATGTCCTGAAGCTCCCTATCCAAGGCATCCCCAGTTACAGAACCATCTATGCCTCATATGATCGTCCAGTGCATGGAATAAGTGGTGGTCCATTGGTGAAATATCAGGGAAATGTGGCAGAACCTCCCTTCAGAGTTCAGCAATTGTGTTACAGGTCATGACAGATGTTTGTGACCTTGCATTATCCTATAACAGCAGTGGTGTCAAACACGCAGTTCATCGAACCCTGCAAATAAATCCTTGAATTTAACATCTGCACATCATAGCAGCCCCAAGTATATGACAGAAGTGATTCTTTCCTCCTGTTGCAACAGCTCATAATGTTAAATGCTGGCAGCTGTCCAAAACACAGTCAACAGCACCTTGCAGGGATGCAAGTTGGGCTCTGGTGCCCTTTTTGGTGGTTGCTCTGGCTGGACTGCCTGAAGGATCTCATTGTCCAGAATAGCAGATTGTCAAGATCTTGAGGCATCCTCCAGAGTCTAATCACCTTCATGAAACCATTTAAACCATGTCTGTGTGTACAAACTGCTACAGTACCTTCCCCATATGTTATGGGCTTACTGGGCCATGGTATTCCCAAGTTTAAACTTATACTGATCAAAGGGACCTGGGTTCGATACTCAGGTAAGGCATGGATGTTTGTGTAGTTTTTCTGCTGAGGTCTTGCCATCCTCACAAAACCTTCTACTATGGCAAATTAACTGATAGGCTCCTGTCAGACCTCTGTGGCAAGCTGCTGCTTGAGGAGGTATTTTTTTTTAACTCATACAGTAGTGCACCACGAATTTTGATCTGCAAACTCACCATGATTGCATCAACATTTTAACACCATTTGAAGAACAACTCACACTGTCCAATAGTGCACAACACCTGATCTCTATTGGACAGTGGGGCGGGGGTGGCTCAGTCGGTAGCGCACCAGGCTCGTAATCTGTAGTTCCAAGGTTCGAGTCCCAGCTGGGTCAGTGTTGAGATTTATCTCCGCAAAATTCCCCGCCTTGCCCACGGTCAGTAGGGGACACCGATGGGCTTGGAAAGGCCGCCGTCCATCGGATGGGATGTTAAGCCGTGGCCCCATGTGTGGGAGAGCCATTCCCTGTGCCCGTTAAAGAACACGTTGGATGGCCTTGACGGGAGGCTACCATCTGTATCCCAACAGCTGTTCCAGTGGGTCCCCCTCCCCCAACCTTCTCTGAGCCTTCGGGGTCCATGTGACCTGGCCATTTAGCCCATGGTGTGCAAAAAAGTGCCGCTCAGAGGTAAAACAACTCAACCCAACTATTGGACAGTGTGAGTTACTTCAAATCTTGTGTATCTTATACAATCAGCCACCTAGCAGACCAGTTTCACGGCACATAGGACTGCATTCTGATTGGACTACAAAAAGTGCTGGACTTTTTTATGTGACCTAATTATTTGTTGAATTTAACTAGTTTACAGGGTGTTTCAAAACTCTCTGTACAAATTTCAATGGGAGATAGGGAACACCAAGACAAACCTTTTTCATCTATGAATGTATGTCCGCTGACATAACCTTTCAGTGCTAGAGGGTGCTGTTTGGTGGTGCTGCAATTGGCTAGAGAGGTGAAGTTGGAACAGAGAACAGACCTGTGTTTGCCATTGGCATTCGTAAATCAGACACATTACAGGTAACATGGAGGAATCCCCCCCCCCCCAATGTCACTAGGTTAGAGAAACCTACACTAAAATTAAATTTGCATGGCTTAATAGTTTGGCCAACCACTCAAAACACTACCAGAAAAGAAGATTTTACATTATGGCCATGCTTGTGTGTACTAATAAAGGATGCATCAGGAAGAACTTTTAACAGATCCACAAATTGATGCTTATGAGCAATAAGTTGCTTATAGAACTCTATTTATTCCCGGTCATTTCATATTCATAATAGCTTATTAAATACTCCCCATAAATATGTAGTTGGTAAGAATTTTAAGCTGCTGAATTAGTATGTGTCTAGAGTTCACTAAATAAAATAAAAATAAATACCCCCTCAAGCAGCTGCTTGCCACAGAGGTCTGACAGGAGCCTGTCAGTTTATATTATATGCCACAGTAGGTCTGAGAGGATGACAGGACCTCAGCAGAAAAACGACACATACATCCATGCCTTACCCTGGACTTGAACCCAGGTCCTTTAGATCAGTAGCCAAGTGCGCTAACCACTCGGCTAAAGATAATTTATTCCACAATTAATAATATCCACAACTTACCTTAACAAGTGGCACCATCAAACCAGCAGGGAGATCAAAATATGGCACATTTGGCATCATTTGTTCCAAATACTCTGGTGGAGGTTGTTGTGGCATGATATCAGGCTGGTAATTACCTACAATAAAAACATATAAATAAAATTCTCTTCCAGTATACTTTAGTATGGCTTATGATGATTACTATCATTTATCATCCAAATTGCTTTACATAGGAATTTATTTCACACTCCTTTGATTTTTTATTAGATCATCAAGTTTTTGGTTCCAAAAGAATTTTTCCTACACATATATTATTCAATGTATATTTATAATAAAAAGGCCTCACTTTTTTAAAATTATTTCAATTAGTGTAAAATAATAAGCTAATTTTAGAATCTGCATTAACCCTTTAATAGATGTCTGGAGTCAGTATGGCTCAACAAATTTCATTTTAATGAATCAGTGGGGAAAAATTGTAGCCTTTAATTCCTTTCCAACCACATATTCATAATACATCTTGTAGATTATTATACAGAGTGATTCAAAACTTATCGTTCAAATTTCATGGGGAGGTAGGGAATACATCAGGAAACCGATTTCACATAGGAAAGTGTGTCCGCAAACGTCATCTACATGAACAAAATGGACAAGTAAAGTGAACACAAGGAAACAGTACAGTTAAGTGGTAACGAATGTGACTTTTATTCCAACAAGGTAAAGTACAGGTTCACAGTAGGTGCTCAAAATTGCGACCATTTACACGGACACAGGATTCACAGTGCCGTTGCATTGACCGCTGAACATTTTCAAAATCGCCTGGCATATCACGGACAATGCCTGCGGCGGCCACTATTCGTGCAACAAGGTCCATTTCACTGTCGACGGGGGTCTCGTACACATGGTATTTCATGGCCCTCCACAAAAAGAAATCCATGGGCGATAAATCAGGTGACCTGGGTGGCCAAGCAATCGCTGATGACAGCGGGAGTGGTCGGGCGAGCTGTACACTGATTGGGTACATACAGCGCCCTCTACATACGCATGCGTACATTTGCGGACATACTTTCCTATGTGAAATCGGTTTCCTGACGTATTCCCTACCTCCCCACGAAATTTGAACAATAAGTTTTGAATCACCCTGTAGAATGAAGATGTGCAGAAATATTGTGTAGAATATCCAGCACATATTTATTTGCTTTCCATGTTTCTGACAGTTTTTTCTGTGCACCTACCATATATATATATATCAATTTAGGTAACTTAATGTTTTAAAATTTAAGTAGTTTCATTAAATCCATATTAATGTGACAAATTGTATACTTTTAAAAAGTATTAGAATAAAATATTGTCAGAATATAATAATAAAATAAAAATAAAATACCCCCCTCAAGCAGCTGCTTGCCATAGAGGTCTGATAGGAGCCTATCAGTTTATATGCCACAGTATAAGATCTGAAAGGATGGCGGGACCTCAGCAGAAAAACAACACAACTGTCCATGCCTTACCCGGGCCTCAAACCCAGGTCCCTTATATCAGTAGCCAAGTGTGTTAACCACTTGGCCACAAGACGGCTCAGAACATAATACAAAAATTTAAAAAAAAAACTCAAATATTTTTCCTGAAATAAAAAACAGGGTTTATGTACACTTTTTTTTTCAGGAAAAAAATACATGAGGTTTTTTTTTTCTACATAAATATAGTAGTTTATTTGGATTCCCCAAAGAATTAATCATGAATTTATACTTCCAAGGGAAAAAAAGCCTGATGTTTTGAAAAATCATGTAGAGTATACATTTTTTAATAATACATTATAATTATGTACTCTCACATCTAAAAGAAAGCCATGGAGGAGACAGAATCTAATTAAGTACATTTTAGTTGAAATATGTGTTTTAAAACAGTGATATAACTATGATGGTGCAAAGGGATCAAGTGCACCTGGGCCCATGTATGGCACATTCAGTAGCAACAAATTATGACTGAGGAATACCTGCTACACTGGATGTATTTCTGGCTATGTTGCATGTTGTTTCTGCAGTGATTTCATTAGAAGTTTAATCATTTGCATATCATATCATGCTCAATCTCAGACCACTTATCCATCCCATGAGTAAGTGGTTAGTTGGGTTGGGTTGTTTTACCTCTGAGCGGCACTTTTTTGCACACCATGGGCTAAATGGCCAGGTCACATGGACCCCGAAGGCTCAGAGAAGGTTGGGGGAGGGGACCCACTGGAATAGCTGTTGGGAGACAGATGGTAGCCTCCTGTCAAGGCCATCCAGCGTGTTCTTTAATGTACACAGGGTATGGTTCTCCCGCACATGGGGCCACGGCTTAACATCCCATCCGACGTACGGCGACCTTTCCAAGCCCATCGGTGTCCCCTACTGACCGTGGGCAGGGTGGGGAATTTTGCGGAGATAAATCTCAACGCTGAGCCAGCTGGGACTCGAACCTGGGAACTACAGATTACAAGCCTGGCGCACTACTGACTGAGTAGCCCCCGCCCCGCGAGTGGTTAGTGTGCTTGGCTACTGATCAAAGGTACCTGGGTTCGAGCCTCGAATTAAGGCATGGATGTTTGTCCTGTATTTCTTCTGAAGTTCCATCATCCTCACAGATCTTCTACTATGGTGTATTAAATGGCAGACCTCTGTGGCAAGCAGCTGCTTGAGGGGGTATTTTTATTCATTTTTTTATCCAATCTCAGAAAAATATCAGTACCATTCATATTTATTGACACCTGCACGAAGTTGGTATGCAAGAGAAACCCCTTCTCCCTTCCATATGGCTCACTCGAAGCCACAGTCATGTCAGATTGCAGCAGTGCAATGAATGAGCTGAGTGGCATGAAGAATGCCAATATTTCATCTTCAACGACAAGGCCCATATCTGTTTGGGAAAGAACAATCTCCAC
Source organism: Ryuthela nishihirai (assembly GCA_038380435.1). Lineage (NCBI taxonomy): Eukaryota > Metazoa > Arthropoda > Arachnida > Araneae > Heptathelidae > Ryuthela > Ryuthela nishihirai. Next base: position 2,527,307 of record JAWZYU010000055.1, read on the forward strand.
ACTCATATGTGGTGGATGCACAGGCAAAAGTTTTCACATTGTGTATCCTCGAGTGCCATAAAGCACCCACTCTAGGATCCTGGTGTGGGCAGCATCTCTTACAATAGTTGGTCATCTCTCATCATCATCGAGGGCAATTGAACCACTCTTGCAGAGCATTCCAAACACCAGATTCCAGCACACTAAGGCCAGACTACATACCACACATTATTCAACAGTATCTGCAATTCTTTCCCTTGCTACAATGGCCAGTTCAGTTGCCAGATATATCACCAATTGAGCACATCTGGGACACTGTGAAACAACATTTGAGAACAGAACTGACTCCAGCACATAACATGATGAATTTTAAGGTGAAAGGTAGAAAATCTAGATAACCACAGTCCAGAACATTATTAGGAACCTTTCTGACTCACTTCCTAACCATATTAATGTTAATATTGCCATGAATAGCAGCCACATCTCATACTTTTACCCTAATATCCATACATTTGCCTCACTAAACAGGCTACAAATTTGATCATTTATTACTTACACTACTACCTATTAGCACATCACGTATCATATATATACAACATTCCGTCTGGGTGGGGCAATTTTCTTAAGGAGTGTACATATCTATATATGAAACTGCTTTTCCAAAAAAAAATATAAACAAGTAAAAATATGAACCATCCTCTATAAAGACAATTGTATTTTTTATTGTCTTTACTTTTCGTCCACAGAAGGGCCTAAAAATGAAAAAATATATATATATGCCTGCCCAACTTAAAACATAATTGAGTAGTCTTGATCTATAGTATTCCTTGTAAATGGGCAACTATAAACATATTAGGAGTGTTTGGAGAAAATTGTGTGTAATCATATTTGTTTGCACATTTAGGTATATTAAACCTTTCAGGGTACAGCCTGAAAAACTGATTTACATCTAGAGGCCAAGCTATTTTTTTCACTGCGATAATTTTTTCACTATATTTTTTCACTAATAAATATAATTTTAATAAAATATTCATCAAATGAAAAAAGTATTATTTTTTAATTCATTATGAATGAGCACAGTGAGTAAGAATAATAAAATGATTTACATTACAAAACTGGTTACATCTAGATCTCTATTTCCACAATATCACTGTTTGGACAATTAATGTTTCCTGTGTTGCAGCTTGAGATATTAAAACAATTCAGTACTATTATGGTAATAGATACCAACCTATTACCATTGCCTACAACAATGTATAATAGTACTGAATCGTTTTAGCCTCTCAAGCTGCAACACAAGGTTGGGTTGTTTTACCACTGAGCGGCACTTTTTTGCACACCATGGGCTAAATGGCCAGGTCACATGGACCCCGAAGGCTCAGAGAAGGTTGGGGGAGGGGACCCACTGGAACAGCTGTTGGGATACAGATGGTAGCCTCCCGTCAAGGTCATCCAGCGTGTTCTTTAACGTGCACAGGATATGGCTCTCCCGCACACAGGGCTACGGCTTAACATTCCATCCGACGGGCGGCGGCCTTTCCAAGCCCATCGGTGTCCCCTACTGACCGTGGGCAGGGCGGGGAATTTTACTGCAACACAGGAGACATAATTGTCCTAACAATGATATTGTGGAAATAAATCATTTTATTATTATTTTTAAAGTTTCAATTATGCATTTTTAAAAGATATATAACAAAATTTTCAAACTGCAATTAACAATTTAAAAAAATTGAAGTTTCAAAATATGGATATAGCTATTTAAATATCCATAGTATATACACAGATTACCTGTAGAAATAGACTTCAACAATAGTTAAAACATCTAAAATAAAATTATCACTGACGCGGCAGGAATCGAACCTGCAACTCTCCAGATTCATGCCAGAGCACACTATCATTATACCACGCATCAGATGCTAAAATCTTTCAGAATAAAACCTATAAATCCTTCACTGAGATGTGGTGGACCTTGTGCCATCTATACTTCAAGAGAGGCAACTTTTCCAATTGTTGCTAATGATAGCGCAAGGTCCGCCACATCTCAGTGATGGATTTATAGGTCTTATTCTGAAAGATTTTAGTGTCTGACACATGTTGTAATGGTAATGCGCTCTGGCATGAATCTGGAGAGTTGTGGGTTCAATTCCTGCCATGTCAGCGATAATTTTTTTCAATGTTTTAACTAGTCATTTATGATCTCTCGTTTCAGATTCTGTTCAATGGGTTGGGTTGTTTTACCTCTGAGCGGCACTTTTTTGCACACCATGGGCTAAATGGCCAGGTCACATGGACCCCGAAGGCTCAGAGAAGGTTGGAGGAGGGGACCCACTGGAACAGCTGTTGGGAGACAGATGGTAGCCTCCCGTCAAGGCCATCCAGCGTGTTCTTTAACGTGCACAGGGTATGGCTCTCCCGCACACGGAGCCACGGCTTAACGTCCCATCCGACGGACGGCGGCCTTTCCAAGCCCATCGGTGTCCCCTACTGACCGTGGGCAGGGCGGGGAATTTTGCGGAGATAAATCTCAACGCTGACCCAGCTGGGACTCGAATCTGGGAACTACAGATTACGAGCCTGGCGCGCTACCGACTGAGTCACCCCTGCCCCCTTCTGTTCAATGCAATCAACATGGACCATAGAGGATTAATTCATCTAACCCTCAACTTACATGGTAGATAGGTTTTGGAAAATCCCCATCTACACTACACTGAAGAGCCAAAACATTATGACCAGCATTTTTTATGCAAATCAAAGCAACTGCAGGTAAATGATGGCACGTGTGAAGGTCATGAAATGGTATAAATAACACCTGATACTAAGATCTGTTAATCAATGTTATTCTTGTTCTTCAGATGGGAAAGGCAGCAGACTTAAGTGAGTCTGACAAAGGCCAAATTGTAATGGCCAGACAACTCGGTCAGAGCATTTCAGAGACATCATGGGTTGTGGGGTGCTCACAGTCAGCCGTGGTTAGTACCTTCAAAAAGTGGTCCCAGGAGGGGGAAAAACCATGAATAGCCGGCAAGGTGTGGGCCAATCATGGGTCATTGATGCTAGAGATGAGAGAATGCTATCCCATATGGTATGAGCCAACAGAAGAGATACTGTGACGCAACTCATCCATAATTTGAATGCTAGTAACAGGAATAATGTATCACAATGCACAGTACATTTAACCCTGCTGAAAATTGGGCTGTGCAGCCGCAGGCCGCTCCGAGTGCCCATGCTAACCTCAGTTCACCGTCGAAAGTGCCTACAATGGGCACAAGAGCACCAAAACTGAAATCTTGAATGATTGGAAGGTCGTTTGGTCCGATGAATCTCATTTCCTGTTGAACCACATCGATGGCTGGGTATGTGGGCATCGTTTACTTGGGGAAGTGTTGGCACCAGGATGCACTGTGGAATGAAAACAAGCGGTGGAGAAAGTGTAATGCTTTGAACAATGTTCTTGGAAACCCTGGGTCCAGTCATTCATGTGCAGGAAACTATGACATCTACCACCTATGCAAACATCAATGCAGACCAGGAACATCCTTTCATGGCAATGGTATTCCCCTCTAGTAGTGCCTTTTTTTCAGCAGGATAATGCGCATGCCACACTGCTCGGATTATTCGAGAATGGTTTGCGGAACATGAGGAAGACGTCCAGGTATTGCCCTGGTCTCCAAATTCCCCAGACATTAATCAATCAAGCATCTGTGGTTTGTGTAGCATACCAATCTGTGGTGGCTCAACCATATAACTTACAAGAGTTAAAGGATCTGCTGGTAATACATTAGTACCAGATACCACAAGACACCTTTAGAAATCTTGTAGCATCCATGCTATGCCAGGTCAGAGATGTTTTGTGACATGTGGAGAACCATCATCACATTAGGCAGGTGGTCATAATGTTTAGGCTCTTCAGTGTAAATTGAAACTGTGCAAGTAGAGACCAACAACTTAATAAAAAATCAGTGATAAGTTCCAGATAAAAACTTATTATTGATAAAACTTATATTAATATTTTTATTTTTACATGTTTATCTCAAATTTTAGGTCAGCAGTAATAATAAACATTAAGGTAACATTATTTTGCACTTTATCTGCACTAATTCAGATAAACTTTTATTAATTTTTCACACTTTTTTCAGTCACAAAAGTGTTCATGAAGACATACTATTGAATTTGAAGAAATTTAAAAAGAAAAGGATGTCAGGGGCTTTTCATGGTCCTCAGCTGACAGATGGCACTGCTTGGGAAGCATATGACAATGTAGAGTATGATGTAGAAATGTAACCGTTGGTTGTTGGTGGCCTATGGTTCTATGATTTGTTTCTTGTGGGTAGGTAATGTGAAGTCATGTGTGTGATTTGACATGAATGTGACATTATGTTGCATTTTTTCACCATTTTGGCTTGGTAACTCCTTGGGATAATATGCCATTGCGGTTGGGGGTAAGTGGATATGTATAATATTGTTACGACAGATGAACGAGCTAAAGTGACTTCATGACAAAACGTGACATGAACGCTCACATTTGCTTGTGCGTGAGAATTATATAATAAACGAATTTGAATGTAGAACCGACCTAAAAATGAGAATGATAGAATTTCAGTGTGTTAAAGTTGTGGAGATCTAAAAACAGGTTCAGATAGTCTGGGTCAGTGTGTGATAAGTAAAAACAAGAAGTATCTTTATTGGTGTGTGCATGGGTGATTGCTTTTGTGTTGCTAGTAAGAAAAACTGTGATCTAACAAAAGAGGAAGGATTGTTTATGCCTGAAGTGAAGGGTTGTGTTGTGTTGGGTTGTTTTACCTCCGAGCGGCACTTTTTTGCACACCATGGGCTAAATGGCCAGGTCACATGGACCCCGAAGGCTCAGAGAAGGTTGGGGTAGGGGACCCACTGGAACAGCTGTTGGGAGACAGATGGTAGCCTCCCGTCAAGGCCATCCAGTGTGTTCTTTAATGTGCACAGGGTATGGCTCTCCTGCACACGGGGCCACGGCTTAACGTCCCATCCGACGGACGGCGGCCTTTCCAAGCCCATCGGTGTCGCTGAAGTGAAGGTATTCAAGAGATATGACAGACAAAAGTGAAGAGGTAGTAGTTTAGTAGAACAGACAGAGCTGGTCTTGTATGCTCTGTAGAAAAAGGGTTATTGACTTATGTATGATAGTAGTTAGTTTGTTTATAAGTTATTTCATCCATTTTTTTTAATAATTTGCATTGTAATTTGTTTGAAAATATACTTATTGAACTCACACTCAGTGCCTATCCATTTAAAATTTGTAACAATATATTTAATGAGAGATTTTTAATGATAGGCAGAATAGGAGTAATTAATATGTTACCATTGTTTTTTCCAAAATTTGGTTAATATATGGTAAATAATAAGTTATTTAGGTATTTTGGAATTGAAATTATTTAATAATAGGAGGGGTGTTGTTGAAAGTGTTAGTCAACTGTTTGGTAATGTTATGGCCACATCCTTTGGAAGTGGGAGTTCAGTAGCTTTTTGTGACTATATGTGTGGGGGAATGTTTTTATGTAAGTTCTTTAGAGGGGTATTTGAACAAGAAGGGAGGAGTGGTTAGAACCAATTAGAATTATTTTAAATTTATTTTGTGTTTAGTATGGTGTAGTATGTGTTTTGTTGTGAGTGTGGAAGAAAATGGCAACAGTTTAGAATGTGGGGAAATTAAGTGGTAAAAATGAGAGAGTTTTTATGGGGTGTTAGGGTTTTAGGAGAATAGTTTTTGGTGAAATGTATAAAGTGAGTTTTTAGAAGATTCTAATGTAGTGTGTGTGGTGGGGGATGTTTGGAGGAAAGAATGTTGGAAGTTTTTCCATGTGGGAATGAACAGTATAACTAACACAATTTATGTTTTGCATGGCAGTAGTAATGAACTCGTATATTTCGTTATAGTAGTTCGGGATGATTTGAGTGATTATTAGTAGTTACGTATAGTAATTATTAGTGTATTACAATGATATATTAATTTTGTTAGATATTTAGGAGTCTTTTAAAGTTATTAATATGTGGAAGAGTTTGATGGCATTTTATATATTGTAGAATTGTCGATGTGGAAAATTGGCAGTTTTTAATGGAGTCTGGAAGATTAATGAGCAATTCAGGGGAGGGTTCTTTGAACTATATGATGTGGTGGTATATAGTTTTTTTGTTGCCTCCGATGAGATTATTTGGTTTTTGGGGCTCTTTTATAATTTGGGTCAGCGGTACACTGTTTCTGATTTTCTCATGTTTTGATATGTGTTGTCTCCGATGAGATAATTTAGTTTCGGGGGCTTTTTAAAATTTTGATCAGCGGTACACTGTTTCCAATTTTTTTGTGTTTTGATATGTGTTGTCTGCAATGAGATTGTTTAGTTTCGAAGGCTTTTTATAATTCAGATCAGCAGTGCGCTGTTTCCAATGTTCTCGTGTTCGGGTATATGTTGTCTCCAATGAGATTATTTAGTTTCGGGGGCTTTTTTTACAATTCAGATCAGCAGTGCACTATTTTCGATTTTCTCATGTTTTGATATCTGTTGTCTCCAATGATATTATTTAATTTCTGGGGCTGTTTTGTAATTCGGATCGGTGGTGCACTGTTTCTGATTTTCTCATGTTTGGGTATGTATTGTCGCCGATGAGATTACTCAGTTTCAGGGGCTTTTTTATAATTCGGATTGGCGGTGCACTGTTTCTGAATTTCTTCATGTTTTGATATGTGCTGTCTCCAATGAGATTATTTAGTGTCAGGGACATTTCCATACTGCCAATTAGTGGTGCATTGTTCCCAATTGTCATGTTTTTAATATTTGTGTTCAATTTAATTAATTCTGGTGATTTCTGTATGTTAATTTTTGCATGTGTGGCTTGATTTATTTGTTTAATTTGTTAAAATATATTCAAGTATGGTCAAAGAGGGAGGAGGTGCAGGAATTTGTAGTATGTGGGAAGGCAAGTGTGTTTGTTGTCTTAGTTTCCTTGTTTATAGCTTTTTTTGTTGTATTTTTTTAATAATTTTATTTAGTAATTTGTGGTTGTGAGGGATGTTTTTTAGTGGAATCGCATTTTTTTTTTTTTGTTATGTTGCATTTGTTTACAATGCAAATTACCATTACCATGGTAACAGTACTTTCCATTTGATGTAAACTTAGGTTATCATTACCATGGTAACGAAAAAAAAAAATCTATTTTCTAGAAACCCCTGTTTGGGTTAGGGCAGGCATGGCCAACTGTTTTTGCCCCCGGGCCGGATTGGAAAAAAAAATATTTTCACGGGCCGGACGAAATATTAAAATTGAAAAATGTTAAGCAAAACACTTATTTCTTTAAGTAAACAAAATTTTATTATGAAATTTGTTTATGAATAATTGTAAGTAAATCAATACAACAGATTAACATAATAACTAATGCGACGTGTTGAGGCGGTTTGCATCGCTTATTATTTTTTTAATATCTGGTTCTATACTTGTAGTAGCTATTCTTAACACAGCCTCCAAATGTAAATGATTCAATCATCAAACAGATCATATCGAGTACAGATGAGTATAAAAGTTTTAATTCTTTATAACGGAATCTTTTTTAAAAAATATAGAAGTATCGAGAATTCATTCGATTAATTACTAGAAGTTAAATGCTAATATTGAAAAATTGTTCGCGGGCCACATAAATTCATTACGCGGGCCGGATCCGGCCCGCGGGCCGTATGTTGGCCATGCCTGGGTTAGGGTCTGGGGGGTTGTGGAAATCATCAAAAAGGGCTGTTTTGTTACATTGTGTCAAAAAAAAAATGGAGCCAAGGCTGTGATGTGCATTACTGCCAAAAAAGGATATTTATGAACTGAATATAAATCAGAAATTAAGCATTTGACCAGTGCTATGCTTTATTTTGAAAAATTAGTATTTATATAATATTTTGTGAAACGGTGTACTTACAAATCAGCTAGGTTAGGTTGTTTTACCTCTGAGCGGCACTTTTTTGCACACCATGGGCTAAATGGCCAGGTCACATGGATTCTGAAAGCTCAGAGAAGGTTGGGAAAGGGAGCCCACTGAAACAGCTGTTGGGAGATAGATTGTAGCTTCCCATCAAGGCAATCCAGCATGTTCTTTAACGTGCACAGGTATGGACTTACACAAGGACACAGCTTAACATCCCATCCGATAGACAGCAGTCTTTCCAAACCCATCAGTGTCCTCTACTGATTGTGGGCAGGGTGGGGAATTTTGCGGAGATAAATCTCAATGCTGACCCAGCTAGGACGAATCAGCTGTATTTAGCCTATATAATAGTCTACAAAGTAAAATGCTGCTAAAATTGAAATGAAACATGCTTTTTATTAGACTGAAAGTATTCAGTTTAGAAAAGTCAGATCTCTTTGCTGATCTAGAACAGGGTTTATTTCATTAAGATGCCACAAGGCAGATTGCATTATGATGGGTGGGTGAATAAAAAAAAAGATCCATTTCATTAAGAAGTTATGAGACAGACTTCATTATAACCAATAAGCAGACATCCCTCCATCATCCTTAAGCAGGCATTGGCTATGGAAGCTAGCCAGAGTGCAATTTAGTTCTCCATCCACACAGTGCAATTCCAAGTACAGTCTGACAGGATATATCTTAACTGATAAAAAGCCCAGTCAGACTGTACAATTAGATGGTCTGTCCTGAGCTACAACAACTGCATTTGGCCCTGTAGGCCAAGGAATCCTAGGTTTCCCTCTTTTCTGAGGGCTTTAGGCACACTGTTCATAACCTTATTTGCTAATCTATAATTATGTACTTGTGCAACAGCAAAAAAAATATGGATATAACTTCTTACAGATGATGATTTTATTAATATGGTAATTTACTATTATCTATTTATTCTTGAAAATAAATGATATCAATTAAACCCATTTAGTTTATTTTTACTTTGTGATGAGAGTCTATTGTTCCCTTGACACTATGCCACTGCTACTTCATAATATATATCTACAGACATAAAAAAAAAACCATATCCATACCATGTAAAACTAAGTCTGTAATCATGTAAAATAAAACTGGTTGCACTTTCTTGACTGCATAAAACTGAGTCTATCATTATGTAAAATGAAACTGGTTTGCACTTTTTTGACTGTGTAAATCAGGGATGAGTGTATATTTTTACACTGTGTTGCTTCGAACAATTAATATTATTGCTTTCTTTATACAAAAATATATATACTTTACACGATCACTCTAAAGGGCATCATATAAAATGGATAAAACTGTTCAATGCCAATCTTATTATACCAGTATTAATTAGCCTGCCACTGGCCTTATGGTAATGTAATGTTATGTTTGAAGAAATGTCACCAGTGGAAAATTTTTAAGTTTCAATGTTCAGTTCATGAGACCCTTTCACATATTTTTATTTTTGTGAAAAATCCGCTTTCCTCCATTCAGTTGCTGATCTATAAGATGATGATATTCAAAGAGTGACTGGATACACAAATAAAACACTTAGTCAATTTATGTAACTGATGCTGAAAATATAGAGTTGCCAATCCCCAATGCTAGTAATTGCATCTTATCAGCTGTTAACAGCTTGTTAATTTCAATTATTTGACTATGAGGGGAGAAAAGATGCTTCAGACTATTTTTAAAATTCACCAATTTGTTGAAAGAAGGTTAATGCTATTTGGAATGGGATGTTCAGTAGTTATTTAATCATGCAATGAGACAAGAATCCCTTCAAAAAAAAAGAAGTGTATTAAAAACCTTCATCAATTCCTCCTTCTTATATGAACTTTGGAAAGTTGTGTATGTTATGCATTTACAGACCGCTTGTGATGCCCCATCATTCACTTTTGCTTTACCTTAACCAGTTTTGTTTAATTTACGTTATATTTATCATTTTGGGGATTTTTATTTCCTTTTTGGCATCACAGCGCTCATTTCCAAGAGTTGGGAGTTGCGCATGCGCAACTCCGATCTTCCGACTGTCTCCCGCTAAACGTGTGCACAAGGACACGCCCCCTCTTGCATCATAGCTTGCGTCGTTCGTCATTTTATGTTAATGTCTTTCCCTGCGTGCAACATGACACGCCGGTTCTTGTCTTTTAAACCGGTGACCTGCGAGTCACAGTGAGAGTGGAGTTAGAAGCGCATAGAGTGCAGAGGCACTCAGTGAGTGTAGGCAGAGGTAGAGTGCAGAGGCACTCAGTGAGTTTGATGTATCTTCTTCATTGATGTCTTGGTGAGTTGAACTATTTTGGAAATAAATCTGTTTGTTATTTTAAACCTTTTGAGTCTGTACAATTTTTTTCTCTTGAGCAACGTGCATTTAGATTGATAGTATTTATACTCTTTTTTTTGACAATCAATTTTGATTCTAACTATTTACTCATTAACACTCGCTGGCATTTCGAACCCTACTTTAAACTTAGTCTACTTTTTTTTGGCAATTTGTTAATTATTGCCTGGCACCTGTCTCAGCTATCCGGAGCATAAAACTAATTGGGTCAGGAAAAGGGTCCAACTTTAAAGCATTATTGCATATTATTTGGAGCGTTACATTCTTAAGATATCACAACTCAATTTTTCATGATGGTTCCTGAAATCAAGGAGAATGTTTAACATAAGGGTTTGCCACATCAGAATTTATTTCCTCCCCACTCCCCCCAGAAATGGGAGAACTCTTCATAAATATTAAAACCTAGACTGTCAAATTCATATACAGTTTCTTATTATCAAAACTTAGAGCAACCTAGAGGGTCTGGTGCCTAAATTCCCTCATCCACACCCAAAAAAATAAGACTATCCAATTTAACATACAGTTTCCTCTATATGTCAAATTAGATAATTATATAGTAAAAAATTTTAAAGAATCAAACTTACAACAATACGAGTTCTTGGCCACCCCAAAGAAGGAACTTCTTCCCTAAAAATAGCGGAAAGAACTACTCTTAAATGATAATAGCTAGGACCACCAAATTTGGTACATTCCTCTTATCCTAACACAAAGCAATATAAGGGCACCCCTCCAAACTTTATACTCCCAAAAAATGAGGATAAATGGCTAAACAATGGCCATGTGCAACAAGTTGTGTCTAAAAATGAAAGCTCCTGATGTAGCAAGTATCAGAAATTAAAATCATGTCCCTCTTTCCCCCAAAAAAAGATGGTGATGAAAATTTCATGGGATCAATAATAAGTTGTATGTCAAACGAAAGCATGCAATATAGAGAGTGCCATATACTATATATTTCAGAGTTTACTCTAATTGCAATAAAGACCAAGCAATGATGTAGTTAAAATCTGCTTAAGATATATACTTGAGCTAATCAAACTCAAGATTTTCCAATCTCTTAATGACTTCTTTATGCAAGATGCATAGCAGCAGCACACCACTCCAAAATTGCTTGGTAGCAATCATTTTAACTCTACTAATATTAAAAATATCTTACTCATAATATTCTTACAATATTTATTATAATGTAATATATAATGGACATGTATATATTTATGACATTATATGGAAAGATGAAGAATTAATGTTTACAGCATTAGCAAGGTGCTAAAAATTTTCCAGTAATATACTCAAGTAAATACTTTTATAACTGGAATGGAAATTCCCATCTGACATCTAGATCCAGTAATAATAAAGTGTTTATACTATATAAATCTTGATAGAAAACCAGATTAACTTTTAGCAGACTAATAATGAGTCTAGGTGGTGACACAACACTTATACGGCCATTTTTTTGGGGAAGAAAAAAAGCAACTCAACTTCCGAACCTTATTTCGAAGTAACTAGTAAGCAAAAATTGGTTATATTACATACCAAAACAAAAATAATTTAATTCTGAACAATATAGGAAAAAAAAAAAGAAAGAAAGAAAAAAGACAATATACAGGGTGAATCTGAAAAGTGGCAAAACTTTACGGGGTGGTAGAAGTGGGCAAAACTTTACGGGGGCAAAACTTTACGGGGTGGTAGAACGCAGCTATACGAGCAATATTGTCATAGAATGTATGGTCGGAACGCAAGCGGTGAGAAGTTAAAAGGTAGTTTTCCACTGTCACATTTAAAGAATGAACACAAGAAGGAGAGGAGATACTCTATGCCTCACTTGCATTCCCGTCCGCCGCACCGTACACAAAGTGCATATCCGCCATTTCGTGGTTAGTATAAACAGCCATCCTTTCGGCAATCCACAGTAGAAATGCCGTTGGGTGCGAGGACCGACCCTTTTATACCATTTCCAATGCCACCTAGCGGCTCGCCGTTTACGTTCCGCCCATACTTTCTATGACGAATATTGCTCGTATAGCTGCGTTCTACCACCCCGTAAAGTTTTGCCCACTTTTTCAGCTTCACCCTGTATAACTGTCGTTTTCTTATTACAATTAATATACTTACCTTACCACTATTCCAGCAAGGCAAACTTTATGTGCTGTTTGCTCTAACTGAGGCAGTGGTCAGCAGTGACTTCAGTCTTAGTAGGGCATGTCCTTGTATGAGAAAGCCTGCAAAAGCTAGGAATAACTTCTAGGATTCCTCACTGTCCTAAATGTGTCAAATCAAAAAAATATATACTCTGCTGGTCCACAGAGATCTGCTACCGGCAGAGATTTTTGAAAAACGAAAAGTTACATTCCAACACTTTAAGGGTTACATATCCAAATAGCTAGACGACAATACTGGATCATTGTGCATTTCACATTTAGTATTCCTCTGCAGTTTCACATTATTTGTAATACACAAATGCTATCATCATGTACATTATCAAGAATGCTGGATTATGTAGCTTTGTCAGTTTGTACTGATGACTCAGACTAGAGCTTTAAAATATAACTCAGATTAGGCCTCAGTTGGCTAGCATACCATCTGACAAGTCAACTGCTTTCACACTTATGAAGAAGTAGTCCCTCTTCTGTACCACAGAGCCTACATCACAGAGGAATCACAGGCTGTTAGGAGAACCTTATTTTATGCATCATTTCGTGATTGTGAAAAGCTTTTCTTCCAATTATTGTCTATCTGCTATTCATCAGCCATTAAATCTTACAATATTTTGAATTTCAACTGTTTTCCATAAATTCATCTCCTCCTTGATTCTTAATCTTTTAAAAATCCTAATAACCAAAAAGTATTTGCCTTCTTACCTGACCATTTATCCACAGCTCTCACAACTTCCATCATGTCAAAAATTCGGCCCAGAGAAACATCTTGTGTCTTGGAATCTTGATAAACAGGACTTGAGTATTCTTATTTCATAAAAGTAATACTTCATGTGCAAATGAATTACCATGGCATGTAAACATAAAACATAGACATGACACTTTCAAAGTTAAATTCCATTAAGAAAAAAAAAAGGCTTTGGACTATAATTTTTGTTTTCTACTATTACATACTGCTTAAAAATGTTAAAGAACAACTGGAAGCTATATTAAAGAACAATTTGGAATTTAATTAAACCAAAGTTAGTATCCATCACCAGAAAATAAAACATATACCTCTGGAACAGTCCACGGGTGAATATTCTTTAGCAACATTATATTTGCATTCTGATGAAGTAAAAAACAATGCTTGCTATGTTTTTTAACTTAAAGCATGCAAAGAGAAAACTGAAGTGGAGTATAATTTATATAAAAGATGCAAAAAAGCACAAGATAAATATCATCATCACAAAGTTGAACAGTATGTAGAAAATGTAAAGTTTTTTAATCAGTATAAAAACAACAAGAATTTTGCAAATAATTGCTGGACAATAACAGATTATTTCTCAAAAAATGATGAGTAGAATCAGCCAGGTTTAACAGTTGTCTGACTCCACTTTTTCATAGTATGCACACAGCTAGTATTTTCAAGAAAAATATTCTTATAACAAAAAGATGGCCTGGCAGATAAACTTGGATTATTAATCTGGTTTTCTACTATTACTTTTAATTTTTTGTTTATTTGAGCTGAAAAATTATTAATATCCCAGGAGTTAAGTTTCAACTTTTAAATCTATTTCTGGAACTGGTTTGGCCATACTTTTGCATACCTGATGGTTTTACAAGGACTCAGCTGCAAAAAAGCTGATGCTAATTTCTTGTTTGCTGTGTGAATAACACTCTATGCAGACGAAAAGAATCTTTGTACCAAATGGCTAGTCTGATTTCTGATATAAAAATTATTGCTTAATTATCATTACAAATTAAGGAAGAAGAGTTTTAGTTTAAAAGTTTAGTTCACGAAAATCCTGAATTAAAATAATTATTATGATCCTAAATAATTACACAATTATGTTTTTTTTCAATTAACCTTATTAAAATTTTTAAATTTGAAATGTATTCCTAAATTTTATATCCTAAAATTTTAATACCCTAATTTTAATATTTGTTATTCTACTTTTACTGTTTACAGCAATAAAAATTATACAACTTAAGTACTGAACGTATAAAAGGCTATGGGTTACAACAGAAACCTGTACAATAAAAATTACATTTTAACATAGGTATGAATGAAATTATTATTAAACTGCAAAAAAAAAGTGACAAATCTAAATAACCTTAATGCCAAGTTTATTTTATCATATGCAAAATTGAGTTTTGCCACCCCTAATTTTAAGAAAATATATCTAAAATCCTATAATTTATACCTCATATATAGTATCATATATACATATAGATCAAAGTACTTCTGTTTTAAAGAATAATTATTATGAAAAAATATCAAAATATTTCATAATTATAAATCAAAATATTTCAGTGAATGGAGACTATTTGAAATATTAGTTCTATTCTAAGTCACAAATGCAATAATTTTGTTCTGAACAAAGGGTAAAAACAGAGCATATCATAGAGAGTAAATACTTCAGTGAAAATTTGAAACTTCTTTGTGGCTAAATTCAATTGAATAAAAAAATAGAAAAACATCTTTTTCGTAGCAATCTAGCCCTTTCTTAGTAGTATCTGTGTGAATAGCAAGTTTCAAACTTGCCTTGAGTACTGGTAACCTGATTGACTCATTTTGAATATTTCAATAGTGTTAACTAACATTTTCTTCCATATCTTTTGCTCTCTATAGGGAATTACATAGCAAAGTGCAGTTGATGTGCTTCACCTTCAGTCATCAAAATACAAGAGCATGTCAAAACAGTGTGTAATTTTAGGGTAAATATTTTTAGGGTTAATTATAGTGTAAGTTTCTGGCAAATATGAATTGAAGTCCATTGCTGGAGTTCAAATTTTGATATTTTTATTACAAAAACCATTCCATAACAACATATGTTACATACTTTAGAAACTTTATTGATGACAATTAAATAAACTTACCTTTCATAGAATAATGCATAGTGAGTGTTGATAGATAATATACAAATAACCCATGATACACAATAAAAAAATGGATTAACCAACATAGAGTTAAATTAGTCTGACCAGGATGTGAATCAGGCTTAAATCACAAAAAATTTTAAAGTGATCATTGGTAACCAGGTTAAACAGGCACCTGTATAACCAGCTTCCAAACTAGCTACTGCTAAAATCAGACAGCCAGTTCAATGCAAATATTGATTGTTTCTGATGATTCAATGATATGCAAGGCCACACAAAATTGAAAAAAGGAAAACCATGTTCCTTGATGTTCTTCGAATGTGGTTCTCTTACACAGAAGAACACAATTCATCTGATGGACATTTTTTAAGCATTTAAGTAGTCTCATTTCTCACTGATAGCCAACTATGGATACGTGATAGAAACCACAAGTAAAAAAAAATTGGGTTCAAACTAGAAACCTTAGAAACTACCAACTGGATTATTTACAGGAGTTTATCAAAATAATGGAAACACCGATGTCGACTGGAGTACATGCAACGCACCATATGCATATCACAAGGACGAGGTCACCCGCAATGTGATATATATAAAGGGGAGAAGTACGATGTCAGCTATCATGAAGCAGTGCCACAGGCACAGGTGAAACACCTCTTGCGGTGTAATTGCCAACAATGTCAGATCTCAGTGACCTCCAAAATGGCATGATCATTGGTGCACATCTTGCAGGAGCTTCAGTAACCAAAACAGCAGAAATAGTAGGTGTAACATGAGGAACTGTATCAAAGATTATGACTACCTATCAAAAAAAGGACAGGGTGTTGCCTTCAAATGTGCAAATTGTGGATGCCATACAAAGTTGTCACATAGGGGAACATTGGCATGGATTGTACAACGGAAGCACAAGACCATGGCCCGATAGCAGAAGAGTTGAACACCAGTTGGAATGATCCCATTTCCTTCATAACTGTTCTTCAGGAACTTCATCATGCCAGTATTTATGGCCGTGCTGCAATTCACAGAACTCTGATTACCAACATCAATGCAACAAAACACGTAAGGTGGTGCAAAGCACATAAAAACTGGGATGCTAAAGACTGGCAATGTGTCATCTGGTCTGATGAATCATGTTATACATTGTTTCCCACCACTGGTAGAGTGTACATCTGATGAAAACCTGCAGAAGTGTACCATCCCGACTGTTTGGTTCCGACTGTGAAGCATGGAGGTGGATCCCTGATGCTGTGGGGTGCCATATTATGGCATTCCTTAGGGCCATTAGTTATTCTGCAGGGTCATATCATATCTGCAACATATGAATCCATTCTCAGGGACCACCTACACCCAATGTTATGGGCATTGTTCCCTAATGACCATCCCTGGTTTCAAGCAGATAATGTGCCAATGCATTGTGTGAAACATGTCAAGTTCTGGTTTTCAGAGCATGAGGATGAGATACAGCAGCTACCCTGGCCACCTCAAACCCCAGACCTCAATATTATTGAACATTTGTGGGAATATCTGGAGCACAAGATCAGATCACACTTTCCACCTCCATCATCACTGGCACAGTTGGGCCATATTTTACAGGAAGAATGATCCCACAATCCATTACCATATGTTCAAGACTCATATAAGTCTATTCTATGTCGAATTACTTCTGTTCTGAATGTCCGAGGTGGGCCTACAGCTTATAAATAAAATGTTTCCTACAAACAGTATGTGTTTCCATTATTTTGATAAACCTCAGTATATCCAATCTACTATTGTATTAAATGTTCTTGACAATAAACAAAAATTCACCCAAGATTATTTATCCACTCAGCTTCCTTCTTGTTCATAAGAGACATCATCAGGCATTGCAATATCTGTTCTGGACACCTTTCCTTTGTTAATAATCACCTTTAATTGCATTTGTCTGGCATTTATATTTTTACCATTCACTTCTCTTGTTACTATCTAATTCTTTTTTCCTTTTCAGCTAAATTACTTAGATACATATAAAATTCTTCAAAGCTTTAAACAAATTTTAAAAACAACAGTACTTAATCCCATGCATCAGCTAATGGTGACCTCATATGGTTAATAGTAGAATATAATATATCCAGAGTACATTGCACAGAATAGCTTGACTAATTCCCCATAACACTTTTATAATATTATTACTGATTTATGGCTAGAAAACATTACATAGATGTTAAAGTTGATAAATAATTTTATTTTTCTCATTTGCAGAAAGTTAGTCAGAAGATATTAGATTTCAAGTGTATAATATGTCGATAATTAATGGTGTATAAATCATTCAAAGTTACAATTTCAATTTTATACCTTTGCAAATAAAAGTGTATATAACACTAATTTTACCATAAACTCTATTTTCACTAAAAAAATGCTACATTTTTAATTTTTCATTCGAAGTTCTACTAAAAAAAATTCCCACTTAATTACTTCATTCACATTATTATAGTGAGTCAAATGAAAATATTTATTTTTGGAGTCATTTTGTGTGGTCTACAAGCAATACATTCTAACATAAATGTGGTAGTGACTGTCTTACTAACTTGTCTTAACTAGAATGATTTCATGTGAGTATGAAGCAGATGGTTGCATTTAGCTGAACCCAGCACAGAGTCACTGAGTCAGCAGAATACTGTGATTCAAATAATTGTTTTACTTAATAGTATGTATGTGAGCAATTCTTTTCACTTGTGCAAAACAAGATCTCAACTAACAGACGAATATTTGAATTCAGTAATGAAAGTGGTTTCTTGCAATTTCTCACCTCAGGAAAAATATTCTATCACAATCAAAGTGATGCCAAGTCTCTAGCAATCAAAGCAGCAGTGAAAGTGGTATTCTACAAAATATAATGAACTATATTTAATGATTTCTACAGGAGTTGGCTGTAAAGGAACACATAAATGAAGCCACTGCAAATGAAATTTAGGTTTATGTTTCAGTATCAAAAGTATTAGCGGTCTTGTGGCCGAGTGGTTAGCACACTTGACTACTGATCTAAGGGACCTGAGTTCGAGCCCCGGATAAAGGCATGGGTGTTTGTGTTATAATGAACTATATTTAATGTTTGTGTTATAATGAACTATATTTAATGTTTGTGTTATAATGAACTATATTAATTAATATAATGAACTACATTTAATGATTTCTACAGGAGTTGGCTGTAAAGGAACACATAAATGAAGCCACTGCAAATGAAATTTAGGTTCATGTTTCAGTATCAAAAGTATTAGCGGTCTTGTGGCCGAGTGGTTAGGACACTTGACTACTGATCTAAGGGACCTGAGTTCGAGCCCCAGATAAAGGCATGGGTGTTTGTGTTTTTCTGCTGAGGTCCTGCCATCCTCACAGACCTTCTACTATGGCATATAAACTGACAGCTCCTGTCAGACCTCTGTGGCAAGCAGCTGCTTGAGGGGATATTTATTTATTTTATTTTATCAAAAGTATATAAAATTGAAATAACTACTTAATATATTAATTTAACCTAACAGTAAGCATAATTATGTTTTGCTTACCATCAGTTAAAATAAAATGCAGCCAACCACACTAAGAAATAAATGATTTGGTTCCTACACAACCTGAGTTGAGACCCCTGCTCTTTGCACTTATTTTGCCATTGCAACAAATTTTTCATGCACTGCTCATAAAGTCTTTCAGATGCTGCTTGCACCATTATTGCAAAACTCCCTTTACTATCATATGACTAGAACTAATACACTGCTAGATTATTTTCAGTTTCCCCAAAACATGAAAGTTACAAGGCAATAAATGTAAGTTATATGAAGGCTGAACTGCCTAATGCTTGTATATTATCAATCTGCCCACTCATGCACTTGTGAACATGACATGCAATTCTCCACACATTTCAATTCAATGTGTGGTGAATTTCTGCTGGTGGGAGGCCTTTTATGGTAAAATACTAGATAATACTGAACTGATCTGAGTGGTTAGCATGCTTGGCTACTGATCTAAGGGGTCTGGGTTCGAGCCCTGGGTAAGGCATAAATGTGTGTGTTGTTTTTCTGCTGAGGTCCTGTCATCCTCACAGACCTTCTACTATGGCACATAAACTGACAGGCTCCTGTCAGATCTCTGTGGCAAGCAGCTGCTTGAGGGAGAGTATATATATATATATATCTCAGACACTACTATCATTAAGAATAGTATACTACCTGCAGTTCACATAGAAGATAGTCAATTGGCCCCTCTCTTATTCTGAGTCAATGGATTAACAATTAACACTCACAGTTCACTGAATGGGGCGATTTTCATACAGGTAATCAAAGCCTCATTTTCATTTGGGATGTTTTACCTTTGAGCAGAACTTTTGTGCACACAATAGGCTAAATGGGAATGTCACAAGGACTGAGAAGGTTGAGGAAGGAGATCCAGTAGACAGCTGTTAGGTGACAGTTGTAAGACACCTGTCACGGCCATCCCAGCATATTCATTAATGTGCACAGGGCATAGCCCTCCTGCACAAGGATGAACCCAATAGACAGTGACTTTACCAATCCCAACAATGCCCCCTTTCTCACTGAGGGCAGAATGGAAGCTATCAGAAAATATCAACAGACAAAATTGGGACTTGAATCTGGGAACAAGAGATTGTGAGGCTGGTGCATTACCAACTGAACCAACCCCTGTCCGGTCATTTAACTTGTCCTCATATATCTAAATAAAACTTACCAATGGGCATACCATGAGGTTGACCATAATGAGATGATGGTGGTCCTTGATTATAAGAAGCATGATGAGGAGGTGAGCAACCAAACTCTGGGGGATCATGCATGTAGCCTGGTGGTGGTGGTTGCCCATAACCTGGAGAAGAATATTCATCCCCATACTGAGAATTTGGAGGTCCATTTGCTACATGTCCTTGAAGATGTGGTGGAGGTCCTTGTTGTCCACTATATAAAGAGCCTGGGATATTAGATTCTGATACATGAAGACCTGGTATTGACCCTGATGATACAGGCGGACCTTGAGCTATGAAAATTAAATTTTATATTATTCACAATAACTGTTATCAATTACAAAATATTGGCTTAAATTCAAGTAAATTTTCAATATTAACAAAATATTACAGATAAAACCAGAAATATTATAATCAGTTTTAAAATAATGTATGGTGTATGTGCCACTGAAAAGGCTAAGAATGGCTAAATATATACACTTTCAAGGCAACATTTATTTAGATAAGATTATGCCATATTTCATTATATTTTTCCCAATAAGCTTGATATTTTATAGAAATGTATTTTTAACATACAGAAAGCTAATGCAATTATAATTTACATATCAGATTATTCTGAAATCACATTTGAAATGTATACTTGAATATGAAGTATGACAAAAAGGAAACGAGACTGCACGTATAGCTTATGTAATACTCCTTCACTTATCAAACAGATTCAACATCAGTTTATATGTTTGAATCATGGGTTGGGTTGTTTTACCTCTGAGCGGCACTTCTTTGCACACCATGGGCTAAATGGCCAGGTCACAACCCCGAAGGCTCAGAGAAGGTTAGGGGAGGGGACCCATTGGAACGGCTGTTGGGAGACAGATGGTAGCCTCCCGTCAAGGCCATCCAGCGTGTTCTTTAACGTGCACAGGGTATGGCTCTCCCGACAAGGGGCCACGGCTTAACGTCCCATCCGACTTACGGTGGCCTTTCCAAGCCCATCGGTGTCCCCTATTGACCGTGGGCAGGGCGGGGAATTTTGCGGAGATAAATCTCAACGCTGACCCAGCTGGGACTCGAACCTTGGAACTACAGATTACGAGCCTGGTGCGCTACCGACTGAGCCACCCCCGCCCCTTTGAATCATGTGAAGAATGTCTATGTTATGCCATTTGTGCAATGTGCTCATCAACAAATGTGTTCAACATGACAATGCTCCTTCACAGAATTATCAGTAAGACAATTTTGGATCCAAAACCAAATCACAATGATGGAACTCACAATTTCACAAAAGGGATCAATTGTGAAAAGTTTGTTATATGCCAACATAAAAAGACATATAACAAAGCACCTAAAAAGAATTCCCAAAGAGGACTTCCAAAAATAACATGAAGACAACAATGGAAAAGTGCATTAGGGCCAATGAGAAGTACCTAGATGGGAATTTCTGTAATTTCTTCAATAATAAAAGTTTTATTAACATCTCGTTTCTTTTTTACCACACCTTATACATAGGGTTATCTTAAACTCTTCAATCTGAAGGTATTATTTACAGTAATACTCTGCTGAATTCATGATTTCCCAGAGAAGGAAGCTTTAAGTTGTTCAGCTTCCAGTAGAACAATTACAGAGGACATGCGAAAGGTTTCTTGACACATCTGTAGATTTGCACTCATTCCTCTGAAGTTAACGAGCTACAGCTTGTTTGAAAACTTGTCTAAACCTGTTATTACACATTAAAAACAAAGGCTGCATCATCATTTCTCTCTTTGCTGGTGGAGTGTAAAGTTTGGGCTGCAAAATCTGTGCTTGTTGCTATGGTGCCTACTAAAGACAGGGAAAGATTTCACATTTTCACAAGGATGCAGCTTGGGGATGATGCGAAAAAAATTCATGGTAATTTATCACAAGTATATGAGAATTATGCCTGTTCATATGGAACTATCATGGGATGGATGCAAAAATTCAGAGAAGGACGGCAGAGCTTTTAAGACCTCCCTCACGCAGGAAGGCCAAAGGAAGCTGTGAATGAGAGAACCATTGCTGCTGTTCATGAACTCATTACGAAAAACCCACACATTACCATTCAAGTAATAAGTTTAGATGTCAGTGTATCAATTGACAGTGTGGAAACAATTATTCATCATCATTTAAAGTTCTAAAAGATCTGTGCCAAATGGTACCCCACAAACTGATAGAATAGCAAAAAAGGGCTAGAGTCAACTCATGCAAGGAAATTCTGGCAATGTTTCAACCTAGTGGCTCCAAATGGTTAACAGACACTGTCACAGGTGATATGACATGGTATAATTACTATACAACTCCCAGAAAGATCGACAACTATATTTGAACCGCATTCCCAAATCCCTCTGCAAGACTTTTGCTCCAAGAAGAAGATGGTCCCAATTTTTTTCAATTCCCAAGGGTGGTATTCATGGACACCTTACCAGAAAAAACGACAATAAATGGCCAATACTCCACCAACACTGTTTTGCCCAAAATGGTTAAGGAGTTGAAGGAGCAGCATCCAACACCAGACGAATTAAGGGTTCTCTTTCTTCATGAAAATGACAGTGCTCACAAAATCAGGCAAGTTATGGCCTATCTGGAGCAGGGAAAAAACAAACAGCTACCCCATATTGCATATTCATCCGATCTTCCACCATGTGATTTTTCATTGCTTCCAAAAAATTTTAATGAACTTAATGGGAAGCCTTTTTTAAGGGCACAAGACTATGCAAAATGCATTCATTCAGAGTTGCAGAGTATTCCCCAACAGGAGTACCACCAAATGGAACAGAATTAATGTAAACATCTGCAATTTTGTGTAGATGCTGGAGGAGTACTTGGAAGGGCAGTAAAAAATTTGTTTTTCAATTAAGGTAAATGCAATGTTTTTTGTTCTGCAGATGCTTGTCAAGAACTTTTTGAATGCCCCTCATAACATATCTATTAAGAAGATATGTCCTAACATTATTATTTTTTACCTATGAGTGACACGATGCTTAATTTGGCTATTGATAGACACTTGGATGAAGAAAATACCACAGAATATGTACACATATAATACATTATCTCATTAACTTAAAACTGTTCCAGTTAAATTAATAAAATATAACACAACATAAGATAATAACAAAGTAAAAAAAAACTGTCATGATTGCCTATTATTGCTGGAAAAATAATTAAGATTGTATATAATTCTCTGCAAAACTATACACTGCTGCTTAAATATTGCATACAGAATAAGAAAGCCTCACAAGTTTCTTCCTTCCTCAGAGCATTTCTCTATATCACAGATGCTATTGAGAACATTCTTTTGACTGCACAGTGAAGTTCCAGTCAGAGTCATTTTCAAAAAAGAACTCCAGTGCCCTGGTCAACTCAAAATGGCAATGTTTAGGTTGATCTGAAGTTCCCAAAGTTGTTTCTTTTAGGTAGATTTGTGTTTTACAATTACTTCATAAAGTCCATTATGGGTTGGGTTGTTTTACCTCTGAGCGGCACTTTTTTGCACACAATGGGCTAAATGGCCAGGTTACATGGACCCCGAAGGCTCAGAGAAGGTTGGGGGAGGGGACCCACTGGAACAGCTGTTGGGAGACAGATGGTAGCCTCCCGTCAAGGCCATCCAGTGTGTTCTTTAACGTGCACAGGGTATGGCTCTCCCGCACACGGGGCCACGGCTTAACGTCCCATCCGACGGACGGCGGCGGCCTTTCCAAGCCCAGCAGTGTCCCCTACTGACCGTGGGCAGGGCTGGGAATTTTGAGGAGATAAATCTCAACGCTGACCCAGCTTGTACTCGAACCTGGGAACTACAGATTACGAGCCTGGCGCGCTACCGACTGAGCCACCCCCGCTCCAAGTCCATTATGTAGTATATGGACAGAAAACACAACTCTACTTCTAACAGTAGGTTCCATGAGAAATTTTTTCAACAGAGTGAGAGCAAATGTGTCTATGCACATGGGGGACTAACTTTATAGCTTACAGAATAAGGTAATGTTCCTTGACATTACTGTATAATGTATGCAGAGTGATAAGAAACAACCCATTTTAAAGAATATTTAATGAAAATGAGAATATTAACCTAGAATGGAACACATTACATTTTCTTTTTTCGTTTGCAAAACTATGGTGCCCATTCTTGTGGACACTTATATTAGTTTCTATAAATAGAAGCTTTGAATTTTGCATCCATTAACATTTCAAAAGGATTGGGTTGGGTTATTTTACCTCTGAGCGGCACTTTTTTGCACACCATGGGCTAAATGGCCAGGTCACATGGACCCCGAAGGCTCAGAGAAGGTTGGGGGAGGGGACTCACTGGAACAGCTGTTGGGAGACAGATGGTAACATCCCGTCAAGGCCATACAGCGTGTTCTTTAACGTTGGGTTGTTTTACCTCTGAGCGGCACTTTTTTGCACACCATGGGCTAAATGGCCAGGTCACATGGACCCCGAAGGCTCAGAGAAGGTTGGGGGAGGGGACCCACTGGAACAGCTGTTGGGAGACAGCTGGTAGCCTCCCGTCAAGGCCATCCAGCGTGTTCTTTAACGTTGGGTTGTTTTACCTCTGAGCGGCACTTTTTTGCACACCATGGGCTAAATGGCCAGGTCACATGGACCCCGAAGGCTCAGAGAAGGTTGGGGGAGGAGACCCACTGGAACAGCTGTTGGGAGACAGATGGTAGCCTCCCGTCAAGGCCATCCAGCGTGTTCTTTAACGTGCACTGGGTATGTCTCTCCTGCACACGGGGCCACGGCTTAACGTCCCATCCGATGGACGGCGGCCTTTCCAAACCCATCGGTGTCCCCTACTGACCGTGGGCAGGGCGGGGAATTTTTGCGGAGATAAATCTCAACGCTGACCCAGCTGGGACTCGAACCTGGGAACTACAGATTACGAGCCTGGCGTGCTACCGACTGAGCCACCCCCGCCCCCATTTCAAAAGGAAGCGTAGTTTTCCCACTTTACAATCTCTTAGAATACATGCACTTTTGGCAAAAATGATACAAGCTTAACAGTTAATCAGTGTCCAAATAGGGCAGTTTTCAATGCAGTACACTACATTTATCATTTGTGTAAACAATTCAATTCTTGCTAACATCAACTATATAGCAATTTATCTACAACAATTAAAATATTTTGAAAGGCTCTGCACAAAATTCAAAACATATTTTGAGTCATTTGTCGACTCTCAAAA
Organism: Ryuthela nishihirai; assembly: GCA_038380435.1. Classification (NCBI taxonomy): domain Eukaryota; kingdom Metazoa; phylum Arthropoda; class Arachnida; order Araneae; family Heptathelidae; genus Ryuthela; species Ryuthela nishihirai. The sequence continues at coordinate 2,552,492 of JAWZYU010000055.1, forward strand.
TACGTTTTGAATACTGTAGAAAAAACTGGAAGAGCAAAAAAAATATATAACTAATCTATATTAATATTCAGGTATATAGTTTCTTCTTATCGTATGTATTTTTAAACACCACTTTTAACAGTCCTTGAATTGTATAGAATGTGCTGATTGATTCCTGATTGCAACTAAAGTAGACATATGCTTTCTTGGTTACAATAGCAGCAACGTATTCACTTAATGATGGAAAGAATCCCAGAAGGAATTTATGGCCTTCTGGATGATGAAGTATTCTCCAACAAATTTATTTTGTCATTTTATCTGCTATTTCATTTCACTCCCTCCCCCCAAAAAATAAATATATAAAAACCTAATTTAGTTAAGGATTGGAACAACATTGGGTAAAGTGCTAGTTTACTATATATTATAGTTTTGTCATAACATAAATATTTAAAAAGGTCACTTTTTATAATTAATTTTTAAATCAACCATAAATATCACAAAACATTCACAATGTTTCTAGAAAGACATTTTTTTATATATTCATAATTAAAAATATCATTACCAACTGTCTCTTAAAACTCATATTATTCTACTAAAGTACTGTATAAACTAACCTGATGGAAGTTGTTGTGGAAGTGGAACATGGCTTGGTGTCATCTCTGACACAGATGTTGGTGTGACATCATCTGTACCTGGCTGAACTTGTTCAAAGGTTGCTTCTTGGTCTTCAGGAATCTGATGGCCTTGTGATGGTTCTTGCTGCTGCTGTTGTTGTGGTGGTGGTGGTACCTGTAGCGGTGGTTGTGGCTGTAGTTGGGGTTGAGGCTGAGGTTGTTGCTGCAGTGGCGGCTGGGACTGAGTTTGCGGCTGAGGTAGGACTGGCTGAGGTATTGGCTGCATCAGAGGGTAAGGAGGAGTAGTTTGGTGACCAGACATCAGTGGGTTTTGTGACTGGAATGCATATGGAACTTGCTGTTTAGAAACAAAAAAGTGTGGCTGCTATTAGCTCCAAATGAGGGAAAGCAAAACAGATGGAACCAAAATGGAGTGCAAAAATAACTATTTAAGCTCTGTTCAAGGTAGTGAAATTATATTAAAACTGCAATGAAAGCTCAATAAATAGAAAATCAGAGTTTTAAATAATATTTAAATGTGATTAATTGGTAAATCACAAATTGCATGCAAGATAAAAAAAAAAACAGTTATAAAGAAAGAAAACAGACCAGATTGTATGAGGCAGTATAATAAAAATGTAAAATTTAATGAACTGTTACATTTAAAATAAAGTTAAAAGTGGTTACAAATAAGAATAAAATAGCACATATGTAGATTGGGATTTCATTTTTTATTTCTGGAATTAAATACATTTCATAAAATGTAAAACAAAAGATTAATAATTAACATAGAAAAAACAATAATTTGTTTGCCCTTTTCTTCTTATTAATTTTAATGAAAGCATTTTTACATATAAATCACACCTTCATAAATATTTTGAAATTAAATAATTTTGAAATCATAAAAATGGAAATATTCAGAAAGAAAAATTAAAATACACACAGTTAACATGAGGGGATTTAATATTTGTCTTCCTTCTGTGAGGCTTTTCTAGAAGCTAATATGCAATAATTCAAGTTGCATGAAATATTTCAATAATATAGAATACCATTTAATTTCATTAATTTATTTATTTAAAAAAAATGTGATGTCAAGCATTTATTAAGTAAAATGAGATTAAACAAAATGTAAATTCCCATAGGGGACAATGTTATAAATTAAAAAATGTTTCCATGATCTCCGACTGTTTAATGTTTTACTTCTACACAAAACGTCCAAAATAATAAATAAATAATAAATAATAATAATAAATAATAAATTTTTAATGCATCTCAAAATGCATTAAAAATCTAAGTTTATATCTATCATAGAACCAGAATTTGAATCTAAAACCACTTTTATTTTTCCACTGATACCAGCTGAGGGGCTATTGATGTTGCATATCAAGAAGCTTTCATTCCTGGCCATAATGAAAAAGCAAACAAAAATAATTTCAATTTATCATTATTATTCACGTCATTTACACATAAAATAATTTCAGTCCTTGGGATTCTTGGTTTTCCTCTATGCCAGATGGAAAACAAAAAATGCCTGTTAATGAAAAATGAAACTTTTATAATTTCAGAACACTTTTTTCAACCAAAAAGTGACGAACCAATGCTGAGTAAACTGAGCACCATGTGCAACAGATATCCACTTATTCTTTCCATTTTCAGCACTGAACTGAATTATGTTACTGCATATTTGCAACAATGTTAAAATTATAACGAGTCTTTAGGGAGCACTATATGGTGAAATCAGGTTAAATAAAGCTATATTAATCCACAGGTTTACTAATTTAAAAATTTTAATGGGTGGTGTTTAATTGGCGTCATAGTTAATACTAAGGTGCTAATTGGTTGTTTGAGGTTTTATGGTGCAGTGGTAATAGCATGTTGCAGTTTTGCTATCAAATCTATTTCAGAATGAATAACTAACATTTGCTGCCTGTCATTCAACTGTTATCAAACAAATATTATCTAACAAGTAACCTATAAATCTTTGTATAAATCTTTTATTTATAACTGCAGTCTGCACTAAAGAAAATATACAGGTCACAATTGAAGCATTATTTTATACCAATACAAATTCATTTATATATATATGAAATACCTCTTAAATAGTTTTCATGATCAATGGACACAAATGGTCACACGGAGTCTAGAATTCCAAGAGCAAGCAGAAAATACATTATGTAGCTTCTTTTTTAACATTTGAAATATTCTCTTAAAACCTATTAATCATACATTAGAGTCCTAGGATTTAGACTTTTAAAATTTATAACAAAAATTATTAATGTTTTTACCATAATTATCAAATTTTATTTGCCCAAATATGATCACTACCCAGACACAAAGAATGTTGTTAAAGATCAGATTGTGTATCCATGTTATAAAAATTATATACATTTATTAATATAAGCAGTTTTATAAAAAGTTTTACTGGTGATTACTTCTCAAAATAAAGAGAATATCATAAAATTGTCTTTTAATTCTCTTTCAATTGCAATTTTTCAATATTGTTTCAGACTATTTAAAAAATAATTAAAGTTAAAAAGTTGCAAATAAAACAAAGATATTTTAAATACCTGGAGATGATGCATTTGTGTACTTAGGTGGGCAACAAAGTCTTGATGCTGCTTCTGCAACTGAGAGTACTGGTTTTGAATTGCACCAGTTATTGGGGTTATCAGGTTTGCATGCTCTGCAATCAGACTAGCCTTAAATGGAAAGTAATACAAAATTTTAGTACAAATACTGAAAATTTTGATACAGCAAATCACACATTGGTATCAAATGAGGAAATAGATATAACTGTATTTCTTGACATAGTTGTTTGAATGAACATGTCACACAGGACTTCTACTACAAGGCATACATGGTCACATTATTGCCACTACAAACAATAATGTTTGTATGATATGAAACTTTTTGGTGTCTTTTAGAAGAAATTTTAGCGAGAAAGTATCTGAAAATTAATTCTTTAAATGCTACTATCACATTTATGTAGCAGAATTGTAATGATCCATCAATGATACAACAGATAAAAACCCTACTACACTGTTCCAAATATTTAATGATCTATCTATTATCAAGGAAGATATCACTCTGAATTTAACATCGATCAATTTTAAATGAAAAATGTCTTGAGCCAGGTGGGATCCAAACCATAGACCTCCTGATAACATGTCAGGAGACATGTTATCAGGAGGTCATGGGTTCAGATCCCACGTGGATCAAGACAGTTTTTCCTCTAAAGCTGATTGACATTAAATTCAGAGTGATATCTTCCTCAATAGTTGAACAAATATGTAAAAAAAACTATTCAATTTATCTATCAGTTGTTTTCTAATATATATGCTGATAACTGTCAGTGAAATTCAGCAGCAAACAAACAAGAGTAGCTACAATGCCACAGTTCATTGTGTCTGACATAGTGATATACTTGTTCTTCATACATCTGCACAGTGGTGGAAGCAACTTAATGGAACTATATAAAAATTACATGTACCCTTCTCTATGCAAAATATAATGAACTTCATTGCAGCAATAATACTAAATACGAGATATTTTTGTTACACTGCTTTCAAAAACAAACAATGGAGACTTGAAATTTTAATCCTTTCATAGGATATTAAATATTTTAAATAATGTAAATAAAGCTTTATCGACTATAGCACAGATCCACTATGATATGAATTCTCTTTAGATCCATCAATGATACTGACATGTACAAAATTTCAAATTCCTGCTACTCTGCTGTGTTTTGAGTCATACCATGAAATGCATCCCGTCATATAAATAAAATATGAAAGGATAAAAATATAAAAAGTGGAGTTGCAAGTCAGCTAAAAATCAACAATTTTATATCAAGAACCAAGCTCAAAAGCAGTTTGGGCTCAACACCAAAAGGAACATTAGAAAATTTAGAGAATTTTGTATTTCAATTATATCAAGGTTGGGTTGTTTGGATTGTTTTACCTCTGAGCAGCACTTTTTTGCACACCATGGGCTAAATGGCCAGGTCACATGGACCCCGAAGGCTCAGAGAAGGTTGGGGAAGGGAACCCACTGGAACAGCTGTTGGGAGACAGATGGTAGCCTCCCGTCAAGGCCATCCAGCGTGTTCTTTAACGTGCACAGGGTATGGCTCTCTCACACACGGGGCCATGGCTTAACATCCCATCCGACGGACGGCGGCCTTTCCAAGCCCATCGGTGTCCCCTACTGACCGTGGGCAGGGCGGGGAATTTTGCGGAGATAAATCTCAACACTGACCCAGCTGGGACTCGAACCTGGGAACTACAGATTACGAGCCTGGTGCGCTACCGACTGAGCCACCCCCGCCCCCAATTATATCAGGGATCACCAACAATGGTCTACAAAGGCATTCTATGCAGTCATTAGTAACTTTCAAATTTGTGAAAAAGAAAATTTTTACAGAAAATTTCTAATTTACTAAAACTAAGATGACTACCAAGCCTAAGAACTTAACTTTCCATCATAGATATGTTGTTAATGAAGATATTAAATCCTACGGTCCACCTTTGGTATAAATAAGCATGTCGGTTTCTAAATTTTATGTCATTCTTAGGCAAATATTATATTTCAGAAAACAGCTTTCGAATTTTAGTTTCAACTATAATGAAGGCAGTGGTCACATTATTACCACTACAAACAATAACTCTAATACACCAAAGAGCCAAAACATCATGATCACCTGCCTATTATGATGTTGGTCCTACATGTGCTGCTAAAACAGCTCTTACCTGGGGAGGCATGGACACAAAATTTCTAAAGGTGTCTTTATGGTATCTGGTACCAACACATTACCAGCAGATGCTTTAACTCTTCTAAGTTATGTGGTTGAGCTGCCACAGATCAGATATGCTATTCCAACACAAACCACAGATTCATGCAGTTCGTGGTTTTACCCTCCTTGGACCACTTTTTATAGGTACTAACCACGGATGACTGTGAGCACTCCACAAGTCTAGCCATCTCGGAAATGCTTTGACCCAGTAGTCTGGCCATTACAATTGGGCCTTTGCCAAACTCACTTAAGTCCACTACCTTTCCATCTGAAGAACATGAATAGCACCGGTTAACAGAGCTCAGTATCAGATGTTATTTATATCATTTCATGACTTTCACATGTGCCATCTTTACCTAGTTGCTTCGATTTGCATAAAGACACGCCAGTCATAATGTTTTGGCTCTTCAGTGTATAGTTACTACAAATGCTGAAGAAACAATGGGTATAGTAAACTCATAGGAGTATTCAGATACTTGCTCAAAAGGCATTTAGTTAAGTACACAGCATATCATGTTGTATTAAGCATGTTTAATATTGACTTCTTTCACTACCTGACTTACAAAACAAACCAATGTAAAGTAAATTTTCAAAATGAAATTAAAAGCATTAGTCCTCAACTCTGCAAGTAGATGAACCACTTAACCCAATGAATTAAAAAACATTTCATACTATAGTTGAAAAAACAACAAATTTAAGGATTCAGTTAGCTTGAATCAATTACTTTAACTTTGTGAAATTCAGGTCAAGTTTCTTGCACATCTAACAACTAAAAATTGCTATACTATTTGACATTTATTTAAATACAGAGCAGCTTTTATTAATAGTAATGCTGCTACAGTTAAAAGATTCTTATCATACATGAACAATTACCATCTCCCACATTTATAGAATGGACTCTTTAGTTTTTTTCCCTTCAAAGTGCCTAATGCAACTTTCATATCAATATAGAAATCAATCTGTTCTACAGGGTGATTCAAAACTCTTGGGCCAAACTTTAAGGGGTGATAGAACACACCTAAACAAGCACTTTTCGCATACAATGCATTGTCGGAACTCAAGTGGTGAAGCGCTAGAGGGTGCTTTCCAGTGAACACTTATAAGCGCTGGTTTTCGCACTTGTCGTCATTTCTACCATGGATTGCAGAACGGATGGATTGTTTCACGAATCAAAAGGCGGACATGCATTTCACGTACGGAACTGTGGACGGGAATCAAAGACTGTACCGGGAGCACTTTCCGACAAGACGCGTGCCTGATGGTAAAACCTTTCAGTGATTGCAGCGGTATCTGTGCAAAATGGGCTCCTTTGTCAGTGGTTTGAGGATACAGGGTGTGCAAGGAGTGTGAGGACGCCACATGTTACAGAGGAAATTCTATGTAAGGTTGGAAATTGTCCCAAATGTAGCACGCAAGCAATTTCCCATGCCGTAAGTGTGCCCCAATTGACGGTGTGGTGAGTTCTACGAGACGAACGATTACACCCCTACCATGCACAGCGGGTGCATGCTTGACACTTGCAGATTATCAGCCTCTTGTGGATTTTGCACAGTGGTTCCTGCAGCAGACTGCAGCACAAACGGACTTTGATGCACGTCTTATTCACTGACAAATGCACCTTTACACGTGAGGGCATTTTTAATACCCACAATTCACATGTGTGGGCCACCACCAGCCACCAGTAATCCGCACGCCATATGTCCACATTCGTACCAGCGGCGTTTCCCCATATATGTTTGGGCTGGAATCCTCCATGACCATTTGATTGGCCCATACCTTCTGCCAGCCCAACTGAAAGGGAGAACGTACCTCGTATTTTTACAAGAAGTCTTGCCAGAATTACTGAACCCAGTTCTAGCAAACATTCAAACACATATGTGGTTCCAACACAACAGAGTGCCACCCCATTTCAGCGTGGATGTGTGGAACGCCTTGGATGCAACATTTCCAGGATGATGGATTGGTCAGGGTGGTCCCATCGCTTGGCTGCCACGATCGCCTGATCTCTCATGTCTGGACTTTTTCCTATGGGACCACATGAAAAACCTCATCTACGATAGCCCCGTCGATTCCAATGAGGACCTCATTACCAGGATTTCTATTGCCGCTGCCGCTGTACAAGAAATGCCTGGTGTTTTCGCCCATGTACGCCGATCACTACGTTGAAGGTGTGAAGCCTGCATTAATGTTGGCAGTCGCTCTTTTGAGCAGTTTCTGTAATTTGTTCAATAAAATTCTGTACTTTCTGTTCTGTAATTTCTACAATTGTTTCAAACCTCTTCTGTCATTCTTGTGTTTCTTCATTTCCTGATACAGTAACTGCTAATCCCTAGCGCTTCACTGCTTGAGTTCCGACCATGCATTTTATGACGAAAAGTGCTTGTTTAGGTGTGTTCTATCACCCCTTAAAGTTTGTCGCAAGAGTTTTGAATCACCCTGTATATAACAGTCAACATAAACAGCTGTTAATCAATACTCTAGAAATACACACTATTCATGCTAATTATTTATTCTTACATTAATCAACATTCCTATTTAAAAAAATAATGAACAATGTGAAATTTACATTTCAAGTAAAGATCTTCTCATATCTTTCAACACAATAGTTTCAAAAAGTTCATAAAAAAAAGTAGTGGCATTGGAGTACCACTGATGTCAAATATTTGCCAGCAATAAGGTTAAAGTAGCACATACATTAAGAAACTTTTCAAACTGTGCCTTTTCTTTTGAGCAAATGGTTACAACACCCTATTCTTGCTTAATCCAAAATTGACAAACTGAGTTGACATGAAAAAAAAAATACTGAATCAGCCTAGTCCTTTCCAGGCTTCAATGCCTGTCAGTACATGTAAGAAAATAAGGAGATAATTTTTTGAAACTTCATTAAAATCAGTTTAACTCAGTACTTAAAATAAATCGAAATATATTTCACTCTAGAAGACAAATGTGTTTATTTCACAGCTGCAGAGATGTCCATCCAGGATATTTATGCAGATGCAGCTACTCCAAGTTCTAGTTCTACTTTCCCACATGCTTTCAGAGCAGAGAAAAAAAAGCAAGAAATTTAATAAATTTCATTAAAAGGTTCTTAACACATTGCAGAATGGAGACATGAATCGACATATTTCTGCAATTATCATGCTTGTGTAAATGACATTTTTTTATTCAATTTATAATCTTGCTACAAGTGTAAATGATAATTTCTTTATTCAATAAAAATAAATACTTCCTCAAACAGCTACTTGCCACAGAGGTCTGACAGGAGCCTGTCAGTTAATATGCCACAGAAGAAGGTCTGTGAGGATAGTGGAACCTCAGCAGAAATACAACACAAACATCCATGTCTTACCAGGGGCTTGAACCCAGGTCCCTTTGATCAGTAGCCAAGCACACTAACCACTAGGCCATGGGACTGCTTACAAAATATTAAGCTTCAGTTGGTTATTTTCTACTTCTATAAGACTTAACAAAAGTTCTTTAAAATTATTCGAAATTTACCAAAACACAAGTCGCATTTTGTTAATATAAATTTTATATTCTTTTCATGAATATTTTCATTTTTTAAAATATTTTAATATTTTTAATTCTTATCCTTGCAATTTTCAAAAAAGAAAGAAAGAATGCAGCTGTTTGCATTTCATGCAATACTTTTCTTGCTCCGTAGTTTGCATAGTCCTGGCTACTATATAGAATAGCTAAGACTATGTTAATAACTGAATGTGTGATATTCATCTGCTGTATAGTCTTGTTCCTATACTGGATGGACTGTATTTGGTACATATATCTCATATCTACTACTGAGCAGATATTTTTTGTATGTGAATCATAAAACCATTTCACAAGGTATTGGAGCTGTCAATATTTAAAAATTTAATATCAAACTATATATCTTTCACTTTGTTGTTATAAACTTTTCAAAATTATCTCATTTATACAAACTAAGCCTAAAGTTTGGATTCATAGCAATTTTTACAGTTGTATTTTAATAATCATTGTTTTGTTTCCATACAGTTATAATATCTGTAAAATCACAATGGAAAATAGGTTGGAGCTAGTTTTTGGAACACTAAGCAACCAAAACCATTTTTCTAGTACCATTTACAAAAATAAAATAAAAAAATAAATACCCCCTCAAGCAGCTGCTTGCCACAGAGGTCTGACAGGACAACAGAAAAATAAAATTAAATTTCAATTTGTCATGATAAATAAGAATAAATTAAGAGATGTTTCAACATCATTTATAGATTGAACTAAATTATGTCTTGATTTTAATAGTGAGCAGTTTCAGTATTTATTAAGTGGGGCTGGCTTTGTCAGTAGCATGCCAAGCTTGTAATTTGATGTTCCCAGATTCGAGTCCTGTGTCAAAATGGAGATTTATATCTTTTATCCCCCTATCTCTGCTGGCCATTATTTCAATGTGTGTGAAAAAGTGCCACTCTGAGGTAAAACAACTCAATTCAGTATTTACTATATGAATGCAAAAACCTTACATCAAACTTTTGGTTAACTGTACATAAAATTTTACATAACAAGTAACCTATTAGTAATTAGGTGGTTGTGATTAATTCCTTCCAAATAATGAATTAATTTCAATAACCAATATTTAGTGAAAATGATACAAGTTCTAAATACATAAAATTTGTTATGAAAAACAGTGGGAAAAAACCTATCTTACAATTCTGCACAGTTTCAAAAGTTTGCAAGTTAGTGCATCCATTTATTGAATGCTTAAAGTCTGTTGGTAGCTCAATTTTCATAATTTGGAGATAATTTTTGCTGCAACTATGTGACATTTACATCAATTTTTACTACTCCCTAGATATATACAGTTTTTCCCTTTCCTCAGGCATTTTCCAGATTAATGTTGCCTGCATTTAAATATTTAAAGCCTCACTTATTCTTTATTATTCCAGTCTTCCTCCTAATTCCACTTCTTATCTTCTACATATTACTTCAGGATAAAAACTTTTGTGATAAGTTCATATAAATCTTGCAACACTAAAATCACATAAAACTGTTCCAATAACTAAGCTGAGAGGTTAACACATAAGCAAAACAGAAAAAGAAATTCTTTAAACATATATGTTTAGTTTTGGAATAATTATTATTTTAAAAATAATCTTGCTCAAATATTTTGAGAACAGCTTAATATTGCAAATAACATAAAATATTCTACTTACTTGATAAGCTGCCAAAGATGCTGCAGGGTTTTGCAACTGCTAGAGGAGAAAATATCACCAATGTTAAGAAACTTGAATATAATTAAACATATATATAGATTGAAGGGACTATATGCATGCAAGTGTTTACATATATTAAAACAGTCTTTACCATTATCATAATTCAATGCTGCTTAACATACAAAGGTTCAATTGCAAAAGATTTCAATTAAATAAATGAAAATAGATTTTTTAAATTTAGCATTCAAAACATACTGAAATAGATTGTATACATTAAATTCATGCATTCCTTAAAAGGTAGAATAAGAGTTAAGAAATTGCAATTTGGGTTTTAACCTTCCATGTCCAGCCTGAAACATTGGTTTACATTCAGAGGCCAAGATATTTTTTCACTTATGCTCAGCCAAAAAAATTAACTTTACAATGTTTTTTGACAAATCACTAATTACAGGAAATATGGCATGTTATTTGCCAAATTAATCAGTATTTAATTTTGGATTTTATTAAAATACATTAATAACAAAAATATGACAACTTTAATTTTATTAGGGCTTGTTTAGATTAATGTAGTAAAAATGCATCTGGCAATGCAAATAAAAATTTATTTAAAGAATGGGCCAAAATAACTATAATACGTATGAATAGAAAGGAAATTTCTTAATAATCCTTCTAAATAATAGGAAAATTTATTTTTTTACTTGAAACAAGAAAATTATTCTCTAATTTTTTTGCATTTTTTAAAAAGCCTGACTTTGAGAAAAGTCCATTGATGAGTTAAATAAACAAGCCAACTTTACAACTTTTTTTAATAAATAATCAATCAAGAGGTCATATTATATACCAAATTAAACAGAATTTATTTTGGAAATTTATAAAAATACAAAATTTAAACAAAATTACAAACATATAAATTTAATAAGACTTTTTCAGAGTGATGTGTAGTGAATGAAAAGGATTTGGCAAAGCATTCAAAGCTTAATTTTGAAAATCCTGATAATTTTTTTTTTCATTGGAATACTTTAAAACATGGGCCAGAATTGTACAAGGTGATTTTGTACTGTTCATAATTCGTGGGTTTTTTTTTTTACCCTGTTTATGGAAGTGAAGGAACACTTTCTTGGCCATTTTCCTTTTTTTGAGCACCAAGCATTTTTTCTTTGGGTGTCCACTCTCATATCATTCTAGATCTTCCCTTATCTTTAAGTCACCGATGGGCTTGGAAAGGCCGTCGTCCTTCGGATGGGACGTTAAGTCGTGGCCCCATGTGCGGGAGAACCATACCCTGTGCACGTTAAAGAACACGCTGGATGGCCTTGACGGGAGGCTACCATCTGTCTCCCAACAGCTGTTCCAGTGGGTCCCCTCCCCCAACCTTCTCTGAGCCTTCGGGGTCCATGTGACCTGGTCATTTAGCCCATGGTGTGCAAAAAAGTGCCGCTCAGAGGTAAAACAACCCAACCCAACTTATCTTTAAGTCTTTAGGAACATTATTCATAAGTTTATTTCTCAATCTGCAGCTCTACATACAGGCAAATATGGCCAAACCAATGCAATCTCTACATACACAAGATGCTACTTAAAGGAACTCCTTTGTCTAAGATCATTATTTAATGAAACAAAGAGACAATTGCATCTTAAATAAGCCAAGATACAACTTAAGCATCTGGAATCAAAAGCATCAAGCCTCCTGATCCTTATTAACAAAATTTCATTATTATTCAAAAATTTTCTGACCATAGCCAAACTATTATTTAAAAATAAATTTACAATTTAAATTTATAATTAAATCAGGGTCGTGTTCAATCTTTTAATTTATAATTTAATCAGGGGTTCTTAACCGAGGGTGCAGGAAGAGGATCCAGGGTTGTGAGAGGAATATTTGGAAATCAGGTTTTTCATTTTATTTTCCAAAATAAAACCAAGCAAAGAGACCTGTAAATGGGATTGAGAGACATCTATATATCACTGCCTCTGCTTTAGGTGTATCCACCTATTTTCCCACATTCTCCACAGATTTTTAGAAGCTCTAGCATCAAAGCCTATTCTACCATTTACATCATATCAGACACTGCTGAACTACACATTCTGTGATTCAACTCTCAAGGCAATTAACTCAATGTACTGGAAGCCAAAATATTATTTGTGATAGTCAGTGCAAATGCCAGATGACAATATATCATTACATAATACCGTAATTTCACTAAAAGTTTATACGTTGTAACAAAATTTTTTTGTTGATTTATCTGCTCAAAGGTTACCAGAAAACGTTTGTCCAGAAAAATCAGCACTGCAACAGCTTCCACTTGACTCTGTTTTCTCATGCTGCACTGCCATTTTGTTTAAAATGTGTTTTTGGACAATTTAAACTATGGTATGGAATTTTTGTTTTAAACACATGCAATAATATAATTTTTCCCCAAAATTCACCCTTTAAAATGTGATAATCTGAAATATATATAAAAACATTCAAATAATAATAATAAAATTAAATAATGTGATATATTAGTCTTAGCTAAATCAAGATATTGTGGCTGAACCATACACTGCTGGAAATTGAAAAAAGGACACCATTAACAATTGAAGCGTAATCTATGAGATTTATTTAGTAGAAACAACTTGTTGAGAAAGGACAGTGATCACACGTGTGAAGTGAATCAATGTTTATTTTACCTTTTAATGAGTATTACATTTTACAGAAGACACATTTTAATAAGGTGTTGAACCTCCTCAAGCAGCAATGCAAGCAATCCAATCTGGCATGCAATCGGTCATCCAAATGCTGGATATCACGCTGGGGGATACAGTTCCATTCGCTTTCAACTTGGACGCGTAATTCAGCAATGGTCATTGCCTGCTGCGGTCTGCGGAAGAGTCTTTGTCTGATCCAGTCCCAGACATGCTCGATTGGAGACAAGTCCAGAGAGCATGCTGGGCAAGGGAGTTGGTGCACTGCCTGAAGAGCATGTTGAGTTGCCCGAGCGGAGTGTGGGCGTCGATGCCCACACTCCGCTCGAGACTTGACAGTGACAAGGCGACAGCGGTAACTGTGGCAGTGACACGCGTGCCTGTAGTCCTGCTTCCAAAAGACAATTGTGTATCGTTCTTGTAGACACCCTTGGTATGACAGAGGACTGAATTTGTGATGCTGCAGCCATCCAATCTGCCACTGCTGCTCTCCTGATATGCCGATCTTTTCGTGCATCCATAACTCTGTGTTGCCCAGAACCAGGTCTGCAAGCGTGCAAATGTTCTTCTGACCATCAACACTACCATCATACCATTATCGATACCTCTTGTCCAATGCAGTGTGCAATTTGACGAAAAGACCAACCTGCTTCCCGAAGACCCACTATATAACCTAGCTCAAACTCCACGAACTGAACAAATATTGCATGCCTGCATCGTCCAGGTATAATAGCTTCTTCAAAGAGCACTGAACACAACACAAGACGAATAACTTCTTTCTTCACACCTGTCCTTAAATACTTGCTGTGTACATTTGCATGTTGTCATCCTCAGTGATGTCATTATTTCATCCAATGACTTTCAATCTTGGATCACAGTTTATGCTGCCCTTAACTGTTAACATATTATAATATGACGTTCCTAAAGGAATTCCTTCTGGGTGTTCTTTTTTAAATTTCCGCCAGTGTCTAAGACTTTTTTTTAATCTCCATCTTTCCATATGGAAACAACTGAAAAACTGTTTTTAATTATTATCATCAAAGTGTTAAATATGTTTTCAAAAATTGTTTCCAACAGGAGAACATGTAATATATTTACCAATTAATTAAAGAATTTTTTCATTTTAGTTGAATTTTACATATCATTTTTCTAATTTCATTATTTTAATTTGATTTTGTATATCATTTTTCCCAGTGTCATTATTCTTAATCTTTCCTACAAAGAGATGTTTATTTGGGCCCAAATAATAATAATATTGTGCTCCATTATTGTTAGACTACCTAAATTAATTTGGAAATGAAAAGAATAAGTAATCAAAATGTTAACAGTACAAGAGAACTCAAAGAAATATATATGTAATTACTTACGTCCAAAATTTGCTGAGAAAAGTATTTATTTGTTTCCCACAATCTGAAGAGCTGCAATAAGAAAATATACATTTGTCACTTCTTTCAACTTTTATAGAATTAAAGTCAATGCACTTGCCAGAAGACAATATCATTAATACTATAATTTCTCACAAAATAAGGCATATTTTTCTGTAATTTTCAATCTATTTAAAAGTTTACAAATTGCAACTAATAAAGAAACTTTTGATAATGATAGTGTACATAATACTCAATAAAGGGGAGGGCACAAGTTCACCCCCACCTTACACAACAAAATTAAGCAATTCATAATTTTATTATCATTAAATGGCAAGAGTTATTGCTTATTTTACAATTGCAAATTGTGAATAATATTCTTCAATTTGTAATGCAGGATTTTATGAAGGACTGTTATCTAATTTTACATACAGTGTTCCTGCTGTTTTTACAATTATCAAATTATTATACTGTGAATTTAGCTTGATTTGTTACACTTGAACACATAGATTATTGATTCTTTATTTCTTCATAGCTTGATTTGTTTTTAATACATATATAATTATTTTCAGAGCTGATTTTTATATTCCATTAGCTGAAATTGAGCTAGTTTGCAACAGCTCAGTGGTCAGAGCACCTGATATTTATCAGAAGGTCATGTTTAGATTCCACTCACAGCAAAATAAATTTTTTTCAGCGAACTATTCAAATGTTCTAAAATTGTTTAGTTGTACTGCTAATGCAAAAATTTGGAAAATATTTAATCATTTGATATTTTTATTGAGAAATAACAAATCTGACCATAACATATCCAAGCAAAGTAGCACACTTTGTAGTTCAAAACTGAAACCAAGTCAGCCATTTTTTTTTTCTATGAAATCAGAGAAGAGTATACAAGTGAGATAAAATACACTGGAATCTATGGTGGTGGCATACTGTAATTATAGCTTTAAGTGAAATACATAAGCTCAGATTTGTTTGAATTCAAAAACAGCCCATCAATAGAAACAAATAGAACTGCCTGGTAAAACACATACACTATGCATATAGTAACATGGCAAGTAATCTTAACACAGAAGGGTATTTCAGCAAATAAATGTATAGGTACTAACTCAGGTCATCATTTAATCAACTATCAGTCATTTTGACATTAGGTAAAGTGTGAAACAAGCTGTTACCAATTCTAACACTTGTTTGCAAAAATAATCTTTTAATTCTTATTCTGAAAATCTTTTTATTACTTTACCTTTAGCAGTTTTTGTTGTTTATCTGGTTCCACTCCTATGCTGGTAGAGCAGAATATTGGGACAACAACTCTGTCAAGTGTCTTTTTCAAATCATCAGCATTCTTCCTTATGCTATATTAAGAGAAAAATGATTGCAATCATTATAGTCATATAATTTTAAAGGTAATCAATTATTTATGAACCTTATTAATTACTCCACATTATGAAACTTTTAGTATTTTAACACTTTTCACATGCAATTTTTAACTTTACCATATTCTTTCTCTGTATTGCTTTTTTAGTTCAATCACTTTACATTCTTGAGTAGCACCTTTATTTTAATGAGCTCTTGAAAGGAACATGGATTTGGATTGTTGGGTTGTTTTACAACTGAGCACCACTTTTTTGCACAATGGGCTAAACGGCAAAGTCACAAAGACCTCAAGGGCTCAGAAATAATAAACAGCTGTTACAGGCCGTGAAAGCTGCTTATTTGGTTACCTAATGTGCTCTCTAAGAGAGTAGTGTACAACTCTCTTGCATGTTGTGTTAGTTTCAGCATTCTTTTTAATAAGAAGCAGCTTTTCAAACCTCTACTGTCTTTTATCCTTCATAAAAAATAAACTATAAACAAGCAAAAAAAATTCAATAAAAGTACAACTGGAACTAAGAACTTGAAGTTGTGAACCAGGCAGGCTAATAACTGAACCATTCATAACAAATTTCCTTTGCAGTATTGATATTTCAGCAAAACATATATCCCATTCAATATTAGCTTGAGAAAAAAAACTCCATTCTTACAAAATCATAATGAAAAAATCAATTTTATTCTAAATTATAAAGACTTTTGTTGAACTTTCATAATCATTACACTGAATCTATACTTGTTATAAAGGAAGCAAAATAATTGGGTGTGAGTTTACTGAAAACTTCTGAACTCCCACCTGTTCAAATTATTATAAACTATAAATAGCTAATGTTGAAAACTCATAACAAGTTAATAAACAAAGGTAGAACACGTAAGCTTACAGAAACAACAAAGGTTTTACTGCATATATATTAATTATAATTATGCTCCACCAGAGCATTTTAGAGTAGTGATGATTAAGAATCTGGTGTTCTGAATCTAAATCTGTTTCATAGCTGGTATATCATCCTTTTAAAGTATTCATAATTAATAAAACAAAAAAAAAGATGATTGGCTTATCAGTCTAAATTCAACATTTTAGAGCAGAGGTGGACAACAAAAGTGTGGCTGCAAGACAGGATGGCCAGCTTTTATAATGCAAAGTTTTTTTTAAGCAATTGAATTTCTGAACCTTATTTTAAAGAAACTAATGAATGAAACAGTTCACATTACATACTATAAGGAAGACCATTTAATTCTAAATAAAGAAAAAATAAAGGGGGGAAATGGTATGTAGCAAAAAAAAAACATGTTGCATTCTCATATGTAAGGATTTTTGAAACAAAAAAAAATCGCTTTCCAACATTTTAATGCTTAATGAAATTAAATGGGCTGCACTATTTAATATGTGGTTTGTGCAGACATTACTCATCCAGGAAGCAGTTCTTAAAATATAAAAAAGGCCCAAATATAAAAGACATTAATATTGCACAGGTGACATTAATTTTCTTGTTATTTTAAGATTGACAAAGCATGATACTTTGTCAATCTTAAAAATGAATGGCAACATGAGAGGAAATATGTTAAATTTTCTTTGTTGAAACATCAATTTGTTTTAAAAATATTAGCATAGAAGATAAAAAAAATAGGTATTTGAGATGTTAAAAATATTCTTTCCACTGAAGCTATAATTTATCATAATTGCAATTTTAAAAAATTAAACATAAAGCAAATGAAACATTTGTTTTTAAGATTGGTATAGAATTGTTAAACAGACATAAATATAAACATTAGAACCATTTGAGAACTGACAAATGATTGTAGAACAAACTTCCTACAAATAATGGGAACACATTGTCAGAGCCATTTTATACCAAATCTGAGAAGTATTTCATGAAGCAGATGCAGACTGTAAAAGATTTAATAAGATCTGGCCAATAGGCTTGCTCTACAGTTAAATGTCACAAATTCTGAAAACACAGATAATTAAAAATTCGCCATAAACGAAATGGGATGGCATCATAAATTAGCATTTAGCTTAAAAGTTTCTTCTGTCATATCTTTTCAATGGCAAATATTATTGCTAAATGTTCATTAATATCAACTTTCGAATAATTACTCACAAAATTAAGTATAATTATCATTAAATGCAACACATGCAGAGGTTTAAAAGAATACATACCAATGATGAAGAATATCATTGATTAAATAAACAAGATGGAGTTTCATCTCAAATGATGATCCTGGTGAAGTGACTCTACAAACAGGAAAAAGAAATTAATGCAATTGATAAACTTCATATTTTTTTTATATAACAATAATAACTCACATGCATATATAATAAAAGCATAAAAAAATAAATAAATACCCCCTCAAGCAGCTGCTTGCCACAGAGGTCTGACAGGAGCCTGTCAGTTGATATGCCAGAGTAGGAGATCTGAGAGGATGGTAGGACCTCAGCAGAAAAACAACATACACATCCATGCCTAATCCGGGGCTCAAATCCAGGTCCCTTAGATCAGTAGCCAAGCGTGCTAATACTGATTTATAAATAATTTATAAATAAATTAAGATTATATCTCTAGTATTCATAAAATTTAATAGTACATGATTATTGGCTGTATTTACAATTAACAACTACTCTTGAGATGGGCTGGTTGGGTTGTTTTACCTCTGAGCGGCACTTTTTTGCACACCATGGGCTAAATGGCCAGGTCACATGGACCCCGAAGGCTCAGAGAAGGTTGGGGGAGGGGACCCACTGGAACAGCTGTTGGGATACAGATGGTAGCCTCCCGTCAAGGCCATCCAGCGTGTTCTTTAACGTGCACAGGGTATGATTCTCCCGCACACGGGGCCATGGCTTAACGTCCCATCCGACGGACGGCGGCGTTTCCAAGCCCATCGGTGTCCCCTACTGACTGTGGGCAGGGCGGGGAATTTTGCAGAGATAAATCTCAACACTGACCCAGCTGGGACTTGAACCTGGGAACTACAGATTAGGAGCCTGGTGCGCTACCAACTGAGCCACCCCCGCCCCTTTGAGATGGGCTGTTATCACTCATTATTGCAATAGCTAAATTGTCTCAAAATGCAATTTTCTTATGATACATGGTTTTACTCCTATACTACATAAAAAAAAAATACATTTTTCTTATCAAAGGCTGCCAAATAGAGTGATTTAATAATAAAGTGGTAATGGTGGCAGATACTGATCCTTTATGTAACTACACAGGAATTGATTTCAACAAGTTCATTATTTATTTGCTGCATTTAATAATTTAGATCTTTCATATATGATTACATTTCAATATTTAAATACACCCAATTCTCTTTTTAAGTGCTCACCATTTGTTTTCTCATAAATATGCATTTGAAAAAAAAATTCCATCTATCAGAGAAATGCAAATATTTTTGAAAATATGAATTTCATTGTGCCCCTGTTCAAAACAAAGAAATGTGCAATGGGTTAGTGAAGCATCAAATTAAAGAATCTACACTACATAAAAAGGGAATCATGCAAACATTTGGTGTCACTCATCTATAGTGGTCAATGGACTATAATGACTTTCAAAGCTGTAATGGGTTGGGATGTTTTACCTCTGAGCGGCACTTTTTTGCACACCATGGGCTAAATGGCCAGGTCACATGAACCCCAAAGGCTTAGAGAAGGTTGGGGGAGGGGACCCACTGGAACAGCTGTTGTGAGACAGATGGTAGCCTCCTGTCAAGGCCATCCAGCGTGTTCTTTAACGTGCACAGGGTATGGCTCTCCCGCACACAGGGCCACGGCTTAACGTCCCATTCGATGGACGGCGGCCTTTCCAAGCCCATCGGTGTCCCCTACTGACCGTGGGCAGGGCGGGGAATTTTGCGGAGATAAATCTCAACGCTGACCCAGCTGGGACTCGAACCTGGGAACTGCAGATTACGAGCCTGGCGCGCTACCGACTGAGCCACCCCCGCCCCAAAGCTGTAATGATTTATTGCTTAAAAGTCGTTAAATTACATGAAGCATGGACATACCTGAAAATTTTATTCCGTATGTACAATGGTCACAGGTGTACAATATTGCTTGCCTTAGTGATCCAATACACATCCCACACAGATACAGAAGTTTTCAAATGTCCAAGTCAACATTTGCAAATGCAATTCATCCTTTCAGATCAACCAGCATCATTAGTAATGATGGTAGATACTGATCCTTTATGTAACCCACAGGAAGTCATCAGGTGGGGTTAAATCAGAAGACAATGACAGTCAATTGAATAGAATCACCACAGTTGATCCATGCATTAGGAACATTCTACCCAGGTATTCTAGTCCATTCCGTTAACTGCCATCTGTGACGAAAACTCAATGTCTTCATTTTACAATTATATCACTACCATTCAAAACTGGCACTGTGGAAACTTAAGCTAATTATAATTTACCTGACTATAACACACACAAAATAAATCTGTCACTGGGGATAAGATTCATTGTTTTATGGCTCATGTTCTGAATGTCTAAAGTGGAGTTTTAATTAAAATTGGAAATATATTTTCCAACATATACATAGTATGATCAAAATAGTTCAGGGACTGAACTAATATTTGGGAAATGATGTTGCTTACCAGCTATTCAGATGGATTTCCTTCAAAGTAGTCTCCCTGACACTATATACACAGATTCCAACACTTCTGCAACTGTCTGGAAGCATTTTGATATGCTTTTTCTGGAATTGGTAATAGTTCCTATGTTCCATTCTAAAAAATTTCCTCAGTCATTGCAAATCTATGAACTTTCAATGGTGCTTTAAATTTCTTTTTAAAATGTTTTTTTTTTTTTTTTTTTTTGGGGGGGGGGGGGGGGAACAAAAAATTACAGGGAGCTAAATCCAGTGAATGTGGAGAATCACAGGATGGATTGCTTCAGAAGAAATTTTTGAAAAGAAAGCACTGAATGTACAGGGGCATTGTCATGATGCAGGTGAATATTTGCTGCTTTCTTTGATCATCAATGATGATGTGAGGCACAAAGTTGGCTGAAACACATCACATTCCCAAATCTTCTGTCAAAATTAACTGACGTGTCCCATAACAAATACCAATTTCACTAGAAACTTTGCAAAGAGTTAAACATCACTCACTCCTGTTCCGGGAACGGGGCTACCTGGAATTTCCTGGTGGGATCTTACAAATGGGAGATCAGGTTAAAAAACTGGGTTCGTGGGCCGTTTTTAAGTAACTTCCCAAGCCTATTTTGATAGCCAGTCTGCCCCTGTCTTGATCAGATCACAAACATCAGCACTGAATCATTGGTGTTTGAAGCTTAAGGACAGTTAGAGTGCAGATCACCTTTGATGGATATGAAGCCCTGTTTAAACTTTGTGAACTACTAAAAGGTCTTTGAATAACAAATCGTCTCAGAAAGCTGATTTTTACATTTCATTGGTTTCTGTTGCACTTTTCCCTATCGAAACAAAATTTGATGCAAATTAGCTGCTCAGTAAAATCACTCATTTTAAAACATGACAAAATATAAAACACATTCCATTCACATATGCTAATTCAAACAGACTACATATAAACAGGTGACTGATGAGTACAATGTCTAAATGAATTACCAAACATGTTGCAATAAGTTGCCAATAAGTCGCAAATTGCTACAAAGCTGCATTTTCAAGACAGAGTCAGTTCCTGAATGTTATGATCGCACCTCATACACTGACATTTGCATCTTCTTGATTAGCAGCAGTTTTAGTAGAAACAAGTATAAAAAACATTAGAAAATCATAACATAAACTAATGATCTCCTACTGCAATATATGAAGAGAAAATACAAGCACTTTTCTCTGTAATTGCAGAATTGGGGAAAGGAAACCCAAAGTTATTTTTTCCTTTCACTAGAAATGACATTGGAAATATAACTGAAAGAGGACACTGAAAACAACTAAGGGAACTGTTAGATGTATGATATCTGTGAGATGATAATGTTCAGCACTCTGTTGTCCATTTTCAATTAGATTTAATCAAATCAGCCCCATTCCCAGTGGTATTAAGTGGAGACATCTTAATCAGTGACCGCAGGATAAAATATTTACATAACACAGCAATCAACATGTTAAAAACCTTCAGGTAGAACAAATACAAAAATATGAAAACAATTCATTTAGTCAGTTAACTGTCACAAAGGGAAAATGCTATACTGCCATGCTTACAAATGTTCTTCGTTCACACATACCATTATATTTCCAAATCAGCACAGTGATATTTTAATAAACCAAATTACCAACCTAAAAAAATTGGTGCCAGCCATAAGAAACCACTTATGCCTATTTTAAAAAAAGATGCATCTACTTATATTTGACATCATCTGTTATCAAGTCCAGATCTAAGGGGGAAAATGGGTGGAAATCACTCAATCAAGCTGCAAAAAAAAATAAAGGAGGAAGGGGATCAAAAGAGTGGAATTCCATTGCAATATAACACCTCTTCCACCCCCCTTCATTTCAAAGGTCTTCAAGAATTTTTTGAAATATACATAAGTTTATTAATTTTTTGCCTTCATCCCTCTTTCTAGCATTCTTAAAGGGTAAGCAATGGCCCCCTTGCCTTCAGAATGATCCCCAAGAGGTGGATGTACACTGCTTCTTGTGGATCATTCTTGGATGCCATGTATATTGTCAACATCTGTGTTGGCAGTATACTTTGAACTCTGGTTCAAATACAGTCTCTTCAGATAAAAATTGCTAATAAGCAGTGGATCAAGTGAGATATCAAGTGGAAAATCAATAACTAACCCTTTCAAGGTCAAGCAACAACTAATTGTTCTTTTAATGCAGGTTCCCCATGCAGGTTCTGTGCATTGTATCATTACACTGTAAATGCTAGTAGCTTTCAACATCTCTTAGGATCATTCTGAAGCTTTAGCTATCCTTAAAATAAATAAAAATAAATACCCCCTCGAGCAGCTGCTTGCCATAGAGGTCTGACAGGAGCCTGTCAGTTTATATGCCATAGTAGAATAGATATGAGGATGGCAGGATCTCAGCAGAAAAACAACACAAACATCCATGCCTTATCCAGGGCTTGAACCCAGGTCCCTTACATCAGTAGTCAAGTGTGATAACCACTCGACCACGGGATGGCATATAGCTATCCTTAGATGTCAGTAAATATCATACAAGGCTTCAAAATTTAGAAATGTGAGCTAAGAACTTGGATTTTAAAGGGTTAAGAAAGCTCTAATCAAGAATGGAAATTTTTATAATGTTTTAGTACTGTCAAGAACATAAACAGTAAATGGAAATGGAGAGTAGAAAAACCCCTCGTTCCCTCTGGCTTCAACAACTGAACACTGCTACCCCTTCAAAGCAGAAAGAAAAAGAGGGGGGGGGGGGGGGGGCTACAAGGTTTTTATCTGCATTTATTCTTTATTTTACATATTAAAATATAAATCAAAACACAATTACGGGTATCCTCTGACTTCTATGAATTTTATGTTATGTTGATATAAACAAACACAGGGGGGAAAACATTATCCTCAGTTTTTCCTCATTAAGTTAGGATTAGTAAATGGCTAAAATGAATCATATTAAATTTAATTCAATTATATATTTCGTCATAAAAATCTATGGCAGTGAAACACAAGAGTAAAAAAAAATAAATAAAATCAAAGTTTGGAATAAATTACTAATACCATTTAGAATAGGATACCAAAGAATTTAGGTTACACATGAAGAGTGTGGAAAATGCTTTTTCATCAGCTTTATTTCCACACAAATGGCAAAGAGTTCAGTTGTTTTACGTCTGAGCAGCCCTTTTTTGTACACATTAAATGGCCTGGCCATAAAGACACCAAGGGGTCAAATGAGGTTGGGGAAAGCGATCCACAGACAGCTGTTAGGAGATTTAAATTTCTTGTTAAAGCCATTCAACACATTCTTTAACATGCATAGGTTATGCCTCTCCTGCACACAGGGTATTGGCTTAATATCCCACGCAACAGGCAGCAGCTTTTCTAAGCCCATCAGTGCAATCAAAGTAGTAAAAAATAATGCTAAACAAAATTGAAAAGAAATAAGATACTGTCATAGAACGAAGTGAATTTACAAAACATGTTCTGTAAGCAACCTTCATTTACAAAGTTATTGCTAATGGAGGGAAGAAATTTCAAGCTACGCAAAACACTCTTGGGAATGTTACTATCGTGAAAGTCTGGGAATATCTGTATTTGTGCACAAAAATATCATTGTATGCATACCAACTAGGATGAAATTAATCAACCAATGTGCTTCCCCAAAGACAATCGTTTACTTCTTATTATATAAAAGAAATTAACCATCAGTTTATTGCCACAGGTCAGACAGAGCCTATCAACATAATACATCATAGAGAAGATCTGTGAGGAGGATGGGACTTCAGCAGAACAACAAGAAATATCCATGCCTTATTCTGGACTTGTACTCAGGTCCCTTGATGCTGCTGCAAAAAGTACTACATAATCAGCTACTGAAGTGATTCTTATTACTGTTGAGAAAAGGTGAACTTTAGAGTTTGCTTCTATGTGCAAAGTTTGCAAGCAGCTGCTTGAGAGAGAAATTTGTTTATTTTTATTAATAAAAATAAAGTGTAGTTTTGTAGAACAGCTGAATAAAAATTATTATTAACATATAAAAATTTACTTTTTTAATATGTACTGTACAATAACTTCACTGCGACCACCTGATGTTGCATGTGTAAATATCCACCCTTTGCCAGTCTGGAAAACAGGGAAAGATAAATATTTAAGCATCAAGATATTTACAAATTAATACAAGCAATTTATCAGAGTAAATATATAGTTTGTGCAAATTTACTATATATTGTTTACCACTATGAAGAAATCTTTATTTTAGCATTTTGATTTACCTTTAAAATGAAAAAGTTTTCCAAGTATAAGGTGATAGCAGGAATTGCATTAATGAAACATGCTTTTAATAAATATTACATTAAGACTTAGTGTAATCTTTATTAAATAGTATTCAGTTTGTTATCTTTTAATAAAAATAATGCTTTATATTTATTAAAATATAAAACATTATTTTTATACCCACTTAATTATATAGGTAGTTTTTTAATATTATCAAAGGTCCTAATTATCAAAACTGTTAACAAATTCAGAACATTCAGTTCTCTGCTGTTCTACAACAGAACCCCCTCACAAAACTTGATCTTCTGTAATAAAGCATATCATATCTATTTTTCCCAGTATTTAAGAATGCATTCATATTATATCATAGGTTATCTTATTCAATTACATTTTCACTTATCCTGTAAAATCTAATATTCTAAAACTTTAAAATTCATAAACATTTTTTACCCAAAAGAAAAACTGAAACAGAGAAGAGGTGGAGAGCAATAAGGAGAATAGAGACAGGCAAAAGTTAGGTAGAAGTGGCAAAGTGTGAGTCATGATGTTATAAGAAGACTATAGAACCAATTTCAGAACACCCAAAAATGTCTTTTAAAGACCTTGAAAAGGGGTTAGTGTCTAGAGCAACATTTCTCAATTGTTCGGGTATAATCTTACTTTGAAACAGACACTCAAACATATTTTTCTAAATTTCCATGATACTGTATTTAAATTAATTTAAATAACATTATTTTATTTCAAAATGTGTTCAATTTCTAGTAAAATAATGCATTGATTTATAGGAAATGTTGAGGAGAGAATAGGATTTAAAATATATTAAAGTTAATAGTGGGCGAAGGGAACATATTTATGAAATTTTCAGTGAGGTAAAATTGAGAATCACTAGTATAAAGCACTGGTAATCAAGCAAGGCACATGTACCAAAGTAACATATACTACACTGCTTGTCATTGAAATTGCCTCATCTAGAAAAAATGGACAGATTAACATTATGATTTGCATACAGAATTGTAACATACTGTATATGTTTTGTTCGTCAAGATGTAGTAGTAGAACATTCAATAACCCATCCAGTCCTACACTGATGTAGAAATCTGAAGAGGTATAAAAATGGGGGTAAAATCAGAAGGCAAAGAAAAATTGTGAGAAAAAAATCTGCAAAGATCATGCAATGCCTTTAATGCTTTAACACACGTAAGATGACTGAAGGCATATAAGTACAACTGACATTTTGTATGGTTGATGGAATTTGAAAGGGGCCAGATATTTGCACTGTCAGAAACTAGATGGTCAACAGGCCAAACTGTAGTTCTGATGGGTTGTGATGGCTGAATGGTTCGATACTACTGGGAACAATGGGTACAGAATGACACATTACCAAGGCTCTGATGGCATCAGAATGAAAGGATCGATGAACTAGCTACAGGAGACAGATCTACCACAAGCAGCCAGTTTTCCAACATCATAACTCCATCCCTGTATGAGCCTGTGTTGGGGAGTACAATTAGTGGGTTGGGTTGTTGTTTTAGCTCTAAGCGGCACTTTTTGCACACCATGGGCTAAATGGCCAGGTCACATGGACCCCGAAGGCTCAGAGAAGGTTGGGGAGGGGACCCACTGGAACAGCTGTTGGGAGACAGATGGTAGCCTCCCGTCAAGGCCATCCAGCGTGTTCTTTAATGTGCACAGGGTATGGCTCTCCCGCACACAGGGCCACAGCTTAACGTCCCATCCGACAGACGGCAGCCTTTCCAAGCCCATCGGTGTCCCCTACTGACTGTGGGCAGGGCGGGGAATTTTGTGGAGATAAATCTCAACGCTGACCCAGCTGGGACTCAAACCTGGGAACTACAGATTATGAGCCTGGCGCGCTACCGACTGAGCCACCCCCGCCCCAGTACAATTAGTGAATTGGTGATATAGAGCAATGTGTCACAGCACACAGTACATTGAACCCTGCTGAAAATGGGGCTGTGTAGCAGCAGGCCTCTCCAAGTGCCCATGCTAACCTTGGTTCACTGTGCCTACAATAAGCATGTGGCATCAAAACTGGACCTTGAATGATTGGTAGAAGGTCGTCTGGTCCGATGAATCTCATTTCCTGTTGCACCATATGGACGGCTGGGTACGTGTGCATCATTTACCTGTGGAAGTGTTGGCACCAGGATGTTGGGTTGTTTTACCTCTGAGCGGCACTTTTTTTCACACCATGGGCTAAATGGCCAGGTCACATGGACCCCGAAGGCTCAGAGAAGGTTGGGGGAGGGGACCCACTGGAACAGCTGTTGGGAGACAGATGGTAGCCTCCCATCAAGGCCATCCAGCGTGTTCTTGAACGTGCACAGGGTATGGCTCTCCCGCACACGGGGCCACGGCTTAACGTCCCATCCGACGGATGGCGGCCTTTACCAAGCCCATCGGTGTCCCCTACTGACCGTGGCGGGGAGTTTTGCGGAGATAAATCTCCACATTGACCCAGCTGGGACTCGAACCTGGGAACTACAGATTACGAGCCTGGCACGCTACCGACTGAGCCACCCCCGCCCGGCACCAGGATGTACTGTAGGACAAAAACAAGCTGGTGGAGGAAGTGAAAGGCTTTGGGCAATGTTCTGCTGGGAAACCTGGGTTCAGTCATTCATGTGCAGGAAACTCTGACATCTACCACCTACCTAAACATCATTACAGACCAGGTACACCCTTTCATGGCAACGATATTCCCCTCTAGTAGTGCCTTCTTTAAGCAGAATAATGTGCCAATCTACACTGCCTGGATTGTTCGAGAATGGTTTGCGAAACATGAGGAAGACTTCCAGGTATTGCTCTGGCCTCCAAATTCTCCAAACATTAATCTAATCGAGCATCTGTGGTTTGTGTTGGAACATCATATCTGATCTGTGGCAGCTCAACTACGTAACTTAGAAGATAACTAGATAACACAAGACACCTTTAGAAATCTGGTAGCATCCATGCCTCGCCAGGTAACAGCTGTTTTGGCAGCATGTGGAGGACCAACATCATAATAGGCAGGTGGTCATAATGTTTTGGCTCTTTGGTGTATATATTCATAGTATAACTATGAATATTTTATTCAATTATCAACAGATAAGCTGCTTATCTTATTGAGCCCAATATGTTCTTATGAGTAAAGAAGAATTTTTTTTTAAAAAAAAGAGAGAGTGCATTCAGTTTTCATAAAAAAAAGTTTTAAAATATAAAAATTAAAAAGGATTTACAGCCTACTAAATAAGCAATCACAGATACAATTCTATGTTCAAAAATTGTATTAATTAGGAACATATATCAAAAGCACTTTTTATGTTGCTGGTATTAACAAAATTTACAGTTTAAAAAATTCTTTTACTTTTATAGGCATTTAAATCATTAACTTACTGATATTGAATCTTTGGTACAAGAATCAATGATTGGTTGCAACACCTTATCTAGCTCAATGAGATCCAGCTCACAATCTTTTGCCATAGCTACTATCTTATCATCTTGTGCTTTCCTAATAACTTCGTCTACTTGAACCTGTTTGCAAACAAACCAAAAAATACATTGATTAAAATTTGTACATTAAAAAACATATCTGGCATACATATTTACAAAAATAGAATAATAAATAATAAAATAACAGATAAATCACATGCAGAAGATATTACAGTTAATTTAATAAGATTTCAAACACAGCAATTGGTTAAATTAGTTTAATTACCATGATAATGTTGTTGTATAATATTTTGTCAATGAGCAAGCTTTCTACTCTGTAGTTAACTATCTGTTGCCTTATGGGCAACCATAGAAATTCACAAGTGAGTTTTCAAATACATTCCTAGATCTGTTACTTTACAAACATTCCTGAGTATTAAATAGATTTTTAAGATAGTATACCTTAAAAATGGTGTTGTTTACCACTCTTAACATAGGATAACAATAAGTACAGGTCATAACATGAAGTAATTACAATACTCCATATTTAGCTAGCTTTTCCCATATAGGCAACTATTTCAACTCACAGGCAAATTTTAAACATACCCAAAGATCTCCCACAACACAAAGAGCTCCAGAGTAATAGATGGTTGATTTTGAGGTAGTTGACCACATTAATGGAGATGGTGTCCATATTTGTTTGTATAACTGGAAGTTGCAGATGGAAAACAGATGGAGAAGGTATATCACTTGTAAAGTCTTTACAGTCGGCTGGCTCATCTGATGACTTGTGACTTACTTTGTTGAAGTCTAGTTGTTATAGTCCCTTCAGAATACCAGTCCATTTTGTTGTTACTATTTCATGCACTTTAGTGTTGACTTGCTATGGTTACTCCTATGTTATATATATATTAATGTTGACTTGCTATGGTTACTCCTATGTCTTTAGTGTTGCTCCTATGTTATACTTTAAACTACAATGCACTAACTCTTTAACTTAGCAGCATGCTCAGATGGCTCAATTTTAGCCCCCTTCCATTCTGACATAACCATTAAAATTTGTCAAACTAAAGAAACTTGTTACATTTAAACAAACTTAAGGAAAAAATGTTAAAACTATGCAGGTGACATGTTTTGCTTCTCACATGCAAGGCTTCATCTGCCCTGGTATCTTTCTATGGTTGCCCATAAGGCAACAGATAGTAAACCACAGAGTAGAAAGCTTGCTCATTGGCATAACTGAGTTTTGCTATAAATGGGACACAAACCCTGTCTTTCAGTTAACATACCAGATATTCTGACCACTAAACTATCAACAGCCAACTGTTTTTCAGCTAATTATGACTGTAAATAATGCCCCCTTTTTTTGTTTTGCCTGTGGACCATCTATATTGGGAACAGACAACCAAGTTGCCTCAAATTGTATTAATAAACATATAGTAATCATGCTCTCTGCATTATATCAATAATGGTAATCACAGGAGATATCCTGTAACATAGGACTCAATAATTGGATGAAAAAAATCAAGTTTCACTATGAGTGGGACACAAATCCATGTCTCCCAGTTACATCCTGGTATTTTACTCACTATACTATCAATGGCTAATATGTTTTCTTATAATTGTGACTGGCAAGAACCAAGCTTTTATAACCACATATCATGTGGTTATATAAGCTCGGTTCTAGTCAGTATAAATAGCACGAGCACCCCAACACTTGGAATCCATGTAAAGCTTCATAGCACAACCATCATAATCTTCCTTGGCAAGTGTGAATTGCACCAGCTTTAGCTCAACAGGTAGAGCAACTGCATGTAACCAGAAAATCCCAAGTTTAAGTCTGGGAAGGCAGACAGGATAATTTTTTCACACTTGCCTAATTACTAAAAATAACTATCAAAGAATGCAAAAACTGACCTTAAACTAGGGTCAGAGGATTAACTACAACAAGCAGATACCATCACTAAAGCTCAAGTTAACTACTTCCTGTTTTTGTCTCTTCTTGGTACC
Source organism: Ryuthela nishihirai (assembly GCA_038380435.1). Classification (NCBI taxonomy): domain Eukaryota; kingdom Metazoa; phylum Arthropoda; class Arachnida; order Araneae; family Heptathelidae; genus Ryuthela; species Ryuthela nishihirai. The sequence goes on from JAWZYU010000055.1 coordinate 2,582,799, forward strand.
TTTTATCAAGCATGACATCAAAGAAATTATATACAAAAAAAAAAATCACATGTGAGAACATGTGCATTTAATTTAATTATAGTAATGCAAGTGTAATGTGACGAAAGCTTCCTCTAAAATTCTGAAAGTTTGTTTCCTCTCAAGCAAACCATTTATGTTAGTTTAATACTACACCTTTTCTTACTACTGAAAGCAAAACACACAGCTACAAAGAGTAAGGTATAAATTTATCCACATCCTTTTACCATCATACGACTTTTATAAAAACCTTTCTGGTCATTGAAGGTTAAATAGAAACAATAAGTTTTGAACCTCAACCACAAAACTGAAAATATGTCAGGTGCTCTTACCGTGTGAACTGACTCACCTAGTTCAATCCTCAATTAACAGAAGACTGAAGTTAATTCCACAAACTGGAGCTGTTAAAGGCACCATCTAATGAATCTAAGAATGGGCCACAACTGTTCACAGGAAAGTTAGTTTATTGTTATTCTATTATTTTAAGTCAGACACAAAGCTGTCAGCAGAATTATTAGAAATATTAATACCCAGGGCAAGGGTTACTTTGCAGCCTACAAAATAGTTGATTTTTACATATAGAAATAAAAATTAATCATGCAATAATTAGAAATTGTGCCCAGGTTTGATTTGTGCCCTATGCAGATACCCTACTTAACCCTGCCTTGAAACAACTCTAGTTATCAGTGAGAAATTCAATAAAAGTAACTCACAGACATGTTTTATTGCATTATGGCAATTGAAAAAGAGTTGAAAAACCAAGTTACTCTTGTAGAATTTGCAAATGGAGATCTTGTCATCCTGTCTTGGAATTACCTTCATAGTCTTCTGTTAGTTGAAGACTGAAAAAGGTAGGTCAGTTCAAATGGCAAAAGCATCTGATATGTTTCAGGAAGTTGTGAGTTCAGGCCTCACACTCACTAAAACTCTTTTTTTCTTTTTAGCTCTCTTCTATTGTTATATCAACAAGACTAATATTCTATTGCTTTATAGATTAGGAAACAAAGACTTATTTGTAACTTAGTCCTGTTACCTATGAGTTACTATTATTGAATTTCCCACCCATTGAAAAGAAGTATTAAATTAGATCAGCATTAAAACACATATCCACCTGCTGTTGCTGCAGAAGTAGCTGATGCTGAGCAGCTAAGTTCTGTTCACTCTGGCGGATCTGGTCTTGTATATCTTGAATCTGCTGCTGCAAATGCTGTTGCTGTTGTTGTTGTTGCTGCTGCTGCTGCTGCTGTTGTTGTTGTTGTTGTTGTTGTTGTTGTTGTTGTTGTTGTTGTAAATGCTGTTGCTGTTGTTGCTGGGGTTGCTGCCATGGAGCAGACTGTATTGATTGCTGATTGATAGCATGTTGAACAATTGCATGCTGCTGCTCAATTGTCCTCTGTTTCTGCTTCAGAACTAGAAAAAAAAATTAGAGATTTAAACTCCAAATTACTAATATAAGTATCTATTACTGTATCAAACCATCACCAATCAAATGTTACAACTTCTGAATGAAAACTGAAATTCATGCAAGAGAGGAAACCAGAATTTTTCTTCACTTACAATTTAAATCGCTATTCCTATGAAGTATTGTCCATTCTAGAGAAACAAATGCAAATACCAAATTAACATATTTATCAGCTGTAATAGAAACAATCTTTCTCAACAACATAACTTCATGCTAATCCCTTTTGGGGGTTGGCAGCAAAAAACAAATAAAACATAAAATATAGAGTGACGAAATAATAGAAAGCAACAGCAAATGAATAAACTATGCTTCATAAAAAATTATCATTTATGTTTCCTATATTGACATTCAAATTACAAGCAAAAGACCACTTCAATTTCATGCTGAAGTTTTGCAGATTTTAACTATTCTTTTCCATCATGACCATACAGTTATGCCTTTCTCCCCCCCCCCCCTTCTTATCAACAATTTGCTTAATGTATTAGTACACTGAATTTCTTTTCAACATTATCAAAACATCACGTAATCACTCCATTTTTTCCAATATACATTATCAACACAATGCATTTTTCTATCCTCATTGTTTACAGGATCCAATGTTGGTTCTTATCATACACACGTATTGAGAAAGCATATCTTAGAGCCAATTTACTTTGACACTTTCAGTGGAATGCAACTATATTAAAATTGCAATCACTTTTGAAAGCACATATTCAGCAATAATTCTATTCATGCATTGGGCAACAATTTTAATTTTATCATTGCTTTTAAACATTTTACCCTGATGTATACCTCATTCAACTATTTTAGGTTACCTTCATTATACTTAATTCAGATCTCTGCCTTAATTTTCACTTACTGAAGCAATATATTTATTATTCTAGATTAAGATTCAAATTATTCCCTTAGACACAGTATTCATGCAAGCCACTAATAATACAAGGTATTTCAAAAAGGATGCAACCCTAAATATAAGAGAGTAGAACTTACGTGCATGTACATTTTATGCCATTATGTTAGTCAGTTGGCATTACCGTACTCAAGGTTAACAGCCTTTAGCAGTTGAAATGACCTTGTCACGTGCTAGTCTCACTCAAACATTCATTCCTTTGTGTTGTGTCAGCTATGTCGTTTTCCAAAAACGTGTATTTATTGTTGAGACTTAATGTGCATACAAATCTTACAAACGTGTGAGAGAGGAGTTTGAATTGAAGTTTCCTCAGTCTGCAGTTCCCAACAAGTTGACAATATCTCATTTGATTGATAAATTCTGTGACACTGGGTCTGTACAGAATCGAAAGAGCCCAGGCCAGACATTACTGTTAACTGCCGAAAGAGCCCAGGCCAGACATTACTGTTAACTGCCAAAGTTCTTGATGATGTGTCTCAGCGTTTAACCTGCTCACCCAGAAAATCTCTAAGAAAGTTATCTTCACAGATTGGACTGTCACCAGCTACTGTTTCCAGGGCTATAAAGAAGTTAAAATGTCATGCCTACCGCATTGGTGTCGTTCAAGAACTGAAAGAACCAGACCGTGAAAATCGTTTACGGTACTGTTGTTGGTTTCGTTCTTTTGTTGATGAAAATTGAATTGAGGTACTGGACCGTGCTTATTTCAGTAACGAGCTTGGTTTAACTTGGATGGGTATGTGAACAGTCAAAACAGTCGAATGTGGAGCAGTGAAAATCCTCACTCTTTTCATGAATGACCATTACACACATGGAAAATTGGTGTTTGGTGTGCAATTTCCCATTGTTGTGTGATAGGGCCTTTATTTTTTGACTCAACTGTAATTGGTGAAGTTTATCATTACCTTATCCAACAGTTTATTGCACTATTGGACGTGAATGAACGAGAGTGTTGATTTCAACAAGATGGCACGACCCCCCATACTGCAAATGACACAATGGTCATGTTGCAGAAATTTTTTGCCGATCATTTGAATTAAAAAAAATTTGTGGCCCCCAAGATCCCCAGATCTTACTCCTCCAGATTTATTCCTTTGGGGGATATCTCAAATGTGTAATGTTTCAAAACAATCCTCATACACTTGAAGGCTAACATTGAAAAAGGGATTTTAAATGTAAGAAAACAAACATTATGAAAGGTAACTGCAAATGTCATGAAACGGGTACGAACCTACATCCAGGTTGAAGGAAATCACTTTCATCATCTGTTGTAAAGGTAGATATACGTCTAATTTGCATCTTTTGAAATCTGTGTCTTTTGTCAAGTTTCAATAGAAAAATGCAACAGAGGTTTGCATCCGTTTTGAAACACCCTGTAGTAGCTCTTGTGAACTGCTTGCTAACAACCCAGTATCATCTGTAAATTAATACAACTCCCATCTCATTTTTCCCCCATGTACAAATTGCAGTCATAAAATAAACAGACAACTAATAAATTTTCATAAAAACCACTATTAAACTGTATTTATTACTCTCTTCTTTGATAGCTGCACTATATTCAATACAACAAAGAAAAAAAAAGATTTCACTTCAGTCACTCTGCTACTTTTCCTCAAGTGCTTTCTGTGAAGTCAAATTCAAACAGTTGGCATTCCTCTACTATCTGGATCTCAGGGAAGCATATCATTGTAGTTTTTTTTTTGGCTATTAGATAAATCTAGCAGAACTAAACATAGCCATTTGGTGTTCTGGTGTATAGAATCTAATATAGGTACCAACAGAGTGATAAGTACAGTTTGGTTATCTGAACATTTATTAGCATATAAAACTGAATTTTGTTTCCTTACCAAATAGACAATTGCCCTTCATAGTATATTCATCAAACATCTGTTTATCAGTTATGAGTATACTTCAAAATGACAATTTAACTTGGTTAACTTTGTCAACTTACTGTATTCAGTTGTTTTATCTCCAGATGGCACTTTTGTTTTTGCACACAATAGAATAAATGGCCAGGTCACATGGACTCCAAGGCTCAAAGAAGGCTGGAGTAGGGACAACTATTAGGAGAGAGATAGAAGCTTGCCATTAAGGCCATCCAGTTTGTTCTTTTATATACATGGGAATGGTTCTGCAGGTCCATAGCTTAACACCTCCATATGATAGATAACAGCTTATTTAACCCTTTCTCAACTACGGGAGGATGGAGGTAAATCTCAATGCAACTGGGATTTGAACTTGAGAACATCGAATTTTGAGTCTAGTGTACAACCAACTGAGCCAATCCTCACCCTAACCTTACTGTAATGCACATCTTAGAGCCAATTTATTTTGATGCTGATATGGGAATTGACATTTATATGGGGACACAAATGGGAATTGTGTTGATCAGAATTGCAATAAGCCATTATGGCAATGTAGTCCATTCTTGCATCTTTGCTTTGATTATAGATTTGGTAGTACAGCTACCAAATCTATAATCAAAGCATACTTGGAAGTGAGTTTATCTGGTTGTTTTTTATATTAGATGTTTAATTATGGACCACACACACACATTGTGGTTTAATGCCAAGTGATTGCCCTAGTTAAAAACAATTGCACTTAAAAGGAAATGGAAAATGGATGACACCATTTCTATCATGCCACCTTTATGCTGTTATCTATACCAACTATATATATATACCAACATATTTGTATAGTAACAATGTTACTGTACAGATAATATATGTGTTGAGCTTATTGACCTCTAAGTGGCACTTTTTTTTTGCACACAATGAGCTAAATGGCCAAGTCACAAGCACCTTGAGGGCTTAGAAAAGGGGGGGGGGGCACTCACTGGGCAGCTGGAGACAGATGGTAGCCTCCGTCAAAGCTGTTCTATAACATGCACATGGGTATGGTTCTCCCACACAGCACAATGGCTTAACATTCCATCTGACAGACAGTGGCCTTTCCAAGCCCATTGGTGTCCTACTGAACAAGGGCAGAGAGTTTTATGGAGATAAATCTCAACACTGGACCAAATGGGACTCAAACCTGGGAGCTGCAAATTACAAGCCTGGTGCACTACCAACTTAGCCACTCCAGCCCCTAATGTATGTGTGTTGCAGTACCATTTTCAGTAAATGAATTATGTTGCAACAGGTAGCTTATTGGTAAATTTTGGCAGCAAACTGTTTTGAAAAATCAGGCCAAATTCACTGTTCCATTCAAGATGAACAACTCTGGTTATCTAGTTGTCTAAACAGCACCTCACACCATGACAGAAATGTCGCTGTGTTCAACTGTGACTTTAAGATACTTCAAGGAAAACTCTTGCACCCCAAAAGATATATCTGAAAACTAGCCATACTGAAACTCATCAGAACAAATAATACTGTTCCAAAAGGCAAGTACGTGTGTTATATCTCCATGGTTCACATTTCCACTGAAACATTTTCCAGTGTTAATAAAATTTCATTAAATGGGGGTTATGCAAAATTACATCAAGAAACTGTCTTTTTATAAGATACTATATATAACATTAAAATAATTTCTTTATATGAATAGTTAAAGAACTGTTTCTACACAAATACAATTTCATAAGTAATGACATCAAATTAATTTCTAAAATAACTAATGATATATGAAATAAGCACAATCTGTATGTCATTTTCTTTCTTAAATAGCTGCATTAGTAATCTGTAAAGAAAATATTCAATGGAAATTGCATATTTGATAGAATTCACAAACAGATCACAGAATAAATTTCTATTGCTTGTGATGTTTGAATTCTTTTTCTACTTCAAGAAAATTTTTACATTTTCCACAATCTCGGGTTCTTTCTTTTTGTAATCATAGTGAATAAGGAATAAATATTACACAAATAAGAATAACTAGTGACAGAATTTATTACCATGCAAAAGCATAACTATTTCAATAGAAAAACAAAATGACTATAATGCTACAGATGGTATATCTTCAGTGGAGATTTAATATGTGAGGTCACTCACCAAAGATTATGGTTTTGCAGCAGAGGGAAAACATAAATATGTGTAACGGTCAAAACTTCTTACCCTGAATGTGGAATAATTACTAATTTAAAATTCACTAAATACAGAAAAATAATGCATTGCTTATATTGGGCTTCAGCTAGGAACAGAAAAAATATTCATTAAATACAGGATTTCACTAAATGCAGGAAGCCTAAATCAAGATTTCAATGTAGTGAAAAGGTCATCTGATATAATTTCTTTTCTGTAGAGATAACAAAAGCAAAATTCAAATTAAAAGGACTGCAACTTGCTACTGAATAAGTTAATCTTCATAAGAATCAACAACTATTCAACATGCAACTCAAAACAAACTATATGTCCATGTTGCTTTCTCCAACCTATATAAATAAAGAAGAGAACTTTCAAGTGTGATGTCTCCAAAACTTATTCCCTGAAAACAGTTAATAATGATTCATAAAAATAATCTGTTCCATAAAGCAAAACAACTACCATATTTCCTCAATTCTAAGATGCATTTTTTAATAATTACTTTAAAAAAATAGTAATTTATGAGCATTTATAGGTAATGTCCATAAATAACTATATTCAAACAAAAAAAATTTTTTTTATTATATGTTCTTCATTCTTAGATGCCATCAAAAGTGAAAAATAGTTAGGCTAAGAGTTGAGGAAAAATTACAATTAAACACTTTAAGTTCCATACTCAAACAACTGACATGACTCTTCAAATACAATAAGGTACTGATGAAATGGTCTTATATATTTAGTGTATTTACTATTATTGCTATTATTTTTGAAAAATAAAGCTATAGGTTTCATGTTCAAACAACATAAAGGTGTTAAAAACATTGCTAAAGCATATGAAGATTCACAAGAATAGTTTTTCTACCATTCAAACTGAAATCATCAATTTTAAAAATATAATAAATATTTTATCTGGGCTTAGACATGCAAGTTGTTTTACCTCTATGCAGCACTTTTTTGCACACAGTGGACTATATGGCCAGGTCATAAGGACCTTGAAAGCTCAGAGAATATTGGGGGAAGGGACCCACTGGACATTTGTTAGGAGACAATGGTGGCCTCCTGTCAAGGCCATCCAGCATGTTCTTTAATGCACACATGGTAGGCTATCCACACACATGCCCATGGCCCTCTAACAAACAGTGGTGTCCCCTACTGATGGGCAGGGCAGGGAGTTTTTTAGATAAATCTTAATGCTGACCCAACTGGAACTCGAATCTGGGAACTGCAGATTACGAGCATTGGCCTGTTACCAATTGAACCACCCCTGCCCCTAGAAACTAGTGTGAGGCTGGTATCCATGTAGGATAGAGCATGCAAGTGCTACAGAAAAAGTTACATTAGTAAAATATTTATTACGTTTCTAACATTAGTAATTTAACCATAAATCATTAAGAAATGATGAAACTAAAAAACGTTTGTTTGTTTTACTTCTGAGTGGCATTTTGTGCACACACAATGACATAGTCAGTCTTGGTTCCAAGTCAGATGGGGGAAGAAGATCCACTTGATTGCTCTTAGGAAATAGATGTAAGTCCTGTACCAAAGCCATCCAGCATGTTCTTGAATGTGCAGAGGGTATGGCTCTCCTGCACATAGGGCCCCAGCTTAATGTCCCATCTTATAGATGGCAACAAAAATAGTGTTGGTATAAAAGTTTTAAAAATAAATTGTCCTTTCATTCAGTATAAAAAATACTTTAAAATTTCATTCGAGTTAACATATATACATAGATCATGTTGCATACCAAATGAAAGAGCATTTAATTCTGGATAACAAATAACATACATTCGAAGTAAAATAAAGACCACTTAAACCAAATATTAAAAAATGGTAACTGACTTTGGACACTTTAAGGTTATAAAGTCATGTTACCTGTTTGTGAATCGATGCAGCCACATAAATGTTTATGTTTTTATAGTTATGTTAATGCAATTTTCTAATTGTTCATTAAATTCATTTCATTTATGTTAATTTTTTTTTGCTTTTATAGGAAAAAAGAATTCAAAAAGTAATGAAAAAAAATTAATATTTAAGTTTTCAAATGTTTTAAGATGGTATGAGTTCAATTATCAGAATTCTACTTTAATGTTATTTGATGTCAGATCTCTAATAACAATTAGAGTTTAAAAAAGGATAAAACACGTGATCCTTGCTTAGGATTTAAGCCAATTCCTCCCAACTAGGACTATACAAAATATACAAAAATTACCACTCAAGCAGCCGTTTGCCACAGAGATCTGACAGAAGCCTATCAGTATGATATGCCCTAGAGAAGATCTATGGAAAAGGTGATTTCAACAGAAAGATAACAAGAAAAGATGCATTTGTATCCTTTCCAGGGATCAAGATTACACTCCTCTTTGATCAAGAGGCAGAACAGCATATGATTAAAATAGAACATTTTTAAATTAGTGAAAAAAAAATAGCACTCACTGGCTTGTTCAGTGGTCACTCGGTACTGATAATAATTGAAATAATCTCCACCAAATAAAAATGCAAACTTTGGATTATCCTTCTGTTTCTGCTTAGTCATGTGCTCAAACTCGGGCCCATTTCTTGCCACAAACTGTGCTAATTTGTCAATAATGTTCTTCAGTTCTTGATCTGAAAGGGTAAATAAGAAAATGAATTCACAATATTATATAAAATATTTAAACATACCTGTAAGTGAGTAAACAGAAAAGCCTATAAAATACAAACTGAAACTAAAAGGTTTACACTACAACAAAATTGTAGCAGATAATGAATCTTTCCAAAATACATATTCAAAGTAATTTCTAGTAAGCAAAGCTGTACTTTGACCTTCTGAGACCCTAAGCTATAGAAAGTTTAAGAGGTCCTAAGCAACAATAAATTTAAGAGGCCCAAAATTTTTAAAGTCAAAATAAGTTATATATTTATTATTCTGATTAGAGGAACATTAAAAAATAAATATGAAATTAGTGTGGTGAAAATATTACACTTGCATTGGCAGACAATAATGAATGTAAAGCTAAGATCAACAGTGTTTCCACAAAAGATTATTTTGAATATAAAAAAAATTCTTAACAGTAAACTTAAAACTGAAATGTTTAAGGCCCCTCATATTCGTGAGGCCCTAAGCTGTAGCTTAGTTAGCTTATGCGTAAATCCGGCCCTACTAGTATGTGAAGCAATATTTTAAAGCATTTGTAAAGGTTCATTATAATGCTGTAGGTAAAAGTACATATATACACGACAGCTGTTGTTGTTAGAGTGTCCAAAGGATTTGTTGCAGAGATGTAAGAAGCACTTAGTTAGAGCTGACTTCAATGTGTCAGCATTGCGATCAAGTCAGCTTCCGGTTCTCCTCTTCCTTTGGTGGCTGTCATATGCATGGGAGGCACATGACCACTTTTGCTGCTTCTTCGGCAGCAGATTTTTCAAGTGTAAGGTCAAAGTTTGAGGAACGTGGAAGTGGTTAACGGCCCGAAGGTGGTGCATGTGCACTGGTGTATTTCTGATCCAGGTGTTTTGGAGGTGAGTCCCTAGGCTGGTTCATTATGGCTGTAGTATGGTGTAATATGGTTCCTGATGGGATAGCGTAAATTTCTTCATTGATGTTATGTCTTCTGTTCTTATATATTGCAAGCTGTTTGGCGTAATTGAGTTGGTATTGTGTTGATGGAACACAAATAATTTTAGCTTCATTACATCTCTCTGCAACAAATCCTTTGGACACTAACAATACCAACGGCTGCTGAATATACATGCTTTTACCTACAGCATTTTAGTGAACCTTTAAGAAATCTTGAACCTCATGCTGTTTCTAACCTTATTTTGTAATACTTTAAAGCTTTTAATTTTATTACTAAGCAATTTAGTAGCAACAAAAATAAAAATAAATATTAAGAGGTGAAATAATATTACCCTGCAAGCAGTGGTAATTTACATTTTGTCACTTCTCTATATGTTTTTAATAATACCAACATATTTAAAAAAATGCTAAATAAATTTGGTATATTAAAGTTCATGAAAATAATCTCTTTCAACACTGGTAGTATTTGATAAAGTATAATATCTATATATTTTGTTTGATGATGATTTTACTAAGTAACTGAGAATGACCATGAAGGCAGACAGTAGCCTTCCTTAACACACAGGCTCATACTTGTCAGTGACCAATATTCTGCTTCCCCTCCTCTATCCCTTTATCAAAGGTTGACAGAGAGCATATGATTGATGATGATTGACAAAGATGGGCGTGATGTATGGAACCATCTTCCCATCACAGCCTGCACCTCATGCAGCCTGTGACTGAAAAAGGTTGGAATTTAGGTCTTTTAATCTTATTCACTGTAATCTTCAATTCTAACACTTTTTCAAGATTTTCCAATATTTAATGGGAAAAAAAAGTTATTTTGATTAAAGATTATTTACATATTTTGTTTACATAATTGGTTTTGGCTTTACTGCCTTCTTTTTTAAAAAACAAAATTTCCTAATATTAGACTAATACTTATTACAACAATATTCAGTTGTTATTTAATTATGAATCACATTTCATATTATATCAATGGGAAGCTCATTTCAAAGCTCCACAGTTTCTAAAATAAGTTGTTAGGTTGCTTTACCTATGAGCAGCACTTTTTTTTTTGGCATGAAATGGGCTAAATGGTCTGGTCAGAAGAATCCCAAGTGCTCAGAGTTGGGTTGAGTTGTTTTACCTCTGAGTGTCACTTTTTTTGCTAACAATGAGCTAAATGGCCAGGTCACAAGGATCCCTAGGGCTCAGAGAAGGTTGGGGGAGAAGACTCACTGGACAGCTGTTAAAAGACAGATGGTAGCTTCCTGTCAAGGCCATCCAATATGTTCTTTAACTTGCACAGGGTCTGCTGTGCTCATGATGATGGCTTTACATCCCATCTGACAGATGGTGGCCTTTCCAAGTCCATCGGTGACGCTTTTATGACCAAGGACAGGATGGGGGTTTAGTGGAGATAAATTTCAATGCTGGCCCAAGTGGGACTAAAACCTGGGAACTACATATCATGAGCCTAGTGCACTACTGACTAAGCCAACCCATGCCCTTCTAAAATAAGCAATTTATCAGAAAAAGCAGATGAAGACAATTTAAAGCTCACACAAAATAAATATTAAATCTTTTATGTCCATCAATAATTAATCAGTATTTAAAGAAGTATCCAGGTTTTAATATTTAACAACAGCAATTCCTGATCTATGAAACTTATTCAAAAGTGACTAATACTGAAACAATTATTTACACAAACTTTAAAAACATGCACTTTATATATTGAACGGATTGAAATAATACTTCTTATTTAAATTGTAATCGACATGAGGTAAATTGCTTTACTTGATACTGCTGGTTTTAAATATTTAAACTTCATATACACTTTAACCTTTTCACTACCATACCGACCCAAAATGGCCCAAGCTGCAGATAGGAGGTAGTGAAGAGGAAGGAATAGCATTGGTTGGGTGAGTCCATTTAAAATCTCGGCCATTTTGAGCTGATACGATAGTGAAAGGGTTAAATACTAAACAATAATGCTGATAATTAAGATTTAGATGGAATTAACTGAGATTTTTTTATTCAGTTCCAATCAGTTTCCCATAAAATGCTAATTTTCATAGTTACAGACCTTCAAATTGGCAAAACATGAAGTGGGGTGGTATTCAATGGCCACCGAATGAATAGGTTGGGTTGTTTTACCTCTGAGCGGCACTTTTTTGCACACCATGGGCTAAATGGCCAGGTCACATGGACCCCGAAGGCTCAGAGAAGGTTGGGGGAGGGGACCCACTGGAACAGCTGTTGGGAGACAGATGGTAGCCTCCCGTCAAGGCCATCCAGCGTGTTCTTTAACGTGCACAGGGTATGGCTCTCCCGCACACAGGGCCACGGCTTAACACGGGGCCACGGCTCTCCCACACACAGGGCCACGGCTTAACACGGGGCCACGGCTTAACACGGGGCCACGGCATCCGACAGACGGCAGCCTTTCCAAGCCCATCAGTGTCCCCTACTGACCGTGGGCAGGGCGGGGAATTTTGCGGAGATAAATCTCAACGCTGACCCAGCTGGGACTCGAACCTGGGAACTACAGATTACGAGCCTGGCACGCTACCGACTGAGTCACCCCCGCCCCACCGAATGAATAATTATCTATATTATATGCATCTGATTCTAAAGCAAAACAAATTTTAATGATATTAACAAGCAAACTATTTTCGAACCCTTCCAGTCTAGCCTGAAAAACTGGTTTACATCCAAAGGCCAAGCTATTTTCTCCCTATGATCAGCCAAAAAAAATTTAAATTTAAAACTTTTTTGCCAAATAACTAATGAAAGGAATTATAGCATGTCATATGCCAAATTAATCAACATTTAATTCTCGATTTTCTGAAAATAAAATATTTAACAGAAAAAATGATATTTTATTTTAATAGGACTTTTTTTAAAGTCATGTAGTAAAAAAAAATGCATCTGGTAATGCAAATAATTTATTTAAAAAAACTAATAGACAGAAATGATTATAATGCAATAGGAAGGCTATTTATTTCTGAATATCCAAAAAAAATAATTTTCTTGTTTCAAGTAAATATTTTTCCCATTTCGTAATTTTTTTTCTCCATACCATACTTTGAGAAAGTCCAGGCTTGTTGCAGAGTCCAATAAACAAGTCCATTTTAAAATATTTTTAATAAATAACTAATCAACAGATAAATAACTAACAAAAGAGATCGTGTTATATACAAAATTAAAGAGAATTCTGAGTTTTATTGAAGTAAAAATTTTCAACAATGTAGAAACACATTAATTTTAACAAGACTTTTTATAGTGGTATACCAAAAAATAGCTACATACAAAAATAGGTATCATAATTACTTCCAAAATTTTAGTGTAATACAACAATTGTGCATAATGGAAACTTACTATAAAATCAGTATATAATGACCAAATATTTGTCATATAAAATTTATTAAATTGAAAAAACTTTTACTATCACAGGCATGTAACAAATCTGTCACTAAATTTCTTCTCTTGTCAATTCAACTTTATTCCTTTGCTTTTCATATATTTTTCAATATTTTAGCTCCTTTAAGATATGTAATTTCTTTAATTATCTCACTGCAGAAGCAAAATAAAAATTTTATAGCCCTAATTTGTTAGGTCAACTATATCATTGGCAAATATTTGAGGCATAAAGGGACCTGGGTTCGAGCCCCAGATAAGGCATGGTTGTATGTGTTGTTTTTCTGCTGAGGTCCTGCCATCCTCTCAGATCTTCTACTTTGGCATATAAATTGACAGGCTCCTGTCAGACTCTGTGGCAAGCAACTGCTTGAGAGGGTATTTATTTATTATTTATTTATATGTATTGTAAACTCTTTCAAATTTATCACATTTCCCAATCCAGAAATATTAGGGAAGCAATAAGGCTACAGTTGCATGTCTTTAAAAATTTTCCACTTTCATCACTACCACACCATGGTACTGTTGGATATAGGGTTGTTTTTCTGAGTGACACTTTTTTGCACACAATAGACTGTGGCCAGGTCACAAGGACTCTGAGGGGTCAGAGAAGGTTGGGAGAAGAGGACCCACTAGACATCTGTTAGGAGACAAATCCTCCATCTAGGCCATCCAGCATGTTCTTTAACATGCACAGGGTATGGCTCTCCCGCACATGGGGACCATGGCTTAACGTCCCATCTGATGGATAGAGGCCTTTCCTAGTCCATAAGTGTCCCCTATTGGCAGAGCAGGGAATTTTGCGGAGATAAATCTCAATGCTGGCCCAGCTGGGACTCAAACCTGGGAACTGTAGATTACGAGCATGGTATACTATCAACTGAGTGACCCTGCCTATTATTCTGTAGTAATTAACAGATATATATAATATAGGTCATGTTATATATCAAATGAAAGAGCATTTCATTCTGAATAATAAAATTATATAAATTAATATCAAGCCAACTAAGCATAATTTTTAAAAATATAAATATATTAAAAAATTTTTAAAAATACCTATCTTCTCATATCAGCCTTAAAAGTAAGAAATAAAACTAAAGCATATCAATGGTGCAATCAGTCACTGAATTTGTGTTCACTTCAAAGGAAAATAAGGTGATAGAAATCTTGTTCAGCAGGTAAACTGGCACTCCATCTTCCTTTGAAGTGAATACGGGTTGTTTTACCTCTGAGCGGCACTTTTTTGCACACCATGGACTAAATGGCCAGGTCACATGGACCCCGAAGGCTCAGAGAAGGTTGGGGGAGGGGACCCACTGGAACAGCTGTTGGGAGACAGATGGTAGCCTCCCGTCAAGGCCATCCAGCGTGTTCTTTAACGTGCACAGGGTATGGCTCTCCCGCACACGGGACCACGGCTTAACGTCCCATCCGACGAACGGCGGCCTTTCCAAGCCCATCGGTGTCCCCTACTGACCGTGGGAAGGGCGGGGAGTTATGCGGAGATAAATCTCAACGCTGACCCAGCTGGGACTCGAACCTGGGAACTACAGATTACGAGCCTGGCGCGCTACCGACTGAGCCACCCCCGCCCCTAAAGTGAATACGAATTCAGTGACTAATTGTACTACCAATTGCTTTAGTTTTATTTTATACTTTGTAGGGCACATATGAAAAGATAAGTATTTTTCAATTTTTTTAATTTATTTATACTTATTCTTTCTCACTAAAAACACCTACCTTCAGAAACTATCATTTAATATATCAATGATAAACATCAACCACATTTTTTCCACCCTCTGTTTTTGGAATCATGTGTAAGATACCCATAACAAAAGAGATGTCACAAGCTTTAATTTGTGATATAACTCATTAAGATCGATCCCCACAAAAATCCACCCCTTTTTGGAGGAGGGAGAATTGTGAGGAATAAAATTCAAAACAGCCTATGACTGTCCTCATATGAGCTTTCCTTTGACACCTAACTCATAATTGAAGGCCCCTGCATTCAGAAGATATAGCAGAACAATCATTTTCATATTTTCCCTTCTTTAGGACGAAAGAAACGGATGGAATTTTTTTAACATGTAACAATCCCCATGTCACAAGCTTTCATTTGATGCATAGCTTGTTACTTTTGGCCCTTGTGTTCCAAATATATAGTGGAACAATCACTTTCATATTTCCATATTTTACAAGAAGGAAGAAAGCATGGTGGTGTCAATTTTTTTATATCCTGTGATACTATTGAAAGATATGCTGGGACAACTGTTTTGACAAATCCACAAACTGACAAATGATGAGCAAACAGCAATAGGAAGATAGTAAAAATGGTAAACCCTCTTTGAACATTTCAATGGTTAAATGTTTACAGATGAAAACAAGTTCACTGTTAGTGATTAATAGTTACTAAAGTGTGCTTCTTTTTGCACAACCACTAGATCTACCTCTCTAAAATCAGAAAATTTCTTTAAATCTGCCACTTCTCAACCCGCAAGGAGGACTGGATTATACAGAATTTCCTGTATGTGACTAAAATGCAACTAAAAATTTTAAAAACACTAAATAAATATAACATTAAAGCAATAATAGAACTATATGCAATAATGAAATCCCTGTTTGTACGTAACTTATTTCTCTTATATCTTTGTATAGTTTTGTGGAAAAAAGTCTCACTTAATGTGTGAGATTCGAACCATCTCTCCAGAAACATGCCAGTGTTCTAAGACCACTACATTAACTTTGGCTCCCTTCTTTTATTGATTATTTCTCTTTGTTGGGTTGGGCTGTTTTACCTCTGAGAGGCACTTTTTTGCACACAATGGGCTAAATGGCCAGGTCACAAGGATCCCGAAGGAGAGAAGGTTGGGGGAGGGGACCCACTGGAACAGCTGTTGGGAGACTGATGGTAGCTTCCTGTCAAGGCCATCCAGAGTGTTCTTTAACGTGCACAGGGCATGGCTCTCCCGCACACGGGGCCACAGCTTAACGTCCCATCCGATGGACGGTGGCCTTTCTAAGCCCATCGATGTCCCCTACTGACTGTGGGCAGGGTGGGGAATTTCTCTTTGTTACTTTAGGCTAAAGTTATAAAATGCATTTATTTTTTATTGAAAATACCTCAAAATTATTTTGGGTACCAAGCAGTTCACTCTTAGAAACTCCATACATTAAAAGATAACAGAATCTCAGATACTGAAATCAGACATTTACTGAAATTAAAAACTGAAAGTCAAACCTATCTTGCACTGTGTATTAATCTATCATTACTATAATCATTTTCATTTAATGCAACCATAATTTCCAGATATAAATTACCAAACTACCAACATGAAAGCCTGTGCCAAAAAATCCCAAACAACCAAACCCAAATTCCAGAGTACTTTTCCATACAACAAACTAAGTAACTGATATGATGACAAATTTTAGAGCATATTTCTGATAGTAGAAAATATTCCAAGAGACAATAACAAATCAAAAATTAAGTATAAGAAGGAAAAAATTCCACTAAAAGATAAAATGTCATGTTTTCTTACATATATATATATTTTTTCATCTGATAGGTTTTCTGTTATTTAATCTGGTCCACTTAAGCAAATATTAAATATTTATTCAATAATGATCAAAAACAATAATTAATGTAAATAATGTACAATTCTGCATTTACTTTGCATTTTTTATATTCAGTTAACAAGTGTCTTTTTACAGAAAATATGAATGTCAATAGGTAAACCAATGAATAGACAGGGGGGGGCTGATTGTTGTTTGTATAGGGAAGCACAAAACTTTAATGTTCGCATGCCTAAAAATCTTTAATTTCAGGAGATCTACTTTTACTGGTAGGAAAGTAAGCATCAGCAAAGGTATAATTATTTACTTCGAAAATATTACAAGCTTGTGAAATAAGGAAGTGAAAAACGAAATTAAAACCATTATATGTATAGATGAGAACCAGAGGTTTAACTTGAACAGCAAAGGAAGCAGAATTTGATATGGGATGTATTCGAACATTAGTTATTTTCAGATATGTACAGTATTCATTTTCATGTCTTTTTAATGACCTTCCATTGTTTATACCAGTAGTAAAAAGGGGCGGGGCTGGCTCAGTCGGTAGCGCGCCAGGCTCATAATCTGTAGTTCCCAGGTGGGTCAGGGTTCAGATTTATCTCCGCAAAATTCCCCGCCCTGCCCATGGTCAGTCGGGGACACCAATGGCTTGGAAAGGCCGCCATCCATTGTATGGGACGTTAAGCCATGGCCCCATGTGCGGGAGAGCCATACCCTGTACATGTTAAAGAACACGCTGGATGGCCTTGATGGGAGGTTCTATTTGTCTCCCAACAGCTGTTCTAGTGGGTTCCCTCCACCAACCTTCTCTGAGCCTTCGGGGTCCATGTGACCTGGCCATTTAGCCCATGGTGTGCAAAAAAGTGCTGCTCAGAGGTAAAACAACCCAACCAGTAGTAAATCTGATTAGGTCATAACTGCACATCCTGCATTAAGTAGAGATATTGTGATATTCAGTGGTGAAAGTAGATATCATATCTTGCCAGTATGGTACACTTCAAAGCATAGCTATGTATGGGAAAATCACCCTCAGGCTGCAACTCCACTGAGTCTTTTGGGTTGGGTTGTTTTACCTCTGAGCGGCACTTTTTTGCACACCATGGACTAAATGGCCAGTTCACATGGACCCCGAAGGCTCAGAGAAGGTTGGAGGAGGGGACCCACTAGAACAGCTGTTGGGAGACAGATGGTAGCCTCCCGTCAAGGCCATCCAGCGTGTTCTTTAACGTGCACAGGGTATGGCTCTCCCGCACACGGGGCCACAGCTTAACGTCCCCATCCGATGGACGGCGGCCTTTCCAAGCCCATCGGTGTCCCCTACTGACTGTGGCAGGGCGGGGAATTTTGCGGAGATAAATCTCAACGTTGACCCAGCAGGGACTCGAACCTGGGAAGTACAGATTACGAGCCTGGCACGCTACCGACTGAGCCACCCCCGTCCCCTCCACTGAGTCAACTTACAGGGGTAATAAAGTGAAGTGTATGGTAATGAACATACAGTGCCCCAAAATTTTCTATTTCTCCCCATGTTTTCCACAAATAGAAGATTATATAATGTGAAATAAATAATAATAACCCTAAATATTTCTGGATTACATTGTATTCACAATTTTGGTCTTATTAAAAAAAAACCTATAATATGATGTAGGTTTGTTGTCCAATGTAATATTATTCAGCTGATTTTAATTCTTCAAATTAAAAGTAAATTTTTAGAAATAAAAATGAACTTTTTACTTATATTTTAATTTTCATCACTCAACTTGCCTATTCTAAACCAAGTTGAAAAATTTGGGCATTTTTCTAGTCATTTTTTAATATGAACTGAGAATTGTAACTTATGGAAAATAAGCCTGATAAATATCAGTTTGTTCAGCAATTCAGTTAACTGATGGTTTAGCATTTTAAGAAAGTAATTGTGCAACCACCATAAATATAAAAAATGTAAGATCAATCTGATACCCTTGGGTACATCAATTTTCCTTAAAGTATATTACAATAAATACATCAAAATGCTTTCTAACACTTAAAAATTTTGGTTTTTATGACACGACTTAAACTATAAAGCTTTTCTTTTATTGGAATGAATTTATATATATCTATATCTATATAATTTCATTGTGATACAGACCTTGTTTATCAGGCTTATTTCACATAAGTTACAATTTTTAGTCCAAAATTTGGTCAGCATAGTTTACTCAGTTCTCAGGCAACAGATGACACTGTTCAAGAAGCATATGACATCGAAGTGTAAAGTATGACGTAGTGGTTGTTGATGGCCTGTGGTTCTATGGTTTGTTTCTGTTGGGTAGGTAACATGAAGTCACATGTCATGTGTGTAATTTGATGTGCATGTGAGATTATGTTTGCTTTTTTTCGCCATTTTTTGTTTAGCACTGCTTGGGATAACATGCCATCTATGCGGTTAGAGGAAAGTGATAAGTATAATATAATTAATGAGGGATTTTGAAAAATAGGCAGAACAGGAGTAATTAATATATTTCCGTTGTTTTTTCGAAAGTTAAATATTTAAGTGGTTAAAATATGGTAAATTATAAGTTATTTAAGATATTTTGGAATTGAAATTATTTAATATTAGGAGGGTTGTTGTTGAAAGTTAGTGAACTGTTTTGTAATGTTATGGCCACATCCTTTGGAAGTGGCTGTGTGTGGGGAGGGGAATGTTTTTCGTAAGTTCTTTGGAGTGAGGGGCATTTGAAGGCAAAGGAAGGAGAGGTTAGAACCAGTTAGAATTATTTTCAATCTTTTTTTGTGTTTAGTATGATATAGTATGTGTTTTGTTGTGGGTGCGAAAGAAAATGGCAAAAGTTCAGAATGTGGGGAAATTAAGTGGTAAAAATGAGAGTTTTAATGGGGTGTTAAGGTTTTAGGAGAATAGTTTTTGGTGAAACGTATAAAGTGAATTTTAAGAGGATTCTAATGTCGTAGGGTGGTGGAGTACATTTGGGGGAAAGAACGTTGGAAATTTCTCCAAGTGGGACTGAACTTGGTGGTAGTAACAAACACATATTTCATTATGGTAGTTTGGGAAGAATTGAGTGATTATTAGTAGTTATGTATAGTAATTACTAGCGTATTACAGTGATATATTGATTCTGTTAGATATTTAGGAGTCTGTTAAAGTTACAAATATGATTTATTATTAATATGTGAAAGCGTTTGGCAGCTTTTTGTAGGGGTAAGGGTGGCTCAGTCAGTAGTGTGCAAGGCTCATAATATGCAGTTCCTAGGTTTGAGTCCCAGCTGGATCAAGTCTGCAAAATTCCCCTCCCTGCCCATGGTCAGTAGGCAACACCACTGGCCTTGAAGAGGACACCGTCCATCACTAAGCCATGATCCTGTTTGTGGGAGAGCCATACCCTGTGCACGTTAAAGAACACACTGGGTGGCCCCCAACCTTCTCTAAGCCTTCAGAGTCAGAGAAGGTCTGTGTGCAGCACACTGAACCACAGCTTAAAGTCAGATGGCGGCCTCTCCAATGCCAACGGTATCCATCATTAAACCGTGGTCCCATCTGCGGGAGAGCCATACCCTGTGCACATTAAAGAACACACTGGGTGGTGTTGATGGGAGACTACCACATGTCTCCCAACAGCTGTTCCAGTGGGGTTCCCTCCCCAACCTTCTCTGAACCTTCAGAGTCCTTATGACCTGGCCATTTAGCCCATTGTGTGCAAAAAAGTGCAGCTCAGAGGTAAACCAAACCAGAGCTTTTTTTTGTATAGAAAGTTGGGTATTGTAGAATTCTCAGTGTGGAAGAATGGCAGTTTTCGATGGAGTCAGGAAGATTCATGAGTAATTTAGGGAAGGGTTCTTTGAGCTACTTGGGGGGGGGGGGGGGCTACTTGAGCTTCTTGGAGGGGGGGTTGTCTCTGATGAGATTATTTGGTTTCAGGGGCTTTTTTATAATTCGGTCGGCAGTGCACTGTTTCCGATTTTCATGTTTGTTTTTTGTTGTCTAAAATAAAAAAATAAATACCCCCTCAAGCAGCTGCTTGCCACAGAGGTCTGACAGGAGCCTGTCAGTTTATAATGCCATAGTAGAAGGTCTGTGAGGATGGCAGGACCTCAGCAGAAAAACAACACAAACGTCCATGCCTTACCCGGGGCTCGAACCCAGGTCCCTCAGATCAGTAGCCAAGCGCGCTAACCACTCGGCCACGGGACGGCTATGTCAACTACACGCGGTGTTCCCAGGTGGTCACCCTCCCAAGTACTGACCGCGCCCAAAGCTGCTTAACTTCGGGGATCAGACGAGAACCGGTGCTTTCAGCTTGGTATGGCCGTAGAGGACATTATTTAGTTTCAGGGGCTTTTTATAATTCAGATCGGCGGTAAAGTGTTTCCAATTTTCATGTTTTTCAGTTTGTATTGTCTGCAAGGACTTTATTTAGTTTTGGAGGGTTATTTATAATTCAGATTGGCAGTGCAATGTTTCCAATTTTCATGTTTTTCGGTTTGTGTTGTCTGCAAGAACATTTAGTTTTGGGGACTTTTTTATAATTTGGATCAGCGGTGCTGTGATTTCGATTTTAATGTTTTTCGGTTTGTGTTGTCTGCAAGGACATTATTTAGTTTTAGGGGCTTTTTTTATAATTCGGATCGGCAGTGCACACAGCAGTGTTTTTGATTTTCATGTTTTTCGGTTTGTGTTGTCTGCGAGGACATAATTCAATTTTGGGGCTTTTTTATAATTCAGTCGGCGGTGCACTATTTTCAAACTTCATGTTTTTTGGTTTGTGTTGTCTTCGAGGACATTTAGTTTTGGGTTTTTTTTTATAATTCAGATTGGTGGTGCATTGTTCACAATTTTCTTTTTTAATATTTGTGTTTGATTTCATTAATTCGGGCGATTTATTTAGGTTAATTTTTGTACATGTGATTTGATTTATTTGTTTAGTTTGTGAAAATATATTTACGGTGTGTTTTTAAGTATTGGGAAAAGGTAGGGTGGGGAGATTGCAGGAATTTGTAGTATGTGGGAAGGCAAGTGTTTTGTCTTGGTTTCTTTGTTTATAGGTTTTTTTTGTTGTTGTTTATGTGATGAATTTATTCTTTTTAGTAGTTCGTGGTTGTGAAGGATGTTTTTTAGTGGAATTGTGTTTCTTTTTCTGTTACACTGCATTTGTTTATGATGCTACATACCATTACCATGGTAACAGTAGTTTGTGTACCATTACCATGGTAAAGGTAGTTTGCGTTTGACGTAAACTCAAGTTATAATTACCATGGTAATGAAAAAAAAAACAATCTTTTTTCTAGACACCCCTGTTGGAGTTAGGTTCCGAGGGGTTGTGGAAATCATCTGTTTTGTTACATTGCATTGAAAAAAAATGGTGGCCGAGGACCATAATCTATACCAATGGTTTTCAACCTTTTATGCTTCACGTACCCCCTGGAAATGGGTATGTAACTGGCACACCCCTTATATAGATAGATAAAACTATAGTGATAGTATAATAATGCCAACTTAGTGACTTTTTTACTACTAGTGACTTTTTAGCTCTCACGATGTACCCCAAAACATTTTACTGCATACCCCACATTGAGAACCACTGATCTATACTACTGCCCAAAATGCTAACAGTAGTTAATGGTTTCATTGCTGGTACACTGGAACATTATAATTGGTTCGTTGAGAAACTTGGACTTCAAGTGAGAGATAAAGTCATACTTTTTATCAATAATAAATACCTAAAATTACCTGTCAAAACAGAAGTCACTAAATCAAAAAATTATTTTGTGAAAAAAACGAGTTTTTAGGTACCACAGTTAACACCAATTGTGTTATAGTAAGAAACAAAAATCAGTGATGTCAAAGAATCCACCTGTCACATTAAGAAAAACACAAACAGTCCCTACTCCTAATGAATTAGCCCAGTTTAAAATACTCATCACTTATTTATTTTTATTTATATATTCTGTGGTGTTTCTTTCTGTAGTCTTCACATTGAAGTCAGATAGGAACCTATCAGTATAACATGCCATATCAATGATCTGTGAATTTTCAGCATAAGAGTAACATACACCTGAAGAAAAAACATCAATGCCTTATCCAGGATTCAAATCCAATCCTTTTGATTCACAGCGAAGCTAATTATCCTGTCACTGTGGCGTAAATATTATAAAAAGGTGCATCTTCTTCAAATAAATGTAAACCAGCTTGAAAGCAACGAAATGCAAACAAAATTTTCAAATTGCAAATATGCAATTTTAAATACTTTATTTTAATTATCGGTTAATTACAGCAACACGAAGCAATAGATTTTGTAGACTTCTATACAGAATACGTTAGACAATAATGATCTACAGATTTTTATAACGATACTGGTACAAGCAAAGCATACGTTACTAATTTCTATATTTAAAGAAAAACATTAACCTACCTGGTGGAGGCTGCGGTAATTCCATAATTAATGAAATGTACGACAACAAACAATGCGATCAAGAATATAATTTTCATATAACTTCTCAAACATACATATCTTCACTTGTGTGCGGATACGGATAAGGGCAACGACAGGAGATGCCAGGTTTCCACCATGGTTTCATAGAAAGCTTATTATATCCACTTCCTACCTCCATGATTGTATCTTGCCTCACGATGGTTATTTTTTTTACAATTCGGTTGATGGGACTACAATCTTCATATATAAGGGTACATTTAAGGGTAAACTCCTTTTGGACGAAGCTGCAAGATAAATCTTAGGGTTTGAGCAGTTAGCTTAGAACTGTAGTTCAACTAAGGGGACGAAAGCGTCAAAGCCAAAAAGGCTGATAATTTTCCCTTTCTTTTAAATTATTCATATTTTGTCTTTAAAAGTAGCCTACTTGGCCATAATTAATACGTTAAGCAGGCTAGAAGTCAGCGAAACTATTTCATCCGAAACGAGAATTTAAACTTAATTTCGGGAAGTATTACTAACGGTTACATAAATAAATACCACTTCAAGCAGCTGCTTACCACAGATGTCTGATAGGAGCCTGTTAGTTTATAGGCCATAGTAAAAGGCATGTGAAAAAAGCAGGACATCATCAGAAAAATAACACAAAATCCATGCCTTATAGGTCCCTTTAATCAGTAGACAAACACGCAGACTACTCAACCAAAAGAAGCCAATAAATTATCCAAGTTCAAGTTTAAGTTAATATAAGATCATCGTGAAATCAGCCCCCAATAAGGGGCTCCCTACACAAGAAAAAAATTAATCATACCTGTGCGGCAAGCAGCTGCTTGAAGGGTAAACCTTCGAACCAACTCGACCCGGGTCCCTTTGCTAACCACATTGTTAGTTTTCAAAATTACATTTATAGTAGAAGTAGTCACCTTGAAGCTATAAATCGATGGTTGCGTGATTATGCTCAATTACCTTCTTCTTGAAAAAAGATTTGCCCAAAAAGGCTGCACACGGTAGGGGACACCGATGGGCTTGAAAAGACCGTCGTCCGTCGGATGGGACGTTAAGCCGTGGCTTAGTGTGTGGAAGAGCTATACCCTGTGCACATTAAAGAACACACTGGATGGCCTTGACGGGAGGGTACCATCTGTCTCCCAACAGCTGTTCCAGTGGGTCTCCTCCCCCAACTTTCTCTGAGACTTCGGGGTCCGTGTGACCTGGCCATTTAGCTTATAGTGTGCAAAAAAATGCTGCTGAGAAGTAAAACAACCCAAACCAACCCAGCCCAACAAGGTATCAATAATATAGATAGCAATCCCATTCCCATTGCGTTGGTTACCATGTCTACTGGCAATTGGGCTGATCGGTTGTTTAAAAAATAGGAATACTCACGATGCCTTGCAAACGTATTGCGAATAGTGGTCAGTGTTGCTAAATAATATATCAAACGATTAAGATGAGCTGGAATTCTTAACTTCAGTAAGTTCTTTTAAGTGCATTAATTGAAATGAAAACAATAAATTCATAAACATCCACTTATTTTCATTAAAAAAATCTGAAATCTGAAATTCCTTTTTTCGATTTTAATGCATTGTGTCCAAATTTTACAGGAACATTCTTATACTTTTAATACTAATGCTGAAAAATATTACCTTTAAACTTACGGAAATCATCTCGAATAATGCCAGAACAAAGAAAAAAAGATTTGGGACGGGGAGGGATTATATTAAAAGAGGTGACTATACTTATAAGTAACGCAGTGCCAGTACAATTTTTTTTCTCTCTTTCGTACTGGTCTTTGAGATATTCTTTGAAATATGCCAACTATATCTTTGATGGAATTTTTTTTCATTTCATATGCCATTTATTAACATTCTCAAGTGTCAAGAAACGAATGCAGAATACGATTTACATTTACACTTCAGAATTTTTACTATTGTAGCAGGCTTGGTTACTGATCTACTGGACCTGGGTTCGAGCCCCGGGTAAGGCATTGATGTATGTGTTGTTTTTCTGCTGAGGTCCTGCCATCCTCACAGACCTTCTACTATGGCATACAAACTGACAAGCTCCTGTCAGACGTCAGACATCTGTGGCAAGCACCTGCTTGCAGCGATAATTTTTTTAATCTATACTAAATGCATATGTCTTTACAAACAGCCATAAGTGTGCTGTGTATAACTTATGATACAGAAACTGCAAAACAACTTAAAAAGTGCTTTATTCACTTATTCACTATTTAACTGGCACTGTTTTCCATAAATTAAAGAAAACTTAGAAAATTATGATAAATAAAATACTGTATGAATTATTTTAATGAAATTTGATGAAAACATGAATTACAATGCTAGTTTCAGAATGGCATAAAATATTTTATACAAGAAACATTTTTCGTCAAAAAATAACAATTGCAGGCACTTGTCCAAAAATGAGGTGTCAATTACAATGAACAAGAATGCAATGGGTAAAGTTCTTTAATAGGGAGTGGTGTCACACTTACAGCAGTGCGGCACAGCAACGATGTTCCATGTTGTTTATGATGTTGTGAATCAGCTCAGTAGGGAGTAACGACCATTATTCCTTTAAAGCAGTAATAAAGCTCCCCTTTGTTTCAAGTGGCGGGTTTAGGACAGCAACACATCTCCCTAGAGCATCCCACACATGCTCAATCGGATTTAGGTCAGGAGATCAAGCTTGCCACTCCATGCACATAATATTCTCCTCTTGAAGGTATTATTTAAGTTGAGCTCTAAGCGTTATTTTCTTGTAAGATGAATGTTTCCTCACCTATTGCACCAGTTTAAGGACGTACATAAGGGTCCAGGACGTTATCTCTGTGCCTTTCTTTGAGCATTGAGGTGTGTTGTGACCAGTCGTCACAACATAAGACACACACACACACACGTGTGTGTGTGTCTCTATGTGTTGTGACCACTCGTCACAACACATAGAGGTCTGTGCGTGCACGTAAGCAAATGCCACCCCAAACACACAGGTCACCTCTGCCACAACTGTCTCTTTGACGGATGCTACTGGGATGATAGCAGGTACTTCGTTCTCTCCATATCACACAATGTCCGGAATCACTCTGCAAGCAATATCTGGACTCATCTGTGAAGAGTGCGGACCTCCATTGCTCTTCTGCCCGGTTAACAGGCATGCATGCCCAATTCAAACACTCTTTCATGTGATGTGACGGGTATACAACTTACTGACTTTCTAGTGTACAGACCTTCCTGGTGAAGCCTTCTAGTCACAGTAGAAGCTGTCATAACCCTCCCAGTGGCTGCTGCAAGAGAGGATCATAGCTTAGAAGTAGTAGACGTCCTGCTCCTTTGTACTCTTAATCGCCGATATCGTTCTTGTACAGCGATCATAACTTTAGCCCTTCTTCCGATAAACCTCTGAGATGTAGAATCCTTGCTAAGAAATTGATTCCACAGTACATGGATCATAGAAGGACTCGCATTCAAGTATCAAGGCATATCTGATTAACTTTGGCCTGCTTTGAGTCGGCCAATATCTCACCACCGCAGTTCATTTGACAAATAATGTCTTGAGGTCATTCCTGCAAAATGGTTATTTCGAATTTCTTTACTCACATTTACAACACAAAATAACGATTCACTCCCAAACACCCGTTTTTATGCTGCTATCCGATAACGCAAATTGATGCAACCTAGACTAATTTGCATGTGATATGCTCATTCAGCACTACTAATTACCTGAACAAGTTTGGTGAAGATCGCACAATTGTTTGGCGAATTATCGCGATTTTTCTCATTTTTCCTTAATTTATGGAAACCAAGGTATTTTAATGTTCATATACGGGACCGGATCTAGGGGGAGGGACAATAGGGCCACCCCCTTGGAGAATGCTAGTAAGGGTAATAGATGCAAAAAAAATATTAAAAATAGGGCATATTTCACTCATTTTTTAAGAAATATTTAAAAGAACTGTAAAAGGGAGGAAAACGTGGAGGCACTATCAACAAGAAAATATGTGACAATTAATCTCTTAATAAAGCCTTAACTCTATTCCTATACAGTACAGTTATATAGAATAGGATATAACTCTATTCTATTCTATATAATGGTAACCAAAAAATATTCTAATGTGTGCTTTTTTCAATTGAGGTGAAGGGAAGAATGTTGATATGTGATAGTTCAATAGACTGTGAGTTGAAGGCTTGAGTCCGATTTACAGTTACTCAAACATGTAGTTTCCCATAATTCTGGCCAGATTAATTCCTCTATATATCTTTTCAAACAAGTTTTATTATTTTATTAAGCAATTTTGGCCAGCATTCGCATTCAAGTTGTGAACCCCTTCTCTAGTGCTTTTGCAAATATTATAAGATGCCCGGTTTTCACTTAGAGTCTTCTAGTTTGAATGGCAAAAAGGCTGCTTTATGTGGTAGCATATGCAGAATAAAAAAAATAAATAAATACCCCCTCAAGCAGCTGCTTGCCACAGAGGTCTGACAGGAGCCTGTCAGTTTATATGCCAAAGTAGAAGATCTGAGAGGATGGCAGGACCTCAGCAGAAAAACAACACACACAACCATGCCTTACCCGGGGCTCGAACCCAGGTAATCTTATTTTATTCTAGAATTGTTTTTGTTAAATTTTATTATAGGGACAAGTAACATTGCATTCGATTGTTCGATCATTAGATAAAAGACTGCAAGGAACTACTATTACACATTAAGTCTTAAAATATCTTTTCCTCCAAAATGAAATGTAATAGTGTTAGCAACACTGGTGTTCTCAGAAGTATTACAGATTATATCACCGCGCTGTAAAAACGATTAAATATATTATGTTTCTTTTTTTTGGGGGGAGGGGTTGACGAGTTGGAATCATTAGTTGAAATCCAAAAGAAAGGATGTTGCATGTTTGAGTAACTGTTTTCCAGGATTGCTTTAGAAAATTTATGACACTTAATTTTTTAATAAAGCTTTAACTCTGTTCCCATCTATTACAGTTATATGGAATAGGATATAACTCTATCCGATTCTATATAACGGTACCAAAAAATATTCGAATGTGTATGTGTTTTTTTTCAAGTGAGGTGGAGGGGAGAGGGTTGACATGTGATTGTTCAATAGAGTGTGAGTTGAATGCTTAAGTCCGATTTTCAGGTTACACAAATATGCAACTCCATTTCTTGCAGACTCAAACACACCAAAACCACCTACCCCTCATAAAAATACACATACACACACATTAGAATTTTCTTGATTTCCCACTGCATAGGAATACAGTTAAGGCTTCAATTTTTTTTAGTTTAGTAAACATGCAGCATCTTTCCGTTGCATGTGTTTGTGGGTGCTGATATGTTTGAGTCAAAAGAAAGAGATGTTGCATGCTTAAAATTTGGATTTTCAGGACAGCCTTAGAAAATATATATACACTCAGTACTTTGAAACTGATTCCAGAAAATAGTTACAAATAAGTCATATTAACCATTTTCTGGAATAAGCAGTTTAAATGACTAAATGATTTTTCTCATTATAGATAACGAACATATATTTATAGAATACCAATAGCAACATTAAAAAACACACTTATTTACCATAATTCGCACTTATTATAAAACCCTTGAAAACATTAGCAAACTATTTTAAATAAATAAATACACCCTCAAGCAGCTGCTTGCCACAGAGGTCTGACAGGAGCCTGTCAGTTTATATGCCACAGTAGGAGATCTGAGAGGATGGCAGGACCTCAGCAGATAAACGACACACACATCCATGCCTAATCCGGGAC
Source organism: Ryuthela nishihirai (assembly GCA_038380435.1). Classification (NCBI taxonomy): domain Eukaryota; kingdom Metazoa; phylum Arthropoda; class Arachnida; order Araneae; family Heptathelidae; genus Ryuthela; species Ryuthela nishihirai. Next base: position 2,611,924 of record JAWZYU010000055.1, read on the forward strand.
TCGAACCCAGGTCCCTTAGATCAGTAGCCAAGCGTGCTAACCACTCAGCCACGGGAACCACATTTCAAATAACAAAGTTTTTTTATCTCTAGAATGTAAGATTAAACGTTATTTAAATAGTAATGTAAATTTTATTCCATTTTACCTAACAAAGAGAATTTTTGGAAAAATCTTACACATTTGGTCTGTTTGAATCCTTATGCCTGAATGAAGAGAAAAAAAACAATAGCAATAATGGTTGATTTAACATAAATTTGTATGTCAATGCATTACCAAAATATGCAAAGTAATTTAACTAACTAGTATCTTTTAGGTAATAAAACTAGGACTGCTAACTATAAACCATTTACGCGACAGTAATGAAATGCATTCGCACATCCAGCATTTGATATTGGGTCGATCTTATTACCTACATATATGTAAACCTAGCGGGAACATATCTGATGCCAAAAGAATGCGAAGAAGTGCAAGCACAAAGATGTTTCATTTGAAAATTAAGTACAAGCGAAGAATGACCAGATTGACTCCTCCGAGAGTATTTCACTACTGCAAACAGCTTGGATCGAAAGTCAATAAATATATAAATAAATCTGTAAAACACAGTGTACTCGTGTATGCATATTAAAATTTTGTAAAAGCTGTCTCACAGTTTTCAATATACCTATCTTGTGCTTCATTTGCAGTCGTGAAATGCTTAGCAATAGCATTGTAATACAGATTGTTATGTCTGTAGTCGAAGAACACATCGTTATCCTCGTATTTCTAAGAACTCAAAATGTTCTGTACATTTAAACCGCATCTGGCTAAACTATTGCAGCTTTTTTCTGTATAAGATGCTACCATAAAATGCTGCTGATATTATTGTCTAACCTCATCATTACTCGTATAGTCAAACCAAAGAATCAAACCACCTAATATCCAAGATGATGGGTAAGCATCGTTTCTTGGACAATACGTCGCAAGAGTCTGATATATTTGGCAAATACTAAATTATATCAACATACTTCCAAAATACACAAATATTTTTTAAATGGCTTGGAAAAATACTTATTATAAAATTTTTAAAGAAATTCGTAGGTAAAATTCCATAAATATTTTCTGAATGAATATTGTTGAAAGTCCAGATTTTGATCGATATGATTGAGGTAATTAAATAGCCATCGTCACATTATCTCATAAAAAGCATATTTAAGATATTAAAAGAGCTTGAAAATTAGTTCTTCATTCACATAATTCTCTTTAATTTCATAGAGGTCATTAATTTGTTATTATATGAGTTTATAATTGAAATTTTAGCATTGAAAGTATCTTCAGAATGATTTCAAGAATTTCAGGAAACCTTGTGCATTTGCAGAGAGGAGTCGCAATCATCGCATTGGATAACACACATTTGGCACGTGATCTCGCGATGTACCGAGTTGTTTCTTTCGTTTAATGTCATGGAGTCTGCGCAGTAAGTGCAATCGAGTTTATAAAAGTGGTCGGCCATGTTTATGGTTGTGTATACGCCTGATGTGATCGAAAGGTTTGAGGTTGTTGGGGTCTTAGGGCAACAGCTTAAAAGCTGTAGTCCTGGCTTGCTGCTGGCTGGAAGCCTAGCAAGCATTGTCTTGCTTTAGGTGTAAAAGAGAGGGTAGAGTACTGAAAAAAATAGGCCTGTTTTTGAGCTTATTTGTAGGCTATGTCATTTGTCTGCTTACGAAGGCCTAAGTATGTTTAGATTCTGTATCAGAATTAAATGGCCGTAAGGTAAAAGTTTCGTACCAGTTTATTGGTATTGTTTGGAAAGCGGGTATTTGTTTTTAAAGAGTTGTTTAAAAGTTTACTTCCAACGACTACTATGAAACAGGGTATGTTAGAGAGTGCTAGGAGTATGAGAAAGAAGGAGCTGGATTCTACCAGATGCAATGGCGATAATGCTCATGAACCGTCCCTCTTACTGGAAACAAAAGAGTCATCCGGCAGCGTAGCACCAGGTAAGGCTTGGATATTGATCTGTTTATCCTTTTTAGTTCCGTACTGCTGTACATACTGTAATATACAGCGTTCTGTTTATTTTTAGATGTAATGTTTAATGTAATAGAATTTTATGCATCAACTACCAAACTAAACAGCTGTAGAAACCGTTTTTCTCGTATCGACAATCTCTTGTTTATGTTGACTACTTTCAGGAAGGCAGGACTGTCGTATAAACATTGCTGAGTCTGTGTAGTGTTTGACAGTGATCATGTATACCTTGCAAGTGAGAGTTTTACAAGATAGAAATATTCAGTGTTTGTGACAAGAAATAAAAGCTGAGATATACAAATTATTTTTTTACAGTAAATGCTACTTAAGGCTATCAAAATGTTTTGTAAACAAATTTAATGGGAGCAGTTCATAATAAATAATTAACTTCAGAACTAAATGGAAATATTATCTAGTAACAATGACATCTGCTACTGCCTTTGTAATAGAGTTTTCACATGTAAGCCATGTATTTCATTAAATTTTAGTTATTTTAGGGTATTTCTTGGTTACCTTGAAGTACTATTAAATAAACCAATTTAAAAGAAAAGTTGCACTTTCTATTCTCAACACTAAAATGTATCTTCAAGAAGACAATGGTTTGAAATGTAGTCTTCACTGTGTGTTAATAGGAATCCCAAAAATTCGTATTTTGAATTGTCTTTATGATCCAGTCTTTTATAAACACATTTTGATCAAATGAAAAAATTATTAGTTTAACACAATTGTCAATTTTTATTGGACTAAATAATCATCCTGATTTGTGGTTAGTGTTCTTGGCTACTAATCAAAAGAACCCAGCTTCAAGCCAAAACATAAGGCATGGAAGTTTGTGTTGTCTTCCTGCTGCGATCTTACCTTTATTGCAGATCTCTGTGGCATATTAAACTGAGAGGCTCCTTTCAAACCTCTTTGGGAAGCAGCTATATATGAAGGGTATTTTTTTTTAAAGTGCATCCAAATACAGCACTGAGTGTGTCGCAGAATCAAATTAATTTCACAAAGCAGGAGAGAAACCTATACCCGATTGTTCACCTAAATCACAGGTTTAAAATAGTTTGCATGTTAAAATTAAAGTTTCATGTAAAGAATTTAAATGCACACGTTAGATGTTAGATTAAATCCTAAACTCGGAACAATTTTAGACACTTTGAAATGAAACTTGCTTATACACAACAAAAAAACTGCAAGAACATTAAATTATTCAAATCATTTAATGCTGGTAATTTTGAAAACAATTTTATAAAATGTCAGTAGAGATAGTAAAATATGGCAAACAAATTTATAAATCTTTATTTTCAACATTATTCTTTCAGTACTTAAAATTAAAATATCAGGTATTTTAATAGCAACATTGCAGTTTTCGTAGATCTGGAACCATTTTTTTTAAATGCAACATGAAAAAGACATTTTGATGGAATGTTTGACTTCTAGACTCCTGTCAACTACTAGCAACAGAAATATTTTTTCTTTCCTGAAGTATTAAACGAAAACTCTCTCTTCAAATTGCTTTTGTAAAACACACTAAATATGTGATTTGTACTAAAGAAAGGCATATTTGAATATCACATTAGAAAGAATATTTCACTTCGCAAAAGTTTTACTAATAACCTAAAAAATCGTATTACTACTAGCGAAAAAAAGTACACAATGGTTGAATAAAGAATATAATAATACACATCTCTAAGTATTAAATTTTGTTGCTACACAAAAAAAAAAGCAGGAATAGTAGTATCTAAGGCAAATTTTACTAACTACACATATTACTATACAATGAATATATAGTTATACAATGTCATTGTCATCTGATGCTATTTGTTTTAAGAACATACTATTCTTAGCCAACAAATCTTTATTCTGCAGCTTTAAAAACACAAAAACTGATAGCCTCATCAGAGTTGAATAAAGTTGTTAACAAGCATATACTGCTGAAGAATGAACCATTGTTCTGCAATTTAAAAAACCGGAACAAAATAATCTCATTGGTGACAGCCATTTTAACCTGAGCAAACCACTTAACAATGAGCCACATTTTTCAGAAAAACTCCAAAAGAGTCTCTGAAAGAACAAGCTTAAAAGGCAAAAAGTAAATTAGACACTTTGAAAAGTTTTAGCAGTATTGAAACGTCCTGGAAATAAATCTCTTAGAGACAAGCTTAAAAAGCTAGAAAATCATAAACAGTTCACCAGCAATTAAAACTAATATATAAGCCCCAGAACAAATTAATCCCATCAGAGGCAACAAACCTAAAAAGCAAGAAAATCACTATCTAGAACAAATAATCTCATTACAAACATTTTAACCACAGTGTACCACTAAACACTATCCCTTGGCCAAGTGGTTAGCATGCATGACTGCTCAGAGGGACCTGGGTAAGGCATGGATGTTTGTGTTGTCTTTCTGCTGAGGTCTTTCCATCCTCACAGATCTTCTCTATGGTATGTAAACTGACAGCTTCATGTTAGACCTGACAAGCAGCTGCTTCAGAGGGTATGTTTTTTAATACCACTATACAATAAATTGTCATTCTGCACTTTTGAAAGCAAAAAAAAGACAATGTCATCAAAGCAAAGTATTTTTCTCCCACCCACCCCCCGAAAAATAAAGGTATTTATTTGGAAAGCAGTACTGATGCCACTATCCCCCCCCCCCCATAAGTAGTTCCTTAAAGTAGTACAATTTTCTCAATACCTATAAAACCAAAGTACAATTCCAACCACTGGTATTTAAAAACAAGATTTTTTACCCAAAAAAATGTACAAAACACCATAAAATCAAAATGAATATAAAAATACAGTGTAAAAAAATGCCCCAAATTATAAACAAAAAGCGACATTCTGCACTCGAAAAAGACGGGTTAACTCGCCCAATGGGCTAAACAATCACAAAAGCACCCATAATTATAAACAATGAACCACTGTTCAGCATTCAAAAAAGCCCCATGGGTTAAATAACCCAAGGGCTAAAACAAGAATAAAAGCACCCCAAATCGTAATCAAGAACCACCCTTCTATACTCGAACAAAAGCCCCAGGGATTAAATAACCCAATAGGCTAAACGAACACAAAAATGCCCAAAATTGTAAACGGTGAACTGCCGTTCCACACTCGAAAAAGCCCCAGGTCTTAAATAACCCAATGGGCTAAATCAAGAAGAAAAACATCCAAAATCATAAACAACAAACCGTCATTCTGCACTCAAAGCCCCATCAGTTAAATAGCTCAATGGGCTAAAACAAACACAAAAATGCCCAAAATTGTAAATAACAAACTGTCATTTTGCACTTGGAAAAAGCTCCTTAGGTTAACCCAATGCATTAAAAACACCAAAAAAACATGTATCTCACCTAAAAAAACCACATAAAATGAAACTATCCATGCCCAAATCACATTTCTTTTTCTGAACCACTATCCCCAATTAATATTGCACACCACTATCCCCAATTAATATTCATAATCCATTTAAACACAATTAAAGGACCTTTGCTCAGAAATTAAAAATAACTTAAAATTCTCTGTCATTGAGCAATAAAATTTTAAAGCTCATCCTTCAAACTATTTGCATGTTAAAAGATTTTAAATAAAATAAAAATAAATAAATACCCCCTCAAGCAGCTGCTTGCCACAGAGGTCTGACAGGAGCCTGTCAGTTTATATGCCACAGTAGAAGATCTGAGAGGATGGCAGGACCTCAGCAGAAAAACGATACATACATTCATGCCTAATCCGGGGCTCGAACCCAGGTCCCTTAGAACAGTAGCCAAGAGTGCTAACCACTCGGCCACGGGATGGCTGAACAGATAGATACATTGAAATTATTATGAAGATACAGTAAGATATAAGTGATGAGTACACACAATTTGCAATAAAAAGGCAGTACTCAAAATAGAAGGGTCAAAAGGGTCCTAAAATAGCTAATATGGTATTTGATCACCCATTGATGTATCCATATGTTGACAATTCTTCACTTGCTTCTGCTCTGAGAAAAGGGCTTGTAAAGGCCATAGTTTCAAGTCAATAGTTCAGTCAAATGAGACTAGACACATTGGTCCCTTGTGTGGGAGGGGTGGGGATGGCTCAGTCGGTAGTGCGCCAGGCTCGTAATCTGTAGTTCCCAGGTTCGAGTCCCAGCTGGGTCAGCGTTGAGATTTATCTCCGCAAAATTCCCCGCCCTGCCCACAGTCAGTAGGGGACACCGATGGGCTTGGAAAGGCCGCCGTCCGTCGGATGGGACATTAAGCCGTGGCCCCCGTGTGCGGGAGAGACATAACCTGTGCACGTTAAAGAACACGCTCGATGGCCTTGACGGGAGGCTACCACTGTCTCCCAACAGCTGTTCCAGTGGGTCCCCTCCCCCAACCTTCTCTGAGCCTTCGTGGTCCATGTGACCTGGCCATTTAGCCCATGGTGTGCAAAAAGTGCCGCTCAGGGGTAAAACAACCCAACCCAACCCTTGTGTGGGAGACCCTCCCTACCTTGTGAATGTTAAAGAACATGCTTAATAACCATGATAGGAGGTTTCTATCAGCTTCTGAACAGCTCAGTGAATTTCCTTCCCCCTAATTAGCTCTAAGCTCTTAGGTCTTTATTATGTGGAGGCTATGTGCACATTAAAGAACACACAACATAAATAAGGACCTGCGCACATTAAAGAACACACTGGATTCTTAATGCAGAATCCTTCTAGATTTTTGTATAAAAACTGGAAAACCAAGCAAGTTTTGCTGCAGTGGAATATGATAATATACTAAGTGTTCTACCAATTAACTATTCAGTTAATTGTGGCCATAAGCTTTTCCAATGTTATGTCACTCATTGTGCCAATGGTAGAACAACTGGCATGTTATCAGGAAGTCATGCTTTCTTATCCCACTTACAGCAAAACTCAATGTTTTGAGCTAATTGTTCGCGATCCTATGTTTACAGGAAATTATTACCTGTGCTACTTAACTATTCAATACTGGAAAATAAGTTTTTTTTTTACTGTAATGAATAAGACTAGAAATTTACTGAGACTAAATAATGAAAATTTACTATGTTCCAAAATGGACATGACACAAGAGAAACCTTCACTTATAATACTCTGAAAAGTTGTGCAAATTCTAAACAAGAAACAGTGGTAATGGAGACTTCCAGTGTCCATTGGCTGAACAATGTGCTGTTTAAGGTTTTGTATCAAATAATATTAATTTTTTGGAAAGTAAAAAGTAGTTTGCCAAGCAATACTGATTTGTTAATAAAAACGCTTTTGCCTTAAATTCAGTAAAAAAAATTTATTAGATGAAGAAAACTGGAATGAAACAATGTCAATTTTACACTGGTTAATTATTGTTACCTCACAACCTAGATAGAAAGCGTATTTGCTTTTAAACTCCCCTTTAAAGGGGACCCATTTTAGGTTATGCCATTGAATGAAATATGGGGGAAAATGTAATAGATTCAAAATTAGTATTAAAATTGGTATGGGATTGGAACAATTAACTGTTGAATAATGAAACATAATTTGTTTTCATAAGCGAGAAAAAATGAAAGTTTATTTAAAATGTACGATTTTTTTTTTTTGCATATTGTATTTCTTTTTTATAAAGTGATAAGTATAATGTTTTTGAATACTGTCAGCAGCAAAGCTGCTATCCCCTCACAGTATTCCAGTAAGGATAGATGGCGCTGTCTCAGTCACGTCTCAAGAAGAAAAACTTAAAAGGTCATATTCTGAAAATATTCGTTGTCCGACGTGTGGTGCAATGGTTAGTGCGCTCTGGCATGAGTCTGGAGAGATGCAGGTTCAATTCCCGCCATGGCGGCGATGAATTTTTTTCAGAATCTATTAACCCACTGTATTTTTGCTCTTACAAGGTTTCAACTAGGAATTTTTACTAGTGTGTAAAGAAGGCTTAAAACTTTCCATATGTCATTGGAGTATAGAATATATGCAAGAAATGATAGGAATAATATAGAGCCGTGGTTTCTGGACCTCACTGTAGTCCTCAAAGGCAGTAAAGGGTCCCCACAAATCTTTCAAATAGCTTTAATGCAAATTGTACATTTACTGCAATTACATGAGCCTGTTAGGATTTATTTCTTTTGGCTGGAATTATGGCAATACTGGCAACTATGCTGTTCGTGAACTGTGATTGATTGTTGATGACATGAATTTCTGGAACACTCCACAATCTGTCTCCCAATAACTGTACAGTGGGTATTCTCCCCCCAACCTTCTCCAAGCCCTCGGAATCCTTGTGACCTGGGCATTTAGCAATGCAGTTCCCAGGTTCGAGTCCCAGCTGGGTCAGCATTGAGATTTATCTTCGCAAAATTTCCCGCCTTGCCCACGGTCAGTAGGGGACACCGATGGGCTTGGAAAGGCCGCTGTCCGTCGGATGGGACGTTAGGTCATGACCCTGTGTGTGGGAGAGCCACACCCTGTGCACATTAAAGAACACACTGGATGGCCTTGACGGGAGGCTATCATCTGTCTCCCAATAGCTGTTCCAGTGGGTCCCCTCCCCCAACCTTCTCTGAGCCTTTGGGGTCCTTGTGACCTGGCCATTTAGCCCATTGTTTGCAAAGAAATTCCACTCGTATATATATATATAGGTAAAATAACCCTGGGCATTTAGTCCCCCATTATGTGTAAAAAAAAAGTGCTGCTCAGAGGTAAAACAACAACCCTTTTTGTTAGTGAAAACATCTTTTAAAGTTTAGCGATTTCAACCGTTAGAGCGCACTGTTAAAATAATAGGGAGATTTGGAAAGTGCGAATTCTAATATTTCGTCATACCTATACAACCCAAAAATAATTTTTTCATTTATCTCTAAACACAAAAAAGTTTAATATCTACAGTAACAAAGTGTTGAGAACAGTTCTTTTTTTTAAACCGAGCTAAAAATAAAAAAAATGACTGTGGTAATGGAGAATTAATGCCCCCTGTCTTCTCAAGGACATCCATTATTGTAGTTAGTGTTTGGCATATATCTCTCATATCTGTGAAGTATGACCTCAGCTGTCAGTTGGAATCTGTTAATCTGCAGTTTCACTCTGTTGAGTCGGGTTTACCTCTAAGCCATCCTGCGCAGCATATTTTGACAAAACATTTTTTTTTCACTCCCAGGACATTTCAGCAACATGTACAGGTATCAGTGAACTTTATCTTTTACTAACAATGAATACGAACAGCTGATTATTACTAAAGAACGATATGAAATTGCTTTTTGGCTATATCATGTGAGAGGTGTCAAATAGGGGCATAACTACCTTAGCGCAAAAGAAGTGCCTCTGGCCTGTCTCAAGGGGGCTCTTTTTTGAGGAGTCAAATATACCTGTTTATCTACCGTCATTTACACTGGTTTCCATAAATTAAGGAAAATCCCTGTGTTAAGTCAATGGAAAGCTAACTTCAAAGCTCTATAACTTCTAAGTTTTTTTGTTTTGAAAAATGTGATTGCAGATAAAGATCTCAATCAAATAAATCAATATCTCGATTTTCAACAATGTTCGTTCAGTATTTAATAAGTTATAGAAGTTTGAATATTTAGCGATAACAATGCCAGCCACAAAAATTGACTTCAGAAGTTAATTAAAACTTAGTAATGAGTATTTATCAAAGTGTTTAATAAAATAAGTTTGTATTTTAGAACTTTGTGTAAAGAATTTTTTCACCATACTTCAGTTTTGTATAAGTTTCTTTAAGACTTGCATTGCTGTTGCTAAATATTCAACCTTCCATAACTCATTAAATACTGAACGAATATTGTTGAAAATCAAGATGTTGATTTATTTGATTGAGATCTTTATCTGCAATCACATTTTTCAAACGAAAAAACTTATTTAGAAGTTATAGAACTTTGACGTTAGCTCCCCATTCATTTAACATTGGGATTTTCCTTAACTTGTGGAAACTAGTGTATATACTGATGTGACGATTACATTAACACATGTTGCAATTTGATTGCTCTCTTTATAATTAAATTAAATAAATATCCCCTCAAGCAGCTGCTTGCCACAGAGGTCTGACAGGAGCCTGTCAGTTTATATGCTACAGTAGAAGGTCTGTGAGAGGATGGCAGGACCTCAGCAGAAAAACGACACATACATCCATACGTATTTTTATTTTCTGTTTTAAGTTATTTAAAAGGGTACTAAATAGTCTTACATTATTGTTCTCAAAGATTCATAAAAGGTTAAATCCACAGGTGAGTTATTCAACCCTTGTGGATTTTCGTAAATTTCCATTTGAAATATTTGTGCCCATTATGATATAATGGAATAAAATCTATGATTTACTGAAGGGGGGGGGGGGATAATTGACGATATATTTCAATGCTGGAATTAATATCGCTAACCCGGGTCCTGAGCTTCAAAAATGGGTTGGATTGTTTTACCTCTGAGCGGCACTTTTTTGCACACCATGGTCTAAATGGCCAGGTCACATTGACCCCGAAGGCTCGGAGAAGGTTGGGGGAGGGGACTCACCGGAACAGCTGTTGGGAGACAGATGGTAGCCTCCCGTCAAGGCCATCCAGCGTGTTCTTTAACGTGCACAGGGTATGGCTCTCCTGCACACGGAACCACGGCTTAACGTTCCATCCGACGGACGGCGGCCTTTCCAAGCCCATCGGTGTCCCCTACTGACCGTGGGCAGGCCGGGGAATTTTGCGCAGATAAATCTCAACGCTGATCCAGCTGGGACTCGAACCTGGGAACTACAGATTACGAGCCTGGCGCGCTACCGACTGAGCCACCCCCGCCCCTTCAAAAATGAACTTATATGATCCTGAACAATGATTCTTCAGAAGGCTTCAGACCCGTTCCTATCTTTGTGTTTCCCACCACAGTTCTTGGGCTTATTGGTTGTTTCACCTTCCATGTTCGAATATATTCAACTATAAACAGTTGTTCTGGATCAGCCAGTGAGATGTGCCCATTTCCTGAGATAGAGACACCAACAAATCATACCTCTTTCAAGTTGTCTATTATTGGTCACTTTTTAATTTGCACATCTTTCAAACGTCGACGAACTGAATGTTGTCACTGTGTAGCGTTCACACGCTTTTATTTCAATCAAACAAGGAGCGAGGGTTGGCTCAGTCGGTAGCACACCAGGCTAGTAATCTGTAATTTCCACGTTCGAGTCCCAACTGGGCCAGGATTGAGTTTCGTAACCTCTAAACCCTCACTCCAGAAAGGGGACCACCGTCCGTTGGATGGGACATTAAGCCGTGATCCGTGCAAAGAGGAGAGCCATACCCTGCTCACCTTAAAGAACACATGGTTTTAACTGAAGGAACTGTCTCTTAACTGGCTAGTGGGTCCCCCCCCCCTGCCTTCTCTGAGCCCTCAGGACCCTTATGACCTGGCCATTTAGCCCATTGTGTTCTTAAAAGTGCCGCTAAGTAATAAAACAAACCAAGCACTGTTCCTTTAGCGCAGTGGAATGGTCATAATTCAACGGCCACAGAACGTTACAAATACATTAGTTTCCATAAATTGCGAAAGAATCCTATGTTATGACAATGGAAAGCTGGCATCTAAGCTCCAAAATAGTTTAACATATACTAATGGTCGAGTGGTTAGCACGCTTGGCTACTGATCTAAGGGACCTGGGTTCGAGCCCCGGAATTAGGCATGGATGTGTGTGTCTTGTTTTCTGCTGAGGTCCTGCCATCCTCTCAGATCTCCTACTGTGGCATATAAACTGACAGGCTCCTGTCAGACTTCTGTGGCAAGCAGCTGCTTGAAGGGGGTATTTATTTTTATTATTTAAAGCATTAAACTCCGAATTGAGACAATATCTTACATGGATAATTGCTCTCTAAAGTATCTTGCTCGTTTTATTTCAATAAGCATTTAGTGAAGTAATGCATTCGAAACTCTTGCGCTTTAATTATCAGCTCGACATATTACGCGAAGGCTAAATTCTCGTGCCTGACATAAGCCTTATATATATGAAAATTTTATTTCATGTACATATATATATGTTCTCTTCAAGTCAATGTCCCTTTTTTCACCGAGGACAGAATTGGGTTAGCGGAGGGTTGGGTTGTTTTACCTCTGAGCGACACTTTTTTGCACACCATGGGCTAAATGGCCAGGCCACAAGGACCCCGAAGGCTCAGAGAAGGTTGGGGAAGGAGACCCACTGGAGCAGCGTTAGGAGACAGATGGTAGCCTCCCGTCAAGGCCATCCAGCGTATTCTTTAACGTACACAGGGTATGGCTCTCCCGCACACGGGGCCACGGCTTAACGTCCCATCCGACGGACGGCGGCCTTTCCAAGCCCATCGGTGTCCCCTACTGACCGTGGGCAGGGCGGGGAATTTTGCGGAGATAAATCTCAACGCTGACCCAGCTGGGACTCGAACCTGGGAACTACAGATTACGAGCCTGGCGCGCTACCGACTGAGCCACCCCCGCCCCAGGTTAGCGGAGGAAAATAGTTGACTTTGTGCACTATCATTTAAGTGTACATTATTATTCTGGCCCTACCTATTTAGAAACTCACGAGTCGCCACTGACAATAACACCAGTCACAAAAATTATTTGAAAGGTTAATTAAAACTCAGTAATAAGTATTGCATCAAAATGTTTGATAAGTGTGCATTTTGGAAGTTTGTGTAAAGAATTCTTTCGCTATTCATTAGTTTTGTATAAGCTTCTTAAGACTGGCATTGCTGTTGTTAAATATTCGAACTTCCATAACTCACTAAATACTGAACGAATAGTGTTGAAAATCCATATATTGATATGAGATATTTATCTGCTTATCACATTAAAAAAAAACTTAGGAGTTACAGAGTGTCGACGTGAGCCACACATTGACATAATATAGGGTTGTTCTTTAATTTAAGGAAACTAGTGTATTAGAATATATTTTTTAAATTGCCAATAAATTGGAACTGCACTGGTCCGTCGTCGAATCAATCAAATGACTTTTTCTTCAATTTTTCTGTGCCCTGTACCCCACCACGTATTAGTCCATTTTGCAGCAAAAAGTTCTGCCAGGTAAAGTGCTCATCCCAAAGTTGCAAAAGGTTTTCCACCGTGTGTTTAAAGAATATTGTTTCTCTATTAGAGTTTGTAATTTTTTCCCAAAATAATGCCTCTTGTAGCTTTCTTAGGAAACAGAATGAGGGAATTTATGAAGTAATGAAATTCGACTTCGTGAGCGTGGCATCACTGATTAAATGACAGCAGTTGAAACCCATCGATGCACTCGCGTCTGTTCTCTGCCTCCTGGTTGACCGTCTAGGGCTGGATGAGACAACACGCAAGCCACGTGTGCCAAAGCTCAGAGGAGAATGTACGTAGTAAGTGTGTCAAGGATAGGCCGCTTTTCTCTGTAAAGGCACTCGTGCACGGCACACTGGAAAAGTCAGCCCCTCGTGGCTGACTCGCACTTTGATCTATGCTCAGACATATAAAAGTAACAGCTGTCATAATAAATGCATGACTTAGTATTAAGAGTTTGGCTAAATTGACCTTTACCGAAAGAAAACTAACTAGAAAGTGTATTTTCGTACTACATTGGGCTAAACAGGAATAATGCATGTGGAGAGCCATGCTCGAAGTTTTCTTAAATTTAAAAATAAGATTAGAAATCACTGGAGATAGGTTAAAGTTCGCAATCAGATCTCTAAATTTTTATCGATATTCGTTATGAAATCTGGAATAGTTAACACCTAAGAATGATCTCAAAAGGTGAAATGGGAATATTAAGGGTATTGTTTGAGTAATGATTCTGTTTTTTTTTCAGTTAGAAAATTTCTTGTGGGGTATGATAGCATTAGATTTCTAACTACGATAACACTACTGAATGAATAGGGGGCGGGGTGGCTCTGTCGGTAGCGCGCCAGGCTCGTAATCTGTAGTTCCCAGGTTCGAGTCCCAGCTGGGTCAGCGTTGAGATTTATCTCCGCAAATCGTCCATCCGTCGGATGAGACGTTAAGCCGTGGTCCGTGTGCGGGAGAGCCATACCCTGTGCACGTTAAAGAACACGCTGGATTGCCTTGACGGGAGGCTACCATCTGTCTCCCAACAGCTGTTCCAGTGGGTCCCATCCCCCAACTTTCTCTGAGCCTTCGGGGTCCATTGACCTGGCCCTTTAGCCCGTGGCGTGCAAAAAAGTGCCGCTCAGAAATAAAACAACCCACTGAATGAATATTGTTCGAAATCAAGACATGGCGAGATTTGATCTTTATCTTATCTGCAGGTTGTTAAGCCGTAGTTTCGTGTGCACGTTTAAAGAACGTGATAGCCATGAGGTAAGACTGTCATCTGTCTCCTAATAGCCGACCAGTGGGTCCCCTTTCACCAAACTTTTCTGAGCCCTTGTGACCTGGCTATTTAATCCCTTGTGTGGGAAAATTACCACTCAGTTTTAAAACTACCCAACCCTTCAAATGTTTATTGGGACACTTCCATGTTTTGTGACTGTAAAAATCACATTAGAAGATTTGCCGAAAAATGTCACTCGAGATCTGATTCAGATCGTTTGAAATCTCAATTTTTCAGCGATATTCATTTAAAGAGTTAGACGCAGCTGTTAAACTCTGGTCCTTTTTTTAAAAAAGGACTTAGGCCTAAACCCTCTTTTTTTTTATAAACTTCACAAAATCGAAAGAATTTTTAAATAGACTTCTAATATCACGATTAATAAACGAGTTGTTAATTATTTGTATTTTAACTCTTGATGTAAATTCGTACGACTAGAAATACTGCTGTTATGATTATGTCGGCCCATTCAACTCTCTAAATATTAAATGAATACTGTTAATCGAGATTTCGATAAATCTGACGCTTTTATATCTGCTTTTCTATTTCAATTAAAAAATTATTAGGCAGATTAAATTTTTTAATTAATTGAATTATTTTCTATTTCAATTACTGTTTCGTTTTTCCCCTCCACTGGTATTGACTGTTTTGCGAACGCTTATTTGATAGTGTTGGGTTGTTTTACCTCTGAGCAGCACTTTTTTGCACATCATGGGCTAAATGGCCAGGTCACATGGACCCCGAAGGCTCAGAGAAGGTTGGGGGGGGGGGAACCCACTGGAACAGCTATTGGGAGAAAGATGGTAGCCTCCTATCAAGGCCATCCAGCGTGTTCTTTAACGTGCACAGGGTATCTCTCTCGCACTCGGGGTCGTGGCTTAACGTCCCATCCGAAGGACGGCGGCCGTTCCAAGCCCATCGGTGTCCCCTACTGACCGTGGGCAGAGCGGGAAATTTTGCGGAGATAAATCTCAACCCTGACCCAGCAGGGACTCGAACCTGGGAACTACAGATTACGAGCCTGGCGCGCAACCGACTGAGCCACCCCCGCACCCGATAGTGTAGGGGTTCTCAATGTGGTGTACGCGGTAAAATTTTTGGGGTACGCCGTGAGAGCTCAAAAGTCGCTAGATCTAGTAAAAGTTCATTTCACTGATTACCCAGTAAAATATTTATAATTTTATAAGATTTGTTTGTCATTTTTTGTGTTTATCGATATATGTAATTTATGAATACAAAATTTAATGTGTTTTATATGTGTAATATTAATGTTTTAAAATTTAATATTTTTATGTTTTATTCTCGTTGTCATACTATAACTATAGTTTTATCTATCTATACAAGGGGTATGCCAGTTACATACACATTTCCAGGTGGTACGTGAAGCATAAAAGGTTGAGAACCACTGATATGTGTTTTATTTTATTCCCATTGTTATACAATAACTATAGTTTTATCTATCTATATAAGGGGTACGCCAGTTACATACACATTTCCAGGGGGTATATGAAGCATAAAAGGTTGAGAACCACTGATATATATGTTTTATTTTATTCCCATTGTTATACTATAACTATAGTTTTATCTATCTATACAAGGGGTACGCCAGTTACATACACATTTCCAGGAGGTAGTGAAGCATAAAAGGTAGAGATCCACCGATATATATGTTTTATTTTATTCCCATTGTTATACAATAACTATAGTTTTATCTATCTATATAAGGGGTACGCCATTTTTATTTGCACACATTAGGCTAAATGACCTAATAACAAAAGCTGTAGAAGGGGATCCGCTGGCCTCCCATCAGGCCATCCAGGGTATTTAACGTGAACAGGATATGACTTTCCTGCACATGGTGCCACAACGCTCCATCCTCCAGAGCAAATTCCTAGACTAGGTCCCAGCTGGGTCAGCGTTGAGATTTATCTCCTCAAAATTCCCCGCCCTGCCCACGGTCAGTAGGGGACACCGATGGGCTTGGAAAGGCCGCCGTCCGTCGGATGGGACGTTAAGCCATGGCCGCGTGTGCGGGAGAGCCATACCCTGTGCACTTTAAAGAACACGCTGGATGGCCTTGACGGGAGGCTACCATCTGTCTCCCAACAGCTGTTCCAGTGGGTCCTCTCCCTCAACCTTCTCTGAGTCTTCGGGGTTCATGTGACCTGGCCATTTAGCTCATGGTGTGCAAAAAAAGAGCCGCTCAGAGGTAAAACAACCCAACCTAGAGACTAGGTGGCCCTATGTGCAAGAAGCCATATTCTGTGGATGTCAACGAGTATACTGGATGGTCCTGAGGCTTCCATCTGTATAGTGGATCTCCTTCCCATACCAGTTTCTGATCCCTCGCGCGTTGGCAGTTGAGTTTATTATGTGTAACAAATTGCCTCAGAGATAAACGAACTCTTTAGGAGTTCGGTTTTATCTTCTGAATGGCTTTTCTTACGCACTCTTAAGATACATCGTTTCTATTCAAAGTACTAAATTCATAATATATGTTAATGAAGTACGAACAGGGCCGGACCTACCAGGGCGGAGTCAAGTAGGCCATGCCCCCCCCCCCCTTTTTTTAGAATGCTACTAAGGATAATAGAGAGAAAAATATTAAACTTATTTATATTTTATGCATTTTTCAAGGTTTTTTTTTAAAGATGTGTAAAATTGACGAGGAAATGTGATAATGCATTGGAAATCCAGTCTATTGCCTCCTTCCCCCCCTCCTTACATTTTTCCGGCTTGATTTGCATTTCGTTTCCCCTTCGGGTTTTTTTTTTTAGATTCGAGCCTGAATACGAGTAACTTCCAACTGTTTTCTTCCTTTACAGAATGAATAAAATCAGTATGGATTATTCAAATGCCATTCCGAATTCACATCTAACGAAGATGCATGTCTCATTATTTGCATTTTGCTACCCAAATACTTTGTATTGAAGCAGAAAGTAACACCGTATAATAGTTGAAAGTGTAAATGAAATGGTAGTAGTAGGGAAATAGATATTTGGGTGAGGGTTTTGTCTCCAGTGAAAGTTTCCCGTAAAATATCCTATCTTCAAAGTTATGAAGCTTTGAATGTAACTTTCGAATTTATGGAAGGTTATAATTTCGCACTCGATTAGTGCTGAGTATAAATCAGTGTCTCGCAAACTTTTTTACTCTGCGGCACACTGAATCTAATTTTTTTTCCTCGGCACACTGAATCTAATTTTTTTTCCGCGGCACACTGAATCTAATTTTTTTTTTCCCGCGGCACACCTAAAAAGAATTTTTGATGGTTACGTAAAAAGAGGAAAATTGAAGTTTCGTTAAATGCATTTTATTTAAAATAAATATAATAATAAATATAATTAATCATAACTCGGTGTTTGTTTTAAATATTTGTCCATTCCATGGCTTGAAATAATCAAAAATTAATACCAAAATTTGGAAAAAGCTTGATAAATACTTACAAGATCCCAGTTGATAAAATCTGAAAGATTTTTATTAAAGCAAGTCAATATTAAAGCACGTCGATAACACAAGTCAAAATGAATTCTTTGGAATATCTAGTGTCAATTTGAAAATCTCTCGCGGCACACAGTTTGCGAGACACTGGTATAAATAGTCCGGAAACGCTTCAAAATGTCTGATCATTCTGTCTGTGCATTCAGAATGCACTTCCTTTTAACGACACAAGGAAACAGTTTACGCGACAGTGTGATGTATTGGAAACGATGCCGATTGCAATTTAGCTGCAGCTATAGTGAGAGGCATGAAACTAGAGAGTAGGAAAAAATATAAATAGTTTTACGAAATATTGAAAAGCGCTAATAGTCGTTCGGTTCAACGAACTTAGTGGATTTAAATGTAAGTGAATCCTCAAACCGCTGTAAGGTTGGGGGATTTTTTTTTGTGCTGTGCCTATCTTGCGGAAAAATTGCGTGTTTTATTATTTCATAAATCTTCGTAACCGAACCCAAGTTAAGGAAACTTTTCCCTTCCATGGGGAATTTTATTCACCGGTGAGAGCCGTCCCATGGCCGAGTGGTTAGCGCGCTTGGCTACTGATTTAAGTGACCTGGGTTCGAGCCCCGGGTAAGGCATGGCTATTTGTGTCGTTTTTCTGCTGAGGGCCTGCCATCCTCACAGACCTACTATGGCATATAAACTGACAGGCTCCTGTCAGACCTTTGTGACAAGCAGCTGCTTGGGGGGGGGGGGGTGTATTTATTTATTTTTTATTTATGTACACGAGAAAAAACAGCAAACTTCTACAGTGCATAGACACAAAAATTAGGATTTTTTGTGGGTTATGCCAATTTAAAATTCAAATTAGATTTTCCATAAATTCTTTTATGGTAAAATGGTACTGGACATTAAGGTCTCAATCAAATTTTCGATTTTTAACATTCATTTAATATTTAAAACTCTGGAAGTTTGTGAATATCTCAATACCCAATGGGGAAACTGCTGTCCTTAAATCTGTGGTCCCGTGTGCTGGAGATCCATACCCTGTGCATTGAAGAACACGTTAGATGGCCTTAATGAGAGGCTACCATCTGTCGCGTAACAGCTGTACAGTGGGTTTCCTTCCCCCAACCTTCCCTGAGCCCTTGGGGCGGTACTTTTTTTTGCACACATTAGGCTAAATGGTCAGGTCACAAGGGCCCCGAAGGCTCGGGGAAGGTTGGGTCAAGGGGACCCACTGAGCATGCTGTTGCGCGACAGATGGTAGCATCCCGTTAAAGCCAGCCAGCGTGTTCTTTAATGTGCACAGGGTATGTTAAAACAACCCATCCAATGGGAAACATCTGATTGAAGGGTAATGTACTTTTTTCATAAGCAGTGTATGTTCTTTCACAGTTTGATGACAAAGAGGGAAAAGTTCATTTTTGAAAACGAGCTGAAACTTGAAAAAAATTATTTTTATCGAATTTATGCTGAATAATGGTAAACAAAATCAGACATCTTAAAATTCATGGTACGATAAATTTAATTGTTGGTTATATTCAAACGACTTAATGTTTAATTTTTATTATTATTTAGAGGTGGTAAGGAAAGTTTTAAGTTATGTCAGTGGCGCCGTGTGCGGGAGAGCCATACCCTGAGCACTTTAAAGAGCACGCTGGATGGCCTTGACGGGAGGCTTCCATTTGTCTCCTAACAGCTGTCCAGTGGGTTCCTTTCTTCGCTTTCGGGGTTCTTGTGACCTGGCCATTTAGTCCATAGTGTAAAAAAAATTGCCGCTCAGAGGTTGCATTACAGGATTTTAAATTCCCTTTGCAAGAGGTAAAAACTATAGTGCATTGATTTTGTGTAGATTTACGAGCCCCCTAACGAAAGTTATTTTTATTTATAATTTAAATGAGTTGAGTAAAAGAAATTGAGAAAAATGTATATTTCGCTAACTGATCTGTAAAGAAAGGATTAACAAAAATACTTTTCTACTTGACTGCATTTAATTTTTTTCACCAAATCTTGTTTGTCGTAAAAAAAAAGTATAAACAAAACCTTAAATCTTCTGTTTCAGTGGATATTTTCTTCAGATGTAATATAGTGATTTATCTCCATAAATCACCAAATTCCTTTGTGTGTGTGGGGGGGGGGGGGAGGCGCTCAGTCGGTAGCGCGTCAGGCTCGTAATCTGTAGTTCCCAGGTTCGAGTCCCAGCTGGGTCAGCGTTGAGATTTATCTCCGCAAAATTCCCCGCCCTGCCCACGGTCAGTAGGGGACACCGATGGGCTTGAAAAGGCCGCCGTCCGTCGGATGGGACGTTAAGCCGTGGCCCCGTGTGCGGGTGAGCAATACCCTATGCACGTTAAAGAACACGCTGGATGACCTTGACGTGAGGCTACCATCTGTCTCCCAACAGCTGTTCCAGTGGGTCCCATCCCCCAACCTTCTCTGAGCCTTCGGGGTCCTTGTGGCCTGGCCATTTAGCCCATGGTGTGCAAAAAAGTGCCGCTCAGAGGTAAAACAATCCAATCCAAGCCTTCGGGGTCCATGTGACCTGGCCATTTAGCCCATGGTGTGCAAAAAAGTGCCGCTCAGAGGTAAAACAACCCAACCCAACCTGGCCATTTAGCCCATTGTGTGCAAAAAAGTGCCGCTCAGAGGTAAAAGAAACCAAATCCTTTGTGGGGTGAAATCAACAAATGTGTATTAATGAGAAATATTGAACATTCACGTGGTATCCCAAGTTGCGCTAATGTCTGAAGCCGTGGTACTGTTAAGGCCAGGCCCTGTACACCGGTCGTGCTCTTTCTCCTCAAAATCCCACGTGACCACCATTTATAGTAAGTTACCTCCTTCAAGGTCGCCTGCGTAAGCAAGGTACCCCATTTTTCATGCTACGTAAGAGCAACATTCGCTCTAATGTCGAGGGTGGTACTAAGCATTTCGTTGTGGCAGCGGAGCTGAAATATAATGGATCATTTCATCAGATCTCTGAATTGTATTAAAAGAGAATGAATATTTTCATATGAAATTACAAAAGAATACAATGATAGAAATAGGGGCGGGGGTGGCTCAGTCGGTAGCGCGCCAGGCTCGTAATCTGTAGTTCCCAGATTCGAGTCCTAGCTGGGTCAACGTTGAGATTTGTCTCCGCAAAATTCCCTGCCCTGCCCACGGTCAGTAGGGGACACCGATGGGCTTGGAAAGACCGCCGTCCGTCGGATGGGACGTTAAGCCGTGGCCCCGTGTGCGGGAGAGCCATACCCTGTGCACGTTAAAGAACACGCTGGATGGCCTTGACGGGAGGCTACCATCTGTCTCCTAACAGCTGTTCCAGTGGGTCCCCTCCCCCAACCTTCTCTGAGCCTACGGGGTTCATGTGACCTGGCAATTTAGCCCATGGTGTGCAAAAAAGTGCCGCTCAGAGGTAAAACAACCCAACCCAATGATAGAAATATAAAACAAAGTAAGTAAAAAGTATCACCTAATGTTAGTAGAATCAAGGGGTATAAAAGCCCGTGCTCTGATATTTTATATTTAACAAATTTTTGGATGATTGTGCAAGTACGTATGATCTTTAATACGAAAATAGCGTACAAAGAAACTATATTACATACAATATGTTAACTGAATTAAACTGATGTGTCATTTGCTATCAGTCTTTGTGTTTTGCCAGGCGTAGATTTAACCCCCTTTTTCGGAACGAGTACATTAATGCATTGATAGATCTATGTATAGGTTTTTGACCCTAAAGATAGGTTGGCAAACTTGTATAGCTGGCAACTCTCTTGGGGTGTAATATAGTGCACTGTGATAGTTTTTTCCAGATACATTGCCAAGTTCCTTAGTGTGTATCACTCCGACTGTCCCTTGTAAGAAACCTACTGAATCAACAATTTATACGGCACCAGCTGAATATATCTTATGCTGCATGTGTTATATATATTATGGGTGAAGTACAGGTATATGACGTAAATCAGACATAGACAACCTTTTCTCATTGGCGAGTAGGATGAGAATTTTTCAGACTGCCATGGATCAATCAATCAGTTTTATTTCATCATCATGTACAATTTATAACATAGAAAAATATGAATGAACCCATAAAACACATGGTTTGCCTCGGCCACTAAAGGAAATTAATACAAAAATCAATAACAACTTACTCACTATGTGGATTACAAACAATATGTCATTTTTCTGATATATGTACAATAGATTTTTACTTTACACTTGGGGGGCGGGGGTGGCTCAGTCGGTAGCGCGCCAGGCTCGTAATCTGTACTTCCCAGATTCGAGTCCCAGTTGGGTCAGCGTGGAGATTTATCTCCGCAAAATTCCCCGCCCTGCCCACGGTCAGTAGGGGACACCGATGGGCTTGGAAAGGCCGCCGTCCATCGGATGGGACGTTAAGCCGTGGCCCCGTGTGCGGGAGAGCCATACCCTGTGCACGTTAAAGAACATACTGGATGGCCTTGACGGGAGGTTATCTGTCTCCCAACAGCTGTTCCAGTGGGTCCCCTCCCCCAACCTTCTCTGAGCCTTCGGGGTCCATGTGACCTGGCCATTTAGCCCATGGTGTGCAAAAAAGTGCCACTCAGAGGTAAAACAACCCAACTTTACACTTGACTATTTAACATAGGTGCAACATATATCAAAGAAAAGATAAAGCTTTTTATATTCTGTTTGAACATATTAAAATATTTTTTTCACTTCTAATTTCAAGAGAACCTTAGTTGTTGCATTAAACAACTAAGTCCTACGTTCAGTGCACTGAGTAGACAATATGCATTTACAATTAAGGTAATTATATTCATTATAAACCTAAACAATTTTTTTTCACATATAAATAAAAAGTACCCCCCCCCCCCCCTCAAGCAGCTGCTTGCCCAGAGGTCTGACAGAAGTCTGTCAGTTTATGCGCCGTAGAAGGTCTGTGAGGATGGCGGGACCTCAGCAGAAAAACGGCAGAAACATCTATGCCTTATCCCGGGCTTGAACCTAGTTCCCTTTGATCAGTAGTCAAGCGCGCTAACCACTCGAGTACCTATTTATTACAAAAAAGGAAAGTACTTTTGTATTTTAATTTAAAAACTATTATTTTGTAAATAAAATTAGGATTAAATATATAAGAAATTTAAAGTAAGCAGCATAATTAAATAGAAATGAAACTCATTTTAACGGAAATTAACATCGTCTCGAGACACAAATACCACTAATTGAGAGTTGTGTCAGAAACATCGGTACTTTATCAAGTGCCAAAGAAAAATATTTAAATTTCTATGCAAGTTCGTTTTAGTTAGTTAAGTTCAATTTAGGCTACTGCATGCTATAAAACACTTTCAAGAACAGTATAAAGGTAAATTGGGAAAGAAAAAAAATCTACGAAGTATTTCAATATAAAAAAAATACCCCCTCAAGCAGCTGCTTGCCACAGAGGTCTGACAGGAGCCTGTCAGTTTATTTATCACAGTAGGTCTGTGAGGATGGCAGGACCTCAGCAGAAAAACGACACATACATCAATGCCTTATCCGGGGCTCGAACCCAGGTCCCTTAGATCAGTAGCTAAGCGCGCTAACCACTCTGCCATGGGACGGCAATAAGAGATAAAAAAAAATTAATAATTTGCATCTCATTGTCCGTGACATGTGAAACTTCTATAAAGAGCTAGACATTCTAATGCTTCAGCAAAGATATGTTCTTCTATATGTTGAATATTGCTCAATTTGTTCCTTCTATCGATTTTTGATTTTTCGACCCCCAAAAAATTGTTTGTTCAATATTTTTCATTTCGCGTAGTAATTTTTTTAAAATCAAAAATTTTTACATGAAATTTTAAGTGTTGTGTAAAATTTAAAAAAAATCTAGGAGTAGCCAACTCAACGAAACGGTATTCTTAAAGAGCCAAGGAAAAATTCTCTGCTTGAAAACGAGAAACACATTTCTAATGAATTGAGAAATGAAACAGTATTTTTTAATGAGAAAAAATTATAAATTGACAAAATTGTGTAGTTATGCACTTAAAAAAGTTTGGTTGGGTCGTTTTTACCTCTGAGCGGCATTTTTTTGTACACAATGGGCTAAATGGTCAGGTCACAAGGACCCCGAAGGCTCGGAGATGGTTGGGGGAGGGGACCCACTAGAACAGCTGTTAGAAGACAGATTGTAGCCTCCCGTCAAGGCCATCCAGTGTGTTCTCTAACGTGCACAGGATATGGCTCTCTCCCAAACGCGGGCCTACGGCTTAACGTCCCATCCGACGGACGGCGGCCTTTACCAAGCCCATCGGTGTCCCCTACTGACCGTGGCGGGGAGTTTTGCGGAGATAAATCTCAACGCTGAGCCAGCTGGGACTCGAACCTGGGAACTGCAGATTACGAGCCTGGCGCGCTACCGACTGAGCCACCTCCGCCCCTAAAAAAAATTTTGTGAAGAAATGAGCCAGATTCGGGATTTAAGGGCAGTAAACCTCTGTGGGAAGCAGCTGCTTGAGGATGTTTTTAAGTTCTTTTGCAATGAGCCGCGAGTTGCCGAAGTTCGCAGTGAATACGAGGAGATTGGCTTATTCAGGGGTCCCTAACTTTTCATTGGATAGTCAGAATTCTCATTATAAATAAAAAGCACTTTCAGGTTGATGCATATGAACCACCCTGAGCGAACAACCGGAAATATCTTTGCAATTTCTTCCACGTGAATGAGAAAAATTAGTGAATTTATTAAAATTGGTGTTTTTTAAAACTTGTTTGTTATAAAACACTGATATAATTTTTGTCAGCACTAAAGTCCTCTCTATCACGATCGTTCACCTCTCGCGATACTAATTGTGATACATGAAGAGTCAAAAAGCAATCCGGGGCGGGGGTGGCTCAGTCGATAGCGCGCCAGGCTCGTAATCTGTAGTTCCCAGGTTCGAGTCCTAGCTGGGTCAGCGTTGAGATTTATCTCCGCAAAATTCCCCGCCCTGCCCACGGTCAGTAGGGGACACCGATGGGCTTGGTAAAGGCCGCCGTCCGTCGGATGCGACGTTAAGCCGTGGCCCCGTGTGCGGGAGAGCCATACCCTGTGCACGTTAAAGAACACGCTGGATGGCCTTGACGGGAGGCTACCATCTGTCTCCTAACAGCTGTTCCAGTGGATACCCTCCCCCAACCTTCTCTGAGCCTTCGGGGTCCATGTGACCTGACCATTTAGCCCATGGTGTGCAAAAAAGTGCCGCTCAGAGGTAAAACAACCCAACCCAAAAAGCAATCCACTAAACAACATGCACCCATCCTATTCAAATTCTTGGATGTACCACTCATAGATGCAGTCTGAACTCGCTAAATATTACATATTCTAAACGTATAAGTGCATAACTTTTAGTGTACATTTTGCATTAAAGGGAACTTGCACGACAATTATATAAGGCTAATCATGTGCAGCTAACCCTCGCGTCCATATTATTGCGGAGTCAGTTAATTACGAGTTGCGTAACTGGGGCAGGCTTTATCTGGGGTCACGTGCTTGCGCAGTGTCAGAGTTTGGGTCACGGAGTCAGTCTCCGGATCGTAAGATGAGAGCGTCGTAAGGCCGGAAATGTTAGAAAGCCAGACAACGTGATACCTGTTGCTCTAGGTGTGGTGGTCTGCGTGAAAAGTAGGTCGGGTGAATGACCAAACTCTCACCCTGGTTCCAGAACTCCCTAGATAGGGTGGCTCCAGCTATAGTGAGCTTGCGCAGAGGCAGGCTTGTCTTCCCCTTCAGTCACCGGAAAGGAAGTTTCGTACTTGCGCTGTGGGAAAAAAGATAAAACGCTTCACGTGCAGAGCGAGAAAGTCTTTCCTTTGTTAACCCAACTGCAGACGCGTACAAAGGGTTTTGCGTAGCCTCGTTCTTGGCGAGGTTATTGTTCAGTTTCGTAATAGCTCGCCGAAGTAGGTGAAAAGTTATTGAATACGTTTCTGTGCAGAATAACATTTGGTTGATTTCGAACTAATGGAAATACACTCTGATGTAACATCCTCGAAATAAGCCCGCCTTCCGATAAAGCTTCCGATAAAGTTATTAAAAGATTGCTCATGCAATAAAATAGAGAAGGGAAGTATCTCTATTTAAACGGACAGCAGGGACATAGAGGGGTGCTGAAGGGTCCGAATTCCCTTCCCCCCCCCGAAAATCCGTCCGTCTTATACGAAATCTCAAATTTTTCTACCTGCTTTGAAATCCCAAACAGGCATCTTTGCAGAATTTTATTTTAATCCCATAATATATACCCGACACTAAAAATAGATTTAAAAATAACTATAAAATTTTATTTCGTATAGAATATCATTTTAACCTTTCTTATCCAGTGGAATATTTTAGCAATCCCCCCACCCAAAAAAACCCCAACTAAATCCTGGGTACGTGCCGGATAGACAGCCCCAACCAGGCCCCAGATCTAGAAAAATGTAGGGGGGCGGGGGGGGGGGGGCAGAATGACAACAGGCTGGATTTCCATTGCAGTGTAACATACGTTTTAAAGGGTTTTTTTTTAATACGTGAAATGTGCACAAGTTTAATCATCTTTGGCCTACATTAAAAAGTTAAATGTTATTAACTGTCAATGTAATTAAACTGTTCAACATTTGCTTTGTTACCTTCTGGTTCCCACAAAGTATCTGCTGTTTAGGTTTTTTTTTTAAATATTTGTTTTCACATTTTTGTCTATGTTTTCTTAGACATTCAACTTCTTTATTTTAAGAAATAAATGAAAATATTTTTTTTTTGATAAGATAAATTTGCTCCCAGTGGCATACCTAGAAATTTCTAATATTTTTTTTGACACAGAATCTCAGATTTCTTTTTGGGGAGATTATATTGAAGCCTTCAAGCAATTGTGTATTGGAAGGGGGGGGGGGTGATAAGCCATCAACCTTGGGTAGGCAGATGCTTGCCACATAGGTGTGACAAGAACCTCTAATTAAGATACACGATAGAGGAAGTCTGTGAAAAGAGAGACCTAAGCAGAAACACATGAAAAGAAGCATCGAAGAATTATAATAATATAATTATAATATATTATAATATTTATATATTACTCTAACCTAAGCCCCTTTGAATGAGAGCTAAGCATATTAATCGCTCGTTTACCAGAATATCATTCACATTTTCCATTAGTTTGAAATTCCACTGTATTAGGATAAAGGTGGAAAATGATACAACTTTAAACACATTGTTAACAATCCATATATGCAAGAAAGTTCATATTTATCTGGTAGAGTATGGTAGTCAAAGGGTTAACACCGATTTTTCTTCTCCTCCTGGGGCAAGGGGGGAGGGGTGAAATTCACCTTTTTTGTTTTTAAGAACTATGCATTACTTGTTAGCCAGAGGAGACTTTCTAATTGTGATTAACTCCCCCACCACCACACACACCACCATTGGGTTTCCATTGGGAAGTTTGCTTGTACAAATTTAGGTTGGGTTGTTTTACCTCTGAGCAGCACTTTTTTGCACACCATGGGCTAAATGGCCAGGTCACATGGACCCCGAAGGCTCAGAGAAGGTTGGGGGGGGACCCACTGGAACAACTGTTGGGAGACAGATGGTAGCCTCCCGTCAAGGCCATCCAGCGTGTTCTGTAACGTGCACAGGGTATGTCTCTCCCACACATGGGGCCACAGCTTAACGTCCCATCCGACGGATGGCAGCCTTTCCAAGCCCATCGGTGTCCCCTACTGACCGTGGGCAGGGCAGGGAATTTTGCGGAGATAAATCTCAACGCTGACCCAGCTGGGACTTGAACCTGGGAACTACAGATTACGAGCCTGGCGCGCTACCGACTGAACCACCCCCGCCCCCACAAATTTAGGCAATCTAGCTTTTAGTAGAATTAGCATTATTCAGAATCCCTAATAGATCTTGTGTTTATATTTCATGTTCATTATTTGGGAAAATGATTTTTTTTTAATAAAACAAGTTTTCAAGACTCTGAGTTTCCAATAATGATATAATTAAAAATCTGCTCTTTCAATTTTAAAGTGGCTATGTAGTTCAGTTTTAGCAGGCATCAAAAGGCTTTGAAAAAATATTTCTTGTTGAATAATTTGTTGCAAATTGTTTTTCTAATGTCATCCAGCTTTTTTAAGATGTGGAGAAATGGCCAATTCAGTTTTAAATACTTTTGAAGCCTCTGATGCCAACAAATTGTGAAGCTTTTTTAGTTAATTTTTTGATATAACAAACTCAAAGGAGATTGTTTTTATTGAGGCCCACTCATTAAGGTGTATGCTGAAGGGGACTGTCCCAGTGGTCAAGCAGTTCACGTGTTGGCACTGATTAAGGAACCCAGGTTCAAGCCCTGGATAAAACATGGTTGCTCCTTTCCTTGTGTTGTCTTTTTGCTGAAGTCTCTTCTTCGTAGGTTTTCTCTATGGTGATTGTACTGACAGGCTGCTGTCAGGCCTCTGTGGCACCTCTGTGGGGTGGATGAAGTTTTAAATATTGTATTGTGATATCTGTTTACTGTAAAACTACAGATATCTCTGTCTGTATTCCAAATTCCAGTTATTTAATCCACAGATTTCTTATGAATCTTTTACAAGTCTTTGAATAATATTCTACTGCTAGAATTTCCCATTTAATTCAATAGGTCTCTAAAGAGGAAAAAGGAGTGGTTTTAACTTGGGTTTATCATAGGCATATACTTGAATTTTTAATACATCATGGAGTGACTAAGTGTAAATCTGCAGGAGAAATGTAGGACAGGCTCATAATCTGATTCTTCCTTGTTCGAGTCCCACTATGTCTGTCTTGAGTGGTAAGAAAATATACACCAATAGGCTTAGAAAGGCTGCTGTTTGTCAGATCAAACATTAAACAATGTGCAGAAGAGCCATATGCTATAGACTTTTAAAGCTTTGACAACTGATGTTAACTAAAAATGTAAATGTATTGGTAAATTCATAGTTCTCAGAGGGTTCAGGAACATGTTGGATTGCTTTGATTGGATGCTTCTATTTGTTTTGCATTACCTTCCCCTGCCAGCTCTGAACCCTTGGTGACTTTGTGGCCTGACCATTTAGACCATGGTTAATTCAAAAGTGTGACTCATCAGTGAAACAATTCAATCTGATTGAAGCTTTTTCTGTGCTATCAATTGGCTTAAGTTTTTCAAATTTTGTCAACTACTTCTGTATAGCCTAATATTTTGGGGATTCATTGGAAACAATGCGAAAAAGAGATATGGCAAAGAATCGAGGGAAATTTCTGAATCACCCTACTATGGTACAGAGTGGCCCCACCCATCCCACCAAATATTTTAATTATATTTTTGCTTTTACTTTCTTTTTGAACTTAGAACCTATATAAAAAGCAACATGTTTATCTATACACCCATTTGTTTATTTTTGTATTTTACAAAGATTTTTTGTTGTCGTAATCATTGTGGCATTTGTTACTTTTGTGTTCTGATTTTAACCAACTGGACAGTTGGTTAAAAACCTTACCAAGCTTTGAGCTCTTGGGGTTCTTGTGACCTGGCCATTTGGTTCTGGCTGTGCATAAAAGTGTCTTGGAGGTAGAACAGCCCAACCTGAATGAAAAATTTTCTGTGCTAATAGGTATAGGATTTGCAAATTTGCCTAACTGATTGCCATATAATGTAGTATTTTAGCATGTGACAAAGCACAGATATAAAACAAAAATATTCAAGTAAGGTGCCTGTAATGAATATTGTTTCATTTTCCTGTATTACAGGGGTGAGGATGCTCAGTCAAAAGTGCACAAGGCCTGTAATCTAAGATTCCCAGGTTTGAGTCCTAACTTTGCTGGCATTGATATTTACCTCTGCTAATCCTCACCCTATCCTTGGTCAGAAAAGGGATACTGATGGGCTTGGAAAGGCTTTCATCTATTGGGTGGGATGTTAAGCAGTGCTACCATGTGCAGGAGAACCACACCCTGTGCATGTTAAAGAATATGCTGGATGACCTTGATAGAAAGCTTTCATCTCCTAAAAAGCTGTCTTATAGGTCCCCTTCCCCCAACCTTCTCTGAGCCCTCGAAGTCTTTGGGACCTGGTCATTTAGCCCATTGTGTGCAAAAAAGTGCCACTCTCAGGGGTAAATCAACCCAAATCCTGTACCTCAGAGAATCTATTTTCACTACCTGGCTTATCATTCTATATTTAGAAATAATGGTTCCAGTAATGTTTTTCTTGCCATATTATTTTTAAACAATTGCATGCATAAACAATGAATAAACTTTCAATAGTAGCCTTGTGCATGCTTTCTCAATTAACTCTTCTCAGAACTTGAAAATTTATATGCTTGCGAATATGGAAAATATGTTGAAAATTAAATATGTGAAGATGTCAGTAATGTTTAAAAAGGGGCTTGAACCCGCATCTCTCCTGAAACACACCAGAGTATTCTTACCGATTGAACTACTGCCGGCTCAACTTTTTCCCATTAATTTAAGACTCTGGCATGTTTCTGGAGAGATGCGGGTTCAAGTCCCATATGTCTGCGAAATATTTTCCACAAAATATTTATTGATATATTGACATTAAAATGTCACTCAGGTAAGACTGTGATTGTAACCTATGTTTAAAATTTTTTTTAATGTTATTTTTGATATGAAATGAGAGTTTGAAGAAATAATTAGTTCTTTATTTAATGCAAATTTATCAATATGATGTTTAGAAAGGAGAACTGTAGGAAAATTTATGTACATGATTATTATTTTATAAAAAACTTCTTTGTGTGTAGAAGCACCAGCCAGTTGTCATGATAACACCAGCGAAGCAGCCGATCCCTTAACCCCAAAACCTCAGCGCCGTCGAAGAAGAAAGAAACGAGCAGGATCTAGTTTGGCCTTAAGCAATTTTGTTGGTAGGTACACAATTTTTTATTTTAAGAAATATGATTACAATGAAGACTATGCTATTTGATTACTCTAGATAGCCCACTGCAATATATAAAATTCTATTCGTATACTGATATTTTAAATTCTTTGGATAAGGCTTAGTTTTATCTGATACTTTTAATACCTTTAAAGATTTTTTTTTAATTGTAATATATACTAGTGGCCATTTTATGGAGTACAGTTCCGTGTTAGGTCAATAGTAACTCATATAGAGAACTCGGTAAATTCGTAAACTTTTTATATTAAATAAAGGGACTGAAGATAATTTAAAGACTTAGTCAAATCTATTTGTCTCTATTTTCAACAATATTTGTTTGGTATTTAGAGAATTACAGAAATTGGAATATTTAACAGCAGTAATGTCAGTTTAAATAATTGCTTTGAAAGATTAATAAAAACAAAATGAATGCAATAACCTTTTTTATTAAATTTTACTGACATGTATAAGAGTATTTAGCAAGAGCAGGCTGACTTGATAAATGTTTCAGCTGCCATAACTCTTTAAATACTGAATCCATACTGTTCGAAATTGAGATTTAAATAAATTTGAGATCTTTTAATTATTTTCAATCAGTTTTTTTCTTGTAAAAAAAGACTTCTTAAAGTTGCTGAATTCTACATTTGAGTTACTATTTACCTAATAAAGTGGCTGCTGACTGTTTATAAGCAAATGAATACATTATGCAGTATATAAAGAAATATATATATATGGATAAATAGCATAGCAAGCAAATGAATGGTAGTTTTTATTTTACATACCTACACATAACCTGAGATAATTTTTGTAGCAGCCAACTCAATGATAAAAATGAATAATTTTAAAAAATGGTATTAATATCAAATAAATAATGGATGCTGTAGAAAGTTAACATGCAAGGCAAATGCAGTTGAAAATAATTTCTGGAGAAGAATGTGTGGATTATATGTATCAAAAAGATTATTTTTACTGCTGTCTAAAAATGCTTTCCATTTCAGATTTATATAAGTTGACAGATGAAGTTTTAGGAGAAGGTGCTTATGCTACTGTAAGAACTTGCATCAGTGTGTATACAGGAAAGGAGTATGCTGTAAAAGTAAGTTTCTTCAGATATTTAAACTCTTTTAATTTAATTATTTTGCATATTTTTAAATACAGAATACAAAATTTAACTGCTTGAAATTTCTCTGAAAGTTTTTTCTCTTTAGCCATCATCAGGGAAAATGCTGTATTTTCAGTAATGGGCTTAAAAAGTGTTACTTGTGTAATGCTACCAGAAAAGATGATGGTGATTCAATGATCATTCAATTTTTTTTCCTGAGAGTTTTGCATTTTTTAATGCCTTCCCAATCTTGTTTATTTTTTTTTATAAACATTTTCTTGTTTCTCTTAACAAGTTAATGCATGCTATTATATTTATCTTGTAGGTTACTTCATTTTAATTGTATATATTTGATCTTTTTGTTATAAATTGGGTGTAATTTTTTTTAAATCTTTTTATTTGTTGTAAGTGTAATATTTAATATTGATTCTTTTAAGTTTTTCAAGCCAGTCCTTTTTATCCATTTTTGTAGTGCATTTTTTATGGTTATGGCAAGTTTTCTTTAAGCATTGCTTCCATATTTTGTTTTGTAATTCTCTTTTTAATATCTGTATTTGGTATTTTCATAAGAAGCTCATTTGCCAAATTTTTATTCTATCTGTGATTTAGTAATAGTCAAGAAATTTTCCAATATTAGTTTTTTGTAGCTTATTATTTTTATCCCATTATTTTCATATTTATGTTTAAAAAAAATTAGGCTGTCTTTTTTTTTATTACCATTGATAATTTAAGGGGATTATTTTCATTTTCCAATTTGTTT
Organism: Ryuthela nishihirai; assembly: GCA_038380435.1. Taxonomy (NCBI): domain Eukaryota; kingdom Metazoa; phylum Arthropoda; class Arachnida; order Araneae; family Heptathelidae; genus Ryuthela; species Ryuthela nishihirai. Next base: position 2,644,363 of record JAWZYU010000055.1, read on the forward strand.
AGTATATGTTTATTTCAGCAGCCACACAATTCTTACCTAACATAACGACCTTTTAATCTATCTAGGTTTCAATCAAGACAAAACTTAGGTTTTCATTTTAGGATTTTTTAAAACCTTAGCAAATATGTATTTTGAATTGCATAATAAGAAGGGCCATAATAACTTGTATTAGTTTTAAATGTGATTATTAATATTCAGTGTAGTTATTCCTTATAATTAAGCAAATTTTTATAGATTTTTGATCAAAGTAGAACATTGTTTTTGTGCAACCATTGATTACTTTTTCAACATTATGAAGCTCCTGAATGCACTTAGCTTGGATTAAATTCAATACATTGCAAAGTTATATTTCTAGTGCATCTTAACTAAGAGGCATTAACTGGTGATTTTTCTTAACAATATATATGTGGTTGAAATTATTACTATTAATAGATATTGATGTATATTATATTAATTTGCAACACTGATACAAGTTTTAATAAGCACAAAATTTACTGTATATCATAAAAATTCTAAGTTTTCAGATTGACATTAATCAGATATTTATCACTGTGATGCATCTAGCTTCTAGATTTTGCCATTTACAAAATAGCTGACATTAAGTTAAGTGAATTGTTGATTAAAGTTAAACAGTATTTGTGCAACCATTAGTTAACCATTTATTAACAACATTATATTGTCTTTAAACTTAAAGACATAATATATGTGGTAAATGACTCAATATAGCAAGCTTTTATTTTGCATAAAACTCAGATAAGTCCTCAAACAAATAAAGTTGAATTAAAAATACATTGCTGTTCATAATTTAAGGAAGTTGAACAAAAATGCGAATACCCGAAGAAATCCTTTTCAGAATGCAACAAAGTTTCAGAGGGTATTTAATATCACATATATTAATATTTACATTTATAATGAAAAATATATCAGAATATGTGTCCAATTATAAAATCAAATTTCCAATCAAAGAATACATTGGAAAATTTTTCCAATTATGAAAACTTATACATCACCACAGATATTGAAGTTAATGTTACTTAGTAAGGAGTATTATATCCTAATAGATCCTAATAATATCCTAATAGATTGTATCTGAATAATAATACAGCTTGCACGATGAACTCACACTCTTCTGTTTTATTATCCAGCAGTGCAGAGGACAGTAAATCCCAGTCCTATTAAGAGCATCTCTGAGTTCATGAAGGGTCCTTGGAGGGGGTTGACAATTTGCACCTCTTTCCTAAATCATCCCATGCATTTTCAATGGGATTTATAGGTCTGGGGACCCCTGGCCAATTCATTCTCTGGATACACTCAAAGTATTCCTCCACTGTCTGAGCTCTATATGGATGAGCATTATCATTCATAAAATTAATTCTGACCCATGGCACCCCTAAAATATAGTATTTTATAGGATCCAATGGCACCCCTAAAAAAATCTTGCATAAGGCTCTAGTCCCCCTTGAGGAAGCATACAGGTCAGTGTGCCCATTGATAGTGATAGACAAACAAACCACTCCCACCAAAATGGTACTTTTCCCACAATCGCACACCAAGAATTACTATTTATGCTATATCGTGATTCATCTGAAAAGTGAACCTGTCTGCATAACTACAGCAGGGATGGAAAATTTTCTGAAATTTTCAAAGCAGTGTTGTAAAAATTGTTTTATGTCGAGAACATGTTAGTTGCCAGCATAAAAATAACTCACGGGTGACACAACTCCCAGGATTTTTTCTCCTATGCTTTAAAATTTGTGGCTTTGATAATTTTTTACTATACAGTGATAAATTATTTCAAAAATGTTGCATTTTTAAATTATAATTATTCATAATCTTATTATATCAAAACCATAAAATCAAACTGATCTGAAAATGTTTTTAAATAATAGGCTATGCTGCTCATGAGTAATGTTCATTGTTTATAAAGTAAAGCAACATAACCTTGCACACAAGGTTATGTTGCTTTACTTTATAAACACATTTTACATTAATTACACATTTTTTCCTTATGGTTGTGCTAATATCTAGTTGATTATAGAACCACAGTAATTTTTGAGTAGTCAAATCACATATCATTAAAAATTTCTAAAATTTAATGAAATTCAACTGAACTTCTAGATGTCCCCAAACTAAGCTTAACTGTTTAAATTGGGGAAAGTGGTTTTATCCATAAATACGTATGTGAGGGAAGGGGGAGAGACTTGACTGCTGGGAAAATTTTAAAATTGAATCCATGAATGGGTTAAGGGTAATGTGACCCAATAGTGGGGGGGGGGGCTCAGTCGGTAGCACGCCAGGCTCGTAATCTGTAGTTCCCAGGTTCGAGTCCCAGCTGGGTCAGCGTTGAGATTTATCTCCGCAAAATTCCCCGCCCTGCCCACGGTCAGTAGGGGGACACCGATGTGCTTGGAAAGGTCGCCGTCCGTCGGATGGGACGTTAAGCCGTGGGCCCGTGTGTGCGTGCGGGAGAGCCATACCCTGTGCACGTTAAAGAACACACTGGATGGCCTTGACGGGAGGCTAACATCTGTCTCCCAACAGCTGTTCCAGTGGGTCCCCTCCCCCAACCTTCTCTGAGCCTTCAGGGTCCATGTGACCTGGCCATTTAGCCCATGGTGTGCAAAAAAGTGCCGCTTAGAGGTAAAACAACCCAATAGTAGCCAATACAGGTGAATATACTGAGAATTTAAACTGAGATTTGCAGCAGAAATTATAAGAAACAATAAGCACTTCTTATTTCCAAATCCCACACCAGACTGACTCCTGGCTGCCCTCACTGAGAAGTGTGAGCTGATAAGGCTTGGAAAAGCCACTGTTTGTCAGATGGAACATTAAGCAGTGGCTTTGTGTGCGAGAAGTTTGCTGTTAAAAGAACATGCTGAATAATAGCCCTAATGGGAGTCTTCTGTCTACTAACCGCTGTCAAGTGGATCTCTTTCTCCAATTTTCTGAACTCTTAAGGGTCCTTATGGCCTGACTATTTAGCTCATTGGGTGCAAAAAGTGCTGCTCAGAGGTGAAAAATGCATCAACCAAATCTTTTTGCTGTAGTATTTTCCTATAGCATTGAAAAATGCAATTTGGTAACTTTATATCTTCATGATGACTTTGAAGCTTTTTCAAGTTGCGCATATCTAGCTGTAGAATTTTAAAATGAAGTATCACTCATCAAAATCTAAGAAAAAGTATTTAACTTTTTCTTAGATTTAAGCATGCTGGTAAGAAGCTATATAAGAATATCTCTTTATACATTTTTAGTAAGCTTAAGGAGTATAGTATTATTCTAGTTGTGAAATTAAAATTTCTAAGAAAAATTATAAACTACAAGAAATTAGAATCTTTGGGCAGACTTGTACAAGAAGAAATTATATTGAAGCTCAGACAGAAATTAATAATGATTAACAGTTTCATAGATTTCATGATGTAATGAATTGATCATTCAATAAAAAATAACATTTGATTTGGTGACAATGATGCATTCCAGTTTGTTTGTAACATTTTCTGCACTTTGCATCTGTTAATGCTATTTCCTATTGCACCATTAAAAAAAAAAAGTAGGTCATGTCATTTTCTAATTCTCATGCAGGAAAAGGTTATCTCAAAATAAATTTAATGCCTAAGTACTTACTTGATTTTTTTTAAAATTAACTATGTTGTGCTTAAAAAATAAATAAATAAATATCCCCTCAAGCAGCTGCTTGCCACAGAGGTCTGACAGGAGCCTGTCAGTTTATATGCCACAGTAGAAGATCTGAGAGGATGGCAGGACCTCAGCAGAAAAACAACACGAACATCCATGCCTTACCCGGGGCTCGAACCCAGGTCCCGTAGATCAGTAGCCAAGCGCGCTAGCTTACTATTAAATAAAAATATTTCAGAGTCTTCCAAGCCTCTTAATAAATGTTTTTTCTTAGTTTTCAATTTAAATAATCATTTCAATCAATTTTCAGATTATTGACAAAGTCCCTGGTCATAGTAGAACACGGGTATTTCGAGAAGTAGAGACATTCCATCATTGCCAGGGACACCAGAATATCATTCAGCTCATAGAATTTTTTGAAGAACAAGATAAGTAAGGAAACACTTTTTGTGATAGAATTAATGTATTTTGATGAGCAATTTAATCAGTGGTATGAAAATATGCCCCAAATTATGTTAATATAATTAGTTTATTTTACACAATTTACAGATTAGAGACCAAAGGAAAATCAGTGCTACAAAATGTGTGAAATTAAAATTTTATAAACATATACTGTATGTTTAGAAATTCTGTGTCATAAAAAAATAATTTTGTAAATGGTGATTTTAAATATTTTTAGTTGAATGGATTTTTAATTTTTTTGCAATGAATTTTCATCTAAAATGTAGGAGAATAACAACTGCATTTAAAACTTTAGATTATGGTAACTCCCTTAATAAATTCCTTCGCACTGAAAAATAATTTCGTTATTGAATTGCTGGGTAATGAGTTTTTAAACTTGGCAGAAAATAATTTAAAATATTAAATTATTTATTTTAAATAATTTAAAATATTTTTAATTAAATGATTTAAAAGATAGTTTTAAAGAATATCTCTTTATACATTTTTAGTAAGCTTAAGGAGTGTAGTATTATTCTAGTTGTGAAATTAAAATTTCGAAGAAAAATTTTAAACTACAAGAAATTAGAATCTTTGGGTAGACTCGTATTGTGCTTAGGGAATATGTCTGCAGATATTTGCATGCTGGTAAGAAGCTACACTTGAAACTTGATTGATCTGTTCCCTAATTTTAAAAGTAGTGCTTTCAGCTACTATCATCAAGTATGAAAAATTAAAAGTTCTTGTAGGTAGAGGCACTTAAAGTTAATGCCACCCTAGTCATACAAATGATTTACCGCTTTCATTGTTTTTCATGGTAAAGACTTGTTAATTTGCAAAGTCATTGCAAAACTACACATATATTAATGTTTCTTTTTTATTTTGACATAATTTTAAGCACAGCTGCACAAATACTAAATCATGCACTTTAAATGGAAGTTTCCAAACTTTAGAAGTACTAATAGTACACATATCAAATGGAAAATCAACAACATGGCAGTGGCTAAAATAATAATATATAGAACAATACCTAAATTTTATTGATATATTAACTTTGAAAACCATAAAAGTTTTGAATTAAAAACTGGATTATTATTTTGAACAGGTGTATATATATATACTTATATATCTAACATAAAACCAATGATTGTGTGAATGTCTTTTAATGGAAACACTTTCTAATTTTTTTTTCAATGTTTTAGTAACAAAATCTAATAAAATTTATCTCTAAATGTCTGATAGTGTTATACCACCTTTAGGGGCAAATTGTAAATAATATGTAACATTTTGTAACCCACATCAAAGTGTGCTCTTGTGATTATTTTTTCCATCCAGTTCTGAAATTCAAATATTCATGTATGTAAAATATAAAATGAATTACTGAATAAAACATGTTTTTATTTTGTAGAAACTTCAAATAGAAGTGCATTGTTTTTCAAGCTTTGGTGTTTTCAGAATTGGACATAAAATTTTTTTAAAATGGTCAAAATTAATAAAATTTTACAATTCTGAAAATATTAGAACCACAAAACTTGCCACTCCTTTCAGCTTCCTAGGCTACATAATGTAAAAAGCACCTCTGTTTGTTTGGTATGTTGACCCTCAAAGAGAATTTTTAAGAAGAAAGGGATATTGTTCCTTCAACCATTACTTTATAACATGACAAATTTTGATGTTTGAAATTCTTTATTTGCATATAGTTGTCCCCACTTTTTTTTATTTTATTTGCGTCTTTATTCTTTTATTCTTTTTTCTTTATTTGCATACAGTTGTCCCTACTTTTTATTTTGAATCATTAAATAATTTTTGAATATATTTCATATTTAAAAACACTGCATATGCACACAATGTTTTCATAGATAAATAAGTTTAAGATGTATTACTTTTTAAATTATTCATGTTTGTTGCATTAATGTTTAGAGCCAGAAAATAGGTTGCTTGATTTTAAATTCTTGTCATTCATACATTTTCTTCCATACGCAGAATTTTTAACAGAGCTTAGCCTAATGTCATTTCACACATATACATCGTAGGTTTTTCTTTCCATTTGAAAAATGGTGGTATTTCTAGTTGCTTTTAGAAAAATATTCCTCTTGCCATTCATGTAATAAGTTAAATCATTTTCACCCACTTTGCATAGAAACATTTATGCTATTCATTTTCAGAAACTTAAAAATTTTGAAGTTCTATGGATAGTGTCATAACTTTTTTTTTAATTTAAATAATTTAACTATAACTTTCAATGTTGATGAATAATTGTTTCCATGTTGCCAGTCGATACACTGATATGGCATCTGAACTTATTACCTGAATGGTGATGTGTGGGTTACCATTCAGGTCCTTAATGAGTCACGAACAGCAGCAATGGATGTTTAGAGAATGTTAAATCTGCAAAATGCGAAACTTTAAAGTATAATTGCAAGTGACCTATTTATGTAGAAATTCGAAATTTCAGCAGTAGTGTGTTAAGAGATACTACACTAACAGCAACCACTAGCAATTTCTTTTGAAGTAACTAATCATTCAGATCATTCTTTTTTCATAAAATTATTCTCTAGTATTTTCTCTTTTACATTATATTTAATGGCATTTTAATAGGATTACTGTAATATGCATATAATATAATATAGATAATTTATTTCCTTTTAAAAAAGTTTCTAAAAGTCCACACTAACTAAATAATGTGTTATATATTATTTGTTACACTAAAAATTAATGTCTTGACAGGATGGGATTCTCTTTTTCGTGGCCTCCTCCAGTCTTCCTACACAAGGGAGGTCTTTGAAGCTGTGCCATCCTTCTCTGAATTTGCACATCCATTCCATAACAGTGCCATATGAAATGGGGGGAGGGGGTTTCTCAGTCGGTAGCGGTCCAGGCTCGTAACCAGGTTCGAGTCCCAGGTGAGTCAACGTTGAGATTTATCTCCACAAAATTCCCTGCCCTGCCCACGGTCAGTAGGGGACACTGATGTGCTTGGAAAGGCCGTCGTCCATCGGATGGGACATTAAGCTGTGCCCCCGTGTGCAGGAGAGCCATACCCTGTGCACTTTAAAGAACACACTGGATGGCCTTGACAGGAAGCTACCATCTATCTCCCAACAGCTGTTCCAGTGGGTCTCCTCCCCCAACCTTCTCTGAGCCTTTGAGGTCCTTGTGACCTGGCCAATTAGCCCATGGTGTGCAAAAAAGTGCCACTTAGAGGTAAAACAACCCAAAACCATATGAAAAGGCATTAATCCCCTTATACTTGTGATAAATCGGCATGAATTTTTTTTTGCATCATCCCTAAGCTGCATCCTTGTGAAAATGTAAAAATTTTCTACTTTAGTAGGCTCATTAGCAGCAGCAGCACAGATTTTGCAGACTAAAGTTTATATGCCACCTGTGAAGAGAGTCATGGTGATACAACCTTTGTTTTTATAACATAATTATATGTTTAGACAAGCTTTCAAACAAGTTGTAACTTGTTAACTTCAGAAGAACAAGTGCAAATCTACAAACTTGTGAATGCCATCTGTATACAGTTAACTATTTTAAATTGAAAAATATTTTTTGTAGTGTTAGTATACCTCTCAAGTAGCAACAATTTCCATAAAGAAATGATGCATCAACATGTGCCTGTAATGAACAAAAGCAAGTTCCTTATAGATAATGGAATTTTTCTATAGTTTCAGGAAATGTACATTTTGAATTATGTGAAAGTCTTCATGATATATCAATTCAATTAATTGTAATTGAAATTCTTGTTTTATTCATTTTTTCTTACTTTTCAAATTCTTTTCAGATTTTATCTGGTGTTTGAGAAAGTAGACGGAGGTAAGCATTCTCTAACTCTTATCATAATCATTGTTTTAAATATAAAAAATATTTAATGATGAATGTTCTAAAAGTAGTTTCATTAGAAAAAAATTGTTTATTTTATAATTGTAAAGGATCTCTGATAGTGTTAAATGTTGAAACGAATATCAAGCCACCAATATGAATATAAATTGTTCATACAGTTTTATTACAACTGTTTTTGCTTTTTGAATGATAACTAGTTTCAAGACAAATACTCATCTAACTAAAATAGGTATTTGTATGTATCACTCATTTTAACAAATACTCATAAGTGCCATTTATTGAAGGATGAGTATATATATTTTGAGCAGCTGAATTTTCATTTAATTTGTCAGCAAGAAATTCATAAATTTACATAATTTCTGAAAATTAAATATATTTCTATTTTTAGGTCCATTGCTTGCACATATTCAGAAGCAAAACCATTTCACTGAACAAACTGCTAGTTTAATCATCAGGGATCTAGCAGATGCCTTACGATTTCTTCACCAGAAAGGTAAATAATAAATTGTATAAAAATATTTATAAAAATATTTAAAATAATGTAAAAAGTTTGACTTCTTGGTTTACAGTTAAGCTTTTATAAATTATGAAAGTTCGTAGATAACAGTTTAGATTATTGTATTTTCCTTATCTTTCATCTTGATACTAGTATATATAACTAGTAGATGAATAATTTGGAATACTGTATAGTTATCAACAAAATTATTAAAATATTTAAGTTGCTAATCTACTCAATGAAAATAATAAAATCAAATTGTATCTGATCTTTTACAGTGATTTTATAAATACAGTGTCTACTTATATTTTATTTAATATATGTTATTAGATAATTAACAAAAGTAATTATGTATCCAAAATGTCAAACTCAATGTTTCCTCCTTATGATGGCATGGAATTAGTATTGCATGGTGGTGCTAACTAATATCACATGTAATGTCTTAAATGCTAAATTTTCAACTCTGGATTAAGTAGAGGTGGACTGATCTTGTGGCCTGAGAAGTCCCGATTTGAAAACATTGGATTTCTTTTTTCAATGATATATTAAAAGCATTTATTCCAGAAAAAATGCATAATTTACAGAGTTTGAAAGAAAGAATCACTACAGCTGTTGCAAGTGTTAAATCAACTGCTGAGCAAAATATGGGAGGAAGTTGAATATCAAGCCACCAACAGTGCATACATTGAAATCTGTTGAATACAAAGTGAAATTGAGTTTCTTGATATTTTGTACACACAATTTTGTTTGTTACTTTACTATTTAATGCAGCAGTTTAAAATATGGGGATTCTTTCGTAATGACCCTGTATATTGAAAATTTGCTATTATCAAGATCCTTAGCATTAAAAATGAGATTACATTCTACTTTAATAACTGTTCCACTAAATTTTTATATTTACTCCTTAAAGTTTCCTTTGGGATTGTTAATTATCATGCCTAGCCCAAGGCCTAGGTAAAAGATAGACAGCTATGGGCTAGAATATTATCTCATCAAAGAGCCAAGGCCTGCTAGCTGGAGTTACATTTGCAAGGGGGCAATCATGTCTTGACTGCTAACAGGGGAATTGGAAGTATTTTATGTGAAAGTATCAGTCTCTTTGTCCAAAACAGACTTCAGAAAATTCACCCCTTCCCATACATACACACACACACGAAATCGTTTGTAGTTATGTCATATTTCATATTTAAAGACAAACCAACCTTAGTTACAACTGTGGTCTGTTTCAAATGTTATTTTGTACATGTTTTAAAACAAAGTTTTTTTCTTTATGTAGGTATTGCTCATAGAGATTTGAAACCTGAAAATATCCTTTGTTATAGTGAACATCAGGTATTTAATTTCATTTTATATATTTTTATATACATTAGCATTCTAAGTGTTTAAATTATTGTTGTGATATGATATCACTGTAGATTCATTATTGCAATCATGGAATTCCCTCATTCTAATATCTGCCTGAAGTTTGAAAGTTTCAATAATAATTTCTACTTTGTGAATGAAAAAGGCATAAATATTCTATCAATATGAAAGGTATTTTTCATTCATATCTATAAGTTGTATTATCACAATTTGTATTAATATCACCCCCACTTCAACAAACGTAGTGGTAGATGTTTTTGTCATTAAATTTTTAATTGAGATTTTATATAGATACAAAAAAATTTAGTGAATTTTGTTCCTTCAATGCTTTTATATTAGTGATTAACAGTTGCATTATAACTACTGTTCTAGGTCTTCCCGGTGAAAATCTGTGATTTTGACTTAGGCAGTGGAATTATTTTCAACTCTGCCAGTCCTGTTAGTACTCCAATTCTTCAAACTCCAGTAAGTGTAATTTTTGTGGTATATATATTATATAAATCTTTTTAGTTAATGTAAAATGTTTTAGAGTAATTTTGCTGTAACATTATTTGCAATTTCATAGTTCTATTGTACTGATTTTGCTCTCCAAAGTGCTTTTACGATATTTGCTTTGAATATACTAGCTCAGCAATATACAATTTAATGAACAGTTTAAATAATATTCTGATAGCATAACTATTGTAGAGGCTGGAAAAGAAAATAAACTTTTATTAATATGTACAAAAACAAGAGTTCCTGCATATATAATTAGCCAATGTTTAAAATAGGACACTTCAGAGGATGGTATGTTTATTTAATCTCCGATTTAAAAAATTTGTATCTTCCAAACAACTTTAAATATGAAACATCTGAGTGATGTTAAGCTTAATATCACATAACGATAAATATTTGTGTAACTAGTAATACTTACGCTAAATGGTACAGAAACTAGTTCATTCACAGGTTTCACCTATAATTGTACATCAATCAATAACTTCGTTCACAAGGCAAGCATGACAGTACCCCACAAATCTCTGACGTTTTTTGAGGGATCACTCCCAATCCATTGCAGCTAGGAACCCCATCCATCACACCAAGAGGATCAGAACTAAGTGGAACTACCCCACCAAATTTGGGACTGATTGCTCAAGTAGCTGCAGAACCATGGAGAAACAGCCAATTTCTGCCAACTATGATGTTGCACATCTGTCTGTCTGTTCACCCACCACGAATTACTAATATATAATAATTATTTTTTATATATAAATATTAGGCTAATATATAATATGTTTCTTAAAATATTCTTGTTCTCATCAACAGAAAAAAATTACCACTGATAATGAAAATACACAGTTAAAATTTTTTTTATGTTTTTTAAAAATTTATTAGCTTGTAATTTTTTAAGCATTCTTCATGTTTATTTTAAGTTTTAATTTTTGTTAGTGAATACACAGTTCATAATGATTAAAAAATAACTTTTATTGTAATACAGAACACTTAAACCTCACTTTAATGACATCAAATATAATGATATTAAAAACCGATGAATTTTACATTAATTTTTTTCACAAAATCTTTTTCATTGCCTTTGTTAGTCTGCCACCTCACTAGAAAATGCAGAAGCTTATGTAGCAGCTAGTAGTAGTGTGCAAATAGGGGCATGATTATGTCACTGAAAGCAGTTGTGAGCTAAATCAGAACAGGAGGGAGGTGCAATTAGGATTAAGAAGCGGAAAGAAAGAGTCCCAAAAACAGTGTCATAAAAAAGAGTGGCCTGAGCGATAGACCAGTTAGTGTGTTTGATTGTAAAACTAATGAATCTTTGCTCACATCTCAGGTGGTATTTTCTTTTTGACTTCCCAGCTGGGTCAGCGTTGAGATTTATCATCCGCAAAATTCCCCGCCCTGCCCACGGTCAGTAGGGGACACCGATGGGCTTGGAAAGGCCGCCGTCCATCGGATGGGACTTTAAACCGTGGCCCCGTGTGCGGGAGAGCCATACCCTGTGCACGTTAAAGAACACGCTGGATGGCCTTGACGGGAGGCTACCATCTGTCTCCCAACAGCTGTTCCAATGGGTCCCCTCCCCCAACCTTCTCTGAGCCTTCGGGGTCCATGAGACCTGGCCATTTAGCCCATGGTGTGCAAAAAAGTGCCGCTCAGAGGTAAAACAACCCAACTTTTTGACTTCTCTATGGCGTGTCATACCAACATTCTCCTGTCGGACTATTGTGGCAAGTATGTATTACCGAAAAGAAATTCATTTTTGGACTGATTTTAGAATGCAATAGCATGTAAGTGTGCAATAACCTATTACATTTTCAGTAATAATCATCATCATCCTGAGATGATGAAATAATCATCATCATCCTGAGATGATGATTCTTGAGAGTCTATTGTCGACCTTTGGGTTGCAAACTATCTCCAGTTTTAATTTTCAGTGATAATTATATACCATTTCCATATACATCAAACTGAACTAAAAGCAATTATACCTTACAAGCTAAAGTTATGGATTCACAGCAACACATAATTTGTCGCTCAGTCTGTCAACTTTCAATGTATTGTTACTGTCATTAAATAGTAATCAGTGTTTATAAAAAAATTAGCTCACAAAGTTATTTTTAAATGTAACTTTAACAAGTACCTGAATAGAAATTGCATGTCATTAAAAAAAATTAAGTCTCTGAGGGGTTTGGATAAAAGTGAAACCATCACTAAAATTACTTCAGGCACAAATGTTAACTTTAAAGAAATTGCTAAAAATTTGGAAAAATGGCATTTTACAGTTTATGGAGGGTAGCAAGTTAGTTAAATGATCCAGAATGCACAAGTCTGAGAATTGCCATTTGTGTGGTTTGTATGCACAGAGAGAAAAGAACACATCTGTAACTGCAGAGCTATTCTTTGTGCTAAGACTTTGAAATTCATTATCTATAAGGATGTAGCAAAAATTGTAGATTAAGTGAAGGTTGACTAGATAGAAGAAAAGATATGGAACTGGGCATTACAATAGTGAAAAAAAAAACTGCATTATGGTAATGCACCTTCATATGATTTTGAAAACTATTGCAGATAAGTAGTTGACTCTGAACCAAGTTAGAGATTTTTATGAGACTGTTATAAATCAATATATATGCTTTTTTTTTTAAAGAAATAGACATGGCCTGTTAAAAAAAAAGTCACAATGTTGACTTCTATTAATTCATCTAAATCACTGATTCTAATCATTAGAAAATTTGCTAATAAGTTTTTAAATTTATTTTGTGTGTCAGATGTTTCTTGAAAATTCAGCAATATTTTTTCCAAAGGTTTGCTGATAGTTAGCAATTCTCCTTTGCACTATTGTGCTTAACCCTTTCAGGACTGGTGCTGTACTTGTATGATTTCAAAAGCTACTGTTTTATGTAGGCCTGGTGCCCTACTCCTGTGTTTTCAGCTGTACTTTGGTGGACCTATTGCCATACAAATTTTATTGAATATATGGTTCTGCAGGCTGGCTGTCATATATGTACATGATTCCAGTATCATTCCTTTGGCCATGTGTTTTACATTTAGCATTTGCATTAGTTTTACAATTATACATTTTGAATAAGAGCCATTTTTTCAATGAAATGCATTATTACTGAGCAAGTTATATTTGTTAGCAGAGAAAAATGTGATCAGTAAACAGAAAGTAATGTAATTCATAAAAATGAAAACATTCATAATAATGAAACATTTATTTTTGATTCAATTACACTTTTATAAACAAAATATTTTTTTTAGAAATTTGAAAGAATGAAATGAAAATTTTATAAGCATGGATAAATACATAATACATTATGTAAATAATTAGCTGTTTCTTGATCAGTGCATAAGAATTTTCCTCAGATCTGCTAGCCAGCAAGTTGCACAATTCCTGTACCCATTCTGAAAACATTAAAGACTTTGGAGTGTAACAATTATAGACATGTTTCGCTCATATAACAAGTGAATTAGTATTCTAGTGCAGTGGTTCTCAACCTTTTATGCTTCATGTACACCCTGGAAATATGTATGTAACTGGTGTACCCCTTGTATAGATAGATAAAACTATGGTTATTTTTACTTTGTTATTTGATCTAGCGACTTTTGAGCTCTCATGCGGTACCCCCAAAAAATTTTACCACGTACCCCACATTGAGAACCCCTATTCTAGTGAATTGAAATTATTTCTATAATTTAAATATTCAAGGCCAGGGAAAAGGTATCATTTGAAATGCACCACAATCAAATAAAAAGTTTCTTTGGCTATCTGAATAATAGGAAGAAGTAGTGCTTACTTCCTTTACATGTTCTTAACCTGAAAACAGAAAAACACGAGTAAGAATTTTTCTCCTAATAATTTTTGCATGATGTGGGCAGTTTTTACAATAATTAATGAGATTAATATGAGTAATTTAATCAGCATAAGTGTTAGGAAAATTCTGATTAATGAGATGATAGTGAAGAATAATCTGCAAATCTCGTTTTCTAGCCCTTGCTGGTGTATAGTGATAGCAGAACTGACTTAATTTTATGACCAATGAATGGAACCTTTTTTTAAAAAAATGAAACAGTACAAACTATTTTGAAGCTCTAGTTATTTGTCCTTTGTGTTTGGAAGACCCTGCTTTTTTTTTTAATTTTGAAAGTAGATGTGCATGTGCGAAAAGTAAAGGGCATTATGAAATGCTATTGTACTTCTTCACAAATTGTATTACTGCTGCTATTTTGACAAAACTGCATGGGAGTTTGAGAGTTTTCTTCTAAGCACTATGCCATTCAGAAATATTTTGTTTTTAAATAAGCTATTTTTTTTTATTTCCAGTTTGTAGGGTATGTGTTAAATATTGCAATATAGTATTTTTATTATATCCCATTTTATTAAAAGTTTGTAATATATGTCTGTAAATACTGCTATAAATGCCTTTTAGCTCTCACCCAAGTGTGGTATGAAGATAAATTTGTGCAATGCACATACCACTATCATCTTCTATATGAGTATGTTGTAATACCAAAAATAGCATATCCAAACTGCATGTGCTTTTTCTTTTAAATACTTCAGAAATAATGTGATATAATCTAAATCCATTAAAAAAGTAACTTAATTGTATTTTATCCAACAAAACAAGTGGAGTTTCTGGATAAAAAAAAGAATTAAGCATGTTTTGAAAGTAAATATTATTCTCTCTACATACGAAAACTCTGAACTGTGCAAATGGGAAACGGGGGGGGGGGGGGGGGGATCTAAGATAGGAGTTGTGGAGGAATGCATTCCTACTGCATATACACTCTTCATCAATGTTAGAAAGCATAAGTGAAATTTCAGAATTGCAACACACATTGAGCACTCAGTGTTTAAATATGTTCACAAGATCATTTTGTGAGCTTTTAAAATCTCCATTTTGGATTTTACTGAAAACAAAAATTATTTGCCTCCTTTATTAACATTTCACATCTCTCCCCATAAGTTCTAAAATGTCAGATGCTACTTTCACAAAATATTAGTGCATGATTGATACAAAAGTTTCTAAGCTTTAGAATTTTCAGTTTTTAGTTCTTTAGTTTGGTTTAGAAAATAATATGCTAATTCAATCGAATTATTCAGTTAAAATACTTCAGAAATTAAGCATTGTACTCAGTGAAAGAAATATTACACAGTCATTGTTGGGAATGCAGGAGTTGACAGACCATATGAACTTTGAATTGAGCTGTATAGTTGAAATCGCATAATGGCAAATATTTTGGTTACCAGAAATGTATGATTGCATTTGTATGCCTCTTGGTGTGCATATACACAGTCGTATCAGAATAATGTGACCATCTACCATACATATACTATGGTAGGTGGTCATATTATTCTGATACGACTGTGTATATATATATATGTAGCCATATGTCAAAGAGGGATGTCTATTTTTGGGTTAAATTTTGTTAATCTTTGGATCATGCATAGCAGAGTTAGTATGCCTCTGGTCTAACCTGAGATTCAGAAGTTGATTTTTGTCATCATTTAAAGTTTTCTATTGCACCCTATCTTCTGATGAGGGGAAAAAATGCATTATCTAGAAAACTGCCATCTATTGGGTAAGAGATGAATCTGCAGAATTGTAAATGATGCACATAAAGGCACTGGATGACTTGTCCAGCTCGTCTGCTTCTAACAGTTACCTCCATCTTGCTTTTAAGCTTGCAGTCCTTGTGTCCTCACAGATTAGCTTAATATGCAACAAAAAAAAGTGGTAAAATGACACAACTCGTAAATTTTTGATAGCTTCAGTTGTGTTAGCTCATTTTTTTTTTGGCAAAAGTATAAGAAAAAATATATTTTAAAAGTATCAATTAGTTTAAGGTGTTTTATCTTGGGTTCAGCTAAATTGCAGTTTCTGATAATACTTAAATTCACACAGAGTACTATCATTTTGTTATGATGCCTTAACTGCTTGTTAGAATTAATTCTGCACTAAAGTCATACACAACTACATTTAAGTACCTCTATGCAGGTGGGTTCAGCTGAATTTATGGCTCCTGAGGTTGTTGAAGCATTCATTGGTGAAGCAACCACATATGATAAAAGGTGTGATCTTTGGAGCCTTGGTGTTATAATGTAAGTACATTCTTTATTTTAAATTCTTTGTATTAAAACTGAATTAATTGAGATAGGTATTTAATATTAGTAAATTTTTTATTGTTTGTTAATAGGTTTTTTATTGTTAAATGTTTACATTTGTTTGAAAATGAAGCAACTTAATATTTTTGAAAATATGTTAGTTGATTAAGTTTGTAGTGTTCTAGAAACTGTAATTTACTTTTTTTATTCATATATATTTTTAGTGTTACAAAGTTTTCATTTTATGACATTTATTGTTGGTAATTTGTAAATTTCCCTTTTTTGCCCAGTGAAACTTTGCTTTTTTCGTATAGTGCTTAACTTCAGAGTAATGGCATAACCAAGAAGATCATCTGAATACCCATTTGGGCAAATGTTATTTTTCAGATATATACATTAGAAAAATTTTATAAACACCTTCCCCCTTGGGGGCGGGGGGGGGGGGGGGGTCAGTCGGTAGCGCGCCAGGCTCGTAATCTGTAGTTCCCAGGTTCGAGTCCCAACTGGGTCAGCGTTGAGATTTATTTCCGTAAAATTCCCCGCCCTGCCCACAGTCAGTAGGGGACACCAATGGGCTTGGAAAGGCCGCCGTCCGTCGGATAGGACATTAAGCCATGATCCTGTGTGCGGGAGAGCCATACCCTGTGCACATTAAAGAGCACGCTGGATAGCCTTGACGGGAGGCTACCATCTGTCTCCCAACAGCTGTTCCAGTGGGTCCCCTCCCCCAACCTTCTCTGAGCCTTCGGGGTCCATGTGACCTGGCCATTTAGCCCATGGTGTGCAAAAAAGTGCTGCTCAGAGGTAAAACAACCCAACCCTTCCCCCTCAATATTATGTATCCCATCGCTGCACCACTTATCTGGAGTAATATATACTTAACAAGTTCACCTGTATGAATTGCATGGTATGCTATCCTAAATGTAGAAAAAGCTATTAGATCCATAAATTATGTAAAAGTTACTATAAATAAAATAATATAAAGTTGTGGCAAGAATCATGTGGATGGATATCCTAGGGCCAATCATTAAGTTTTAAATTATATGAAAAGTTAAAGTAACTATAATAAAAATTGGATTCCTAATCTAAACAAGGTACTTACAATTCAAAAACTGATACCAACAGTTAATGTGAGCAAAAGTAGACCTAAAGCAATAAGAAAACACTAATTTCAGTGCTGGATTAGCCTATTTATTAATCATTTTTAAAAAAAAATGTATTAGACCCAAGTGACTTTATCTTAATTTGGATTTTTGTTACTTTATTGCTCTGAATGAAAAAGTCTTCTATTTATTAGGTAACATGACCTATGTATGCGTATATAGGTTAATTATTGCAGGATAAAGTTATAATGTCAGTTGATTTTCTACTGAACAATATAAAGAATTTTTGCCACAAATCAACGTGAGAAACATAACACTTGACACTTTAAGTGTAAAGAAAATATATATAAAAAAACTTATTTTTTCTACATTTATGCTTAGTCATTCTCTCCCTACTACTTAATCCAGTGTAATTGTGTATTAAGTGTCCAGTTCATATTAACAATTATCGAACAGCATTTCTGTAGCTTATTAGAGGTGAGGGTTGGCTCAATCAGTAGCATGCCAGACTCTTAACACATTGACTGCCACAATGTTAAAAATTTTAGGGTTCCCTCAGACCACACTATTTTTTTTTCTTGTAATGGCTCAAAATACAATAAGATGACTATTTATGATGAATTTTGTCCAAAAAAATTTCTACACCCTCTTTAAGTTTGAATGACGTGCACCATGCAGACTATGGGACAAAAAATTTCATACTGGGCCGCATGGTGAATACATGATTTACAATTCACAAGTTCATACTTGCAGTTTTCCTAGGTGTGTAAATATAGTAACATGTTCATTGTTCAGTACTGTCTGTGCTAAACATGTTGTTTGTTCATGGGGCCACAATTTTCTATCATAATATCTCATAAGCATTTCATTATAGCACATTCATGAGTGAGTTATGTGGCCCGACCTAAAAACCTAGATGTGAAGCAAATATGATTTGTGCAGCTTAATAGTCAATAATAAGTATAAATCATATTACAATTAAATCGATTGTTAATCTGAAGTCCCAACTGTGTTAACATTGAAATTTATATCTCCCACCCTGTTGGTGAGGGTGTTCAGTCGGTAGCACACCAGGCTTGTAATCTGGTGTGCTACCCCCCACCCCAGTGAAATTCCCAGATTAAAATCCCAGCTGGGCTAGTGTTGAAATTTATCTCCACAAAACTCCTCACCCTGCCCATGGTCAGTAGGGGATGCCAATGGGCTGGGAAAGGTCCCTGTCCATTGGATGGGACATTAAGCCATGGCCCCATGTGCAGGAGAGCCATACCCTGTGCATGTTACAGGACACGATGGCCTTGATGGGAGGCTATCAGTTGTCAAGTGGGTCCCCTTACCCCAACCTTCTCTGAGGACTTGGGGTCCTTGTGACCTGGTAATTTAGTCCATTGTGTGCAAAAAAGTACTGTTCATAGGTAAAACAACCCAACCCACCCTGCCATTTGTCAGATGGGATGTAAAGCTATGGCTCCATTGTGAAGGAGAGTGACACACTGCACATTGAAGAACAAGCTTGACAGAAGGCTTTTACCTGTTTCTTGATAGCTGTTCATTGTGTCCCATTCACCTACCCAACTATGTGGTCATTGTGGCCTGGCCATTTAGTCCACTGTGTGCACAAATATGCTGCTCAGAAGTAAAACAACACAACATAGCATATTCCTTTAACTGTTACTATATTTCTACCCTCCACACTGTTACTATTTTACACTAAACAATATATAAGTACCAAATTGGGCTAAATTTTGAATTCCTACACATGGCAAATGAAATCCAATTTATTCACAAAACTAAGTACAAGGAATATCTCCACAATGGGTATTCATGGCAGTGACTCAACTGTGAACTTAGTAGTGGATTTATTTGAAGTAGTGATTGGGAGGGGATGGGGAAGAGAGAGAGCTATAAAATTATAATCCAGTTACTGCATAATTTTGTCGAAAACTTTCAAGCATAAATATTTTAGTGAAAAGCTTTTCAGACATAGCTCTTACTTTCTTATAACAAACAAAACTGCATTTCAGAATAATACAGATAATATTTAATATGAATGAACCACCATTGAAACTTAACAATGAACAGTACTTGTGAATGTTTATCAAAGTGCAATGAAAATAGGCTTATGCCTTTAAACTGAATGTTTCACACCAGTAGAGTGAAAACTATGCTTATGTCAACAGCTAGACTTCGGCTTTCTATTAGGCTCTGGTTAATGTGGGTACAATTGTGCATCTACCACAATGTTAAATTTTCATAGTGAAGCACTATGTCGAAAAAGCATCTGAATGAGTCGGAACTATTTTTGAGTTCTGAAATATTCAACTTTTGTGAGAGACATTTTCAGTCAGTCGGACATAGGTATGCAATGTTTTTTTCCTTCACCAGTAAAAATATGAATAATAATTATTTTGTCTGTGTTGAATATTTTAAAATTATATCTAACATTTAACTTAAGGGAAAAACTATGAAAAGTGTAACTTCATATTAATTTTATACATTTATAAATACTAATGCCCAAATTAATTTCCCTGCACTGGTTGCTGTTTACATTTTATATAAATGTATAAAGGAAACACAACTTATATTTTACAGGTATATTTTACTCTGTGGTTATCCGCCCTTTTATGGTCGTTGTGGAAGTGATTGTGGATGGGAAAAAGGCCAATTCTGTCAAGCATGCCAGGTAAAACTTGAATACTAAAACCAGTTGTTAAGAAATAAGATTATTTTTTTTTTCAAATAAACTAATCAGTTAGTAGTTGAATCCCTTGAGTGTGCATTTAAATTTTCTGTTTTTCTGCCTGGAATGACTATTTAAATCTGTAGTGTGATAGTGCTGTAACAATGATTACTTCAAATTTGACGTCTCTATATAGAATAAACCATACTGTATTTTCTTTATAATTGTATGCAGAAGAAATGTTCATGAATATAAAGGAATGAAGCTCATTACAGTGCTATTCATTTATAGTAATTAGGCAAAAGTGAAAACAAAATGCCCATTCGCCTCCCAGATTCAAATTCTGGAACTCCTGGTTATGTGCCAGTTGCTCTACCATTTGAGCTAAGGCAGGGACTTTTCACACTTGCTTAAGAAAGGTTGTAATGGTTGTGATGTGAAGCTTTACCATGGGATTCCAAGTGTCAGGGTGCTTGTGCCCTATTTATATTGACGAAAATTAAACTTTTATAACCACATTGCAAGTAATATACATTCGGTTATTCAGATGCTCAGCATTGAAATAACATCTCTTTCAAATGGTCTGCAACTAATTTGATAGAATTGGATCCTATCACTTAGAATCACATGGTAAAGCTTCACAGTACAACCATCACAACCGTTTTTAAGCAAGTGTGAAATACCCCTGCCTTAGCTCAAATGGTAGAGCAACTAGTGCATAACAAGGAGATCTCAAGCTGGGTCTGAGAGGTGGATGGGTGGTTGGCATCATCTGGTCTCACAAGGTATACTCATTATTGCAGCACAAGAGGATAAGTTAAACATTTAACACTTTGCATGCTATGTCATATATATGAATGACATATCAGTGTTTCAATAAGTGCCATGTCATTTGCATATGTATGATGGATGCATCTAACTAAAAGGCCAGGGCATACAAACTCTGTTACACTTTTATTTTTGGTACTTTTAATTGTTAGGCAGAGGTTGTCTCAGTTGGTAGCATGCCACAAGTCTTTTATATAACCTGGTTGTATTGTAATGTTAAATTAGTAAAACAAGTCTTGGCTAATGTCACTTAATACTTTCCAATTCAGGGAAACTGGAGGAAAAATGGTTCATGTAAAATATAAATTAATTCAACACTGTAGCTTTAAGGTGGAATAGCTAAATGCACCTGACATATTTTCAGGAAGTTCTGAGTTTTGGTTCTGTCAGTCTGAGTTCAGTATTCAATAATTTCAGGTAAAGTTGACAGCAGACAGCATGAAATGAGATTGAATTTACATGTAATGAAAAATATGTAGGATGGTTTTAGATCAGTGGAAAAATATGCTCCAGCCTACCCACACTTCTGGTTAAGAGAAAATATATTCTGGTTGAGAAGTTATAATTATATTTTTTTGCATAAGATTCTGATAATATTTCCTTAAACTCATATCAAAAGTGTGAATGTAGTTATAAAGTTTCTTCAACAATTATTGCAAAAATTTTGCCAAAAAAACTTTTTGAGCAAAAGGGCATTTCATCAAAATGTTCAAAAAAAATTAATATATATATATGCATTACGTTTCAATAGACATATGTGTAATGTTAATGATTTTTAAAATGTTTATACTTTTAAATAATAATAATATTTCAACTTCTTATTAAAAAAATTTCTAAAGTATGAAATTCTTATAAAGGAAATTAGCTCCTGGTGTTATGCATTAATCTCGCTCTCTGCTTTGTAACTGCTACTACATCAGTACCATTAGAGTACCACATAGGTGTAGCAAGGAGAACATCCTCTAGTCACTGGGGATCGTGATTCTTCTGGATGTCATCACTACCACAAAATATTCTCATAGTTAATACTAATTAAAGTAAAAATTGATAACTTTCCACAGGGAGGTAAATATATGTTCTCTTCCCCCATGTTATGTAAATAAAGCCACCTTCAAAGCCTTCTAGTGAAAAATGTCACTGGTGTGGTGTAGATAATCTCTCATCCTTTTAAAACTATTTTTAATTTTTTTTAATGTTTAATGAGTTATTAAAGTGGAATGTTTCACAGCAGGCACCTCCTATTATGCATGTATTAAACACTCAAAAGTAATGAATACTAAAAGAATCATTACACAAACTTCTAAAAATTACATTTTTTAGCAAATGTTTCATTTTAGTACTTTTTGTTTTCACTAATCTGTGAAGTAGATTCTTATGACTAGCAGTGCTATTGTTAAATGTTTCAGACCATATAAACCTTTGAATGCTAAACAAGTATTGTTGAAATTAAGGATCTTTATGTATATCCAGTGTCATTTTTTTTTGGGGGGGGGGGGAAGCTTTGAAAGTGGCTTTCTTTTTCCATAATATAGCAGTGCCTCTGCATGATGAAGGATAGCATATGGGTTATAACCTTAGGTAAAAATTTAAATTGCAGAGGAGGGGAAAAGTATTGCAACAGCTTGCCTTGCCTTTTTTTTTTTGTACTTTCTTTAATTTTTTTTCCTAATATATCTTTTTCCATCTCCAGCAAGGGACAAATGTTGGCTCAGTTGGTAGTGCATTAGGCATGAAATCAGGTGTTCCCAGGTTCAAGTCCCGACTACATGCATTGTGATTTTTCTCTGCTAACTCCTGTTCTGCCCTTGGTGAGAGGCACTGATGATGTTTGAAAGGTCACTGTTTGTCAGATGGGTTATTAATCCATAACCTTTGGATGTTTTTAAGGGAGGATTCCATCTGTCTTTTATCAGCTATCCAGTGTGTTCTCTAGCCTTCTAGTCCTTGTGACCTGGGGACGGGGGTGGCACAGTCAGTAGCACGCCAGGCTCGTAATCTGTAGTTCCCAGGTTTGAGTCCCAGCTGGGTCAGCGTTGAGATTTATCTCCGCAAAATTCCCCCCCTTGCCCACGGTCAGTAGGGGACACCGAAGGGCTTGGAAAGGCTGCCATCCGTCGGATGGGACGTTAAGCCGTGGCTCTGTGTGTGGGAGAGCCATACCCTGTGCACGTTAAAGAACACGCTGGATGGCCTTGACGGGAGACTACCATCTGTCTCCCAACAGCTGTTCCAGTGGGTGCCCTTCCCCAGCCTTCTCTGAGCCTTTGGGGTCCTTGTGACCTGGCCATTTAGCCCATGGTGTGCAAAAAAGTGCTGCTCAGAGGTAAAACAACCCAACCCTTGTGACCTGGCCTTGTAGCCCATATTATGAGAAAAAGTGCTGTTCAGAGGCAAAAAACACATTTCTTCCCAATAAAAAATGTGTCATTTTCAATATTTTAAAATTAATGAGCATATATTGTGGTGAAGATCAAGATGCTTCACAATGTCAGTTTGACAAGAATTTCCTTGCTGATGAGAGTTTAGAAATTTAAGCTTTTAGTTCTTCCATTTAAAGTATAAACATTTCTTTGTCATCAGCTTTGAAGAATTTCTTAGGTTTTTTAACTATTTAATATTTTACAAATCTTGCCTTACATTGTTACTTTTCAGGATGTTTTGTTTACTTCGATCCAAGAAGGTATTTACAGTTTTCCGGAAAGGGAATGGTCATCAATATCTGATGATGCAAAAAATCTAATTAGCCACCTTCTGGTAAAAAATGTCCGTGAAAGGTATTCTGCAGCTATGGTGCTTGATCATCCATGGGTAGCACATGGTGGGCCTACAAATGCTCTGGAAACACCTCATGTGATTAGAAGGTCAGACTACTTTTAGTATTATTATTGAATAAAGCAAATTTTCACTTTTATTTACTGTCATAATGCATGATGTAACTAATCAAGCCACTAGTGCTAATTGACATAATGGATATACATGCTAGCTGCTGTTGTATAAATTTGGTATGCCACGTACTTCTTGGTTTCTCTGCCATGTGTGTGTAGCACGTAAAAAAAAATAATTTTCATTAGTTTTCAATTAACAAATAGGTTTATAGTACAATTAAATGCATGAAATTTCTCCATTGATTAAAAGTCTAAGTAAATAAGTGATTCTGGACACCGGACACCATCCATGTGCACACCTGCAAGATACATGTCTTCTACTGGCATGCTGATGTTAGCACGAGCACTCGTTGTCAATAGCTTAACCATACAAACTTGGGAAAGAATTTTCCCTTTTCTGACAGATTTTGGCTCCCGGTTATTTCCCAAATGTTGGACAAATGGTCCCAAATTTTGTATGTGGTTTTTTCACTTGGACACCTTACAATGCAGGGGTGGCTCAGTCAGAAAGCAAAGCTCATAATCTGCAGTTCCCAGGTTTAAGTCTTAACTATCTGGGGCGGGGGTGGCTCAGTCGGTAGCGCGCCAGGCTCGTAATCTGTAGTTCCCAGGTTTGAGTCCCAGCTGGGTCAGCGTTGAGATTTATCTCCGCAAAATTCCCCGCCCTGCCCACGGTCAGTAGGGGACACCGATGGGCTTGGAAAGGCTGCCGTCCGTCAGATGGGACGTTAAGCCGTGGCCCCGTGTGTGGGAGAGCCATACCCTGTGCACGTTAAAGAACACGCTGGATGTCCTTGACGGGAGGCTACCATCTGTCTCTCAACAGCTGTTCCAGTGGGTCCCCTCCCCCAACCTTCTCTGAGCCTTCGGGGTCCGTGTGACCTGGCCATTTAGCCCATGGTGTGCAAAAAAGTGCCGCTCAGAGGTAAAACAACCCAACTTAACTATCTGTGTTGGGGTTTGTCTCTGCTGAACTTTACCCATCCGTCTGTGAGAAAAGGGACAACAATGGACTTGGAAAGGCTGCCATCCATTGGATCAGATAAGCCATTGCCTCTTGTGCAGGAGAGCCATGCCCTGTGCATGCTAAAGAACACACTGGATGCCTTGAGGGAGACTACCATCTGTCTCCTAATAGCTGTCTAGTGGGTCACCTTCCCCCAATCTTTTCTGACCCCTTGGGGTCTTTGTGACATATCTATTTAGCTTATTTTGTACACAAAAGTGGTATTCAGAGGTAAAACAAGCCAACCCCTGTGTTGTATTCAAAATTTGAGCACCTACTTATCACAGTGGTGTTTGGACTGTGTATCTGAGAACTTGCCAGTGTTTCTGAGCTTTTCTGTATGCTATAAAATAGTACTCGACTGGGTTCTGTGAATGGAGAAATTGTCAGCAAAGAAAGCAGCAGGGAGTAATATAACTATCCACTGCAAAATCTTTTACAAGGTGTAGCATATTTAACCCTTCCAGTGTCCAGCTTGAAAAACAGGTTTCCATCCAGAGGCTAAGCTATTTTCTCCCTATGCTCAGTTGAAAAAAAACTAACTTTAGAACTTTTTTGCCAAATAACTAATGAAAGGAATTATAGATTGTTGTATGCCAAGTTAATCAACATTTAATTCTGGATTTTCTGAAAATAAAGTATTTAACAAAAAAGATGTGTAGAGTCATGTAGTAAAAAAAATGCATCTGGCAATGCAAATATGAATAAACAGAAATGATTACAATGCACATGAATAGAATGACTATATATTTCTGAATAACAAAAAAATTATATTTTTGGTATTAAGTAAATATTTCTCTCATTTTGTAATTTTTTTCTCGGTACCATACTTTGAGAAAATTCGAGGCTTTTAGCCAATTCTGCTGAGTCACATAAACAAGTCAACTTTAGAATTAAAAAAAATAACCAATCAATGGAAATAGGTCATGTTATATACCAAATTGAATAGAATTTAATTACGAAATTTATGAAAATAAATAATATAAACAAATTTGCAAGTGTATTGATTTTAATAAGCCTTTTTCAATGTGGTATGGTGAAAAAAAAGATAGCATTATACAATTAAGGCTTCATTTTGGAAAACCTGATGAATAAAAATAGTTAAATTATATATTTATATAGAAAGGAAATTTCTTCCTGAATAATATAATATCCAACCTGAAATGTTATTTTTATTTCTTTTAGTTATTTTTTTTTCAGTGTCGTATATATTTTAAACACGGCCAGTGTTATATATATGTGAGTTAGACTTCTCACGTTTACAGATTTTCTGAAATAGAAAAAAACTTCTTTGGCTGCTTTTTTTTGCTAAACATAATGAATTTTTTTTCTTTGGCTGTCGAAGTTTGGCGATCTTGGCTAAGTGCAGAAAGTTTGTGCACCAAACCAAATAACAGCGTTATATTGTCTGTGTGGCATAGCCAAGGTACTCTGGAGGGGGGGGGGGGGGGGCTTTAAAATCTTCAATATAAACATAAAAACTCTAATTTAAAAAAAAATATTTTTTTTTCTAGAGGGGGGGGGGGGTAACTTTCTATGAGTTTAGCAGAGGGAACACCTTCCTGAAATTGCCTTCCTACATGACTTATTTCTGTAGCAAGGAAGTCTATTTTGCTTCTGTATCCAAGACATTCGTTTGCAGAAAACAGTACAAACTCAGTTTTTTTTACTGAAAAAACAAATAATAAAAGAAAAATTACATATAACCTAATGGGATGTTAAAATATCTGCAACAACTTTTAAGCTGGCCTCTGACCTAGCATAACTCAGAAAGATCGATAAATCAGCCAATCAAAAAACACTAACGGAAGTAAATCTACAGAAATGAATTTGCTTCCATATCAAGACCTCATTTATTTTCAGAAAATGATAGTAGATCAAAGTTTTACTGGAAAAATAATATATAATAAAATAAAAATTAACATATAGCCTAATGCGATGTTAAAATATCCACAGCAACAAGTTGTAGGCCGGCCATATGATGTAGCATAACTATGAAAAAAATCAATACTTATTGATCGAACAAAAGATTGCTAATTTCTGAAACTAAATTTACTGAAATGAGAACTAAGGTTTGAATATAATTAAAGTAAATATTAACTTTACAAAGGGTATCCAATATGCTGGACCAAAACTGTAGAAAACCTTGCACACGGAATGGAGATTGTATGTGTCAGCCATCTGTGTCTTGTTTGCTTCAGTGAAGCATAACTAATTAAATGCAGCTGCAACCAGAATTTCTAAGAAGGATGTGTTTACTTCCAGTTTCGATTTTAAGAATGGGAAAGATGCAGAGAATGCTGGGAAAAATGATAAAAATAACTTGGGTATACTGAAATAGGTTTATCACAGAAAAAAGTGTGAAACAGAGAAAAAATGTGGTGTATTTTATAATTACTTCCAAAATCTATCGTTTTAAAAAATAGAAGTTTTGTTAATTTTTTAGGAGATCTTCGAAAATTTAAGGAAAAATTTGTTGATAATAGTTCAAATCAAACTTGTGAGCTTAAAATCATAAAATTGCTTCAGCAAATGTGAACGTTAACAAGCAAGTCAGCAATACCGTTTAGTGCTTCTAAGAAATGGCATCAGATGGCTTTATCAAATTATTTATAATGTAGTTTAATAAAATATGCATCAAATTAAAAAACAAAATATTATTTTTGTAGCCTGAATTGTATATTTTTTATAAGATATATATATAAATTACAAGAGCAAGTTTTATTTTTTTTAAATAGATTTTTTTTTTCCTTTTCTAAAAACGGATAAATACATTTTTGGCCTCCCAATTCAGATTCTCTGAATGTATACAGATGATGTGGACACTGGAAGAGTTAAAACCAATGCCAAAAATAATCCAGCCATGCTAAACTATTATAAATGCAATTGCATTTTGTTGAGCTAATTGTTGACCAAGCTGCTTTATTATTACAAATCATTTACATTTATGCCACTAGATTTACTCATTGTTATATTATAAAACTATAATGTTTACATAGTAACATTCCAAGAGTCCTTGTTCATTGGTGTTTCATTCCACTCAATATCACCCTTGTAATGTTTCCATGATCATTATGATATATTGCTAAAAATTGCTACTTAGCAACTATAACTTATATATACTATCAGAACTGTAAGATAACAATAAAAAATCAACTTTTCTAAGTCTGGTCCTTCTTGCCTTTAGCTCATTGATCTATCTGCTAATCCATAGTTCTGCACATGAGCGACATGGGCAAACTAATGCCTTCTTTCTTTTTAAATAAGATGCTACTTAAATGTAGTTGATGACTCCTTCAAAGGGAGTACAATATTGGACCCAAAACTTAATGCCGGTATTGGATTTCATCATTGCCAGTATTAAAAATAGAAAAAAAAAATTTAGAATTGTTCAGGTGAAAAAACAGAAGATAGATTCAAAATATACTTTGTATCATTTGTTATTTATTCTGATTATATACAGTATGAAACCTTCCAATGGCCAAGTGGTTAGCACGCTTGGCTACTGATCAAAGGGACCTGGGTTCGAGCCCCGGGTAAGGCATGGTTGTTAGTGTTGTTTTTCTGCGGAGGACCTGCCATCCTCTCAGATCTCCTACTATGTCATATAAACTGACAGGCTCCTGTCAGACCTCTGTGGCAAGCAGCTGCTTGAGGAGGTATTTATTTTATATAGTATAAATGAAACACAAACTAAAAAATTCTGTGAATTTAAAGTAAAAATTTTAATAAAATAGCTAAAAAAATGTTATTCAAACAAAAATGATAATCGGAGATTTAACTTTAACTTGAAAACAATTACTATTCAGTTATTAACTTTTTTAATTTAAAGTGAACACACAAGAAACCAGTTGTCACTGTATTGGAACAAGTGTTTTGTACAGATTTGTCCAGATGAAGAAAAGGGTCAGAGTCAATGCTTGTTACTAGAATGGTGAGAATTTGGTTGGTTGTACACTAATTGTAAATCAACACCATGAATAACTTCTTTCTTAAAGGCTATTTCATTTTAATTTTCATACGTAATCTTTTTGGCATAGATTTTGTATCTAATATCATTATTTTGTGAAACAATACTGTGGTATTTTAGTGTTAAAAAATAAATCGGTATTGCATCTCTATGTATATGATGATGAGGTTATAGACAAAGGAATAATCTGCAATGACATATGGAACCAAAAAAAAGCCTAATGCTGTTTAAAGAAGGTCCAAGAAACTTCAGACAGAATGAAACTATTATACAACCTGATTTTTTATTAAGTCTTCAAGTAAATATGCCTATTTTTTCCAAGATCTCCACAGATTATTAAAATCCCAGCAACATGCCTATTCTTCTGTTTACCTCATGACATACATTGGCAATATCTTTTATATAACTACCAAAATAAACTGTGAAACTTGCTCAGAAACACAGCCTGAAACACTACCTACCTGAACAATTTTTGTTCGAAACTTACTTTATTTCCAGTCTCATCAACACTTCTAATGAAAGAGTTCATCTCATCAGTATCATTTGCCAAAAGGGCCAGGGTATTATCAGATCCCTAAACCATCTAAGGCCCAATCTCTTTTGGGGCGGGGGTGGCTCAGTCGGTAGCGCGCCAGGCTCGTAATCTGTAGTTCCCAGGTTCGAGCCCCAACTGGGTCAGCGTTGAGATTTATCTCCGCAAAATTCCCCGCCCTGCCCATGGTCAGTAGGGGACACCGATGGGCTTGGAAAGGCCACCGTCCGTCGTATGGGACGTTAAGCCGTGGCCCCGTGTGCGGGAGAGCCATATCCTGTGCACATTAAAGAACACGTTGGATGGCCTTGACGGTAGGCTACCATCTGTCTCCCAACAGCTGTTCCAGTGGGTCCCCTCACCCAATCCTTCTCTGAGCCTTCGGGGTCCATGTGACCTGGCCATTTAGCCCATGGTGTGCAAAAAAGTGCCGCTCAGCGGTAAAACAACCCAACCCAAAGCCCAATCTCTTCTGAATGTTGCTACTGTAGTAGTTTTCCCCAATCTCATCATGGGCATTCTTTATCAAAAGAGATTTCTTTCATTCTGCTAGGTTGTACCATTTTCACAAATTTTTATGTATTTTTAATGATACTGCTTTAGAAGCTACATAGCTTTACATTTTTTCTTTTGATTATTTAATGACATTAATGAAAAAAAGCCTAATGCTGTTTTAAGAAGCTAAATGTGTTTCATTCTGCTACTCATCTGTATATGCATTTGATTAAATTTGAAGAACACTTCTTTTTACATAAATAATTTTTTTAGAATGAAATTTTTTATACTATTTGATTTTAATCTTTGATTATAGTTACACTTGAAGTATTCACTTAAGAGGGTGGTGGGGGGGGGGATCAGTCAGTAACATGCCATGCTTGTAATCTGCAGTTCCCAGGTTTGAGCTCAACTAGGCTGGTGTTGAGATTTATTTATACAAATTTCTCACCCTGCCCTCAGTCAGGAGGGGACACCAATGGGCTTGGAAAGGCCACCGTCCGTTGAATGGGACATTAAGCTGTGGCCCCATATGCAGGACTGCCATGTCCTGTGCATGCTAAAGAACATTGGATGGCCTTGACGGGAAGTTATCTGTCTCCTAAGAGCTGTACAGTGAGTCCCTTTCCCCCCAACCTTCTGCAATCTCTAGGGGTCCTTGTGATGTGATCTGGCCATTTGCCTATTGTGTGCAAAATGGTAGAGCTCAGAGGTACACAACACAGTATTCACTTAGAATTAGGGGTGGGGGTGGCTCAGTCGGTAGCGCGCCAGGCTCGTAATCTGTAGTTCCCAGGTTCGAGTCCCAGCTGGGTCAGCGTTGAGATTTATCTCCGCAAAATTCCCCGCCCTGTCCACGGTCAGTAAGGGACACCGATGGGCTTGGAAAGGCCGCCGTCTGTCGGATGGGACGTTAAGCCGTGGCCCCGTGTGCGGAAGAGCTATACCCTGTGCACGTTAAAGAACACGCTGGATGGCCTTGACGGGAGGCTACCATCTGTCTCCCAACAGCTGTTCCAGTGGGTCCCCTCCCCCAACCTTCTCTGAGCCTTCGGGGTCCATGTGACCTGGCCATTTAGCCTGGTGTGCAAAAAAGTGCCGCTCAGAGGTAAAACAACCGAACAACACTTAGAATTATTTTGTTTCATAATGCACTTTTATCTGTCTGATGCATATAAAGCTAAACATTGGTTATCCACAATAATTGAGACCAAGCCATTTCAGGTATTGATATGATTTCTTTTTTTTTAAGGATTGGGAGAAATGTTAACTTTTATGGCCTGCAGAACAAATGGAACTGTGTTATACTATATTTATTTAAATCTCTATTACTTGATTATATATTTGTGTTTATACACTGATATTCAGAATTTTAGGAATAAATTTTCTTGTGTTATGTCAATGGTAGATGATATTCGAAGCTCTGTAACTTATTCAGTAAGCTTTTTATGGAAAAATGTTACTAAAGACCTTAATCTCAGTTTTCAGCAATTAAAGACTTGGCACTGTTACTAAATATTAAGAATTTACCTCAGAAATTAAACTTCAGAAGTATTACTTCAAGCCTGTCAAATGTGCCATAAAACCCCAAACAAGCAACCAACCAAATTACTTCAAACCCTGTATTAGCTTTTATGTTTCAGAAGTTTATGCAATAATTATTTCGCCAGTTGTCAATTTTGTATGAACTCGCATTGCAGCTGTTAAAGAAAATGGGGATATAGATAGATTTGATTGAACTCTTTATTTTAGCTTTAATCACATTTTTTTCACAAAAAGCTTATTTTAAAAGTTATTGAACTTTGAAGTTAGTTTCCCATTAACATGGAGTTGTAACTTTTGGATGGCACTGTACATATGTATATGCATATTATATGCTATCTATATTATATAACTAATCTCTGAATACAGTACAATGTAGTTCTCTGTATTGCAGTGTACAACATGTTTTTGATTTCACATTCAATGTACTCCTAATTGCTTGCTTGGTTACAGGAAAATATTCTCGAGTGTATTTCATTGATATTCATATTCTAGTTCATCAATAAGTTATTTTAATAAAATTTTAAAATAAGTTATTTTAAGAAATACTAGTTTGTTCTTTCCCTCCAGAAACCAAAGTGCAAAGGAGTTGGCAGCCTTTGCTGATAGTGCCAATGCGATGAAGAGGTTATTTTTGAATCAGCTTGCATTCAGCATGGATTTCATTCGTCCTCAACATTCTCCAGATGGTGATTCTGGTGTTTCATTAACCTGCAGTTCATCATGTGGCAGCCCACCCATACCTCTCAGTCTCTCACCACCTGGGGAATCAAAACTTGCACAGCGTCGCCTCTCAAGTCAGAGAAAGTTATTGCATCATACAGTGTCCATTTAAAGTCCAAGTCAGTTGATGGTTCTTCATTGATTTGACGAAATATTGTGATATGATTTATAAAGAAAAGTTAGCCAAATTGTTGATCCCACTTGTTTTCCGAAATATTAATGTTAATGCATATTGATTGAACTACATAATGCTATGTACTTTACAAATAACATACATTTAATGATTCATGTTCATCAGAATTTTTTTTTATATATTTGGCTTGTGTTTTAATCCCAGTTATTGTTATAAACAATATAGTATGCACAGTAGCCTAAAATTTGAGTTAAAATGTAGTAGTTAAGTACATATTTCAATCTGTAGCAACTTTTTGCTGCAGGTTTTTAGTGCTATCAGCTTTGTTTGGCAGTTATTAAATTGAAACTTGATGCATATAATGGAATAAAGCATTTTAAAATAATTTCATTTTCTTATCCATAAGTTTATTGCATTATGCTATTTCAGTTTCATTTATTGTTATTGTTATCTCACTTTACTGTTGTTCCTTTTTATTCTTGTGTAGTAATTTATAAATCGAATTTGTTATTCATCAGTTACTCTCTGTGGTATTAGTATCCAAACTCATAGAGTACATTTTTAAATAACATTTAAAATGTTACATTCAGTTATCCATTTATTTTCAAAATTCTGTCTGCATTAAACCCTGTATCGCAGTTCCAAACAATTGAGGAAGTTTAGAAACACCCCATAGTTCAGAACTTGATTTTAGTGCTAAATCGCTGTATTTAATCTTCTCTAATTATTTGGATCTGAAAGTAACTTATCCTAGATAGTCATAGATATGAACCATTTTTCTGCTTTATGTAAAGTATAACAGTACTTCAGTAGAAATAGTTTATTGTATGACAACACATTTTCACAGTTCAAAAATCTAAGCATTGATTTAAATGATATATCACCAAATCTAGACTTCCCTATTACCAGTGAAAAATATCTTTATCTGTGATAGTTTAGGTGTTTTAAAATATGATTATAATTACATATATACATGATTAAAATTCATTTGATTCTTTTAAAGATTAAATATTTTTAACTAGCTTCGAACATAGTTTATTTTTTATGAAATAGAGAAGGTCTATTACTAACTAACAAGTGCTTATTTTGCTTAAATGCATTGGCTTGAATGAAATTAGAGCAGAGACATTTCTGTGTGAAATTCAATGCATGTACAAAACGTATTAAACATTGGAGTAAATGGTAATGTAAAAAGTAATAATTATTCTTATTCAACACTGAAACCTTTATTTGAATTAAAATTAGTATGAACAAACAGTGTAATCAGCTGTTGTTTTGAAATTTCTCTTTGTATTTAGATTTGGAGGAAAAATTACAGTTGTAATAAAAGCAGGTTTTTCTGTAGTAGCTTTAGTTCTCTGCATATGAATAGGTTTTGGTAAGAAAATTATACTTAAAATATAACAGTATATCAGAGTAATATAAAATGCAAATGTAATTTTGTTAGTTATATAGTAGGGTTCTGCCTTAATATTGTAATATGTAATTGTACATTGAGATTTGGCATTTTTTTGTAGCTATATGTTTGATTTTGTTGCTCTGTTATTCTTTCTCTAAATCAGTGTCTCGCAAACTTTTTTACTCTGCGGCACACCTAAAAAAGAATAAAAGCAAACTCTATATAATCGTCATTATATTTGCGCTTTGTTGAAGTCATCAGCCTGGTTTTACTTGAAGATTTGCTCTCGTTCTTTAATTCATAACTCGGTGTTTGTTTTAAATATTTGTCCATTCTATGGCTTGAAATAATCAAAAATTAATACCAAAATTTGAAAAAAGCTTGATAAATACTTACAAGATCCCAGTTGATAAAATCTGAAAGATTTTTATTAAAGCACGTCGATAACACAAGTCAAGTCAAAATGAAATCTTTGGAATATCTAGTGTCAATTTGAAAATCTCTCGCGGCACACAGTTTGCGAGACACTGCTCTAAATACATAATTTTAAGAGATAGTAAACAAAAAGGAAAGGAATCGAAATTTTATGGGTACAGTAAGCACGTGTTTCTGTTTTTTCTCAATTTCTTAAAATTCAGTGCATTTATTCTATATTGTTCCTTGGCCATAAAATCATAATTGATATTCTCTGCATGAGAATTGTGTTTAGGAAATTGTAAAAATTAACTAAAAAAGGCTATTTTTTATATGAATAAGAATAAGCTCAGTTTGTTAATTTTAGCATATATAATAAGCAAAATTAAAAAGTATGCAAATTGTTTTGTATTAATCCAAACCACTTCTTTCTGTTTTAAAATGTCTGATTTTTGTAAATGCACAAATGCTATTTTTGATGAGCAGAATGTTTGTTTTCACAAACTTTCACAAAGTACCATATTGTTTGAAATGGTACAATATAAAATATTGCTGGTATCATTATAGAAATATTCTTTTATGCATTATTATACTGTGTGGTAGTTACTCTACTTTTTCTTTACAAATTGAATTTTTTTTTTACCTTGACTTTATTTTTGGTGCATAGACAATAATTTAACTGCAATATTATTGACATATCTTTAACCTTAAATTTTCTTCTAGTGGGCCGTGTCCAATAGTTGCAGAGAACAAAGGTTTTAGATTAAATCAGTGCATTTGCAAATTCCATTAGAATTTTAAATATTCCACACATTACATTAACAGTCTCATTTTCTTTAATTGTAAATGATTGTTAGTATACTATGTAGCCAATGTGTAATTTCTTTCCCAAATACATATTTTTAAGCAAAATTTATTGTTGAATCTGTAATATCTGCAATTCTGGTGCGAGATTGAAAATCGTGTAGAGAACAGAAGTTAAACATTTGAAAAGATGACTATATTTTAGAAAGTTACAAATCCTAATCTGTAGATTTTCAAGTACAGTATTGCTGTATTTGATGGGAAAGTTTATTGACACATATACACAGTTGTATCAGAATAATATGGCCACCCCCATTCCCATTATTAGGTAGGTGGTCATATTATTCTGATATGACTGTGTATACCTTAAAGAAAGAAGTAACAAAAATACAAGTTTCTTCATATACATCTGAATAAGTATGAACTTCGAAAAATATGTTAACAACATTTATGTTATTCATATTTATATTAAAACTGATACTGCAGTCACCTCATTCTAGCAATGTCAGAATTCTACAGGAACATTTGTTATGAACAGGTCAGATACTTTGGCACATGTTCTTTGATAAAAGCCCTCATAATAGCATAATTGAATTTTTTAAATGTATGACACCTTATGAACATAGGCATGGTTTGAATATGCATGAAATCCTATTTATATTATAAAGTGGCCTTATGTTCTCTGTTGTCTACATGACTAGCAAAGCATTGACTTTTATTGGCTGTCCAGTTATTTTCAAACAGATGGTGTTGGACTGTATTAATTCTCATTGGAACCAGTCTTTTTATATATATTTTATATCTTCCCAGAGTTGGTCATGTCCAAAAAGAATCTGTAATCAAATCAGCATTCAAAAAGTGCTTCAATATTTTAGATCTAAAGTGGTTTGGTGAAAAACTGAATGAATCTTGTAGTGTGATCTGGTATTAGTAACTTGTACTTCCATGAGAAATTATTCCACAGTTGCATTTTGTCATCTGCATATTCACAGCTAACCACTCATTTAAATAAATTGTACAGAGATGTAAATTCTTGCAACATATTTTAATTTTCAGTCTAAATTTAGCTGTGGAAATAAATAGCAAATGAAACCTTGTTAATATTAATTTTTATGCTTGTTTTAATGAAAAAAAAATTATATTATTGTTTAGTACTTTTATGCAGGGTTTAATATATTTTATTCATTCAGATGTTTAGTACAAATTATTGTGTAAACTTCTTTAGACAAAAGTGAATGTGTTTCAGTTTCCAAGTAGGATGTTTTAATCATTCACTAGATTAAACTGAATATCAGTAGTTTTAAAATAAATATTTTTACCAATGCTTAATTTCTACTCTAGTGAAGAGTAATTGTTTTGAAATACTATATTAATAATGTTTCTGCAGCCACCACAAGTCAAAGGAATGCTAATATTCTAAAAATATAATCAAAATAGTATTGTCATTTATTATGGCTTAGTATCTGAATAGAAATTTTTCAGACTTCCAGAATGCTGTTGGTTTTAAATAGGAATTCAAAAACTTTTTTCAAGTAGATCATATTGTTTACAAAATTTTAATTTTAAGCATTCTCTCTATATATGGAAATTTGTTTTTCAACAGTAAGTGTAATAAGTACAGTAGTTTTCAGTTTTATTTTTATCTGACTGCATATTGATGTGCCAAAGTGGGATATTCATTCTGGTAAAGTAAAAAATGGGTGAAATCGCACAATCCTTGTTATCGCACAACTCTGCTGTTGCGTGATAGTACCTGAGTACACATTCATGTTGAGGGGAATCACAGTAAAAACCTTTACATACCCACCTGAAATATTACATTGCTGTGTTGTGTCCCTGAAGTTTGCAATCCACTATTTTACCACTTTGTGTTATAGAATATCCTTTAAACCAAAGACTAAAAAAAAAAATCTTTGTTTATATTGTTTTGTTCTAAATGTTTTTAAACCCATCATATAAAAGTTTGTATTTTTATATTAGTTTAAAATTCTCAAAATGTTATCACGTATAATTTAGTGACCGGTGTTTAAAAATCCCTGTGTTGCTTCCGTCCAAATGCTTTGGGTATTATCGAAAGAAAAACACATCGTTTTTTAATGCTTTTGACATTGAATTAGTCCTCGCCTATTCATGCATTGGTATTATGTTTAAATATGTATAAAAAAAGTACAAAATGGGAAAAAGCATTGTATTGATGGTTGAGGACATTTGTAAGCTCAAATGTTGAGAAATAAAGTTAACTGTCAGAGTGACAGAAAGAAAAAATCTTATATTGATTCATTTTGTGGAAATAAACAAGTGGAAATAAAAGCTGTATCACCATATTTTGAATAATAGAAGAAAACAGATTCCTGTTTCTTAAGTATTACATTTATTAGTTTTAAAATACATTTGAAAATAGTTGGCAATAGTAACAATTTCAAAATATTTTACAATTAGGACTTTTATTACAATTATGCCAACTATATAATGAACAAAGATACTGAATTAGAATTATGACATCTGGAATATAGTATTCAATTCATAACCTTCTAGGTAAAAAGTGTGGTCTCATTTATTTTCAGCTGCAGCTGGAACATCTGGAAAATATTTTAAATCATACTAATCACCTAATTATTTCTTTTTAAGTATTTCACTAATTCATGTAGACATTAGTAAATATGCACTATATCTTGCATTTAACAAACTCTTTTAAAACTAAAATAATCTGACATGCATCAAACACTTACAATTGAGTGTTTTTTACCAAAAATAATGTTCTTTACCAAAAATTAAAAATCAATGAAAGTGAAAAAAATACATATATTCACATAGAACTTAAAAACTTTTATTATAAATTGTGCTATGGGAACCATTTTTTCGAAACTGTACTTGAACATTCTTGTATTAAAAAATAATTTTTTCCAATAGTGTTTCAATATCAGTACACAGGGATTGAAAAGTTTTAAGAGGAATTCTATTTTTTGGACTCTTACAAAATTCAAGCCTTGTTAGAACTAAGTAAGCAATACCTTAACTATATCACATATATGCCAACTATCTCTATAATGAACATAAAGATACTGAATTACAGAACTATACCAAATTATTCAAATTTTCATGTTACATCAGTGGAACATAGGATTCAGTTTTCCATAACTTCTACAGTAAAAATGTAAAAGAAAATCTCTACTAAAGATCTACATAAAGTCTCTAAATTATGAATATCAGCAATATTCTTTATTTAAAAAAGCTTGAATATTTAATACCAGCAGTGCTAATTGTAAGAATTTACTTCAAAAGTTAATCTGTTTTATTTCAAACCATTTAAAAATTTATACACACAATTTTTTCAATGTTTGTAAATTTCACATTTCTAGGACAGGCATTACTATTTTTAATTATTTAGTTGCCATCTTTTTAATACTGACAATATTTTTGAGTATACAATTAAAAAGACCTTCTTGCTCAAAAATTAATTTAAAATTCTCTGTCATTGAGCAATAAAATTTTAGAGTTTATCCTTCAAACTATTTGCATGTTAAAAGTTCTTAGGAGAAAACTCTCAGAAGCTTTTCGGAGCAAAGACAGCGCTCCGTCTTCAGTGAAGTGATGCTATGTATTCAGTGAAATGATGTACATAGCATCACTTCACTGAAGATGGAGCGCTGTCTTTGCTCCGAAAAGCTGAGAGTTCAGTGAAGTGATGCTATGTATTCAGTGAAATGATGTTATGTATTCAGTGAAATGATGTACATAGCATCACTTCACTGAAGATGGAGTGCTGTCTTTGCTCAGAAAAGCTGAAAAACATTTTCTCTAATTTTCAGGCCTGTTGCATTCAAAGCTAGATAACATATTTAGTTATTAAATACATATTTGCGTAATTTACATAAATAAACTATACAAAATTCCTTTATTATGAACATAATTTCATGAGAATTGGTTTGTTCCCATAAGGACACACAAGGATTGGAAAAATTTAGAAATAGCTCTTAATAATAAAAAATTACCTACTGATTTTAGATTCGAAGGCATCCCAAATTTCATCAACCAGCTGGTCCATCTTGTCCAGGTCACTGAAAATTTTTAATTTTCAGATTGTTTAAATGAAACGTTTTCAAAATCAATTTACATTCTACACTACAAAAATTGTAACTGTCCTATTATATAAACGAAGTTATTTACGAAATAAGCATTTTTCAGAAAGCTACTAACATAAATATCGAATTTCTTTCATTCCCCCCTCCCCCCAATCATGTTTCTTTGATAT
This sequence comes from Ryuthela nishihirai, assembly GCA_038380435.1. Classification (NCBI taxonomy): domain Eukaryota; kingdom Metazoa; phylum Arthropoda; class Arachnida; order Araneae; family Heptathelidae; genus Ryuthela; species Ryuthela nishihirai. Next base: position 2,683,505 of record JAWZYU010000055.1, read on the forward strand.
TTAGCATTCAGTGATATGTTACTGCTTTCTAAACATTTAATTTCGGCTACATTTTTTTAATTGCATGTTAAAGAACTATTTGGTATTATCTTAATAGCAATATTACTATTCATAGAAAGTTAAATATTACATTCAATAACTACTAAACATTGTCAATAATCAAGAATAAATAGCCTTGAAATGAAAATCTAATATTAATCACTTTGCAAAAGGGGAACAAAATCATGAAAACGAAACAAAAAAATTGTATATTTACCCAGTTTTGTTAATGTAGGTCTCGTATGGTGCCCGGAAAGTGAGGTAAGCGTCTTCTCCCACACTCTACATAAAAAGAAAAAAAGCTTATAGTTTAATTACATCGCAATCGACATACAATTCTGAATACGTAAAATTATGCATTGACACTTTGAAACAAAAAAATTCATTGTCGCTGAAAATTATAATGTCAACCATAGTACTAGATTTTTATACGAAGTTAAATTGTACTGCAATGTTTTAAATACTAAGGGCGAAAAGTTCCTGACAGGTGTCCGTAGATTTGCACTCGTTCCTCTGAAATTAATGAGCTAATCATAAAAACAAAGGTGGTGCCATTTCTCTTCGCCGGCAGCGCGTAAGTTTGGTCTGCGAAATCTGCATTGTTTCTAAGAGTTGGGTTGTTTTACATCTGAGCGGCACACCATAGGCTAAATGGCCAGGTCACATGGACCCCGAGGGCTCAGAGAAGGTTGGGGGAGGGGACCCACTGGAACAGCTGTTGGGAAACATGGTAACCTCCTGTCAAGGCCATCCAGTGTGTTCTTGAACGTGCACAGGGTATGGCTCTCCCGCATACGGGTCCACGGCTTAACGCCCCATCCGACGGACGGCGGCCTTTCCAAGCCTATCGGTGTCCCCTACTGACCGTGGTCAGGGCGGGGAATTTTGCGGAGATAAATCTCAACGCTGACCCAGCTGGGACTCGAACCTGGGAACTGCAGATTACGAGTCTGGCGCGCTACTGACTAAGCCACCCCCACCCCATGTTTCTAAGGAGACTGGGAGAAAGGTTTTACATTTTCATAAGGATGCAGCTTGGGTAAGATGCGAAAAAAATGCCAGATAATCACAAGTATATGGATTTATTCGGCACTGTTATGGGATAGATTTGCAAATTCAAAGGACGGCAGAGCTTCGATATCACTCGTGCAGGAAGACCGAAGGATGCCGTGGACGAGAGAACCATCCTGCTTTTCATTAAGGATGGGTTGTTTTACCTCTGAGCGACACTTTTTTTGCACACCATGGGCTAAATGGCCAGGTCACAAGGACACCGAAGGCTCAGAGAAGGATTGGGGAGGGGACCCACTGGAGCGGCTGTTGGGAAAACAGATGGTAGCCTCCCGTCAAGGCCATCCAGCGTGTTCTTTCATTTGCGCAAGGTATGACTCGTACACGGTGACACTGCTTAACGTCCCATCCGAGGGACGGTGGCCTTTCCAAGCCCATCGATGTCCCCTACTGACCGCAGGCAGTGCGGAGTCTCAACGCTGACCCAACTGGAACTAGAACCTGGGAACTACAAATTACTAGTGTGGCGCGCTAGCGACTGAGCCACTCCCGCCCCAATCAGTCTTTAGTAATTGAAAATAAGTACCATGCGACTTCTGACTTTTACATATTCTCTAAAATGGCTCATTGCAAATTTTAAATTAAGAGGATACATTAATCCTCAAACTGTTAACGATATTTTTTAAGTAATTAATTGTAATTCTTATATTAGTCTGCATTTCAAACGTGCCGATAAAATTTCGCATATATATATGTACCGTCAAGTTTTTTCAAAAACGTGAAATGCCACAGTCTTAATGGTTTCCTAATATTCCCATCGTTTCGAGAACGAACGCGATATCACTTTTGATTCGAAACACACGAAATGATTTTAAAAAGGTGGTTTCAAAGAATGAAATGGGTTGGGTTTTATCTTTGAGCGGCACTTTTTTTGTACACAAAATGCTAAATGGCCAGGTCACAAGGACCCTGAAAACTGTAATAGCTAGCTGTTCGGAGACAATGATATCCTCCCGTCAAGGCTATTCAGCGTGTTTGGCTCTCCCGCAGAAGGGACCACAACTTCCCATCCAACAGACGGCGGCCTTTCCAAGCTCTTCAAGTGTCTCCTGCTAGCCATGGGCAGGACGGAAAGTTTTGCGAAGATAAATATTAACGCTGACCTAGCTGGGAATCGAACCTAAGAACTACATACAGATTACGAACCTGGCATACTACCGACTGACTCACGAGAAATGTTTACGAAAGAGCATCGAACAGAACTATGGAATCCCCCCCCCCCCAAATCTTGTTGGCACTATTTCATATTTCCGTTTAGACTAGGGGTGGGGGTGGCTCAGTCGGTAGCGCGCCAGGCTCGTAATCTGTAGTTCCCAGGTTCGAGTCCCAGCTGGGTCAGCGTTGAGATTTATCTCCGCAAAATTCCCCGCCCTGCCCACGGTCAGTAGGGGACACCGATGGGCTTGGAAAGGCCGCCGTCCGTCGGATGGGACGTTAAGCCGTGGACCCGTATGCGGGAGAGCCATACCCTGTGCACGTTAAAGAACACACTGGATGGCCTTGACAGGAGGTTATCATCTGTGTCCCAACAGCTGTTCCAGTGGGTCCCCTCCCCCAACCTTCTCTGAGCCTTCGGGGTCCATGTGACCTGGCCATTTAGCCCATGGTGTGCAAAAAAGTGCCGCTCAGAGGTAAAACAACCCAATGTTAAAGAACACACTGGATGGCCTTGACAGGAGGCTACCATCTGTCTTCCAACAGCTGTTCCAGTGGGTGCCCTCCCCTAACCTTCTCTGAGCCTTCGGGGTCCATGTGACCTGGCCATTTAGCCCATGGTTAGCAAAAAAGTGTCGCTCAGAGGTAAAACAACCCAACCCAATTCACAGAAGCTAAAAAAAAGAGAATACAATGTTTTTTTTGAAAACTAATATTTCTATTGCTAGAATAATTACTCACTTTACAGTTGAACTGTACCCCGCTTTCCACGTAAACGTAACTTATCTGAAGTCTTTCATTTTCAGTTTTCAAGCACTTGTGAGAATATCGCCCTCTTAGCATACTCTTCTCCTCTTCTACGATGGTTCCCTCTTGCCACTTATGTTCACCAAACTCTCCCTATAAACAAAAGTTTCAAATTTACTGCCTTTCAAACTTTTTATTTAAACTTTTATTTAAAAACACGTGGGGCTCATAACTGCCACAAACTCACCTATATATAAATCTAAGTTTATTCAACATTCCACAACTGGTACATGAACAACAACCTTTAAATATTTATCAGAACATTCTAGACAATTCCTCATATATTTCACTCACACTTAAATTACTATCCTTTTATTATGATTTAATTTAGTCATACTTATTTATTTTACTTATGTCAAGTATAAATACTTGTATCCGTTGTTTTTTTTTCCTCTATTTACAAATGAGCAGTACTTCCAAATGTTTATTATACATGTTTTTGTGTAATATGAAAGAAATAAATTACTATTAAAATTCCAATCTTAGGTTGGGTTGTTTTACCTCTGAGCGGCACTTTTTTGCACACCATGGGCTAAATGGCCAGGTCACATGGACCCCGAAGGCTCAGAGAAGGTTGGGGGAGGGGACCCACTGGAACAGCTGTTGGTAAACAATGTGGGTCCCCTCCCCCAACCTTCTCTGAGCCTTCGGGGTCCATGTGACCTTGCCATTTAGCCCATGGTGTGCAAAAAAGTGCCGCTCAGAGGTAAAACAATCCAATCGAATCCAACGGACGGTAACCTTTCCAAGCTTCGAAGAAATTACAACTTACTAAAAACAAATTACATATTTTAGTTATACAACCTATGTTCGGAAAGTTCCGAGACTGACTGTATAAACATGAGTACGGCTTACTCATGTCTATATTATCAGTATTACACTCTGGTGTTAAGGATCTCCTTCGAAAGTTTGGGGCGAGGGTGGTTCAGTCGGTAGCGCGCCAGGCTTGTAATCTGTAGTTCCTAGGTTCGAGTCCCAGCTGGGTCAACGTTAAAGTTTATCTCCGCAAAATTCCCCACTCTGTCCACGGTTAGTAGGGGATACCGATGGCCTTGGAAAGGCCGCCGTCCGTCAGATGGGACTTTAAGTCTGTGGCTCCGTGTACATTAAAGAACACGCTGGATGGTCTTGATAGGAGGCTACCATCTGTCTCCCAACAGTTGTTCCAGTGGGTCCCCTCCCCCAACCTTCTCTGAGACTTTGGGGTCCGTGTGACCTGACCATATAATGTGCAAAAAAGTACCGCTCAGGGGTAAAACAACCGAACAACCCAACCTTCGAAAGTTTATTCCTGCATCATATACTGATTCTGGAGGTCTTTCAAGCAACCCTGGAAAGTATTCTGGAATGCTGTGGTTCTGTCGTGGTTGTCTGAATGTCAGCTTAGCAATGGCCTTTCAATACTCGTTTCAGTGGTGATTACACATTTCAATATAGGGATCTGATGTTTTGACAAAAATTCGTGTAGGAGGAGCCAGTAGTAGGCTAAACTAACCTTCAGCGAGTATCGATGCAGGTCTAAACATGTGGAAACGCGTCAGTAGGTACTTTTTTTTTTAAGAAAATAACATATCTGCTGGTTAATACTTACAGCTCGTAGGTATACTTCATTTTTCCACTTCAGCTCTTTCATCAGCCAGTTTAGGACCTCTGCGACTTTGTGACCTTTATATACATGAATATCGCAGAGGGATTTTCTCCTAAGGACAGCGTCCTTCAACGTAGAACAGATGGATGGCATTCTAATCTGTCAAAGTTTTAAAAAAATGCATATTTTTTTCATAAATTCTATTATTTTCGATATTTATTTGCAATATTTGGTACTTTTCGGCCAGTCGTAATTGTGCGCCAATCTTCGTATCCAGTGAATCTGTCGTCTGCATTATAAAAAACGCCCCGAATGAGCGGAGGCCAAGTGAGAACGAATCAGTAGTGTTTTTTATTCGATGTTGTCCACTTCGAGTTAGAATACTAGTATTTCACTTTATGACTTGTCAAATCCATTTCACTAAAGTTAATAGATGCCAATGATATCTAGTTTTTGATGACTTTTTGGAATCTGTTTTTTGACCTTTACTCTCTATGGCAGTTAGGGTTCTCAAACGGTAGCCTCGAATAAAAAACTACTGATTCGTTCTCACTTGGCATCGGCTCATTCCGGGCGTATTTTATAATGCGGACGACAGATTCACTGGATACGAAGATTGACGCACAATTACCGAAAAATACCAAATATTTATTGCGAATTTAATGTTGTTTTATATTAATAATTCATAAATCTTTGAAATTCTTTAAAACAAAAATCAAGTAGGGAGGAGTGTTTGACATGAAAACTGAAATACAGAGAACTGCCCAATTGGCTTAACCATTCTGAGACTTCAATTTCTAATTAATACCTCATAATAAGATTCAACTCTATATGAATCCTTTATACCATCAAAAGGAAAATCAAAATGAAAGATATTTCAAATAAAAAAGGTATTTACCAGTGTCCAAAAGGCTGGTACCGCTGCATTGATTGACTCCATCAGATTGATGTTATTGCTGATGTTATATATGCCACCATCCATAAAACAAGCGCAACATTTTTATCCAAGATGTATAGATAAGTCATTTCTTTTTAATACAGTTCAATCACAATAAAGTTGTAAGTACCCTTCACAACTCTGACGGGATAGTTCGGTCATATAGACAGCCATGGCATACTGATGCTGTTACACCACAAAAAACATATTTTTCTCTTAAACTGTTTCATTAATTGAAGAACACGGTTCCACATAAAGGGTTGGGTTGTTTTACCTCTGAGCGGCACTTTTTTGCACACCATGAGCTAAATGGCCAGGTCACATGGACCCCGAAGGCTCAGAGAAGGTTTGGGGAGGGGACCCACTTGAACAGCTGTTGGGAGACAGATGGTAGCCTCCCGTCAAGGCCATCCAGAGTGTTCTTTAACGTGCGCAGGGTATGGCTCTCCCGCACACGGAGCCACGGCTTAACGTCCCATCCGACGGACGGCGGCCTTTCCAAGCCCATCGGTGTCCCCTACTGACCGTGAGCAAGGCGAGGTGTTTTGCGGAGATAAATCTCAACGCTGACCCAGCAGGGACTCGAACCTGGGAACTACAGATTACGAGCCTGGAGCGCTACCGACTGAGCCACCCCCGCCCCCCACATAAAGGGAACAAACTAATTGTGCTTACACTGCTTTACATTTCATAATTGCACTTTCCTCTTCACTTAACCCTTTCAGGACCATAAGGTTTCTAAGAGTAAATATTAGTATGTAACTGTTTATTTTAGTTTGTTTAGACGTAAAATAAATAAAAAATCATAAGAAAAATACATAACAATGTGTAGTTTTTTTGGAATTTTATGGGAAATATTTTTCCCAATGGACTATAAAGGTAACACAAATTATAGTTAGGCTTATTATGCAATGTCTTTTATTTATTGGTTTATTATAACAAAATGTTAACTAAAATAATACAAAATTATGAACTAAAATTACTATACAAAATGATGTGCTAATTATGATATTCTGCGAAGCAATTTCTTTTGGTAGTGAGGCAAAGATGGACATTGCACATAGTACATATATTATGCGTCCTGACAGTTCTGGGTTGGGTTGTTTTACCTCTGAGCGGCACTTTTTTGCACACCATGGGCTAAATGGCCAGGTCACATGGACCCCGAAGGCTCAGAGAAGGTTGGGGGAGGGGACCCACTGGAACAGCTGTTGGGAGACAGATGGTAGCCTCCCGTCAAGGCCATCCAGCGTGTTCTTTAACGTGCACAGTGTATGGCTCTCCCGCACACGGGGCCACGGCTTAACGTCCCATCCGACGGACGGCGGCCTTTCCAAGCCCATCGGTGTCCCCTACTGACCGTGGGCAGGGCGGGGAATTTTGCGGAGATAAATCTCAACGCTGACCCAGCTGCGACTCGAACCTGGGAACTACAGATTACGAGCCTGGCGCGCTACCGACTGAGCCACCCACGCCCCCAGAGTGTTATCTTCCTTAACTTCAACTAATAATATAAACGATATATTTTTGCTATAAATTCTATTGATAGAATGCGTTAATGAAGAACAGAATATTTGATAGTCTTAAGTAATCCCGGATGTAGAAAAAAAGATCGGGGGGGGGGGGGAAGAGAAACAAAATAGAGCTGGAAAAAAAACTGCTCGCCATTTTTATCCGTAGTGGCGATTTGCAATATGCACCGTTTGTATTAATAAAATTATGTTAAAATTTTAAAAATATTTAATCGTGAGTCAGGAATTATCGTTCCATGCACTTTTGAATATTTATCGTGGAAAAATTATAAAATATTCATTAATCCGCTTGCTCGTCTGGTTTGTAACAGTCACCATTTTTATCGGTCGTTTTGAATAATGGCGATGTGGAAATATGCACCGTCTGTGTTAAGCTTACACTAAAATTTTATAAATAATTAGTCGTACTGTCATGAATTCTCGTTTCATATGAATCCGTCGGCCGCATTATAAAAAAAACCCATAAAAAATATAAAGTCGCAGAGGAAGTGAATCAGTATAATGTGGAATTAGAAACTCGCTCCAAATCTCGTTATCGAATGTTTACGGAAAATCGCCAAAATCGATTCTGCGGGACTCTAATTCCAGGATACGCCATTTGTTAGAGAAACAGACTTATTCGGGCTTTCCCCAATGCTAGCAGAGGTAAAATTTTCTATGCAAATAATGTATTTTCATCATTTGCATTGCTCCTTACATTCATATCCGGTAGCAACATATTTAAAACATTATTACTATTCCTAAAGTTTGCATCATTCTGATCAAGCTTCGGATACTAATTATCAATATTAATTTTATCTAACATCATTATAGTAAGGCCTTTCAATGTCCTCCAAACAGCTACCATAGTTCCTCTTAGCATGAATAAAATGGGGCGGGGGTGGCTCAGTCGGTAGCGCGCCAGGCTCGTAATCTGTAGTTCCCAGATTCGAGTCCCAGCTGGGTCAGCGTTGAGATTTATCTCCGCAAAATTCTCCGCCCTGCCCACAGTCAGTAGGGGACACCGATGGGCTTGGTAAAGGCCGCTGTCCGTCGGATGGGACGTTAAGCCGTGGCCCCGTGTGCGGGAGAGCCATACCCTGTGCACGTTAAAGAACACGCTGGATGGCCTTGACGGGAGGCTACCATCTGTCTCCCAACAGCTGTTCCAGTGGGTTCTCTCCCCCAACCTTCTCTGAGCCTTCAGGGTCCTTGTGACCTGGCCATTTAGTCCACGGTGTGCAAAAAAGTGCCGCTCAGAGGAAAAACACCAACGTTTAAGAACACGCTTGATGACTCCTAACATCTGTTCTAGTGGGTCCCCTGCCCCACCCTTCTCTGAGCCTTCGGGGTTCATGTGACCTGGCCATTTACCCCATGGTGTGCAAAAGAGTGCCGCTCAGAGGTAAAACAACCAACGTTTAAGATCACGCTGGATGACCTTTACAGGAGGCTATCATCTTTCTCCTAACAGCTGTTCTAGTGGGTCCCCTCCCCTTCTCTGAGCCTTCGGGGTCCATGTGACCTGGCCATTTAGCCCATGGTGTGCAAAAAAGTGCCGCTCAGAGGTAAAACAAATAATGTCAACAAACACGCTGGATGGCCTTGACGGGAGGCTACCATCTGTCTCCCAACAGTAGTTCCAGTGGGACCCCTCCCCCAACCTTCTCTGAGCCTTCGGGGTCCATGTGACATGGCCATTTAGCCCATGATGTACAAAAAAGTGCCGCTCAGAGGTAGAACAGCCCAATGTTAAAGAATACAATGGATGGCCTTGACGGGAGGTTACCATCTGTCTCTCAACAGCTGTTCCAGTGGGTCCACTCTCCCAACCTTCTCTGAGTCTTCGGGGTCCATGTGACCTGGCCATTTAGCCCATGGTGTGTAAAAAAGTGCCGCTCAGAGGTAAAACAACTAATATCAACGAACACGCTGGATGGCCTTGACGGGAGGCTACCATCTATCTCCCAACAGCTGTTCGAGTGGGACCCCTCCCCCAACCTTCTCTGAGCCTTCGGGGTCCATGTGACATGACAATTTAACCCATGGTGTGCAAAAACGTGCCGCTCAGAGGTAAAACATCCCAACACAACCCTTGGAAGAAAATCTGGAGAGCACGAGAATTACAAAACAGTTTCTAAACATAATAATATGGCACTGTTTAAACCACCGTCTCCAGCTTGTTTTAAATGATTTTAAAAATGAAATAAAGCAACAATGAATTTAAAAACTTTATTGATAAGATATACCTATTTTTCATCAGTTCAATAAGAACCAAATTGAACTTTCAAAAATATCTGGGCAACTTGCTATAGATATTATAAATATTGGTAGAGTTTTATGGGCCGACTGTAGTTTTAAGCTCAGCCCTAGCTGTTTGGCCTGCTTATCTATAAAAAAATAAATAAATACCCCCTCAAGCAGCTGCTTGCCACAGAGGTCTGACAGGAGCCTGTCAGTTTATATGCCATAGTAGAAGGTCTGAGAGAATGACAGGACCTCAGCAGAAAAACGACACACACATCCATGCCTAATCCGGGGCTCAAACCCAGGTCCCTTAGATCAGTAGCCAAGCGCGCTAACCACTCGGCCATGGGACGGCTACTAATACGGCTTAGACTTGCAACGACTACACGGTTCGCAGTCACGTCATCCACATGACCATATAGGTCGGCTTATCTAGCACTACCCCCCCCCCCCCCCCGATAGGGGACCACCTTGTCGTGGTGGGGGGGCCTAGGGCCCAGCAACCCGGCTGAAGGTTGTGCCGACCGGATTGGTCCACCGGTTGGACATGGCCAAGGCCAACCGAGGTTGAAGACGCTGCTGGCCAGCTTGATTGCCGGTCGGATGGTGACGGCGTTGGAGACCTCACCTCTCAGGGACCTGTGTGGTCAGTTCGACGGCTCTGCCCCCTAAGGCACGAGCTGTCCAAAAAGTCTGGGTCTTACTAAGAGTCTCCACCCCGGATGCCGATCGAGCCTGGATTTTTATATCCTTGCACATTTGCAAACCGGGGAATAGATTAAAGTTAGGTTTCTTCCGGTGGTTAGCTTTCCTTCTATAGGACTGCTGCCATGTGAGGCTGGGGTTGAGGTGCGCCTATAGGGCGTATTCCTTGCCCCCGGCTCTAGATGGTCATGGCTTTTCTTAACCAGGTAGTGCTGTCAGGCGGAACCGGGAATTGCCGTGGTTGCATATGATCGCAACATAGAGATTCATTATCTAGCACTACATAAATATTTTTATTCAAATAAACAGTACTTGGGTACGGCTACTCGTCTTGAAAATGAATTTTTTGAATAATTTGGAATTACTGATTTTTTTTTAAAGAATATAATTTTTATTCATAAGAGCAAAGAATACAAATACATTTACAATTTGACCCGCAAAGCTAAATAGCTTATCTGCAGGAAAATGAATAAATTATATTAAACATAGGTCATTCAGCCACAAAAATGGTGTACATCAAATAAATCCACAAAACACAACACATAATAATCAGCTAACTAGAAAATACCAAATAATTTTTAATTCCATTTTAAGTCTTCTAAAAGAATCTATATTTAGTAATTCTTTTGGAATAGCATTAAATATAAGTGGTACTTGATATTCGGAGGTGTTTCCCGTAATTATTTCGAAAATTTGGCAATTTGTAATAACCTTGGTTTTGAAGTCTTGTATTTTTGTTATGTTGAATTTTTAGTTTGTAAGTTTCGTCAAAAAAAATTTTTAATTATTACATTATATTTATATAAATTGCTGTAGGATAAAAGATTTAAAAATGTTAATCTATCGGTGGAAGTTTAGATATAATAAAGGCTGAAAAACTGGTGATAAGATCTATTAAAGCAGGCATTTAAAATATACTGCCCGCGGGCCATGTGCCCCCCCCCCCCCGGGGCATTTAGATGCAGCCCGCGACTTCAATTAATAATACTCGAATTTCATGAATAGTTTTTCTATACATTGAACACATAGGTACAGATTACAGAAAAGAAGCTGAAAAGATATCAAGTATCTGGATCTTCGAAATAATGTGCTGTTTATTAATCGTTATGATTTAATGCCATTTTAATTTTGATGTATACTTTAAATTTAAATAAAAGATTTTTTATATGAAATTAGTGTTTAATTGAATCCCGGCCGCTGATATACTTTAAAAGAAAAATTGCCACTTTACAAGATTGAGTTTGACACCCCTGTATTAAAGCATTTCAAATGCTTGAAAAGTAAAGGGTCCATACGAAAAAAAATTGATGATTTAATCGCCTCAGAAACTTTCAAGTATACATATTGAGGATATTATACAGGGTGTCTCAAAAATATAGGTACAAACTTTTAGGGGAGGTAGATAACATCTAAAGCATAGATTTCCAACGGGGTCGATACCGCCCCCCAGTGGGCGCTGGAGCCTTCCATGGGGGCGGTAGCGGATTCAGAGGCAAATGGGGGGCGTTGAGGCAGTCAAGAGGGGCGGTCAAATAAATAAATAATTTTAATGGAATTTTCTGTGACAACCTTTTTATCTCTTCTATTCTGTGGTGTCTTCCTGGTGATTCTGGTCATCCACTACCTCATCCGTCATGTACAGCTTTTCAACTGCAGCTTGGACAATAAGTTCCCTGCTACCGCCTACTAGCGTACTGGTACGTCTGAAGTCGACTGAGATGCTCTCAAAAGTTCTCTTCAAGATCACAGATTGGATATAAGCTTCAATATGTTTTCCCACTCCAAGTCGCTTTGAGTATGCTTTATGGTACGTAGTTACAATACCATCCCACGTCAGAACATAAGGTATAATATTAACATTACACTTGTGAATTAGGCTCAACTCATTAGCCAGCAGATCATACTTCCTCTTCTTTTCAACCTCTACTGTCCGCAGGTTATCCTGAGATGTTATTCCTACTTCAATAATTGTAATCTCATTCAATACCTTTACATGCACTACTATATCAGGCTTATTATGTTGGACATGTGTGTCCGTTCTGATAGGCAAATCAACCTTGAAGCAATAATAATATAATAATAAATTTGTTATATTTAATATTTTTTTATAATTATTTTTTAATATAATAAAATACTTTGAATAAATATTTTATCTAACTATGTAAATTATCTTATTGTTATCGCGTTAATAAGCATTTTTAAATTAGCATAGGTATACCTATACCTAATTTGTTTCAGTTTAGAATAGATTGACGTGCAAGTTGGTAGGTAAACACGCGGTTCATGCAATTTAACATGTTTCGACAAGAATATGGGAGCTTGAAATGACTTGTTTACGGAGCAAGTGCGCCGGCATCGCAAACATACAAGTTAATGCGTGCACAAAATCAAATTTATAAAAGCGATAGCTCTAGGAATGTTTTATTATTTTTATGTGCTTCGCCGTGATAAATAGTCGTGAGTGATAAGTGTTAGAAGTCATTATAAACATTATTTTTATAACTATCTATAAATCTGTTGAGAAGTTAATTTGAAAATGTCTGAATCTACATCTAAAAAGAAATGCCGGCAGTACAGTATTGAGTATTTGAAATATGGATTTACGTACTCTCCTACAAACCAATCATTACCTATGTGTTTAATTTGCCGAAAAGTTTTTTCAAATGAAGCTATGAAACCTTCTAGGCTACAAGAGCATTTAAATAAAATGCATGCTGATAAGAAGAACAAAGATTTATCCTATTTTCAAGAACTGGAAAAGCAATATTTAAAACAGCCAACTATGTCAAACCTTTTTGCGTCGTCTTCTAAACAAGATGATGATGGACTACGAGCCTCATATAACGTTTCATTGTTAATCGCAAAAGCAGGAAAACCACACACAATTGGCGAGGAATTAATTTTGTCGGCAGTCAAAGAGATATTAAAAACTGTTCTTCATCATAAGACACCGTCAGATATCATCAAAAAAATTCCTCTCAGTAATAATTCAGTGCAAAGAAGAATAGATGAAATGGCAAAAGACGTTGAAATATCATTATGTGATTACTTAAAGACTTGCAAATTTTCCATTCAACTCGATGAATCAACTCTACCAAATAACGAAGCTCTACTCTTATCATACGTACGATTTATAAAAGAAGAAAAAATTCATGAAGAGTTATTATTTGCTAAAAATTTGGAATCTGATACAAAGGGAGAATCTATATTTAATACCATGCAAAAGTTTTTTCAAGAGAAAGAAATTCCTATTTGCAATATTTTGTCTGCTGCTACTGATGGTGCTCCAGCAATGACAGGGCGTCATAAGGGTTTCATAGCGCATTTGAAACAAGCAGTACCAAATGTACTCGCTATACATTGTATTATTCATCGTCAGCATTTGGTTGCAAAAAATTTGAATGAACGTCTGCATACGTCGCTCCATTACGTTTTAAAGCAATCAATAAGATTAGAAGCAATTCATTGAATGACCGATTATTTGGTAAGCTTTGTAATGAAAATGATGAAGATTACAATCACTTGCTGCTGCACACAGAAGTACGTTGGCTCTCTAAAGGTGTTTGTCTGAATCGTTTTTTCAATCTATTTGACTCAGTACTGGACTTTCTTGAAGACAGAGACGAAAAATTGCGCGAAAACCTGATTACGTCAAAAAATGACATCGCTTATTTGACAGACCTGTTTAAATTATTTAATCAAGTTAATTTACAATTGCAAGGTGATGAGTTGAATTTAATTAAAACTAAAAACGTCATAGCTGCTTTTGCGGGAAAACTTCTTCTATTCAAACGAAATCTAGGTAGAGGTGAATACAACCACTTTGCCACATTATCAGCAGTCTCTGCAAAACCGGAAGATTTACTTATTTACTGCCAACACTTGGAAGTTCTTCATGTTGATTTTACGAAGCGTTTTCAAGATATTTTAAGCATGAATATACCGAGTTGGGTTTTAGATCCCTTCGCAAACACAGATACTGAAGAATCATCAAATTTGGAAGAGGAACTCTTAGAACTCACGACTAACGAAGGACTCAAAGTAAAATTCAAACCTGGATACCAAGAGTTCTGCTTCAAAAATCAATACCAGTTCTCTACCCTGGATTGTGGGCAATAGTACAGAAGTTTTTAATCGCATTTCCTTCGTTCTATATGGCTGAGCGTGGATTCAGTGCAGTAGCTAATTTACTGTCAAAGAAGAGGAACAGACTACACATCACTGAACGTGGCGATCTGCGATTGATGTTAACGAAATTGGAACCCGACATTAACAAATTGTTAACACTCCACCAGCCTCAACCATCTAATTAATTTTTTTATTTATTATTAATTTTGTGTTTATCTCATTATTTTTTTATTTCTTATTGATTCTGTGTTTATTTTTAAAATTTTAATAAACAATTTTATTGTGCATTTGGTTGTATTATTAATTTCTGCTTTATGATTTTTAATAGATAAATAAACAGATAAATTAGGTAAAGATAATATACAACAATATTTTAATATTTCATATAAAATTAACTATTATGGACTAGGGGGGCGTTGAAATTTTTCTTCTCTTCTAAAGGGGGCGATGGTCCAGAAAAGATTTGGAATGATCTAAAGGAATGAGAATTGCATAGGAACCCATAACCGGAAACGTCATGGGAAAGTGGTAGCAGAGTTACAAGATCTGAAAGGACACAAGACAGAGATTAATGGGAAAACATTTATTGGACATAATTATTACAAATGGCATACTATATAGCCTGCCCTCACTTCTGCTACCTCTTAATGATCCAAAATCGCACAAATTTTGATGCGCACGCGCATACAAACGGTGGCCCAGTACATGTCTGTGTGGGAAGCGTTCTTGATACATTCGTTGAGCGGCTCGTCCGCTGCCCTCAGCTATTCCATACACTAAGTGCATGTCTGCCAGCTCCCTATTCGAATACCTTTGCATGCTCTTCGTAAGCCGACTACCGCCGTCTACCGCTCGAATGAGGAAATCCGAAATTTCCCTTCTAGCGCACTGATGAACAGCGCCGCCTATTGACTTACGGTGACGTTTCCGGTTATGGGTTCCTATGCAATTCTCATTCCTTTAGATGTTATCTACCTCCATTAAAAGTTTGTAACTATATTTTTGAGACACCCTGTATATGTAAGAAATATCAAAAAAGCCTGTTTAAAATGATCTCATTCTTCCTCAACTTCAGTAGTAAGCATACCATGACTGTCATAATGATTAAGTAACCTATCATGGTAAGCTTTGGCTATAACTGGGTCTTTCAGAGCTTCAGTATTAAAAGTAAATTTTTTAACCCTAGCACAACACTTTTTAAGTTTAAGTTGCAAGACACCTTTAACATTGTAATGGTTAGATTCAATTTCAGCTCTCCTATGTGACCTGGTATTCCTAACAGAACTAGCCCATTTGCTGTTAATTAATGTTAATTAGTGATGCTCTTCTAGGACATGAGGGCATTAATGAAAGGTTTCTTACAGCAAAATTTCAGACAAACGTTAAAGACTTGAAGATTATCTGTTATGTCCCCACTGAGGATGCCGATGAGGATGAGAAGGATAGGTTTTACGGACAACTTCAGGATATTTTGAATTCTGTCCCTTGTTCTAGGTGACTTCAATGCCAAAGTTGGTACTGTCTCTGACCTGTGGGGAGGAGTAATAGGCCCTTTTGGTATTGGTAGCTGCAATGACAATGGGCAACGTCTCCTACAGGTAAGTAAACTCAATGGTTTCAGAATAACTAACACTTATTACAAACACCGCGACATACATAAGTACACATGGGTTTCACCCGATGGGCTGCATAAGAATATGATTGATTACATATTAATTAACAGCAAATGGGCTAGTTCTGTTAGGAATACCAGGTCACATAGGAGAGCTGAAATTGAATCTAACCATTACAATGTTAAAAGTGTCTTGCAACTTAAACTTAAAAAGTGTTGTGCTAGGGTTAAAAAATTAACTTTTAATACTGAAGCTCTGAAAGACCCAGTTATAGCCAAAGCTTACCATGATAGGTTACTTAATCATTATGACAGTCATGGTATGCTTACTACTGAAGTTGAGGAAGAATGAGATCATTTTAAACAGGCTTTTTTGGACACTAACAGTACTCTTTTGGGAAAAAAGGAACAGAGGAGGCAGAATTATCTGAGTGATAAGGAACTTGAGCTTATTTCGGAAAGAAAGAACTGCAGGAATGTCCTTAATCAATACCCTACTAGTCCTAATAGAAAGCATTACAGAGAACTTAATAAACGTGTAAAAGATCAGTTAGCTGCTGATAAGAATCTTTGGCTTGATGGTTTGGCTGACAAAGTCGAGAAAGCAGTTAGACAGCACAACAGCAGAGAGCTGTACCAGATAGTTAATGTTTTGTGTGGTAGAAAACGAACAGGTATACAGGGATTGAAGGATAAACAAGGTAAGGTTATAGAAGGTGAGGATTCTGTCATGGCTAGGTGGGCTGAGCATTTCAGTGATGTCCTAAACAATACGGTTAGTTCTATTCCCATTGTTTGCAATGATGATAGATGCATTGGTGGCTTTAATGTTGGCCCTATAACACAATCTGAAGTTATTTTGGCTGTTTCTAAACTTAAACTTCATAAATCCCCAGGGGTAGATGAAATTACTACAGAAATGCTTAGAGCTGGGAATGTTTCTGTTACCACTTGGATGACTGAAATTCTGAATATCTTTTATGATAAAGGTATGGTTCCTAAGAATTTTACCAGAGCTATTGTTACCCCTATTTTCAAAAAAGGTGATCGCAGTTGTTGTGATAACTATAGGGGTATCAGCCTAATCTCTGTTCCAGGTAAAGTTCTTTCCATGATTGTGCTTAGTAGAATTAAGAATTTGGTTGACAGGCAGTTGCGTCATAAGCAATGTGGATTCAGAAGTGGTAGGGGATGTGTGGATCAGATATTTTCACTTAGGCAGATTCTTGAGAAATGTTCAGAGTTTCAGAAACCTTTGGTTGCTAGCTTTGTTGATTTCAAAAGGGCTTTCGACTCTGTTGATCATCATAATTTGTGGTTGATTTTGAAATCATATGGTATACCAGACAAGTTAGTTAACATAATGAACGCTCTCTATAATAACTCTGAGTCATGTGTGAGAATTGGTAAGGCTTGTAGCAATTGGTTTAGCATTACTTCTGGTGTTCGACAAGGGTGCATTTTGTCTCCTTTTCTCTTTAGCTTGGTTATTGATTATGTTATGCGAAATTCACTTCAAGGAAAGATTTTGGCCTTAAATGGACTGGAGATACGAAAATTTCTGATTTAGATTATGCTGATGATTTAGCCCTTTTGGCGAATGATGTTGATGAGATGAACTCTTTCATTCGAGCTGTTGATGAAACTGGTGGTAGAGTAGGTGTGGTTATAAACAGAGAGAAAACTAAAGTGATGAAAATTGGTCAGGCAGGCTGTGATTCAGTTAATCTGAATGGTTGCAGTCTTGAGCAGGTGTCACAGTTTAATTATCTTGGGAGCTATGTAACAGATAATGGTGATGTGTGGCATGAGATTAACAGACGAATAGGGATTGCTGCCGGGACTTTTAAGAATCTATGGAGAGTGTGGAGAAATAGGCGTATACACCTAAAGACTAAAATTAGACTGTATAATAGTTTGGTTCTTTCTAGGGTTAGTTATGGTAGTGAATCTTGGACACTTTGTAAACAAAATAGCAGGAAGCTAGATGCTTTTGATTCAGATGCTTACGCAGTATCTTGGGCATTAGGTAGTTCAGCTTTGTAACTAATGATGAGGTTAGGCAAAAAAGTTGGCAACCTCCTTTAAGCAGCATATTGTGCAGAGAGAGACTCCGTTGGTTTGGCCATGTTGCCCGTATGGATAATTATAGATTGGTGAATAGGGTTATGAATAGTGTGCGTAAAGGCCTCAGAAAGAGGGGGAGACCTAGGATGCCGTGAGCAGACAATGTCAAACAGGACCTTGTTAGAATTGGTGTGCAGTGGCCAGATGAGGTAGATGTAGCTCAGGACAGGCTTGCTTCGAGAACTAAATTGCACGGTCTGGTTGGACCTCCGTAACCCATGGCTGCTTGATGATGATGATGATGAATCCGTCGGCCACATTATAAAAAGAAGCCACCAAATATATTAAGTCAGAGGAAGTGAATCACTATAGTGTGGAATTAGAAACTCGCTCATAACTCGTTATCGAATGTTACGGAAAATCGATTCTGCGGACCGTAGCCGGGACTCTAGTTCCAGAATAAGTTAAGAATAGGTTAATTAAGCCGGCAAATAGGGTGGGGTTGGTGATTAGCATTGGCGTCTTCGAGCCCCGGATAAGTCATGGATGTTCGTATTATTTTTCTGCTGAGGTCCTGCCGTCGTCTCAGATCTCCTGTGGCATATAAACTGACAGGCTCCTGTCAGACCTCTGTGGCAAGCAGCTGCTTGAGGGGGTATTTATTTTTATTATTGTTTAAGGAAAATGTGTACGTGTGGAGCGAGCTTAACTTCACTTCAGTTACTTCACCAAAAGCACTTTTTAAGCCCCAGTCCTTCAAACCCGTCAGGGTTTCAAGGACGAGGGCTTGCCCTGGGCTGCAAGAGCAGCTGGGCAGTGGGAAGCGAGTCACCTCCTTATGACCCGCCTCCCCTGCGGCTTATATTGCTACATAAAAACACATATATTTACTATTTACATAATTCACATATAAATAAAACACACATTTACTATTAAAACTTTGTCACAGTAGCAAGGTGTTACTGTGGATATATTTTAATAAAATTCTATTTGGCATGTTAGCCAACCGCATTCTAAATCTTCCCCTTTTTCATTAATATACATATTTCTTTACCCTAATTTTAAACGTAATAGCGAATGTACGACCGCACCAATGCAATCGCTCCTTGTGCCTAATATTACTCAGAAGCAGTCGTACATTTAAAACAATTCTTATTATGTAATTTATATGACATACACATAATATTATAGTATATTATATATTATAATATAATAGTAATATTTAAAACGAGTGGATACACTTCAAATATAAATGTAAATAAAAAATGTTATTGCTTACGTATTTCACAAACAGTCTAGCAATTCTTTTTCGTCGTGCATCTAGAATATTGCCAGATTTATTTGCTGAATATTAAACACAATTTTCAAGCCAATAATGGTCACTTTCTAATTATCATCAAATGAAGGATTCCTACTTAAGTGCAATTTGTTGGCTAATTTTAGTCGTAAGTTTATTAATATCTGAGTCGTCAGTTTACAAAATGTGATGAATATAAAAAAGATCAGTTGTGAAATAAATAGCGTTTGCTGATTGGAGATTTCAATTGAGTTGCATTCAGTGGCGGCTTGTGACAAAAATTTTTGGTGGAGCACTTTGACTGATACATATAGCTCCCGGCGGTAGTGAAAAAAAAATGGGGAGATCCCTGGTATCGAATTGAACCGAACAGGACTGAAAAAAGGTTTCGTAATGCATATTTGCTTTTTTTTTTCCTCAGCTCTTCTTAAAGTGCATTATTTAACAAAAATTTCCAGGATAAAAACAAACTCGAAAAGGTGTTCTTGTCATTTCTACTTGAATTCAGTAACATTCGAACAGTAACCGTGCGAGAATTCACAGAGGGTTGAGCAACTGTGCCTGAACTCGTAGAAGGTTAAAGATTATAACTGCCAATAGGTTTAAATATATCTATCAACGTTAGCTGTTTAGCCTCTTTCGAAAGACATTCAAATGCGAAATATAAGGAAAGGTTCCAACCTCAATGGCTTAACTCTTATAATTACCTTAGATATGAAAATGTAGCCACCCCATGGCCGAGTGGTTAGCACGTTTATCTACTGATCTACGGGACCTGGGTTCTGAGCCCCGGGCTAAGGCATGGATATTTGTGTTGTTTTTCTGCTGAGGTCCCGCCATCCTCACAGATCTTCTACTTTGGCGTATAAACTGGCAGGCTTCTGTCAGACCTCTGTGGCAAACAGCTGCTTGAGGGGATATTTATTTATTTTTTTATGAAAATATATGAAAAATTGGATCTTATGAACGAAGCAATGATATTTTTCATTTTAGAAACTTCTGATGTTGATGATATCTTGTGATACTTGAATCCATAACCTCCTTTCCCACTATAACAGAAGGGTAGGGTGTGTGTATCGGAAAGATTTTTATGCCAAATGAAAACTTGCGACATGAGGACGGCCATCTACTATTTACTTTAGAGAGTATCAGATGCGAGAAAGAAAGGTAAATCTGCTAGAAATATAATTAATGGTTCGATATGTTTTTCTTAAATCTTGTATTCCATAATGGAGGTCAGTAGACATAGTGTTGATCACCAGAAGCTGAAGTCACAGTCAACTGTGCTTCCCCTTCCCCCTCCCAGTCATCAAGAGAGGGGGGAGAGTAACCGCCTTCTCCTTGATTATAAATAACTTTATTTTACAAGACAGAAAGCGAAAACGCGGAGATGGCTCAACGGTAGCGTACCAGGCTTGTAATCTGCAATTCCAAGGTTCTAGTCCCAACCGGACCAGGGTTGAGATTTATCTCCACAAACTCTCCGACTTAACCACGATCAGTAGGGGACATCGATGGGCTGGAAAGGCCATCGATGTCCCCTACTGATCGTGGTAGTCCCCTACTGATCGTCCGTAGATGAGACGTTAAGCTGTGGATTCATGTGCAGAAGAGCCATACCCTGTGCACGTTAAAGAACACGCTGGATGGCGTTGACGGGAGGCTACCATCTGTCTCACAACAGCTGTTCCAGTCTTGGAGGTAAGAAGAGAGGGAGTCGCCTTATCGCTTCAAAGCTGTAACCGAGCGTCGCCATATTGTTGCTTCTCGTAAGCGTGCTATCACTGTGAACGACAGTTTGCGTTAAAAAAATGGGTACGTGCATCGCGTTTGGATGCATTAACAAACATGCGAAAAAGATCAAAGGGATAACATTTCACAGGTAAGAAGTAATGCTAAAGTTTTGCTTTGTAAATTGAAACTTTTTTGTTATTTCAACTACTTATGACAGTAGCGTAGTTAGGCCTAGCGGAAAGCGGTAGGAAGGGTTGCGAAATTTTCCCACTGTTTTTAATGTAAACTGATGAAATAAAGTGTTGCTATCAATTCATAGAAAGAAAAAAAAATAAACAAACAGAATTAAAAGTTATTAAAATATAGATTTTTAACAATATTCGTTAGTATTTAAAGAGTTATGGATGCTAGAATATTTCATGATAAATTTATATTCTCCATTTTCAAAGATATTCCTGCAATTTAATGGAAGGATATGACTGAAGATAAAAAAAAGATAATAAAAACTATTTAAATTTTTAATTTAAACAATATTCAATACTTAAGCCTATATTAAAGTCTAGATATTTCCTGCTTTTTATTCCAAAAAGATTTTTTTTTTGTTAATATTTACATTTCTTCTTATACAAGAGATTTGACTTATCACAGTTTATTCAGAACATTAGAAACTTGATTAAGCAATGATACAACTTTGAAATATTATGCAGGGGAGAGGAATTTAATATATTCTATATCAGGCACTATACTAACTCTTTCGTTTGGTACATTAGAAACTTTTATGTATAAAAGTTAAGGTGTTGATATATTCCAAGAATTTGTATTTTAAACTTTTTCTTTGGGAAAAAGAATTTCGTCCCAAAGTTCCGCTGAATCACGGAAAATCCAGAAGAAAAATCGAGGGAGAGGGAATGAAGTTACCATTTTTAATGCAGTATAACATTTTTCCCTCTGTCTTGCAAGTCTTCAAAAAGTGAAGAATAAATTTATTCTTCATTAACATGAAATATAAATAAGTTTAATAATTTTTAGCTCCTATTACCCTTATTAGTATTCTAAAAGTGGAGGAGTTTTGAAATCTGGCCCTACACTAGATATGAGTCGTTCTACAATGAATCCCTATTTCATGAAAAAGATGGTGTAGCTTTCATTTGATATCTAATGTTGTTATTACTAACTTTGAGTGGGATTAAACAACCTTGTTTCAAAACGTAAACAAACGCAAAACTGAAACGAAACAAAGTATTTTTATATTATATATATTAAACATCTTCTGACCTTCCAAGAGAAAAAAATCGATTTCGCAACTTTCTCTCAGCATTCAGGGTCCTTGTGACCTGGCCATTTTGCATATGGTGTGCAAAAAAAGTGCCGCTCAGAGGTAAAACAACCCAATTCAGATCGCGAAAATAACACTCAAATGTGTTAAACTTCTCCCCCCCCCCCACTTCTTCAATGCAAGCTTCTGAGTATTGATCTCAGTGATTGGCTCAAAAATGTATTACACAGAAATTGTTATCATTATTTAACACAACACAAACTGCAAATTTTTACCTGGTACGCAAGAATGTAAGAATATTACAATGGGAAATTTAAAATTCAACAATATAAGAAAAAAATCTTCGAGACTATTTAAGCCTTTCGACAATTTCCCACAACTCATAACGAAATTCTGACTCTGCTGTATTGCCGGCTGGGTGGAATGGGATCAATATTGTAAAGGGATGAAATATTTTCCACTTAATCCGTACAATTTTTTTTTCTCTAGAATTAGCTAAATAATAGCCATAAAAATATTTTAAAGATATAGTTTTGCGATTTCTATTTACATTAATTTTATTGACATTTCGTAGAAGATACGTTAAGATATACAACAAGAAATTGCATTTGGAAACTGAGATTTACGATCTGCATTTAGATATTATAAAGGACATTGAAAATGAGCCAAGGTGATACCCGATATCAAGTCAGAGTTGAACCGATATAAAGGCGGTAGTATCTTTAATCAGTTCCCTAATTTCTGATTCATCGATCGTGCATTCGATTTCACAAAGATGGAATGTACTCTTTGGAAGGAAATTATCTTAGCTAAGTAAGAGAGATTGATGTACATTTGCGATTCCCTTTTTAGGGTATCTTGACAACTTTTGTACTATCATATATGCAGGATGAGATTGATGATTTAACATGGAGTCAAGAGTAGTGTGATGGAGGGGGCGGAGGTGCTAGCTAGGAGAGGAATTTTTGGGTGAGGTGGGAAGGGGCTCGATTAAAATACACTAAAAAATAATTTTTTTTTATATCAGTATTTGGACGAATTATTAGTACTGGATTACTACAGTGCTCGTTAAGCGTTTATATTTTCTAGCGATTTTTAAATAATTTAACTGTTAGGGTTTCATTATCGAGATTGCCAGAGCTTTTACTTTTTGCTTTAACACTTAGTTTTAATATTTTATACTAAAATATATATATAGTTTTTATTTTTCTGGAACAATAAATTAACTACTATTGATGAGAAACGAGAATTTTATTATCAAAATGGCTTAGAAATATAAATGTAACGAAAAATAACCGGAAAAATACTTTTACTGAAAATATTTGATATTATTTATGTACAGTTGTGTGGGGATGGTTCATTTCTTCATTTCAGCTGATGCGTATTTTAATTGAGGAAGTTTAAACCTAACGAGGATAACTAGAATTATTTAAGTAGAGTAGAAGCTTAGTGTATCAGGTGTAGGCTACCTAGGAGTGTTGAACGAATGCAGATCGTAGGACTCAAAATTTTAGAACGTAGATTATTTTACTTTGGGTTCTTATGAATTTCACCGGCATCAGATTAAATGTTATAGGAAGCATTTTCTTACTTAAGATGTTGGGCGGAAATTGTTTTGAGGTATCGGTATTTGTTTTTGATTGATTTATGTTTTTTTAACAATTAATTAATTAATTAATTAACAGGATTCCATTCCACCTATTAACTAACTTAATGGTGTACCTATAAATCAATCAAGGAGTATAGTCTAGGGGGGGGGTCAAGGGGGTTGTCATACTTGAGAGTCTGATTTTCAGGACTTCTTAAAAAAATACATATTTTTGACGGCCTCAGAGGGGTAGGGGGGTATCCTTCCCAGGTCCAGCCATTTTTTCACTCTGATTAGGCAAAAAAAATTTAATCTGAAAACTTTTTTGCCAAATAAATAATGAAATGAATTATGGTATATTACATGCATAATTAATCAGCATTCAATTCTGGATTTTCTGAAAATAAAATATTTAGCAAAAAATATGATTGCCTTTATTTTAGTACGATTTTTTTTAGAAAAAATGCGTCTGGCAGTATAAAATTTTTTAGCCAATAGACAGAAATGATTGTAAGGCACAAAAATGAAAAGGCTGTTATTTCTGAATAACAAAAAAATAATTTTCTTGTTTAGAGTAAATATTTCTTCCGTTTCGTAATTTTTTTCTCCTTACCATACTTTGAGAAAAGTCCAGGTTTGCTGCAGAGTCCAATAAACAAGTCAACTTTAGAATATTTTGAATAAATACTTAATCAACAGAAATAGGTCGTGTTATATACCAAATTAAAGACAATTTAATTCTGAATTTTATTGAAATGAAAAATATGAACATTGTAGTAATACATTAATTTTATTTGCAGTAGTATACCGAAAAAATTGATATATATATTTCATAATTACTTTTTAAAATTAGCAGTTTTTTTTTCTTACGCGATGTTGAAAAAAAAAATACCTAGTCAGCATGCCTTTTAAGTGTTGTTCAACATAACTTTGAATTGTACAGAGAAATTCCAGGTAATTTTTCGTGTAAACATGTGCTCATACTCATTGTCGAAATAAAGTTAAAATTCCGGAATAACTTTCCATAATTTTTTTCAGCTCTTTAATTCATGAGTTCCATGTCTGCAGGACTTATCCTGTGATTCTTTACTACTGAGTTGTTGATTTAACGCCCTGAGCGTGAGTGACAAATATGAATTCCATCTCTAATGAGGCAACAGAGTTGTCCGCTTCCCGGAATGATGGAGCCACTGTGCGAATCAAATAAATAAATCCGGAAAGTTTAACACATCACTAAGCTGATTAGCTGAGATGGTGTAGTGGTTAGCATAACAGGCATGTTTCCTGGAGACGTGGGTTCGAATCCCACTCATGGCAAAACCAATTTTTTTCAGCTCCTTATTTCATGACGTTCTTCTTTTTAGAAACTTCTGATATCGATGATATTTTGTGATACTTCAATCTATTCCTTTCCCACTATAACAGAGGCGTATGTATCGGAAAATTTTTTATGCCAAATGAAAACTTGCGACATGATGACGGCCATTTACTATTTATTTTAGAGAGTATCAGATGCGTGAAATAAAGTAAAATCTGCTAAAAATATAATTAATAGCTTGATATGTTTTACTTCTTGTATTCAATAATGGAGGTCAGTGGACATAGTGTTGATCATCAGAAGCTGAAGTCACAGTGAACTTCGGTTACTCCTCCTCCTCCCAGTCACCAAGGGAGGGAGGAGAGTAATCGCCTTCCCCTTGATTTTAAGTAACATATATTTTACAACGCAGATCTCGGAAAGGCGGGATGGCTCAGTCGGTAGTGTGCCAGTTCCCAGGTTCGAGTCCCAACCTGGCCAAAGTTGAGATTTATCTCCAAAAAACTTTCCAACCTGCCCACGGCCACTAGGGGGACACTGATGGGCTTGAAAAGAACACCATCCGTCGGATGAGACGATAAGCCTTGGACCCATGTGCAGGAGAATCATACCCTGTGCATATCAAAGAACACGCTGGGTGGCCTTGATGGGAGGCTACCCAGAAACAGAACAATGCGAACTTTGATAAGCAGTTCTCGATAATCAGTTCTCAACAATTATTTCTTATTATTAAAGTTTAACATTATAAAATTAACAAAAATAATATAAAACTCATATCCTGGCGAAATAGCCACATGGCCGCCGAAAACCGTATATTCCCTTCCCGTTCTCCCGCCGTTCCCTAGCTTGTCGTGCATTCTTTCCAAAAATCGGGACTTTTTTAAAACGCCGCGGGACGCGGGACAAATTGTTAAAAATCGGGACTGTCCCGCCAAAAGCGGGACGTCTGGTCACCTTAATCATATTGCAACTCAACGTAACAGCTGGGGAATAGTGCAACATGGCGGCTGAGGACCGTATACTGCAGCGTAGCCCTTAGGACGAACGAATTTGGGGTAATTAAAATTAGCCGAACCTCGGTTTATGGGTTGAAAATGCAATATGTCAGGGTTGCCTATTTATGACAAATGTTCCGTATTCATCTCTTAATGAAAGTCTATTAATCATAGTTGAGGAAATTAAATTTGAATATTTTAATATAACTTTTGGTTGTGTCTAAAGAAACAAAAAATTTGAATATTTTGATAAAGCATGCCCATCTAATTCTACCTCAATTGCCCTAAAAAGCCTTCTAATCCTCAAAAGAATAGTTCACTTATACATATTTATTAATCCTAATTTTAAACGCAATACTTGGGCAGAATGTATAAGACAGAACCAATGCAATCTCTCCTTCCACTTAATATTACTCAGAAGGAGCTTGTTACTACATTTAAAACTTATAATTCTTACTAATTATATAATTTTTGATGCACACATATACACTAATAATAATACAAATGAGTCATGCATTTCAAATATATATGTATAAATAAAAAAATGATACATTTTTTCTTAGGAAGTTGGCAAAATTCGGAGTGACTTGGTAAAATCTTAAGGAGTTGGCAAAATCGGGACAACTTGGCAAAATTCGGAGTGACTTGGAAAAATTTTGCGTGAGTTGGCAAAATTCGGAGTGACTTGTCAAAATCTTGGGGAGTTGACAAAATTCGGAGTGACTCGGCAAAATCGTGAGGAGTTGGCAAAATTCAGGTGAGATGTGGAAATTTGGATTTTTTTTCTGTAAAATTATAGCGAGTTGGCAAAATCTAGGAGAATTGGCAAAACTTAGGGAGTTGACAAAATCTAGGGGCAGTTGGCAAAATTCGGAGTGACTTGGCAAAATCGTGGAGAGTTGACAAAATTCAGGTGAGATGTAAAAATTGCAATCTTTTTTTTGTAAAATTATGGCGTGTTGGCAAAATCGAGGCAACTTCGCAATATTTAGGAGAGTTGGCAAATCTTGGGGGAGTTGGCAAAATTCAGAGTGGCTTTGAAAAAATCAGGTGTGATGTGAAATTGGAATTTCTTTTCTGTAAAATTGTGGCGAGATGGCAAAATCTAGGGCAGTTGACAAAAATCGAATCCACTTGGTAAAATAGGGCGTTTTGTGAAAATTGGGATTGTTCTTGTGAAATTAGGGAGTTGATAAAATCGACAAAACTTGGCAAAATCTAGGGCAGTTGACAAAAATCGAATCCACTTGGTAAAATAGGGCGTTTTGTGAAAATTGGGATTGTTTTTGTGAAATTAGGGAGTTGATAAAATCGACAAAACTTGGCAAAATCTAGGGCAGTTGACAAAAATCGAATCCACTTGGTAAAATAGGGCGTTTTCTGAAAATTGGGATTGTTTTTGTGAAATTAGGGAGTTGATAAAATCGACAAAATTGGCAAAATCTAGGGAGGTTGGCAAAAATCGAATCCACTTGGTAAAATAGGGCGTTTTGTGAAAATTGGGATTGTTTTTGTGAAATTAGGGAGTTGATAAAATCGACAAAACTTGGCAAAATCTAGGGCAGTTGACAAAAATCGAATCCACTTGGTAAAATAGGGCGTTTTGTGAAAATTGGGATTGTTTTTGTGAAATTAGGGAGTTGATAAAATCGACAAAACTTGGCAAAATCTAGGGCAGTTGACAAAAATCGAATCCACTTGGTAAAATAGGGCGTTTTGTGAAAATTGGGATTGTTTTTGTGAAATTAGGGAGTTGATAAAATCGACAAAACTTGGCAAAATCTAGGGAGGTTGGCAAAAATCGAATCCACTTGGTAAAATAGGGCGTTTTGTGAAAATTGGGATTGTTTTTGTGAAATTAGGGAGTTGATAAAATCGACAAAACTTGGCAAAATCTAGGGCAGTTGACAAAAATCGAATCCACTTGGTAAAATAGGGCGTTTTGTGAAAATTGGGATTGTTTTTGTGAAATTAGGGAGTTGATAAAATCGACAAAACTTGGCAAAATCTAGGGAGGTTGGCAAAACTGGAAACCACTTGGTAAAGTACAGGTGAGTTGTAAAAATTGGGATTGGTTTTGTGAAATTACGGAGAGTTGAAAAAACTAAGAATTCTTGGCAAAATCTAGGGGAGTTGGCAAAATTCGAAGCCACTTGGTAAAATACAGGGGAGTTGTGAAAATTGTACCTTTCTTCTGCAATTAAGTAGAGTTGATAAAATTCGAAGTGACTTGGCAAATTCAGGGAAGATGTAAAATTTGCGACTTTTTCTGTAAAATTATGGCGAGTTTGCAAAATCTAGAGTAGTTGGCAAAATTCGAATCCAATTGGTAAAATATAGGCCAGTTGTGAAAATTGAGATTTGTTTTGTGAAATTAAGGAGGGTTAGACAAATCGAGAAAACTTAACAAAATGTAGGGCAGTTGGCAAAATTCGAATGCACTTAGAAAATACGGTGAGTTGTGATAATTGGGATTGGGATTGTGAAATTAAGAATTGATAAAATCGAGAAAACTTGGAAAAATCTTGGGGAGTTTGAAAAAATTTGAAGTGATTTGGCAAATTTAGGAGAGATGTAAAGATTGGGATCGGTTTTGTGAAATTAAGGAGAGTTGGCCAAATCAATGGGAGTTGGAAAAAAATCACATTGAAATGCTACAGTTCATACGAGATGTAAATATTGGGACTATTTCTGTAAAATTATGGCCAGTTGGCAAAATTGGAAGTTAAATGGCACAATGCAGAAGAATCGTTAAAATTGCCTCAATCCCCCACGGCCCCACAGAGCGAAAATCTAAGTAAGTTTGCTCAGTTGGGGTGGGTTGTTTTACCTCTGAGCGGCACTTTTTTGCACACCATGGGCTAAATGGCCAGGTCACAAAGACCCCGAAGGCTCAGAGAAGGTTGTGGGAGGGGGCCCACTGGAACAGCTGTTGGGAGACAGATGGTAGTCTCCCGTCAAGGCCATCCAGCGTGTTCTTTAACGTGCACAGGGTATGGCTCTCCCGCACAAGGGGCCACGTCTTAACGTCCCAATCGAACTGTCTAGCAATTCTTTTTCGTGCATCTAAAACATTGCCAGATTTATTTGCTGAATATTAAACATAATTTTCAAGCCAATAATGGTCACTTTCTAATTATCATCAAATGAAGGCTTCCTACTGAAGTGCAATTTGTTGGCTAATTTTAGTCGTAAGTTTATTAATATCTGAGTCGTCAGTTTACAAAATGCGATGAATATAAAAAAGATCAGTTGTGAAATAAATAGCGTTTGCTGATTGGAGATTTCAATTGAGTTGCATTCAGTGGCGGCTTGTGACAAAAATTTTTGGTGGAGCACTTTGACTGATACATATAGCTCCCGGCGGTAGTGAAAAAAAAATGGGGAGATCCCTGGTATCGAATTGAACCGAACAGGACTGAAAAAAGGTTTCGTAATGCATATTTGCTTTTTTTTTTCCTCAGCTCTTCTTAAAGTGCATTATTTAACAAAAATTTCCAGGGTAAAAACAAACTCGAAAAGGTGTTCTTGTCATTTCTACTTGAATTCAGTAACATTCGAACGGTAACCGTGCCAGAATTCACAGAGGGTTGAGCAACTGTGCCTGAACTCGTAGAAGGTTAAAGATTATAACTGCCAATAGGTTTAAATATATCTATCAACGTTAGCTGTTTAGCCTCTTTCGAAAGGCATTCAAATGCGAAATATAAGGAAAGGTTCCAACCTCAATGGCTTAACTCTTATAATTACCTTAGATATGAAAATGTAGCCACCCCATGGCCGAGTGGTTAGCACGTTTGTCTACTGATCTACGGGACCTGGGTTCTGAGCCCCGGGCTAAGGCATGGATATTTGTGTTGTTTTTCTGCTGAGGTCCCGCCATCCTCACAGATCTTCTACTTTGGCGTATAAACTGGCAGGCTTCTGTCAGACCTCTGTGGCAAACAGCTGCTTGAGGGGATATTTATTTATTTTTTTATGAAAATATATGAAAAATTGGATCTTATGAACGAGTTGGGTTGTTGGGTTGTTTTACCTCTGAGCGGCACTTTTTTGCACACCATGGGCTAAATGGCCAGGTCACATGGACCCCGAAGGCTCAGAGAAGGTTGGGGGAGGGGACCCACTGGAACAGCTGTTGGGAGACAGATGGTAGCCTCCCGTCAAGGCCATCTAGTGTGTTCTTTAACGTGCACAGAATATGGCTCTCCCGCACACGGGGCCACGGCTTAACGTCCCATCCGACGGACGGCGGCCTTTCCAAGCCCATCGGTGTCCCCTACTGACCGTGGGCAGGGCGGGGAATTTTGCGGATATAAATCTCAACGCTGACCCAGCTGGGACTCGAACCTGGGAACTACAGATTACGAGCCTGGCGCGCTACCGACTGAGCCGCCCCCGTCCCTCTTATGAACGAAGCAATGATATTTTTCATTTTAGAAACTTCTGATGTTGATGATATCTTGTGATACTTGAATCCATGACCTCCTTTCCCACTATAACAGAAGGGTAGGGTGTGTGTATCGGAGAGATTTTTATGCCAAATGAAAACTTGCGACATGAGGACGGCCATCTACTATTTACTTTAGAGAGTATCAGATGCGAGAAAGAAAGTTAAATCTGCTAGAAATATAATTAATGGTTCGATATGTTTTTCTTAAATCTTGTATTCCATAATGGAGGTCAGTAGACATAGTGTTGATCATCAGAAGCTGAAGTCACAGTCAACTGTGCTTCCCCTTCCCCCTCCCAGTCATCAAGAGAGGGGGGAGAGTAACCGCCTTCTCCTTGATTATAAATAACTTTATTTTACAAGACAGAAAGCGAAAACGCGGGGATGGCTCAACGGTAGCGTACCAGGCTTGTAATCTGCAGTTCCAAGGTTCGAGTCCCAACCGGACCAGGGTTGAGATTTATCTCCACAAAACTCTCCGACTTATTCACGATCAGTAGGGGACATCGATGGGCTTGGAAAGGCCATCGATGTCCCCTACTGATCGTGGTAGTCCCCTACTGATCGTCCGTAGATGAGACGTTAAGCTGTGGATCCATGTGCAGAAGAGCCATACCCTGTGCACGTTAAAGAACACGCTGGATGGCGTTGACGGGAGGCTACCATCTGTCTCACAACAGCTGTTCCAGTCTTGGAGGTAGGAAGAGAGGGAGGCGCCCTATCGCTTCAAAGCTGTAACCGAGCGTCGCCATATTGTTGCTTCTCGTAAGCGTGCTATCACTGTGAACGACAGTTTGCGTTAAAAAAATGGGTACGTGCATCGCGTTTGGATGCATTAACCAACATGCGAAAAAGATCAAAGGGATAACATTTCACAGGTAAGAAGTAATGCTAAAGTTTTGCTTTGTAAATTGAAACTTTTTTGTTATTTCAACTACTTATGACAGTAGCGTAGTTAGGCCTAGCGGAAAGCGGTAGGAAGGGTTGCGAAATTTTTCCACTGTTTTTAATGTAAACTGATGAAATAAAGTGTTGCATAGAAAGAAAAAAAATATCAACAAACAGAATTAAAAGTTATTAAAATATAGATTTTTAACAATATTCGTTAGTATTTAAAGAGTTATGGATGCTAGAATATTTCATGATAAATTTATATTCTCCATTTTCAAAGATATTCCTGCAATTTAATGGAAGGATATGACTGAAGATAAAAAAAAGATAAAAAAACTATTTAAATTTTTAATTTAAACAATATTCAATATTTAAGCCTATATTAAAGTCTAGATATTTCCTGCTTTTTATTCCAAAAAGATTTTTTTTTGTTAATATTTACATTTCTTCTTATACAAGAGATTTGATTTATCACAGTTTACTCTGAACATTAGAAACTTGATTAAGCAATGATACAACTTTGAAATATTATGCAGGGGAGAGGAATTTAATATATTCTATATCAGGCACTATACTAACTCTTTCGTTTGGTACATTAGAAATTTTTATGTATAAAAGTTAAGGTGTTGATATATTCCAAGAATTTGTATTTTAAACTTTTTCTTTGGGAAAAAGAATTTCGTCCCAAAGTTCCGCTGAATCACGGAAAATCCAGAAGAAAAATCGAGGGAGAGGGCATGAAGTTACCATTTTTAATGCAGTATAACATTTTTCCCTCTGTCTTGCAAGTCTTCAAAAAGTGAAGAATAAATTTATTCTTCATTAACATGAAATATAAATAAGTTTAATAATTTTTAGCTCCTATTACCCTTATTAGTATTCTAAAATTGGGGGAGTTTTGAAATCTGGCCCTACACTAGATATGAGTCGTTCTACAATGAATCCCTATTTCATGAAAAAGATGGTGTAGCTTTCATTTGATATCTAATGTTGTTATTACCAACTTTGAGTGGGATTAAACAACCTTGTTTCAAAACGTAAACAAACGCAAAACTGAAACGAAACAAAGTATTTTTATATTTTATATATTAAACATCTTCTGACCTTCCAAGAGAAAAAAATCGATTTCGCAACTTTCTCTCAGCATTCAGGGTCCTTGTGACCTGGCCATTTTGCATATGGTGTGCAAAAAAAGTGCCGCTCAGAGGTAAAACAACCCAATTCAGATCGCGAAAATAACACTCAAATGTGTTAAACTTCTCCCCCCCCCCTTCTTCAATGCAAGCTTCTGAGTATTGATCTCAGTGATTGGCTCAAAAATGTATTACACAGAAATTGTTATCATTATTTAACACAACACAAACTGCAAATTTTTACCTGGTACGCAAGAATGTAAGAATATTACAATGGGAAATTTAAAATTCAACAATATAAGAAAAAAATCTTCGAGACTATTTAAGCCTTTCGACAATTTCCCACAACTCATAACGAAATTCTGACTCTGCTGTATTGCCGGCTGGGTGGAATGGGATCAATATTGTAAAGGGATGAAATATTTTCCACCTAATCCATTACAATTTTTTTTTCTCTAGAGTTAGCTAAATAATAGCCAAAAAAATATTTTAAAGATATAGTCTTCCGATTTCTATTTACATCAATTTTATTGACATTTCGTAGAAGATACGTTAAGATATACAACAAGAAATTGCATTTGGAAATTGAGATTTACGATCTGCATTTAGACATTATAAAGGACATTGAAAATGAGCCAAGGTGATACCCGATATCAAGTCAGAGTTGAACCGATATAAAGGCGGTAGTATCTTTAATCAGTTCCCTAATTTCTGATTCATCGATCGTGCATTCGATTTCACAAAGATGGAATGTACTCTTTGGAAGGAAATTATCTTAGCTAAGTAAGAGAGATTGATGTGCATTTGGGATTCCCTTTTTAGGGTATCTTGACAACTTTTGTACTATCATATATGCAGGATGAGATTGATGATTTAACATGGAGTCAAGAGTAGTGTGATGGAGGGGGCGGAGGTGCTAGCTAGGAGAGGAATTTTTGGGTGAGGTGGGAAGGGGCTCGATTAAAATACACTAAAATATAATTTTTTTTTATATCAGTATTTGGACGAATTATTAGTACTGGATTACTACAGTGCTCGTTAAGCGTTTATATTTTCTAGCGATTTTTAAATAGTTTAACTGTTAGGGTTTCAATATCGAGATTGCCAGAGCTTTTACTTTTTGCTTTAACACTTAGTTTTAATATTTTATACTAAAATATATATATATAGTTTTTATTTTTCTGGAACAATAAATTAACTACTATTGATGAGAAACGAGAATTTCATTACCAAAATGGTTTAGAAATATAAATGTAACGAAAAATAACCGGAAAAATACTTTTACTGAAAATATTTGATATTATTTATGTACAGTTGTGTGGGGATGGTTCATTTCTTCATTTCAGCTGATGCGTATTTTAATTGAGGAAGTTTAAACCTAACGAGGATAACTAGAATTATTTAAGTAGAGTAGAAGCTTAGTGTATCAGGTGTAGGCTACCTAGGAGTGTTGAACGAATGCAGATCGTAGGACTCAAAATTTTAGAACGTAGATTATTTTACTTTGGGTTCTTATGAATTTCACCGGCATCAGATTAAATGTTATAGGAAGCATTTTCTTACTTAAGATGTTGGGCGGAAATTGTTTTGAGGTATCGGTATTTGTTTTTGATTGATTTATGTTTTTTTATCAATTAATTAATTAATTAATTAACAGGATTCCATTCCACCTATTAACTAACTTAATGGTGTACCTATAAATCAATCAAGGAGTATAGTCTAGGGGGGGGGGTCAAGGGGGTTGTCATACTTGAGAGTCTGATTATCAGGACTTCTTAAAAAAATGCATATTTTTGACGGCCTCAGAGGGGTAGGGGGGTATTCTTTCCAGGTCCAGCCATTTTTTCACTCTGATTAGGCAAAAAAAATTTAATCTGAAAACTTTTTTGCCAAATAAATAATGAAATGAATTATGGTATATTACATGCATAATTAATCAGCATTCAATTCTGGATTTTCTGAAAATAAAATGTTTAGCAAAAAATATGATTGCCTTTATTTTAGTACGATGTTTTTTAGAAAAAATTCGTCTGGCAGTATAAAATTTTTTAGCCAATAGACAGAAATGATTTTAATGCATAAAAATGAAAAGGTTGTTATTTCTGAATAACAAAAAAAAAAATTTTCTTGTTCAGAGTAAACATTTCTTCCGTTTCGTAATTTTTTTCTCCTTACCATACTTTGAGAAAAGTCCAGGTTTGTTGCAGAGTCCAATAAACAAGTCAACTTTAGAATATTTTGAATATATCATAAGAATATTTTTATGATATATTCAAAATTTTATTTGAATAATCAACAGAAATAGGTCATGTTATATACTAAATTAAAGAGAATTTAATTCTGAATTTTATTGAAATGAAAAATATGAACATTGTAGTAATTCATTAATTTTATTTGCAGTAGTATACCGAAAAAATCGATATATATTTCATAATTACTTTTTAAAATTAGCAGTTTTTTTTCTTAATTTTTACGAGAATTTCGTATACGAGAAATTTCGTAAGCACGTATACGATTCTATTCAGGCAATCAAATTTGACTTTATCGATTTATTGACTTTAATATTTTACTTTTTTATTTATTTTATTTTTTTTTAATTTTATTTTACTTTTTTTTCATCAAATGAAAAAACGAAACATTTTTCAAGCTTGAATTACGTATTTGTAAAAGATATATATAAATTGTTGGGTTGTTTTACCTCTGAGCGGCACTTTTTTGCATACCATGGGGCTAAATGGCCAGGTCACATGGACCCCGAAGGCTCAGAGAAGGTTGGGGGAGGGGACCCACTGGAACAGCTGTTGGGAGACAGAAGGTAGCCTCCCGTCAATGCCATCCAGCGTGTTCTTTAACGTGCACAGGGTATGGCTCTCCCGCACACGGGGCCACGGTTTAACGTTCCATCCGACGGCCGGAAGCCTTTCCAAGCCCATCGGTGTCCCCTACTGACCGTGGGCAGGGCGGGGAATTTTGCGGAGATAAATCTCAACGGTGACCCAGCTGGGACTCGAACCTGGGAACTACAGATTACTAGCCTGGCGCGCTACCGACTGAGCCACCCCCGCCCCATATATATAAGAAAATCTTCAAATGGCAATGTAAAAAAAACGAAGTTTCATATGTTGTACCAAAAACGTCTATAGACGTCCTTGAGCTGATAATGGTTAAGATTTCTGATTATGTAATGACATGATTATAAATACATGTCATTACAACCCTCATAAGGTTTGAGAGTTCTATGTCATAACCAACACTGGGTTAACATATCAAGTTTTCGGGTAAAAAGAGCATTCTGACAGTAGAGAAAAATTACGTATAATTTTTCCTGTACATTAGCTGAAATTGAGGTTCGTCTCTGACCACTGAAGCCAATTTTCTGTTTTATATATATAATTGGGACTATTAGCTTTCCGAGTGCAGTCGCTCATTGTGCGTTGTACAATCTTTTAAAAAACAGCAGCCACGCGATATTGAAAAAAAAAAATACCTAGTCAGCATGCCTTTTAAGTGTTGTTCAACATAACTTTGAATTGTACAGAGAAATTCTAGGTAATTTTTCGTGTAAGCATGTGCTCATACTCATTGTCTCATGGTCATTGTCGAAATAAAGTTTAAAATTCCGGAATAACTTTCCATAATTTTTTTCAGCTCTTTAATTCATGAGTTCCATGTCTGCAGGACTTATCCTGTGATTCTTTACTACTGAGTTGTTGATTTAACGCCCTGAGCGTGAGTGACAAATATTAATTCCATCTCTAATGAGGCAACACAGTTGTCCGTTTCCCGGATAGATGGCGCCACTGTGCGAATCAAATAAATATATCCGGAAAGTTTAACACATCACTAAGCTGATTAGCTGAGATGGTGTAGTGGTTAGCATAACAGGCATGTTTCCTGGAGACGTGGGTTCGAATCCCACTCACGGCAAAACCAATTTTTTTCAGCTCCTTATTTCATGACGTTCTTCTTTTTAGAAACTTCTGATATCGATGATATTTTGTGATACTTCAATCTATTCCTTTCCCACTACAACAGAGGCGTAGGGAGTGTATCGGAAAAATTTTTATGCCAAATGAAAACTTGCGACATGATGACGGCCATTTACTATTTATTTTGGAGAGTATCAGATGCGTGAAATAAAGTTAAATCTGCTAGAAATATAATTAATAGCTTGATATGTTTTACTTCTTGTATTCAATAATGGAGGTCAGTGGACATAGTGTTGATCATCAGAAGCTGAAGTCACAGTGAACTTCGGTTACTCCTCCTCCTCCCAGTCACCAAGGGAGGGAGGAGAGTAATCGCCTTCCCCTTGATTTTAAGTAACATATATTTTACAACGCAGATCTCGGAAAGGCAGGATGGCTCAGTCGGTAGTGTGCCAGTTCCCAGGTTCGAGTCCCAACCTGGCCAAAGTTGAGATTTATCTCCAAAAAACTTTCCAACCTGCCCACGGCCACTACGGGACACTGATGGGCTTGAAAAGAACACCATCCGTCGGATGAGACGATAAGCCTTGGACCCATGTGCAGGAGAACCATACCCTGTGCACATCAAAGAACACGCTGGGTGGCCTTGATGGGAGGCTACCATCTGTCTCCCAACAGCTGTTCCAGTAGTGTTCCCTCCCCAACTTTCTCTGAACCTTCGGGGTCTTTGTGACCTGGCCATTTTGCCTATGGTGTGCAAAAAAAGTGCCGCTCAGAGGTAAGACAACCCAATTCAGATCTCGAAAATGACACTCAAATGTGTTAAACTTCTTCCCCCCCCCTTCCTCAATGCAAGCTTCTGAGTGTGCGAGTGATTGGCTTAAAAATTTATTGCACAAGAATTGTCATCATTATTTAACACAACACAAATTACGAATTTTGATGATGGAACGCAAGAATGTAAAAATACTACAATGGAGAATTTAAAATGCAAAAATTCAAGAAAAAATCTTTGGAGAGTATTTACTCATGGAGGAGAACGGACTTCTAGCTCTGACTTTGAACAGTCATGACGTCGTTTTGCAACGCTCCTGGATTACTTCAAAGTTCATTTATTCGCTAACTATTTACTTAAATTTCCTAGTAGCCTTGGGCAAGACTGGATGAAAATCCCAGTGGAGCCACTTTTTGAATTTAAGTCTCCTGCTAAAATTGTAGGAGAACTGGTATTAAAAATTATTTTGAAATCATTCAAAATAATATCAGAATTGGGCGGTTTATATGCCGCTTATATATTCAGATTTCCAAAAAGGATATCGTCGACTGCAATATCCTTTTTGGATATTGCAGTCGACGACGAAGTTTCGTTACGTGACTTCCAGCGCATTTCACGCAGCGTGGATGATTGAAGAATCCACTTTGTGCATGGCCATAACGCTTGCAATTATGGCACTGTGTCGGAGTTTTCTTATTTCTGTAACTCTCGATGTGAATCTTCAGATGGAAGAGGTTAGATCGTATATCTTTTTATTGGTTGTGTCTTTAGGTAATTCCACCAAAAAGACAGGGATCAAGCTTTTGTCTTTGCCACGTCTCATCTGTGAGATTTTTGACTGTAAAGCCCAAATCAACTAGAGCAGTATGCACGTCGTCAGAAGTTATGTCATAGGGTAGATTTTTGATAACTACCCTGAGATTCTTCTCTTCTTTTAATTTGTAGGTGTGGAATTGCTGTTTTGAGGCTTCGAAGAATCGAACAAATGACCTATAGTCATCTGAACATCTGGTTTGTAATCTGACTGTTTCGCCAGAGTTGCGAAACAGTCAGAAAATTTATGAGTTGCGAAACAGTCATAAAGAATTAACTAAAATTGCTGTTGAGGCAGTAAATGCCTCAACAGCAATTTTAGTTAATTCTTTATGTGTGTTCAGCCAGTTCTTAGGAGAACGAATAACGATAGGGGGAATTTTCCCTTTATTACTTCTATTCTCCTTGGGTGCTTCCATTTCAGAGGCTGGAGCATCAAAAAATTCCTCCTCCAAGGCCGAAAATCTAGTCTTGGAGGCGAATGTAGACACTGTATTTGGAGATAAGGCCCTTTTATGTCCTTTCCCCTTTTCAGGATTTTTTCCCACCGCCTTCCTTTTTGGTTTGACAGAGGCATTGGTTCCATCTTGATAAATGTCCATCCCATGCTTTGGGATAGGATTTAAATTTTGGATAGACTCCAAACCGATTGTCTGACTAGAGCAATTATCATTACCGACATGCTCATTAATGCCTTTTTCGATGTAAAATCGATCCAAGATTACATCATTAAACTTCAGTCTGTCTTCATGAAGAAGGCTTTTGGGTTGTTGGGTTGTTTTACCTCTGAGCGGCACTTTTTTGCACACCATGGGGTAAATGGCCAGGTCACATGGACCCCGAAGGCTCAGAGAAGGTTGGGGGAGGGGACCCACTGGAATAGCTGTTGGGAGACAAATGGTAGCCTCCCGTCAAGGCCATCCAGCGTGTTCTTTAACGTGCACAAGGTATGTCTCTCCCGCACACGGGGCCACGGCTTAACGTCCCATCCGACGGACGGCGGCCTTTCCAAGCCGATCGGTGTCCCCTACTGACCGTGGGCAAGGCGGGGAATTTTGCGGAGATAAATCTCAACGCTGACCCAGCTGGGACTCGAACCTGGGAACTACAGATTACGACCCTGGCACGCTACCGACTGAGCAACCCCCCGCCCCAGGAAGAAGGCTGTGTATGTCCTTCATGGAAGGCATTTTAGCAATTGTTGAGTTAAAATCAACTAATATTTTATTTTTCTCAGAGAGAAAAGCACAAATTTGTGCACTGCAAATAATCTGAGAATTAATTAAAGGATATATATTAGAACATATTTATATCAATTGGATAGATCAAAATTACAAAAATTTACCCAATGTTAAAGAACACGCTGGATGGCCTTGACGGGAGGCTACCATCTGTCTCCCAACAGCTGTTCCAGTGGGTCCCCTCCCCCAACCTTCTCTGAGCATTCGGGGTCCATGTGACCTGGCCATTTAGCCCATGGTGTGCAAAAAAGTGCCGCTCAGAGGTAAAACA
The DNA here is from genome assembly GCA_038380435.1 of Ryuthela nishihirai. Taxonomy (NCBI): domain Eukaryota; kingdom Metazoa; phylum Arthropoda; class Arachnida; order Araneae; family Heptathelidae; genus Ryuthela; species Ryuthela nishihirai. The sequence goes on from JAWZYU010000055.1 coordinate 2,723,086, forward strand.
ACCCAACAACTTATATATATCTTTTACAAATACGTAATTCAAGCTTGAAAAATGTTTCGTTTTTTCATTTGATGAAAAAAAGTAAAATAAAATTAAAAAAAAAATAAAATAAATAAAAAAAGTAAAATATTAAAGTCAATAAATCGATAAAGTCAAATTTGATTGCCTGAATAGAATCGTATACGTGCTTACGAAATTTCTCGTATACGAAATTCTCGTAAAAATTAAGAAAAAAAACTGCTAATTTTAAAAAGTAATTATGAAATATATATTAATTTTTTCGGTATACTACTGCAAATAAAATTAATGTATTACTACAATGTTCATATTTTTCATTTCAATAAAATTCAGAATTAAATTCTCTTTAATTTAGTATATAACATGACCTATTTCTGTTGATTATTCAAATAAAATTTTGAATATATCATAAAAATATTCTTATGATATATTCAAAATATTCTAAAGTTGACTTGTTTATTGGACTCTGCAACAAACCTGGACTTTTCTCAAAGTATGGTAAGGAGAAAAAAATTACGAAACGGAAGAAATGTTTACTCTGAACAAGAAAATTATTTTTTTGTTATTCAGAAATAACAACCTTTTCATTTTTATGCATTAAAATCATTTCTGTCTATTGGCTAAAAAATTTTATACTGCCAGACGCATTTTTTCTAAAAAAAATCGTACTAAAATAAAGGCAATCATATTTTTTGCTAAACATTTTATTTTCAGAAAATCCAGAATTGAATGCTTAATAATTATGCATGTAATATACCATAATTCATTTCATTATTTATTTGGCAAAAAAGTTTTCAGATTAAATTTTTTTTGCCTAATCAGAGTGAAAAAATGGCTGGACCTGGGAAGGATACCCCCCTACCCCTCTGAGGCCGTCAAAAATATGTATTTTTTTAAGAAGTCCTGATAATCAGACTCTCAAGTATGACAACCCCCTTGACCCCCCCCCCCTAGACTATACTCCTTGATTGATTTATAGGTACACCATTAAGTTAGTTAATAGGTGGAATGGAATCCTGTTAATTAATTAATTAATTAATTGATAAAAAAACATAAATCAATCAAAAACAAATACCGATACCTCAAAACAATTTCCGCCCAACATCTTAAGTAAGAAAATGCTTCCTATAACATTTAATCTGATGCCGGTGAAATTCATAAGAACCCAAAGTAAAATAATCTACGTTCTAAAATTTTGAGTCCTACGATCTGCATTCGTTCAACACTCCTAGGTAGCCTACACCTGATACACTAAGCTTCTACTCTACTTAAATAATTCTAGTTATCCTCGTTAGGTTTAAACTTCCTCAATTAAAATACGCATCAGCTGAAATGAAGAAATGAACCATCCCCACACAACTGTACATAAATAATATCAAATATTTTCAGTAAAAGTATTTTTCCGGTTATTTTTCGTTACATTTATATTTCTAAACCATTTTGGTAATGAAATTCTCGTTTCTCATCAATAGTAGTTAATTTATTGTTCCAGAAAAATAAAAACTATATATATATTTTAGTATAAAATATTAAAACTAAGTGTTAAAGCAAAAAGTAAAAGCTCTGGCAATCTCGATATTGAAACCCTAACAGTTAAACTATTTAAAAATCGCTAGAAAATATAAACGCTTAACGAGCACTGTAGTAATCCAGTACTAATAATTCGTCCAAATACTGATATAAAAAAAAATTATTTTTTAGTGTATTTTAATCGAGCCCCTTCCCACCTCACCCAAAAATTCCTCTCCTAGCTAGCACCTCCGCACCCTCCATCACACTACTCTTGACTCCATGTTAAATCATCAATCTCATCCTGCATATATGATAGTACAAAAGTTGTCAAGATACCCTAAAAAGGGAATCCCAAATGCACATCAATCTCTCTTACTTAGCTAAGATAATTTCCTTCCAAAGAGTACATTCCATCTTTGTGAAATCGAATGCACGATCGATGAATCAGAAATTAGGGAACTGATTAAAGATACTACCGCCTTTATATCGGTTCAACTCTGACTTGATATCGGGTATCACCTTGGCTCATTTTCAATGTCTTTTATAATGTCTAAATGCAGATCGTAAATCTCAGTTTCCAAATGCAATTTCTTGTTGTATATCTTAACGTATCTTCTACGAAATGTCAATAAAATTGATGTAAATAGAAATCGGAAGACTATATCTTTAAAATATTTTTTTGGCTATTATTTAGCTAACTCTAGAGAAAAAAAAATTGTATGGATTAGGTGGAAAATATTTCATCCCTTTACAATATTGATCCCATTCCACCCAGCCGGCAATACAGCAGAGTCAGAATTTCGTTATGAGTTGTGGGAAATTGTCGAAAGGCTTAAATAGTCTCGAAGATTTTTTTCTTATATTGTTGAATTTTAAATTTCCCATTGTAATATTCTTACATTCTTGCTTACCAGGTAAAAATTTGCAGTTTGTGTTGTGTTAAATAATGATAACAATTTCTGTGTAATACATTTTTGAGCCAATCACTGAGATCAATACTCAGAAGCTTGCATTGAAGAAGGGGGGGGGGGAGAAGTTTAACACATTTGAGTGTTATTTTCGCGATCTGAATTGGGTTGTTTTACCTCTGAGCGGCACTTTTTTCGCACACCATATGCAAAATGGCCAGGTCACAAGGACCCTGAATGCTGAGAGAAAGTTGCGAAATCTATTTTTTTCTCTTGGAAGGTCAGAAGATGTTTAATATATATAATATAAAAATACTTTGTTTCGTTTCAGTTTTGCGTTTGTTTACGTTTTGAAACAAGGTTGTTTAATCCCACTCAAAGTTAGTAATAACAACATTAGATATCAAATGAAAGCTACACCATCTTTTTCATGAAATAGGGATTCATTGTAGAACGACTCATATCTAGTGTGGGGCCAGATTTAAAAACTCCCCCACTTTTAGAATACTAATAAGGGTAATAGGAGCTACAAATTTTTAAACTTATTTATATTTCATGTTAATGAAGAATAAATTTATTCTTCACTTTTTGAAGAACTGCAAGACAGAGGAAAAAATGTTATACTGCATTAAAAATGGTAACTTCATGCCCTCTCCCTCGATTTTTCTTCTGGATTTTCCGTGATTCAGCGGAACTTTGGGACGAAATTCTTTTTCCCAAAGAAAAAGTTTAAAATACAAATTCTTGGAATATATCAACACCTTAACTTTTATACATAAAAGTTTCTAATGTACCAAACGAAAGAGTTAGTATAGTGCCTGATATAGAATATATTAAATTCCTCCCCCCTGCGTAATATTTCAAAGTTGTATCATTGCTTAATCAAGTTTCTAATGTTCAGAGTAAACTGTGATAAGTCAAATCTCTTGTATAAGAAGAAATGTAAATATTAACAAAAACAAATCTTCTTGGAATAAAAAGCAGGAAATATCTAGACTTTAATATAGGCTTAAATACTAATGATTATCTTTGATGATCTATTTTGATTATCTTTGATTATCGGAGTAACGTCAACAAACAAATCGGAGATACCGTAGAACGCTTCTAACATACTGGAATCAAATTGACTTTATCGATTTATTTATGAATCGATATATTTATCGGAACTGTCTTAGAAATACATGCCATTAAAGCCCTCATGAGGTTTGAGAGCTCTATACTCATAACGACCACTGGGTTAACATATCAAGTTTTCAAGTGAAAAGAGCATTCTAATAGTAGAGGAAAATCATGCATAATTTTTCCTGTAAACGTGGAACTCATGAACATTAGCTGAAAACACTGAACTTCGTCTCTGACCACTGAAGCTAATTTTCTATGTTTTATACATAATTGTGACTGTAAGCTTTTCTAGTACAGCTCATTGTGCCTTGTACGATCTTTAAAAAAAAGCAGCCACGCGATATTGAAAAAAATTACCTAGTCAGCATCCCTTTTTGGTATTGTTCAACGTAACTTTGAATTGTACAGAGAAATTCCAGGTAATTTTTCATGTAAACATGAAACTCGTGCTCGTTGTCGAATTTTGGGAGAGAGAAATTCCATATAGGTAAAATATCTTTTAATTTTCTGCTGGTAGAGTATTTAGTAGCATGTAATAAAATAATAAATTTCTTAGAAACTGAATACTAAAAAAATTCTTCTCTTAATTCATAATTTTCTAAATTTTTTTACCTTCTTAAAATATTAATGTGTGTATGGGGGGAAGTTAGAAATAAGGAAGGCTGTTGGGAGATAGAAGGTAGCTTCCCATCAAGGCCATCCATCGTGTTCTTTTTTGTGCACAATATATGGCTCCCCCGCACTCGAGGTCATGGCTTCATGTCCCAACCGATCGACAGCAGTTTTTCGAAGCTTATCTGTGTCCCCTAATGACTGAGGGCAAGACGGGGAATTCTGAAGAGATAAATCTCAACTCTGACCCAACTGGGACTCAAGCCTGGAAACTGCAGATTGGATCCTGGTGCTCTACAACTGAGTCACCTCCACCCCAACTCTGATATGGCTTTCCTGAAAAAAGTTACCACAGCTGCACTTTTACTTTGAGAATTTTTATCTAATCGAGTGACGAAATATTATTGAGACTTTGCTGTTTGCTCGTTATTAAATATATCCTTACTCTTGATAGTGTTTAACTAAAAATAATACTATGTGAAATAACACTTTAGGTATGACTTGTCTACTGCACACACCTAAAAAGTGCTTTAACGACCAGTCTGGGGCAGGGGTAGCTCAGTCGGTAGAGTGCCAGGTTTTTAATCTGTAGTTCGCAGGTTCGAATCCCAGGTGGATCAACGCTTAGATCTTACTTTAGTTACACATATGTATTTAACTATTTTGACTCCGGATCTTAAAACTTTTCTCTCTTTAATACGTATTACAAGTGCGATGAATGTTTCTCTTGATATTGTCCAGATATTTAATTTTAACTTGGACCACTGAGTGTCAAGTCTTACCCCTACTCAGTGACCCAAGGTGAAATAAAATATCAGTGAAATTAAAGAATATATATATATGAAGAGAGAAAAGGTTTAAGATCCAGAGTCAAAGTAGTTATATACATAGTCTGCAATATGCAATAAGAGATCCCAAAATTATTGTTGCCTGTATAGAATCACCAAAATACTAGCTAACGTATTTAATTGCTTAAGATATGTCTCTGAAGAAGTGTAGCTACGTTAGAGGCGTACGAAAGCACTCAGACCATAAGACATAAATTGTTTAATGCTGAACTGCCTAAATAAACATCAACGTTTACAATAGTGTTTTAGTTTCTTATTCTTAAATGAACACTTTAAGAAATTAAAAGATTAATCCTTGTTATAACCGTTTCTGCATTCTCCAGCTGAATTTTTTTGTTCATTATAGAACCATGTTTTATTATATTCGCTATACAAAATACGCTTTAACTACATTAAAAACACATTTCAGTCGTTTTTTTTACCCAACTTATCCAACTTTGCTCTGCTCCTTTGTTGTCCACACGGGTTATGATGAAAGAATATTTTTGTAATATATTCAGTTGTATGACAATTTTGAATATTTTGACAAATGTTTTGTGAAATTATGTGGAAAATTTAATAGTAAAATTTGAATCATAAGAGGCTAAACACATACTGCATCATGACATCGACCCCAGGATATTTACAAGCTAGTTCTAGTTGACCACTCCGGCCAAAAATATTATATGAAAACAACTGTCCTAAAATTTTGGGAACCGCCAATGGTAAATATTAAGCTTCCCGCCAAGTTTTACCGCGAAATCTGTACACGTATATATCATGTTGTTGTGTTCTATTTAATGTTTTGTTTAAAAATATAGCAAGTAAAATCTTCATAGTGTAACGTTTTATTTAATCTTTATTTTGAATACCTAAAAATACAATAATGTGGATCCAAGTACGAACTATGGACGGCCGTAAGTCGGCTCGAGTTGATGGCTTATCTAAATTATCCAAAATAGAAGATTTGAGAGTACAGCTGGTGGAAATATTTGAAGCATCGGTTGAAAGACAGCGCTTGTTTTATCGGGGAAAGCAGGTAAGCTGCTTGTAATATATCACGTAATTTGACTTTGTGTACAAGGCTGATTACGAATTGACCAAATTATAGATGCATTTATAAAAAAAATTATTACCCCAACAGTATAAAGAAATCTACTTATAGTTACCATGAATGTTTATATAGTAAAAGCTAATTATAAGTCTAAGGTAGTTTTTGCAGTAATAATAGCAAATAATTTGTAAGAGTAATACGGGTAGTTGTATGATTAAAAGTCCATTTGAAAATTAACTCTGAAGTATTCTTAAAGTCCTAAGATTTTGAATCGTAAAAGGTCACATACTTCAAGCCCCACAATTTTAAAAGTCGTTCTTAGTTAACCACTCTGGACTAAAATATCGTTGGAAAGCAAATGCCCTAAAATTACGGAAACCACCAATAGCAAACATTAATATAAAGATTTCACTGACGTGCCTGGGTCTTTTCTGGAAGATCCAGGTGTGTATCCAGGATTTTTTTTATGGTGTTACTTAACCTAAGGTTTTTTCACAACCTTGATAAAAATAGTGGCATACCCTTTACAATAGATTGACCAGATTTAAAGAAGATCCTGTTACTTTCGAAAATTTTATCTGAAGGATTGACTTTTTAATTAAGATGACCAGGTTTAAAGAAAAAGATCCGGGGACTTCTGAAATTTTAAACTGAACGATTAACTTTTGGTGAAATTATTAGAAATATCACAGTCTCATTTTGAATTTATTTTATACATTATTGCTATTAATAATAGCCTAGTAGAAAAAATGTAGAATTGTAAATAAAACTAGTAGCACAAAATTAAATGAATAGCATAATTAACAAAAATTACGGTTATTTGATAAAAATGGATTTTCAGCTAGGCTGCAGTATAGGGTTCATAGCCGCCATGTTGTACTTTTCCCCAGGAAAACTTGTAAGGTTGAGTTGCAACATAATATCCATCCACATGTTCCAGTGTTTATGACTGATATGTGCTGTTTAGAATAGTTCTCTCTAATGAGATTATTTGTTTTCGGGGCTTTTCTTAAGCTGATTCTTTAGCGTGTTATTAAGGAATTTACTTTTGATATGATATTTATTTTAGAGACTTTTTTTTTAAGTGCGAATTGAGGTTTCATTGTTTAGTGATAAGGGTTGTTAATGAAATCTTTCGATGAGATTATTTTTGGGGCTTTTTTTCAGTAAGGAACAAGGAGTTATTCTTTAGCGTTGTTAACAAAATCTTGTTTTGATGAGATTATTCTCAGTAATTTTTTTAAATGCAGAAACATGATTTTCTTCTATGTAGCGTTGCATATTTATTTTTTATATATCCTTTAAATTATATATATATATCCTCAATACGTGTGTCAAGGTAGATGCGGAATTGACTACTTTTACCATTCAGACTTTTTTTTTCACTGCGGTGAAATAAAACAAGATGGCAGCTGAAGACTCTGTACTGCAGTTCTGCTGGATTTTCTGTACATTATTTTTGCCAAGTTTTGTACAAAAGATTTCACAACAGACACAAAAATTGCTTTAACTATTAGTAAAAATCTGCTCAAGCTGTACATTCAATTTTATATTTTGAAAATATTAAAACCAAATTCTAGGGACACTTCTGGAGCATTTATTTGTTGGATATAGAACCTTTAATCCAGGGACTGTCCCTATAAAGGGGTGAGGGTGGCTCAGTCAGTAGCACACCAGTCTCGTAATCTGAGGTTTCCAGGTTCGAGTCCCATCTGTGCCAGCATTGAGATTTATCTCTGCAAAATTTCCCCGCGCTTCCCACAGTCAGTAGGGGACACCGATGGGCTTGGAAAGGCCGCCGTCCATCGGATGGAATGTTAAACTGTGATCCCATGTGCAGGAGAGCCATATCCTGTGCACATTAAAGGACATGCTAAATGGCCTTGATGCGAAGCTATCATCTCCCAACAGGGTCATTCCATGCCAAATCAATCAAAATTTTGGAAAAAGTTCACCATCCTTCACAGATTTCAATGATCATTGACATAAATGTTAGTACACATAAGATGTCTAATTGTCCGAAATATTTTGACTCAAAACAATTTTTGTGAGGAGTTATAATTGTTTAACCTAAGGGGAGAATATACAAATTGTGACTAAAGGTTTTCCTTTTTTTTTTTCTTTGCTTCTGTGGTAGATGAGAAGAAAAACTTGGTGTACTGATGTAGATCTCCCTCATTAATTCAATAAAAAACGAATTTGAAAAATTTAATACAGTTTCAATTTAAAAAATTGAAAAAACTGTAAATTTTAATTGTAAAAAAAGGGATGTGGTCCTATTGATAAAAAATTGAAATTGACGTGTTTATGTTATACTTCATAGAAATGTATGAAATTTGAAGTAAAGTCACTTCTTGGATAACGAGAAAAAAATAATGAATTTGTACCAATATTCTCGCTAATGATGCACTTCAGAGGACTGCACTTGACACTCTTGCGCATGCACACTAAAGGAGATGCACAGAAAGGCTAGCAATGTATTTGCTGCTTGTACTCAAGAGCTACTTTGTAACTCCAATCACTCTAATTAGCATTTGGCTGGGGCGTGGGTGGCTCAGTCGGTAGCACACCAGGCTTGTAATCTACAGTTCTCAGGTTTGAGCCCCAGCTGGGTTAGCATTGAGATTTACCTCTGCAAGATTCCCCGTCCTGCCCACAGTCAGTAGGGGACAACGATGGGTTTGAATCATCAAATGGGTTTGATCAAGATGTGTTTGAATCATTCTTGCGTTCCATCATCAAAATTCGTAATTTGTGTTGTGTTAAATAATGATGACAATTCTTGTGCAATAAATTTTTAAGCCAATCACTCGCACACTCAGAAGCTTGCATTGAGGAGGGGGGGGGGAGAAGTTTAACACATTTGAGTGTCATTTTCGAGATCTGAATTGGGTTGTCTTACCTCTGAGCGGCACTTTTTTTGCACACCATAGGCAAAATGGCCAGGTCACAAAGACCCCGAAGGTTCGGAGAAAGTTGGGGAGGGAACACTACCGGAACAGCTGTTGGGAGACAGATAATAGCCTCCCATCAAGGCCATCCAGCGTGTTCTTTAATGTGCACAGGGTATGGTTCTCCTGCACATGGGTCCAAGGCTTATCGTCTCATCCGACGGATGGTGTTCTTTTCAAGCCCATCAGTGTCCCCTAGTGGTCGTGGGCAGGTTGGAAAGTTTTTTGGAGATAAATCTCAACGTTGGCCTGGTTGGGACCCGAACCTGGGAACTGCAGATTACGAGCCTAGCACACTACCGACTGAGCCATCCCCGCCTTTCCGAGAAAAAAAAGGCGGGGTAAAATATATGTTACTTAAAATCAAGGGGAAGGCGATTACTCTCCTCCCTTCCTTGGTGACTGGGAGAAGGAGGAGTAACCGAGGTTTACTGTGACTTCAGCTTCTGATGATCAACACTATGTCCACTGACCTCCATTATTGAATACAAGAAGTAAAACATATCAAGCTATTAATTATATTTCTAGCAGATTTTACTTTATTTCAGGCATCTGATACTCTCTAAAATAAATAGTAAATGGCCGTCATCATGTCACAAGTTTTCATTTGGCATAAAAATTTTTCCGATACACTCCCTACGCCTCTGTTGTAGTGGGAAAGGAATAGATTGAAGTATCACAAAATATCATCGATATCAGAAGTTTCTAAAAAGAAGAACGTCATGAAATAAGGAGCTGAAAAAAATTGGTTTTGCCATGAGTGGGATTCGAACCCACGTCTCCAGGAAACATGCCTGTTATGCTAACGACTACACCATCTCAGCTAATCAGCTTAGTGATGTGTTAAACTTTCCGGATTTATTTATTTGATTCGCACAGTGGCGCCATCAATCCGGGAAACGGAGAACTCTGTTGCCTCATTAGAGATGGAATTAATATTTCTCACTCACACTCAAGGCGTTAAATCAACATCTCAGTAGTAAAGAATCACAGGATAAGTCCTGCAGACATGGAACTCATGAATTAAAGAGCTGAAAAAATTACGGAAAGTTATTCCAGAATTTTAAACTTTATTTCGACAATGAGCATGAGACAATGAGTACGAGCACATGCTTACACGAAAAATTACCTAGAATTTCTCTGTACAATTCAAAGTTATGTTGAACAACACTTAAAAGGCATGCTGACTAGGTATTTTTTTTTTCAATATCGCGTGGTTGCTGTTTTTTAAAAGATTGTACAACGCACAATGAGCGACTGCACTCGGAAAGCTAATAGTCCCAATTATATATAAAACAGAAAATTGGCTTCAGTGGTCAGAGACGAACCTCAATTTCAGCTAGTGTTCATGAGTTCCACGTTTACAGGAAAAATTATACGTAATTTTTCTCTACTGTCAGAATGCTCTTTTTACCCGAAAACTTGATATGTTAACCCAGTGTTGGTTATGACATAGAACTCTCAAACCTTATGAGGGTTGTAATGACATGTATTTCTAAGACAGTTCCGACATAATCAGAAATCTTAACCATTATCAGCTCAAGGACGTCTATAGACGTTTTTGGTACAACATATGAAACTTCGTTTTTTTTACATTGCCATTTGAAGATTTTCTTATATATATGGGGCGGGGGTGGCTCAGTCGGTAGCGCGCCAGGCTCGTAATCTGTAGTTCCCAGGTTCGAGTCCCAGCTGGGTCACCGTTGAGATTTATCTCCGCAAAATTCCCCGCCCTGCCCACGGTCAGTAGGGGACACCGATGGGCTTGGAAAGGCTGCCGGCCGTCGGATGGGACGTTAAGCCGTGGCCCCGTGTGCGGGAGAGCCATACCCTGTGCACGTTAAAGAACACGCTGGATGGCCTTGACGGGAGGCTACCTTCTGTCTCCCAACAGCTGTTCCAGTGGGTCCCCTCCCCCAACCTTCTCTGAGCCTTCGGGGTCCATGTGACCTGGCCATTTAGCCCCATGCTATGCAAAAAAGTGCCGCTCAGAGGTAAAACAACCCAACAACTTATATATATCTTTTACAAATACGTAATTCAAGCTTGAAAAATGTTTCGTTTTTTCATTTGATGAAAAAAAAGTAAAATAAAATTTAAAAAAAAATAAAATAAATAAAAAAAGTAAAATATTAAAGTCAATAAATCGATAAAGTCAAATTTGATTGCCTGAATAAAATCGTATACGTGCTTACGAAATTTCTCGTATACGAAATTCTCGTAAAAATTAAGAAAAAAAACTGCTAATTTTAAAAAGTAATTATGAAATATATATCGATTTTTTCGGTATACTACTGCAAATAAAATTAATGTATTACTACAATGTTCATATTTTTCATTTCAATAAAATTCAGAATTAAATTCTCTTTAATTTAGTATATAACATGACCTATTTCTGTTGATTATTCAAATAAAATTTTGAATATATCATAAAAATATTCTTATGATATATTCAAAATATTCTAAAGTTGACTTGTTTATTGGACTCTGCAACAAACCTGGACTTTTCTCAAAGTATGGTAAGGAGAAAAAAATTACGAAACGGAAGAAATGTTTACTTGAACAAGAAAATTTTTTTTTGTTATTCAGAAATAACAGCCTTTTCATTTTTGTGCATTAAAATCATTTCTGTCTATTGGCTAAAAAATTTTATACTGCCAGACGAATTTTTTCTAAAAAAAATCGTACTAAAATAAAGGCAATCATATTTTTTGCTAAACATTTTATTTTCAGAAAATCCAGAATTGAATGCCGATTAATTATGCATGTAATATACCATAATTCCTTTCATTATTTATTTGGCAAAAAAGTTTTCAGATTAATTTTTTTTTGCCTAATCAGAGTGAAAAAATGGCTGGACCTGGGAAGGATACCCCCCTCCCCCTCTGAGGCCGTCAAAAATATGTATTTTTTTAAGAAGTCCTGAAAATCAGACTCTCAAGTATGACAACCCCCTTCACCCCACACCCCCTAGACTATACTCCTTGATTGATTTATAGGTACACCATTAAGTTAGTTAATAGGTGGAATGGAATCCTGTTAATTAATTAATTAATTAATTGATAAAAAAAACATAAATCAATCAAAAACAAATACCGATACCTCAAAACAATTTCCGCCCAACATCTTAAGTAAGAAAATGCTTCCTATAACATTTAATCTGATGCTGGTGAAATTCATAAGAACCCAAAGTAAAATAATCTACGCTCTAAAATTTTGAGTCCTACGATCTGCATTCGTTCAACACTCCTAGGTAGCCTACACCTGATACACTAAGCTTCTACTCTACTTAAATAATTCTAGTTATCCTCGTTAGGTTTAAACTTCCTCAATTAAAATACGCATCAGCTGAAATGAAGAAATGAACCATCCCCACACAACTGTACATAAATAATATCAAATATTTTCAGTAAAAGTATTTTTCCGGTTATTTTTCGTTACATTTATATTTCTAAACCATTTTGGTAATGAAATTCTCGTTTCACATCAATAGTAGTTAATTTATTGTTCCAGAAAAATAAAAACTATATATATATTTTAGTATAAAATATTAAAACTAAGTGTTAAAGCAAAAAGTAAAAGCTCTGGCAATCTCGATATTGAAACCCTAACAGTTAAACTATTTAAAAATCGCTAGAAAATATAAACGTTTAACGAGCACTGTAGTAATCCAATACTAATTATTCGTCCAAATACTGATATAAAAAAAATTATTTTTTAGTGTATTTTAATCGAGCCCCTTCCCACCTCACCCAAAAATTCCTCTCCTAGCTAGCACCTCCGCCCCCTCCATCACACTACTCATGACTCCATGTTAAATCATCAATCTCATCCTGCGTATATGATAGTACAAAAGTTGTCAAGATACCCTAAAAAGGGAATCGCAAATGCACATCAATCTCTCTTACTTAGCTAAGATAATTTCCTTCCAAAGAGTACATTCCATCTTTGTGAAATCGAATGCACGATCGATGAATCAGAAATTAGGGAACTGATTAAAGATACTACCGCCTTTATATCGGTTCAACTCTGACTTGATATCGGGTATCACCTTGGCTCATTTTCAATGTCCTTTATAATGTCTAAATGCAGATCGTAAATCTGTTTCCAAATGCAATTTCTTGTTGTATATCTTAACGTATCTTCTACGAAATGTCAATAAAATTAATGTAAATAGAAATCGGAAAACTATATCTTTAAAATATTTTTATGGCCATTATTTAGCTAATTCTAGAGAAAAAAAAATTGTACGGATTAAGTGGAAAATATTTCATCCCTTTACAATATTGATCCCATTCCACCCAGCCGGCATACAGCAGAGTCAGAATTTCGTTATGAGTTGTGGGAAATTGTCGAAAGGCTTAAATAGTCTCGAAGATTTTTTTCTTATATTGTTGAATTTTAAATTTCCCATTGTAATATTCTTACATTCTTGCGTACCAGGTAAAAATTTGCAGTTTGTGTTGTGTTAAATAATGATAACAATTTCTGTGTAATACATTTTTGAGCCAATCACTGAGATCAATACTCAGAAGCTTGCATTGAAGAAGGGGGGGGGGGGAGAAGTTTAACACATTTGAGTGTTATTTTCGCGATCTGAATTGGGTTGTTTTACCTCTGAGCGGCACTTTTTTTGCACACCATATGCAAAATGGCCAGGTCACAAGGACCCTGAATGCTGAGAGAAAGTTGCGAAATCGATTTTTTTCTCTTGGAAGGTCAGAAGATGTTTAATATATATAATATAAAAATACTTTGTTTCGTTTCAGTTTTGCGTTTGTTTACGTTTTGAAACAAGGTTGTTTAATCCCACTCAAAGTTAGTAATAACAACATTAGATATCAAATGAAAGCTACACCATCTTTTTTATGAAATAGGGATTCATTGTAGAACGACTCATATCTAGTGTAGGGCCAGATTTCAAAACTCCCCCACTTTTAGAATACTAATAAGGGTAATAGGAGCTAAAAATTATTAAACTTATTTATATTTCATGTTAATGAAGAATAAATTTATTCTTCACTTTTTGAAGACTTGCAAGACAGAGGGAAAAATGTTATACTGCATTAAAAATGGTAACTTCATTCCCTCTCCCTCGATTTTTCTTCTGGATTTTCCGTGATTCAGCGGAACTTTGGGACGAAATTCTTTTTCCCAAAGAAAAAGTTTAAAATACAAATTCTTTTAATATATCAACACCTTAACTTTTATACATAAAAGTTTCTAATGTACCAAACGAAAGAGTTAGTATAGTGCCTGATATAGAATATATTAAAAAACCTCTCCCCTGCATAATATTTCAAAGTTGTATCATTGCTTAATCAAGTTTCTAATGTTCAGAGTAAACTGTGATAAGTCAAATCTCTTGTATAAGAAGAAATGTAAATATTAACAAAAAAAAAATCTTTTTGGAATAAAAAGCAGGAAATATCTAGACTTTAATATAGGCTTAAATACTAATGATTATCTTTGATGATCTACTTTTGATTATCTTTGATTATCGGAGTAACGTCAACAAACAAATCGGAGATACCGTAGAACGCTTCTAACATACTGGAATCAAATTGACTTTATCGATTTATTTATGAATCGATATATTTATCGGAACTGTCTTAGAAATACATGCCATTAAAGCCCTCATGAGGTTTGAGAGCTCTATACTCATAACGACCACTGGGTTAACATATCAAGTTTTCAAGTGAAAAGAGCATTCTAATAGTAGAGGAAAATCATGCATAATTTTTCCTGTAAACGTGGAACTCATGAACATTAGCTGAAAACACTGAACTTCGTCTCTGACCACTGAAGCTAATTTTCTATGTTTTATACATAATTGTGACTGTAAGCTTTTCGAGTACAGCTCATTGTGCCTTGTACGATCTTTAAAAAAAAGCAGCCACGCGATATTGAAAAAAATTTACCTAGTCAGCATCCCTTTTTGGTATTGTTCAACGTAACTTTGAATTGTACAGAGAAATTCCAGGTAATTTTTCATGTAAACATGAAACTCGTGCTCGTTGTCGAATTTTGGGAGAGAGAAATTCCATATAGGTAAAATATCTTTTTATTTTCTGCTGGTAGAGTATTTAGTAGCATGTAATAAAATAATAAATTTCTTAGAAACTGAATACTAAAAAAATTCTTCTCTTAATTCATAATTTTCTAAATTTTTTTACCTTCTTAAAATATTAATGTGTGTGTGGGGGGAAGTTAGAAATAAGGAAGGCTGTTGGGAGATAGAAGGTAGCTTCCCATCAAGGCCATCCATCGTGTTCTTTTTTGTGCACGGGATATGGCTCCCCCGCACTCGAGGTCATGGCTTCATGTCCCAACCGATCGACAGCAGTTTTTCGAAGCTTATCTGTGTCCCCTAATGACTGAGGGCAAGACGGGGAATTCTGAAGAGATAAATCTCAACTCTGACCCAACTGGGACTCAAGCCTGGAAACTGCAGATTGGATCCTGGTGCTCTACAACTGAGTCACCTCCACCCCAACTCTGATATGGCTTTCCTGAAAAAAGTTACCACAGCTGCACTTTTACTTTGAGAATTTTTATCTAATCGAGTGACGAAATATTATTGAGACTTTGCTGTTTGCTCGTTATTAAATATATCCTTACTCTTGATAGTGTTTAACTAAAAATAAAACTATGTGAAATAACACTTTAGGTATGACTTGTCTACTGCACACACCTAAAAAGTGCTTTAACGACCAGTCTGGGGCAGGGGTAGCTCAGTCGGTAGAGTGCCAGGTTTTTAATCTGTAGTTCGCAGGTTTGAATCCCAGGTGGATCAACGCTTAGATCTTACTTTAGTTACACATATGTATTTAACTATTTTGACTCCGGATCTTAAAACTTTTCTCTCTTTAATACGTATTACAAGTGCGATGAATGTTTCTCTTGATATTGTCCAGATATTTAATTTTAACTTGGACCACTGAGTGTCAAGTCTTACCCCTACTCAGTGACCCAAGGTGAAATAAAATATCAATGAAATTAAAGAATATATATATATATGAAGAGAGAAAATGTTTAAGATCCAGAGTCAAAGTAGTTATATACATAGTCAGCAATATGCAATAAAAGATCCCAAAATTATTGTTGCCTGTATAGAATCACCAAAATATTAGCTAACATATTTAATTGCTTAAGATATGTCTCTGAAGAAGTGTAGCTACGTTAGAGGCGTACGAAAGCACTCAGACCATAAGACATAAATTGTTTAATGCTGAACTGCCTAAATAAACATCAACGTTTACAATAGTGTTTTAGTTTCTTATTCTTAAATGAACACTTTAAGAAATTAAAAGATTAATCCTTGTTATAACCGTTTCTGCATTCTACAGCTGAATTTTTTGTTCATTATAGAACCATGTTTTATTATATTCGCTATACAAAATACGCTTTAACTACATTAAAAACACATTTCAGTCGTTTTTTACACAACTTATCCAACTTTGCTCTGCAACTTTGTTGTCCACACGGATTATGATGAAAGAATATTTTTGTAATATATTCAGTTGTATGACAATTTTGAATATTTTGACAAATATTTTGTGAAATTATGTGGAAAATTTAATAGTAAAATTTGAATCATAAGAGGCTAAACACATACTGCATCATGACATCGACCCCATGATATTTACAAGCTAGTTCTAGTTGACCACTCCGGCCAAAAATATTATATGAAAACAACTGTCCTAAAATTTTGGGAACCGCCAATGGTAAATATTAAGCTTCCCGCCAAGTTTTACCGCGAAATCTGTACACGTATATATCATGTTGTTGTGTTCTATTTAATGTTTTGTTTAAAAATATAGCAAGTAAAATCTTCATAGTGTAACGTTTTATTTAATCTTTATTTTGAATACCTAAAAATACAATAATGTGGATCCAAGTACGAACTATGGACGGCCGTAAGTCGGCTCGAGTTGATGGCTTATCTAAATTATCCAAAATAGAAGATTTGAGAGTACAGCTGGTGGAAATATTTGAAACATCGGTTGAAAGACAGCGCTTGTTTTATCGGGGAAAGCAGGTAAGCTGCTGGTAATATATCACGTAATTTGACTTTGTGTACAAGGCTGATTACGAATTGACCAAATTATAGATGCATTTATAAAAAAAATTATTACCCCAACAGTATAAAGAAATCTACTTATAGTTACCATGAATGTTTATATAGTAAAAGCTAATTATAAGTCTAAGCTAGTTTTTGCAGTAATAATAGCAAATAATTTGTAAGAGTAATACGGGTAGTTGTATGATTAAAAGTCCATTTGAAAATTAACTCTTTGAAGTATTCTTAAAGTCCTAAGATTTTGAATCATAAAAGGTCACATACTTCAAGCCCCACAATTTTATAAGTCGTTCTTAGTTAACCACTCTGGACAAAAATATCATTGGAAAGCAAATGCCCTAATATTACGGAAACCACCAATAGCAAACATTAATATAAAGATTTCACTGACGTGCCTGGGTCTTTTCTGGAAGACCCAGGTGTATATCCAGGATTTTTTTTATGGTGTTACTTAACCTAAGGTTTTTTCACAACCTTGATAAAAATAGTGGCATACCCTTTACAATAGATTGACCAGATTTAAAGAAGATCCTGTTACTTTCGAAAATTTTATCTGAAGGATTGACTTTTTAATTAAGATGACCAGGTTTAAAGAAAAAGATCCGGGGACTTCTGAAATTTTAAACTGAACGATTAACTTTTGGTGAAATTATTAGAAATATCACAGTCTCATTTTGAATTTATTTTATACATTATTGCTATTAATAATAGCCTAGTAGAAAAAATGTAGAATTGTAAATAAAACTAGTAGCACAAAATTAAATGAATAGCATAATTAACAAAAATTACGGTTATTTGATAAAAATGGATTTTCAGCTAGGCTGCAGTATAGGGTTCATAGCCGCCATGTTGTACTTTTCCCCAGGAAAACTTGTAAGGTTGAGTTGCAACATAATATCCATCCACATGTTCCAGTGTTTATGACTGATATGTGCTGTTTAGAATAGTTCTCTCTAATGAGATTATTTGTTTTCGGGGCTTTTCTTAAGCTGATTCTTTAGCGTGTTATTAAGGAATTTACTTTTGATATGATATTTATTTTAGAGACTTTTTTTTTAAGTGCGAATTGAGGTTTCATTGTTTAGTGATAAGGGTTGTTAATGAAATCTTTCGATGAGATTATTTTTGGGGCTTTTTTTCAGTAAGGAACAAGGAGTTATTCTTTAGCGTTGTTAACAAAATCTTGTTTTGATGAGATTATTCTCAGTAATTTTTTTAAATGCAGAAACATGATTTTCTTCTATGTAGCGTTGCATATTTATTTTTTATATATCCTTTAAATTATATATATATATCCTCAATACGTGTGTCAAGGTAGATGCGGAATTGACTACTTTTACCATTCAGACTTTTTTTTTCACTGCGGTGAAATAAAACAAGATGGCAGCTGAAGACTCTGTACTGCAGTTCTGCTGGATTTTCTGTACATTATTTTTGCCAAGTTTTGTACAAAAGATTTCACAACAGACACAAAAATTGCTTTAACTATTAGTAAAAATCTGCTCAAGCTGTACATTCAATTTTATATTTTGAAAATATTAAAACCAAATTCTAGGGACACTTCTGGAGCATTTATTTGTTGGATATAGAACCTTTAATCCAGGGACTGTCCCTATAAAGGGGTGAGGGTGGCTCAGTCAGTAGCACACCAGTCTCGTAATCTGAGGTTTCCAGGTTCGAGTCCCATCTGTGCCAGCATTGAGATTTATCTCTGCAAAATTTCCCCGCGCTTCCCACAGTCAGTAGGAGACACCGATGGGCTTGGAAAGGCCGCCGTCCATCGGATGGAATGTTAAACTGTGATCCCATGTGCAGGAGAGCCATATCCTGTGCACATTAAAGGACATGCTAAATGGCCTTGATGCGAAGCTATCATCTCCCAACAGGGTCATTCCATGCCAAATCAATCAAAATTTTGGAAAAAGTTCACCATCCTTCACAGATTTCAATGATTATTGACATAAATGTTAGTACACATAAGATGTCTAATTGTCCGAAATATTTTGACTCAAAACAATTTTTGTGAGGAGTTATAATTGTTTAACCTAAGGGGAGAATATACAAATTGTGACTAAAGGTTTTCCTTTTTTTTTTTCTTTGCTTCTGTGGTAGATGAGAAGAAAAACTTGGTGTACTGATGTAGATCTCCCTCATTAATTCAATAAAAAACGAATTTGAAAAATTTAATACAGTTTCAATTTAAAAAATTGAAAAAAACTGTAAATTTTAATTGTAAAAAAAGGGATGTGGTCCTATTGATAAAAAATTGAAATTGACGTGTTTATGTTATACTTCATAGAAATGTATGAAATTTGAAGTAAAGTCACTTCTTGGATAACGAGAAAAAAATAATGAATTTGTACCAATATTCTCGCTAATGATGCACTTCAGAGGACTGCACTTGACACTCTTGCGCATGCACACTAAAGGAGATGCACAGAAAGGCTAGCAATGTATTTGCTGCTTGTACTCAAGAGCTACTTTGTAACTCCAATCACTCTAATTAGCATTTGGCTGGGGCGTGGGTGGCTCAGTCGGTAGCACACCAGGCTTGTAATCTGCAGTTCTCAGGTTTGAGCCCCAGCTGGGTTAGCATTGAGATTTACTTCTGCAAGATTCCCCGTCCTGCCCACAGTCAGTAGGGGACAACGATGGGTTTGAAAAGGCCATTGTCCATCTGATGGGATGATAAGCTGTGGCCCTGTGTGTGGGAGAGTCATACCCTGTGCACTTTTAAGAACATGCTTGATGGGAGGCTATCATCTGTCTCCCAACAGCTGTTCCAGTGGGTCCCCTCCCCTAACCTCTGAGCTTTCGGGGTCTTTGTGACCTGGCCATTTAGCCCATTGTGTGCATAAAAGTGCCACTCAGAGGTAAAACAATCCAATTAGCATTTGGCTGTTACAGCTATAATGCTGCTATTGATAAAAGTTCATATTCTTTTTTTACAGATGAGCAAATTAAAAAGCTCAATATTTAGAGGGAACAAATTTAGCTATACAAATGTTGAGTGATACATATGGTGACCAGATTGGGATCGGTTAAAACGGGCAGATTATTAAATGTTCTGACTTAAGTTCGTATAACTTGAAAATGGTAAATTATGCTTTATTTTTGTTCAGTTATTCTATAATAATTAAGGAAGTGCTTAATGGGCTAGTGTAGTCCAAATAAACAAAGAAATAAGCAGTGCTATTCATGGCTCTTTTGGTGCTCTGGGTAAGAAAAAAGATGCTCCTTTGAATTTAATGAGTAGAAATCATTGCACATATGCAAGTTTGGATTTAGTTCATTTTAATAAAGTCATATTCATTGCTGACGAAATCAATGTTATTGTAATATAGGTTGATAATAAAGAATTTAGTCATAAATAATTAAAATATATAATCATTTAAACTGAAAAGAGCTAAGTTATTGGCATAGTGACCAAGAGAATTGGTTTTATATTCTTATATAATTTAAAAGTACTAAGTATGAGTACTGCGTAACTTGAATTAATTTTGTGAAGTCTAGTAAATGAAAACAATTACAGTTTCTGTTATTGGATTAAACCGTTGAGCATTCCTCTACCAGCAAACACTCGGTAGCCTCTTCAAGTGTCTCCTCTAATGCGCTTGTGCAAGTGTCAATATGGCTGCCTGAAGTGCATTAGTAGTGAGAACGTTTATACAAATTCAATTTTTTTTCATCATTATCAAAGAAATGAACATACTTCAAATTTCGTACAACATTTCTATGAAGTGTAATGTACAACATATGCCAACTTTAATTTTTTATCTATAGGGCCACATCACTTTTTTTCACATTTTAAAATTTTCAGTTTTTCATTTTTTTTTTCAAAACCATATTAAATTTTTCAAATTTGATATTTTTATTGAATTAATAAGGGAAATCTATATCAGTACACCAAGGTATAGATGGTAAATCTTCTCATCTACCATGGAAGCAAAGAAAAAAAAAGGAAAATCTTTAGTCACAATCACAATTTGTATATTTTCCCCTTAGGTTAAATGATTATAACTCCTTACAAAAAAATTTTTAACTGAAAATATTTTAGACAATTAGACATCTTATGTGTACTAACATTTATGGCAATGATCATTGAAATCTGTAATGGGCAGTGAATTGGTCTGGTGGAATTGACATGGAATAACCCAACACCTGTCTAGTGGGTCCCTCCCCTCCCTCAACCTTCTCTGAGCCTTCAGGGTTCTTATGACCTGGCCATTTAGCCCATTGTGTGCAAAAAAGTGCTGCCCAGAGGTAAAACAACCCAAGTCCCCAGAAAACAGGGACATATGGTCACCCTACCTTACCAATAATGTGACCTACCCATTTGTTAGTGTGTATGTGGTGGTGCCTTTTAACTATAAAAAGTTTTTGCTGTGTTAAAAGCAACACAATCTGTGCTGGTGGTGCAAAAAAAACTAAATTTCATTCCTTGCTGATTAGTGTCATTTCCTATTTATTCTTTTTCGATTTTTGATTAAAATTAAAAGGTGGACCATGCCCCATTTTCTATACCCAGATAAACTGCAACTGTTTTATCTTTTTAATTTCAAATAATATTCCATTTTTTCTAAACCCTTACGACTTTTAAATTCCTTATTTTCAAAATTCTCTCCACTAAGTACCTAATAAAGCAAAAGAAGGTTATTATGTTGTTTTGTAATTATTTAAATAATTATATAAGTTTCAAAATTCCACTAATTAAAATTTAAAATTTTCAGTTAGAAGATGGCTATACTCTGTTTGACTATGATGTTGGTCTGAACGACATTGTCCAAGTTCTTATTAGGCCTGTAGAAACTGGTCAAGAAGCCAATGGACTTTCGAAGAAGGTACAACCTACTAAGGAGCCTACTAGCAGTGGTGATGAGAGCACATTCTCAGACAAAGAAAATAAAGAAGTAAGTAAATGTAGTGATTTTTTTTTTATCATCATGATTATTTTTCAAAAATTTAAAAGTAATTATGACAATTAATCAAATGGTATATCTGAACTTGATATGAGTTTGTCTCACTTAGTAATTGTTGAAAATTAAGATAATAATTTTCCCATCTTATAATACTACTTTAACTATTTATTTTTGTAATTTTGTTTTTATAATAAATCATAGGAATGAATTTAAATTGTGTAAAACTGGTTTTATAGTCTTAGTTGAATATAATTCATAAATCTAATATCTTGTATAACTTGCTGTATATCTGCTAATATCTTGTATAACTTGTAATATTCTTGTGTTATTTGGTGTTATTTTTCAAATAAGAATTCAAATGTGGGATTGAAAGGATAGAAAAGCAAACTGAACACGCAACAAATTTCATCACAACTCTTCATGAAATACTAAATTAAATGCTAATAATGCAAAAAGAGATGCAGCAAAATAGGTGTGAAAATCAGCAGGCTGATATGTGAAACTAGTGAATGAATTCATTAAATGTGAAAGAGTAATGCTTTCCTTTCAATAAACTTATATAACACATAGGTAATATATAAAGCTATGAAGACATACTATATGTATTATTTTAATAAATAGCTAAGAGAGATGATTTGTAAAAATTCACATATTTATTATCAGGTCCTTGATACTGCAGCAAACACTCTAAAAATAAATGAATAAATACCCCCCTCAAGCAGCTGCTTGCCACAAAGGTCTGATAGGAGCCTTCAGTTTAAAATGCCATAGTAGGTCTGTGATGAAGGTGAAACCTCAGCAGAAGACAACACAAGCATCCATGCCTTACCTGAGGCTTGAACTCAGTCCCTTAGATTAGTAGCCAAGTGTGCTAACCACTCCATGCAAACACTCTACAGAAAGGAAAAATACAAAACCTTTTTATTATGTCAGAAGTGAAAGCAGTTCAAAGTAGACATGGAAATTCCAATATCCATTTTATAATCCTTTAAAGTCTCGAGTTTCTTATAATGCAGGCAGTTGTACCCAAGATAAATTTCAACTTTTTCAGTCAAAAAATAACAACCTTATCCTGCAGTAACTAACAGATTTACATGTAATGGACAAAAATGGAAGCAGCAATGTAAAATCACTAATACGGTGTTGGACTGCCACGTGAATCCAATACAGCCTGTGTACATTGTGACATAGTATCATCAGAATGGATATGACACCATTCATCCACAAGAAATGTAATCAGTTCCTGCTTGTTTGATGGAGCTGAAAAATGCTGCCTGAGATATCCAAAAGTTCTCTCTGATTTTCCAGCAAGTTGATATCTGGTGATTGCAGTGGCCATGGTATGTGAAAAAAGTGCCATTGGATGGAGATGATCACTCAGGACTGTCAAATAGCAATTGGTGATAATGTTGCCTCCTAACGGAATGAGTGCATCTAAAGCATGCCAATGAGAAAGCACCTCACACCATTATAGAACCACCAGAACCCATAACAGTAGAGTGGGGGGGGGGGGGGGGGGCGCTTAGTCGGTAACATGCCAGGCTCATAATCTGCAGTTCCTAGGTTTGAGTCCCAGCTGGGCCAAATTGAGATAAAATTTCCTGCCCTCGGCCAGTAGGGGATACTGATGGGCTTGGAAATGCTACCATCTGTTGGATGGAATGCTAAACTGTGACCCTGTGTGCAGGAGAACCATACCCTGCGCACTTTAAAGAACATGCTGGATGGTCTTAATGGGAAGTTATTATCTGTCTCCCAACAGTTGTCCATTGGGTCCTCTCCCTCCAACTTTCTCTGAGCCCTTGGGGTTCTTGTGACCTGGCCATATAGCCCATTGTGTGCAAAAAAAGTGCCACTCAGAAGAACAACAGTAGGAAACATTGTAAGCTTCCTTTGGTTGGTGCCACATGTGCAGTTGTCCATTTGTTAGAGTGTTGGCTGATTCGTCAGACCATATTTCATTCCTCCACTGCTCGTACTCTTTGCACAACTGGGCACGATAATGTGTGTTGACAGATGGATGTAATGAGGGGCTTGTGAAATACAACTTGACCATGATATCCAGTTCTGTGGTAATTTTGACATGCCATTTTTGACAAAACTGTCCTCTTGCATCGTACATTGAAATTTGTACACAACTGATCAGTTGTAGCTCACCGGTTTCACTTTGCATATTGCAATAACACTTGAATGTTCCAATTCTGAAGTATGTTCTTTTGCCCACGTTGCATTTTGCAGATGATGTCTTCCCTTTAGATTCCCATGCAGACATGACCTTGAAAACTGTTTCTCATGAAAGAGTGAGTTCAGTTGTCTTAGTAGCCGAAGTTCCTGCCAAAGACTCTCTAATAATCATGCTCCTTTTGCAATTGCTAAGAAACACTGGATGGAAAACTTTTTGATAATATGGTACCAATAATTACATGCAGTTATGCCTTTATAGACATGACACTAAACATTCTGGGATGTCACTTGCTTGTTTCATGTTTTCATCGGTGGCACGTAGATGCTGCTGTTTAAAGCAAACTGGGGGCTTTCTGCAAACCTTGGTGTTCACATTTTTCTGTCCATTACCTGTATATACATCATTTTCATTTGGTCTACATACCAAATGAAAAAGTATTTCATTCTGCATAATAAAAGAAATTAAAATTAAAATGAAAGCTAAATAAGCATAATTTAAAAAAATTATAAATCCTCTAAACACTTTAAGGATTATATTTCTCAGGCTTATTTTAGACTTGTTTTTATAACCCTTACTGTGTTTGTAATAAATTAAAATTTATTTCACCATTTATATGTTCTCTAAATGGCTTCAACCATCTAAAGCTGTCACGGAAGATTAATAAACAATATAATAAATTACTTGCATCAAATGCAAGTAAATAATTCTTATTTTGTTGCAAAAATATCTAATTGCAATTTAAAGATTGTCCATAAATCTTACAATGCCTGAAGAGCAATTAATGATTCCATTGTAGTATTTGAAGGGAGAGGTTTAAGAGTGTTGTTATGTAATGCTATACATATTTCTGCAATTAATCATTTTTTTTTTCATATTTTTCAATGCAAAAAATTGATTTTTTTTTGTCATAGAATGAGCTTTTTTTTTTTTGGTATCATTTAAATTAACTCTATTACTGCAACCTCATTGGCAGTGCTGATTGCCCAGAAAAAGTATTATATGGGGGAGGGGACAAACCTACATATTATGATGCTATTTTAAATGCATTTGGCATCATAACATTGAGAGTTTACTGTAACTATTTGCTTAATGATTAATTACCAAGGAACCTAGGGCGGGGATGGTGCAGTTGATAGCACACCAGGCTCGTAATCTGCAGTTCCCATGTTCAAGCCCCAGCTGGGTCAGCATTGAGATTTATCTCCACAAAACTCCCCACCCTGCCCATGGTCAGTAGGGGACACTGTTGGATGGGATGTTAAGCCATGGCCCTATGTCTGGGAGAACCATATCCTGTGCATGTTAAAGAACACACTGAATGTCCTTGACGGGAAGCTACCATCTCTCCCCCAACAGCTGTTCCAGTGGGTTCCCTCCTACAACCTTCTCTATGCTTTAGGGTCCTTGTGACTTAACCATTTAGCCCATTGTGTGCAAAAACGTTTCCAGAATATATTTTCATAAATTTTCTTTTTTTTTTAAAATATTATATGAATGCAGAAAGCATCCAATGCATTGATTTGTAGGAAATATTGAAAGGAAAAGGCTTAAAGTGTTGCTACTGGAAAGCAGGAATATATTCATGTAATTTGCCAGGCTGTTAGGTAAGTAAGGCTGAAAACTATTGATTTAGATGAAGTCAGTACCATCATAAAGCATAGTGAAGCATTTTTCCCTCCCTGTAGCTTCTTTATCTACAAGATTTCAAAGAAATGTATGAAATGAGAGTAAAAAAATTCTATTCAGATATTTAGCTCTAATAATACATAGCTAATGGAATAAAAACTAGAGTTGTTGTTTAATAAATAATGAAATAAACTTGACGTATTCCATATCAACTAATAAATCAGCACTTTATGCAACTTAGGCTTCGATCTATGTGACAAATACAAAGCCACTTGGGCTAAAATTGCCTGAATAGCACCTATATGTAACATAAAAAGGAATGTTCATAGTGCTAATTAGAGGAGATCTTGATCGGCGGCCGGTAGCTCAGTGGTCCAGAGCCTGACATGTTATCAGAAGGTCATGGGTTCGTATCCCACCCAGCTCAAGACAATTTTTCCTCTAAAATTTAAATCGATGCTAAAGTGCTGACCTGTATGGATGGGTCCGCTGTATTTTTACCACTTAACCACCTTAAAAGGGAATTTCTTGTGGACCCCCTCAGATGTTACCGCAGACCACAAGTTGGGAACCGCTGCTCTATGCCATGGGTTGAGATTGTATTATCTGTGAATGGCACTTTTTTGCACACAGTGGTTTAAATGTCTAGGTTACAAAGACCCCAAGTACTGAGAGAATGGTTGGAGAAGGGGACCCACTGTACAGTTGTTAGGAGACAGATGGTAGCCTCTCATCAAGGCCATCTAGCATGTTCTTTAGTATATACAGGGTAGACTAGACTCTGCTACATATGGGGGACTCGATGTCCCGTCTGATGGACACCATTCTTTCCGAGCCATTTGGGAGTCAAACACAAACTGTTTTTACTAATGGCATTGAATGTACTTAATTAGTGCAAATAGCTGGAATGATAGTCAAAATTAAGAGGAAATATTTACAGCATGTTACACATTAATGGAAAGATTTACAGACAGTTGAAAAAATGTCACCTAGTATTTGTTTACATATGTTAAATTTTAAGTGTGAAAAGGTAAATTTTTTGGAGCATGAAAATGTATATAAGATATTGGTAAAAAAAAGTATCCAATATAGGAAAAATATATGCTGTAATAATTTTTTGTTATTAATGAAATGCAAAATTTATTTTCTTGGAAGTTGAAACTATTCTTACTGTGCTTTTTTATTTTCAGCCAAATCAGATATCATCACCAGAAAAGCCAGATGAATGTATACAAAGCAAATATTATAAGGTAATTAAAATTCATTATGCACTGGTGTCCAAAATGTAAGATATAAACACACATGGTTCAATGATACTGAGACAAAATGGAAATAAAATTTAATGGATTATATTATCATTCATCATCATCCTCAAGCAGCCATGGGCTACGGAGGTCCAACCAGACCGTGCAATTTAGTTCTCCAAGCAAGTCTATCCTGAGCTACATCTACTGCATCTGGCCACTGCACACCAATTCTAACAAGGTCCTGTTTGACATTGTCTGCCCACCGCATCCTAGGTCTCCCCCTCTTTCTGAGGCCTTTAGGCACACTGTTCATAACCCTATTCGCCAATCTATAATTATTCATACGGGCAACATGGCCACACCAACGGAGTCTCTCTCTGCACAAAATGCTGCTTAAAGGAGGTTGTAAACTCCTTTGCCTAACCTCATCATTAGTTACAAAGTTGAACCACCTAATGCCCAAGATACTGCATAAGCATCTGGAATCAAAAGCATCTAGTTTCCTGTTATCTTGTTTACAAAGTGTCCAAGTTTCACTACCATAACTAACCCTAGAAAGAACCAAACTATTATACAGTCTAAAATTAGACTGTATATTATCATTGCTATCTTGTAAGAGGTGTAGGATTCAATGATTCTGGGTTATAATAAAATATGATATCTGAAGCAGACAAACAATTCTTGCAATAAGCTCTCATGCTGTTAGTGATGTTTTTGAAGAGGCTGGCGAAAATTTCACCAATCTAGAAGACCTGTTTTGAGCTTGGAGAATTTGGGAGTGTGGAAAGGGAGGCTCTTGGATGATTTTGACCTAGTCTTCAAGACACTTCGTGTCTCCTGGATATATGTCACCATTTTGCAGATATTCAAACTTTTGGCACCCTATTTGTGACTAGTCTGCCTGTATTCTGTTAGCCACATTCCATCAAAACAAATATGCTGATACCTACATTCCATCCTTTGCGTATACTCTAAAAGTTGCTGTGCTGTTAAGTATGGTGAAATGGATAAATGTGTTTAATGTTTATAGTCATTAAATGCATTTATCAAATATAATTGTGTGTTTTTTTTTTATGTTACTTTTATGATGTTTGGTACAAAAGTGTACTTCATTTGATATGCATGTTCAAGAGCTCTACACACCTTTATGCAAATTCTGATAGCATATTTGAA
Source organism: Ryuthela nishihirai (assembly GCA_038380435.1). Classification (NCBI taxonomy): domain Eukaryota; kingdom Metazoa; phylum Arthropoda; class Arachnida; order Araneae; family Heptathelidae; genus Ryuthela; species Ryuthela nishihirai. Next base: position 2,751,323 of record JAWZYU010000055.1, read on the forward strand.
TATTTCATCATCCAGTTGATAAGTGCATAATTTCATTATTAATGTTTCTTTTTCTTTTAAAAATATTTAATTTTGGGCACCAGTACCTAAACAATTTAAATATTAATAATTCTGGCTTTTTTTTAAAAAAGACAAATGTAATAATGAGTTTTAGTTCTTAAGTATGTCAACTATCACTGTTTAAATGATAGAATAAAGCACTATAAATAGTTAAAATTTAATTAGAAACTGTAATCACTTTTAAAATGTTAGTATGTATCAGGTGATACAGAAATTTATTAATAAGCCATATTTGCAGATGAAAGGAACTTGGAGAACACAGTATGAAATATTTGTGGTAAAGGTTAAATAGTTGCTCATTGGTTGGTAATGTGTACTAAAAAAGCACAATTGTAATGTTCTTATGTCTATAGCTTTTAACTGTTCTTCAAATGTGTAGACTTAGGAGCATCGGGGCGGGGGTGGCTCAGTCGGTAGCGGTCCAGGCTCGTAATCTGTAGTTCCCAGGTTCGAGTCCCAGCTGGGTCAGCGTTGAAATTTATCTCTGCAAAATTCCCTGCCCTGCCCACGGTCAGTAGGGGACACTGATGGGCTTGGAAAGGCCGCCGTCCGTCGGATGGGACGTTAAGCCGTGGCCCCGTGTGTGGGAGAGCCATACCCTGTGCACGTTAAAGAACACACTGGATGGCCTTGACAGGAGGCTACCATCTGTCTCCCAACAGCTGTTCCAGTGGGTCCCCTCCTCCAACCTTCTCTGAGCCTTCGGGGTCCATGTGACCTGGCCATTTAGCCCATGGTGTGCAAAAAAGTGCCGCTCAGAGGTAAAACAACCCAACCTTAGGAGCATTACAATTGTGCTTTTACACATACCTTAGAATATTATATACTCCTGAATGCTCTTCTAGCACCAGCTCATATTCTATCAAACCTAACTTGAATGAAACTTTATAGTGTTCTTGGGGCTTGGGTGGCTCAGTCAGTAGCTAGGCTCATAATCTGCATTTCCAAGGTTCAAGTTACACATGAGCCAAAGTTGAGATTTATCTCTGCAAAACCCCACCCTCCCTCAGCCAGTAGGTGACACTGGTGGGTTTGGAAAGGCCGTCATCCATTGGATGGGACGTTAAGTGGTAGTCTTGTGTGTGGACCCTGTGTGTGATGAAGAACACACCTGGATGGCCTTGATGGAAGGCTACCATCTGTCTCGACAGCTGACCATTGGGTCCCCTCCCCCAAACTTCTCTGAGCCCTCTGGGTCCTCAATGACTCATGACTGGGCCATTTAGCCCATTGTTTGTAAAATAAGTGCCACTCAAAGGAAAAACAACCCAACCCAGTTATAGTGTATTTACTATGAGTTCACAAATTCATTTCTGTGTACTATAATAATAATAATTACCCCCTCAAGCAGTTGCTTGCCACAGAGGTCTGACAGGAGCCTGTCAGTTTATATGCCAGAGTAGAAGGTCTGAGAGGATGGCAGGACCTCAGCAGAAAAACAACACGAATCATCCATGCCTTACCCAGGGCTCGAACCCAGGTCCCGTAGATCAGTAGCCTCTGTTATATATGGTTACTTCAATAGCAGGTTTTGATGGTTTCCTCAAATCTGAGCATTATGCAATGTTTATTCCACTATTCTAGTGTGCAATTTCAAGTATTTTCCTGCGGTAATTTCTCTAATATTCCAGTCTGGTCTTCATTTACGACAGTAAAGGAAATTTATAAGATTTATCCATTTTTTTATCAAATGTTAAGATCAGCCTTTACGTGTAAAGTAAAAAAAAGCAAATTGCAACATTTGGCAATAACCAGTGAGCAGCTGTTTGAACTTTTAACCACAGTAGCATTGTTTTTTTTTTTGCACATTCATCTGTAAAAATAGCTGATTCATAAACTTTATATCTTCAAGTACATACTAATATTAAGATTGTGGTTATAGAGTTTTTAATTAAATTTTGAACAACTGCTAATATATTATTATCTTTGGCTTTCTTTGCTTATCACTTGTGAATAAAGCTGATGAACACAGGAGTTTGTCTAATTCTTGTATAACATTGGATCCTCATTTAAATACCTTTGTATCCTATTCTAATGGCATTTTAATTAGTAAGCTGTTGGATATTTTTATAATATCAGTTATTTTTGTTGTTCTTTTGTTTTCCCTACTTAAAATTTTCATTTCACTACTTTTTTTTTCACTACTTGAAATTTTCATTTCACTACTTGAAATTTCATTTCACTATTGAAATTTGCATTGAAAAATATCCAGTTAATTACTACACAATTTCATTTCACTACTTGAAATTTTCATTGAAAAATATCCAGTTAATTAACTCTAATACTATTGATTTTAGTTGTTACATATCCTAATTTGATTGATTTTGATTTGCAACACACAGGACAGATAAGATCCTAGAATCAAATTGTAATTTGTAAAGCCTTCTCATATAAGGGCATTCTCCACTAAGGCCAAAGTCACCACTGACCTTTCCCTCAGAGTAACACAACACACAAAGTTTTCCTGTTGGAATAATAGTTAAAAAACCTTAGCCACTATGCCAGTTAAGGCCATTTTTTGGTGTGAGACAAATAATTTCATTTACCTTCAGTCTTGACTGAAGATTTAACGAGGAAAAAAGAAATTAGTAGCTAGAAAAGTGGAGTCTTCATGGGAGTGTGATATAATCTCATGCTCTTCTGATAACATGTCAGGTGCTCTAACGATTTTATTCCCTTATCATTCAGAAAAAAAAATGAATAATTTCCACCATTGGTTCTATTTGTTGCTTATGAATAAAGCATATTAAGTGTCCATGTAAAGTATTGTTATAGAAATTTAAGTGACAGATGTTTGAGTTGTGTATTGCAGGTAGTAGTTTTGTATTAATAATAGATCTTGATCAGTGACTAGTAGTTCTGGTAAGAATGCTTGACAAGTTATCAGGAAGCCATGGGTTCCTGATAACTTGTCAAGCATTCCATACCTGGCTGAAGTAAATTTTTCTTCCAAGTTACACACTGAAAGGACAATTTATTATACACACCCATCTAATAATATATAGGTCCATCTTTCACCCGGACTCTACAGGTGTTGGGAATATTCGGGCGGTATTGCGACCCATGATTTCTTGTCAGCCATCTCTAAAGCTGCTAGAGTTTGGTGGTATGTTTTGGACTCAAATGCATTGCTTTACTTTGTCCCACAGATTGCTCAATAGGGTGTGAAGGCTGTGAACTCACTGGAATGCTCACCAACCAGTCCTTTGACAAATGGAAGCAATGAGATGGGACATTGTCATGTTGAAAGAAGTCAGCCTGATGTGGGAAATGGATAGCCATGAATGGGTGTAGATGGTCTGCAAATGATAACATAACCTTTTGCGGTGATGGTGGTCTCAGTAGGTACAAGCGGCCCAAGATGTCATACGTAAATATGCCCCAGGATGTTACACCAACTCCACCAGTCTGTGACACTTTGACAATTGGGGTCAATGGCCTCGTCTATGCCACACATGCAACTTCCCAGTGACATGTTGTAGTTGGAACCTCGATTTGTAGGACCAAACTACCCTTTTTCGGTCTTTCACAATCCATTGGTGATGTTCCTTTGCCCATTGCATCCTTATACCCAGTGACATGCTGTTAACAAGGGTACTCTAAGTGGGTGTTGGCCACCATAGTCCAGTCGTGCTATCATATGTTGAATGGTCTTTGCACAAAGCTTTGTAAGTACCCTGTCTTTGAATGCTGACATTATCATTTGCACTGTGACCCTCCATTACAATACTGGAGAGGTGACACTCACCTCGAACATCTATAGCCACATTTTTCCTGGCAGCTGCAGGTTTTGCCAGTTTTGATGTAGTCCTGGTACACACATGTGGAATTCCTAGATGTTCTTCACTTGTGGATATAAAGCACCCCATCTTCCTTGCACTGACTATCTGCCTATGATTGAACTTGCTGAGATACCTTGTTTACCCATCATAACAGTCATAAGTATGCTCTATAGCAGGTAGGAGTATCTGACCTATTTATAGACCACAAGGGGTTTCAGCTGGCAGCATTATTTTTTTTTTTCATAATTGCCTTTATTTTCCATAATTCTTTTAGTATAAAATTAAGTCCCACAAAGCTGAAAAGCTTGTCTACAGGAATCCAAATAATACAGTATACAATAAACAGTTATAATTTTATAAAATAAATTCAATATTACATTTAAAAGATATCTAAAAAAATATAATATATTTAAAAACCGTCATATATATATAAATATAAAAACGTTCACTTTGTGAACGGTTTTTAATTTATTTTCCAGAAATCATGCCCTGAACACTTTTTTAATGTCTCTAATTTTTTTTTAATTTAATAACTCCTCAGGGATGCTATTGAACACAGAGGATTGTGATGTAGTAAGGCAGATTTATGGATGGGTATGATGTGTATAATAAATTGTGTTTTCAGTGTATATCAGTGTTTAAGAGTGACTTCATGCCATTTCAATTTAATCAATATTGGAATATTTACATGTGATTATTTTTATAGTCTAATATGCAAATTCAGCATTATCAGTAAGAAATTTAATTGTGGTATGACCCATAATCAAATATTCTGTAAAACTTCAAACAAGTAAAAGGTTAGCTGCTCAGATGATAAAATCACCTAACATTATCAGGCAGTCATGACATTATATATCATTCTTTTCAAGATTTTCAAGACCCCATCTCCTTATATATGCTTTAAAAAAAAACACTGCATATTGGCATTTTTGTTGAAATATTAATATACTTTTAGAAATAAAATCCCTTATTATTTAGTAATCATTTATTAATGTAAAAATAAATGTGTATATTTTTGTAGATTGGTGATCTCATTGATGCAAAGGACTCTGAATATGGTGCTTGGTTTGAGGGTAAAATAATCAATATTGTAAATAATAGTGAACTTGCTGATGATAAAACAAAATGCTCAACAGATAATTCAAGGCAGCTGTCAGATGCTCAGACTTCACAATATCAATCAAATGATGATTTTTCAAATAAAAATGGTAGTAAAATTTCATCCCTTGAACAAAAAACAGAAAGGACTAAAAATGATATGCTAGCAGAAAATTCAGATAGTGCAGAAAATACAGGGAAAGTTCAAAAACATAGTGATGAATCAGAAAAGAAGTCATTAGGCACTGAGAGTCTTGAATGTGACAATGCAGAAGATGATGGCTTATTATATTATGTTGCTTTTGAAAGGTAAGGTTAATGACAAAACTATGCATGGCTTAAAATAGTTTTTTTATTCAAACCTTTGTAGCAATTTTGTTTTTGTGTAATATTTTTTTTTTTACTTAGCTTTTTTTGCAAGTATAGGAGGAAATGCTTTGTTTGCAATTACATCAACATACAAATTACAATACATACAAGATTAGCCATTACATCTAAATGTATAGGGGCGGGGGTGGCTCAGTCGGTAGCGCACCAGGCTCGTAATCTGTAGTTCCCAGGTTCGAGTCCCAGCTGGGTCAGCGTTGAGATTTATCTCCGCAAAATTCCCCGCCCTGCCCACGGTCAGTAGGGGACACCGATGGGCTTCGAAAGGCCGCCGTCCGTCAGATGGGACGTTAAGCCGTGGTCCCATGTATGGGAGAGACATACCCTGTGCACGTTAAAGAACACGCTGGATAGCCTTGACGGGAGGCTACCATCTGTCTCCCAACAGCTGTTCCAGTGGGTCCCCTCCCCCAACCTTCTCTGAGCCTTCGGGGTCCATGTGACCTGGCCATTTAGCCCATGGTGTGCAAAAAAGTGCTGCTCGGAGGTAAAACAACCCAACCCATCTAAATGTATATATATATCTTAAGCAGCTGTTTGCCCCAGAAGTCTGTGAGGAAGGTGAGATTTCAGTAGAAAGGCAATGCAAACAACCAGGGCTTGAGCCCAGGTCCTTTGATCACTAGCATTCTAACCACTCAGTCATGGGATGGCAAATAAATATCCCCTCAAGCAGCTGTTCACCACAGAGGTACATCCTCTTATTTCCATATCTTTTAGGTACTGTAAGCCTTCCACATTTGGGGCAGGGGTGGCTCCAGTCGGTAGCGCGCCAGGCTTGTAATCTGTAGTTCCCAGTTCGAGTCCCAGCTGGGTCAGCATTGAGATTTATCTCCGCAAAATTACCCGCCCTGCCCACGATCAGTAGGGGACACCGATGGGTTTGGAAAGGCTGCCGTCCGTCGGATGGGACGTTAAACCGTGGCCCCGTGTGCGGGAGAGCCATACCCTGTGCACGTTAAAGAACACGCTGGATGGCCTTGACGGGAGGCTACCATCTGTCTCCCAACAGCTGTTCCAGTGGGTCCCCTCCCCCAACCTTCTCTAAGCCTTCGGGGTCCATGTGACCTGGCCATTTAGCCCATGGTGTGCAAAAAAGTACCGCTCAGAGGTAACCCAACCTTCCACATTTGTGTCTTCTCATTCTTAAGATTCACAAGTTTGTGATTTATTTTAGTGGTTTTTCAGATTTGCAATTTATTTTATGATTATTTACAATTTAACTACTATTTAATTGTAAGTCATCTGTTAAGTATCTTTTATGAATGCAATGGGCATGGTGTGAAATGTAAAAATAAGATAAAAGATCTCACCTCTTGATCAGATATAGTTTGTTGCAATAATTAAAACAATGTTTTGAATTACAAGGGCAGGAAATGAGATTATCAGAACATGCTGTGCTTGCCATTGTGTATGACTGTATGGACCTCACGAATATAACTGTGACAAAGCAAATCATTTCTTGTTCTGGTCAAAATTTGTTCTTAGATGTTCGAGCCTTCAGTCCCTCTCATCCTTCACATTAAATTGTGTTTTTAAAAAACAAGTGTAGAAATATAAATTCTTCTGATCAGACTAGTTCCCTCAAATAAATGAGGAGTTCCTTGTAGTTGGTGTTTCCAGAATCCTTATGGGCCAACAAGGTGTTAGGTGAGTGCACATCCCAATGTGAAGATGTTTTTCCCCCCTCCCAGTGCATCTATTATCCAACCAAGGTGTTATTATGGCATTCAAAACTTACTACATGTGATATACTTTCAAGTGCATTTTGGATGCGGTTGAGGAAGATGATATTATATGCTACAACCTGTTGAAAGATGTTCAGTGTAGTAGATTGCAACATTGGCATCCAAAAGTTGCTAAATGAGATAAAGCCATCTACGATCAATGCCTGCTGGAGAAACTGGAAAGAGATTGTCAATGAATTCACTGGGTTCTCTTCCATTAGTGAAGATCTTCAAGAGATCATTCAGTTGGCACATCAAGTTAAATGAGAAGGCTTTGAAGATAGGTGACAAAAGGTGAGGAGCTGATTGAGTCACACCAAGGAATTGACTAAAGAGGACTTGCCAAGCTCTTTAATGAGAATTGTGAGAAAAAGAGCAGGTTGTAGCAATATTTACTCTCAGCCTCAAAGTTTTCAGAGAAATAAAACTGCAGGGTTAGTTGATGGACAAAGTGGTGGAATTCAATCTTGCAATGGAGGAAAGCCTCAAATTTAATTGGCGGGGGTGGCTCAGTCGGTAGCGCGTCAGGCTCGTAATCTGTAGTTCCCAGGTTCGAGTCCCAGCTGGGTCAGCGTTGAGATTTATCTCCGCAAAATTCCCCGCCCTGCCCACGGTCAGTAGGGGACACCGATGGGCTTGGAAAGGCCGCCGTCCGTCGGATGGGACGTTAAGCCGTGGCCCCGTGTGCGGGAGAGCCATACCCTGTGCACGTTAAAGAACACGCTGGATGGCCTTGACGGGACGCTACCATCTGTCTCCCAACAGCTGTTCTAGTGGGTCCCCTCCCCCAACCTTCTCTGAGCCTTCGGGGTCCATGTGACCTGGCCATTTAGCCCATGGTGTGCAAAAAAGTGCCGCTCAGAGGTAAAACAACCCAATGTTAAAGAACACGCTGTATGGCCTTGATGGGAGGCTACCATCTGTCTCCCAACAGCTGTTCCAGTGGGTCCCCTCCCCCAACCTTCTCTGAGCCTTCGGGGTCCATGTGACCTGGCCATTTAGCCCATGGTGTGCAAGAAAGTGCCGCTCAGAGGTAAAATAACCCAACCTCAAATTTAAGAGGGAGATTGAGACTGCATTTGTGCTTAACTGAGATTCAAAATGAGTGGCAGAAAACAGCAAAACAGATTACCACCACAGAATGTTTTCATCCTAAAATCTCTGCTTTTTCAACATCAACAACTTCCTTCAATTGCTCTCCTTGGAAGTTCCAGATTGACTTTGCCAGCACACTGTACATATTATAACATTATTATTTATTATTAAATATAATAAAATATTATTTATTAATTTTTGTTTCTATTGTCAATATTCTCATAATTTACCTTTTTATTATTTTTTTAACATAATTTATTTTTAGCCATAACCTTAACCCCGTTTTTTCAGCTGAATTATGGTGTCAACATTCACCTGAGTTTCCAGGAATGTAACACTTATGAATGTTGAGGATTTACTGTACATTTTCCGATTTAAAAAACGTTAATTTCATGTAGTCAGTTAAATGAAATCCATGCCATTAACACTTTGAGCCTTAGTGACCATTGCAGGATTAAATCTACTCTGTGGACTCAAAGTAATAATAGGTGAAGCTTTAAGCTGTTAAGCATTGAACTTCATGTTGGTAATGCAGTTAATGTTTTCAAGGTGATTTTATAAAGTCAAAATTGTACTCTTGCAAAATATGATGGATAGGATAGGATAGGACAAGACTGAAAAGGATAGTAGATTAGAGAACAATTTTTCAATGCAAAGTAATCTATCTTGATGTGGAGTGATATGATTTTGTAACATCCTGCTACAATTTCTTGCATAAAATCACCAGGATTAAATTGTTATTGCTATAAGTAAAACAACTATGTTTTCAAAGATAATTTATGTATTTTATAAATTATTGTACCCCAGTCATGTAGCCAAGGGGGAAATTTGGGGTTTAAACTTCCTGGAGTAAATTTTGTTAATAAGAAATTGGGTCATCAATTTACATTAGCAAAATCCCAGTTATGCCACTGCTGTACCTGAATAATGTGAGGAATGTTTGTACATTCTCTGATCAGTTGTTACATTCAGTCTTACATAAAACATTGAGTGTTTACTTCAGCTAACCAATAGCAATTGTCAGAGTGGAAAATTTTCTGAATCAGCCAATGGCTACAACATGTAATAAATTTCGTATTTCCAATCAAAGCCTGGATATATTAAACTGGAGCATAGGTTTTTGAGTTGTTTTTTTTTTCTGAGTGTTTGGGAAATTGATCCACTGGAAAGGGGATATGGCAGCCTTCCATCAAGGTCATCCAGCATGTTCATTAACCCTTTCACGACCAAGGGAAACATTTTTCCCCATTTTAAAATTGGTGATTGTCGTATTTAATTATAACCTTATCTGCATTTTTTATACAGAATGTCAAAATAGAACGTATGCCGAACGCAATTACGTAAACGGGAACGTTTAGTCCATGTCCATCTTTGCAATAATGTTGCATCTGTGCAATGTCCATCTTTGCTTCACAACCAAAAGAAATTGCTTCACAGAATATCATAATTAGCACATCATTTTGTATAGTAATTTTATTTCATAATTTTGTATTTAGTTAACATTTTGTTCTAATAAACCAATAAATAAAAGACATTGCATAATAAGCCTAACTATAATTTGTGTTACCTTTATAGTTCATTGGGGAAAATATTTCCCATAAAATTCCAAAAAAACTACACATTGTTATGTATTTTTCTTATGATTTTTATTTATTTTACATCTAAACAAACTAAAATAAACAGTTACATACTAATATTTACTCTTAGAAACCTTATGGTCCTGAAAGGGTTAATAAGCATTGGGTATGGCTCTCCGACATCTGGGAACCACAGCTTTATATCCCATCTGACAGACAGCAGCCTTTCCAAACTCACTGGTGTCTTTCTCACCAAGGGCAGTGTGGGGGGGGGGAAATAAAAAATTTCCCCCTCAAGTAGCTGCTTGCCACAGAGGTCTGACAGGATCCTGTCAGTTTATATGCCATAGTAGAAAGTCTGTGAGAATGGCGGGACATAAGCAGAAAGACAGCACAAACATCCATGCCTTACCCAGGGCTTGAACCCAGTCCCTTTGATCAGTAGCCAAGCACATTATAGTCACGAGGCGGCTAGTGTGGGGTTAGGGGAGATATATCTTGGTGCTGATACGGTTATGGTTTGAACCTGGGAACATCAGGTTACAAACATGGCATGCTACTGATAGAGCCATATACTTGTTATATGGCTCTGTCAGTAGCTAACTCAAAGCATTAGACAATGACTTTTTCACACTTGCTTGTGATAGGTTTTCATTTAAAGTTATGAGAAATGGGAAGAAAAGATGTGCAAATAGATGTATGAAGATAACGTACTTCCTAAGTATTCTTAAAATGCGGTCATTCTAAAGACATTTACTGAGAGTAAGGAGCTGATACTTTGTTGTGTAGCTCTCATTTTTTTAACTCCATTGTATAATGATAAATTTGCTTTTATCAATTTGATGAAATTGAACTAAACTGTAAAAACCATGAAGCTGTTAAGATTTAAATCTCCCAATATATCCATACTTGATTTGGCTATTAATATCTTATTTTGCATGCTTTAAATACACCAGTTTATGCTTCAAAATAAGGATGTAGAAAAGATGAATATTACTTGAATTGCAGTTTGGTGCTTCTAAGTACATTGGCAGATAACAAGATTACCATATTATGTTTTGGAAATTTTGAATAAGCTGGAATTTTCACATTGTTATTTTTAGGCTTTCTTTAGGATCATTTCCGAGTTTTCTAATATGTAGTTTTCAAATTGTTTCTATTTTTTTTTCTCAAAATTTCCTTAAAAAGAAGCTTTTTAAACATAATTTTGTATAGAATAGCAGAAGTTTATAAAAGTAACAGTTGAAGAATAATAAATGATCTGTGAAGTTTCAGCTAAAACAGAATTTTTATTTTGTCATCATTTTAGGATTTTGAGAAGTTTTCAAAGTATTATTTGATGGTTAGTTTATATATACTTGTTTTAAAGAAATTTGTCTCTGAATTACTATAATTGAATTTTCTAAATACCCATGAACTGACATAAGAAGTTCAGATCTCTGCATGGTTAAGACATCTTTTTTTGATGTGGCAAATGCTGATGGAAGTAGAAGACTTCTCTTTTGGATATGTAACAGATCTTTGAACGTGTTATTCACTGTTCATAATTATATGCATTAACTATGTATATAATGGTGAAGGAGCTTAAGACTAAAAAAAATTAAAGGGAATACTGACTTTAATGATATACTGTCCTTGAATTTTTCAGTGTAAACTTGTTCAACTAATAAATTAGCACTTTAGCGTCGATTTTTTTCTTAAAGGAAAAATTGTCTTGAGCCGGGTGGGATACGAACCCACGACCTCCTGATAACATGTCAGGTGCTCTGGACCACTGAGCTGCCGGCTGCCGATCAAGATCTCCTCTAATCAGCGCTATAAACATTCCTTTTATGTTTCATATAGGCACAATTCAGGCAATTTTAGCCACAAGCTGCATTTGTATTTGCCAATAGATGGAAGCATGTATTACGAGTATGCAGATAATAAACAATGAAATAAGCTCAACGTATTCCATATCAACTAATAAATCAGCACTCTAGCGTCGATTTAAATTTTAGAGGAAAAATTGTCTTGAGCCGGGTGGAATACGAACCCACGACCTCCTGATAACATTATTCATCGTTTATTATCTGCATACTCGTAATACATGCTTCCATCTATTGGCAAATATAAATGCCGCTTGTGGCTAAAATTGCCTGAATTGTGCCTATATGAAACATAAAAGGAATGTTCATAGCGCTGATTAGAGGAGATCTTGATCGGCGGCCGGTAGCTCAGCGGTCCAGAGCACATGACATGTTGTCAGGAGGTCGTGGGTTCGTATTCCACCCAGCTCAAGACAATTTTTCCTCTAAAATTTAAATCGACGCTAGAGTGCTTATTTCATTGTTTAGTAAACTTGTTGGTAGCCATGCATAATCGTTAAACAGCATATCAATTACATTTAGAGTGTGTCGGTATATCTGTCAATGAAATATATAGGATATGTATCTTTTTAAGACTTGAAATCAAGACACTTCATTAAAGTTGGAATTTTGTCAATTGTGCCTCATTTTTATTAAATCCAGGATGAACGTGGAAAAGTGGGAACTTTCTATATACATACATTATGTTTCTGACTACTGTATAGTTTGTGTTATGTAATGTAAGCCCTTTCCAGTTAGAACTTATTAAAACCAATTTGTCTAGATTGTCCTTATTAGAACTTGGGAAAACCAGGACATAGAAAACTTATGGAAGCAAACATAAAGCTCAAATCTTGTGAAGTAACTCATCATCCATCCACAATGAGTTGCTCATTTGTGCTTTAGATAGACTTAGCCATCTGTATATTTTACCAGTGTATGCCTGCTTGTATTTTTAGAAATTTTGTCTTCATTAGTTCTGTGTGTAATGAATCAATTTTTAAACATTAGTGCAGTTTTGTTGATTAATGTAAAGCATTTATTTTTAAACCCATTTAAAGCTATGAAGATGATGAAGAGCCTTCAAAGTTAAAATTGAAAAATATCCGTCCAAGAGCTCGCAAATTCCTTAAATTTGAAGATGTCGGTGAAGGCAGTCTGGTTATGGTAAATTATAATGTAGAAGAGCCACAAGAACGAGGTTATTGGTATGACTGTAAAATTACAGGCAAAAAGAATTCTAGGACTTTAAAGGAATTGTATGGTACAATATTCATGGGGTGAGTGCTGTTTTCAAAATGCATAAAGTATTTCTAAAATTTCAGTTGTTTCTTATATTTAAACTTGACTGATATTAGATGATAAAAAATGGCTTGAATTTTTAATTAAAAAAATGACTTTTTTTTTTGTTCTGTATCTTGTGTGTTTCCCCATCTGATATTATAGAAAAGGTTTAATTGCTACAGAGCCAATGTTTTTAAAAATTTATCCAATTGATAGTGATATTTTCAGTTAAAAATAAAAAAAATAAATACCCTCTCAAGCAGCTGCTTGCCACAGAGGTCTGACAGGAGCCTGTCAGTTTATATGCCAGAGTAAAGGTCTGAGAGGATGGCAGGACCTCAGCAGAAAAACGACGTGGGTTTTTAACCCAAGCATTTCTAAACTGAAGATTATGGCCACATCTGGCCTGCAAACTAGCTTTTCAGATCAGAAAGTAATAGATTCTATTAAGAACTTGCAAATTTTTTCTAGTTTTTTTTTTTTATTGAGTTAAGAGATTTTTACAGATACTTTAATTCTAGAGTTTTTAACCAGAGAGCAATTTTTTATATTTAGCAACTCTGTGTAGAAAAAGTATTCACTCATCTGAAATGACTAATCAGATTATACCTAAAATAAGGCCCATACAATACATTAATATCTTGTATATTTAATTCTCTCTCACTTTTTTTTAAATAAATATTTTTCAAGTAAAAATTTTATTATATTGTAATTGCCTTGATTATAAAAATATATAGTCTGCTCAGAGCTTTGACATTGTGTGTATATATATATAGGTTAGAGTGTTTTATGCAGTACCTAAGATTTTGGTCCAAAACACTGAAAAAATCCTCATCTGACCCAGCAATAAGAAAAAGTTGCCCATCTCCTATTTAAACTATTTTGTACTCTGATATTAGCACATTAATATGAAATAAGTCATTAAGTATGGAATTACTGTATAAGGACCGTATATGGTAGGTAATACTTTCAAAATGCATGTAAATAAAATTAGCAATTTGAAAAATTCAGTTTTGAGATCAGTTTCACAAGCAGTTAAAAAAAATAACTCATTAAATACTGAACGAATATTGTTAAAAATTGAGATATTGATTTGTTTGATTGAGATCTTTATCTGCAATCACATTTTTCAAAACAAAAAAACTTATTTTAGAAGTTATAGAGCTTTGACGTAGCTTCCCATTGACATAACATAGGGATTTTTCTTAATTTATGGAAACCAGTGTATTAATACCTGATTATATAGTAACTCACATCAAACCCCAAACTTCAGGAGGTGGGACGGGGGTGGCTCAGTTGGTAGCACGCCAGGCTCGTAATCTGTAGTTCCCAGGTTCGAGTCCCAGCTGGGTCAACGTTGAGATTTATCTCCGCAAAACTCCCACCTTGCCCATGGTCAGTAGGGGACACCGATGGGCTTGGAAAGGACGCCGTCCATTGGATGGGACATTAAACCATGTCCTTTTCTCCGTGTGCGGGAGAGCCATACCCTGTGCACGTTAAAGAACATGCTGGATGGCCTTGACGGGAGGCTACCATCTGTCTCCCAACAGCTGTTCCAGTGGGTCCTCTCCCCCAACCTTCTCTGAGCCTTCAGGGTCCTTGTGACCTGACCATTTAGCCCATGGTGTGCAAAAAAGTGCCGCTCAGAGGTAAAACAACCCAAACTTCAGGAATAGCTATGGTGGGTTGGGTTGTTTTACCTCTGAGCAACACTTTTTTTGCACACAATAAACATTGGCCAGGCCACAAGGGCTCAGAGAAGGTTGGGGGAATGGGACCCACATGATAGATGTATGCTCTCATCAAGTACATCCAGTGTGTTTTTAATGTGCACAAGGCATGGCTTTTCATCTTGTCTGATGGACAGGGACTTTTCCAAGCCCATTGGTATCCCCTTTCTACCTGAGGACGGGGTGAGGGTTGAATGGGGATAAATCTCAATCCTGGCCTAAGTGGGACTCAGATCTGGGAACTACAGATTACAAGTCTGGCACACTACCAACTAAGTCAGCCTCCACCCCATTAACTATGATGAGTCAGAAACTATACAGTTCCACTTTATTTTTAACTTAGATAACTGTTTTTTATTATTATTATTATTTATTTATAACACATAGGAGAGAGAAGAATCTTAGAAGCTACTCTTAGCTTTTACAGTTCTTATACTTCTCATACATGCCCTAACTAGGACTGAAGTCACTGTTTACCACTTCCTCATTAGAGCTAACATAGCACACAAAGTTTGCCCTGCTGGAACAGTTGCTAGCTCCCTAACCACCATGCCAGTTAAGGCTAAGCTTTTATTTTACTTGTATTTGTATATATTTCAGAATTTCGTATTGATTATACTCCATATAATAATAGTTGTAATTTCAAAATGCGCCTAATTGTCCCTGAGGATAGCTAAAACTGGCTTTGTGTGAAACTTTACAAAGGATGAGAGCACATGCAATGTTTAATTAATTTGTGTATAAGAAGAAATAGGATAAAAAAATTCCAAATGAAGACAATGTAAGCTAGTAAGAAGCAGAATGATTCTTTGCATTCAAGTGAATTAGGTTGGGTTGGATTGTTTTACCTCTGAGCGGCACTTTTTTGCACACCATGGGCTAAATGGCCAGGTCACATGGACCCCGAAGGCTCAGAGAAAATTGGGGGAGGGGACCCACTGGAACAGCTGTTGGGAGACAGATGGTAGCCTCCCGTCAAGGCCATCCAGCGTGTTCTTTAACGTGCACAGGATATGGCTCTCCTGTACACGGGGCCACGGCTTAACATCCCATCCAACGGATTAATAAGTGTCAAAAAATATTATTTTAACATTTTTTTTCTTTTGTTGTTATTATCTTGGGAATGGCAGTAACTCCATTATCCATTCCTTATATTTCACACTGATTCAACTTGCTCAATGTTTATTAATGTGTTTTGTGGTTCTTTATAAAGAGTTAGGTAACCTCTCTTCTAACCCACCGATGGGCTTGGAAAGGCTGCCGTCCGTCGGATGGGACGTTAAGATGTGGTCCCGTGTGCGGGAGAGCCATACCCTGTGCACGTTAAAGAACTCACTTGATGGCCTTGATGGGAGGCTACCATCTGTCTCCCACCAGCTATTCCAGTGGGTCCCCTCCCCCAACCTTCTCTGAGCCTTCGGGGTCCCTGTGACCTGGCCATTTAGCCCATGGTGTGCAAAAAAGTGCCGCTCAGAGGTTAAACAACCCAACCTCTCTTCTAACCTATTGAGTAGCTTTATTCAATCCAGTATTCATAGTCAATAAGAAACTAAAGATAATTCACAATCAGAACTGCCATGTAGCCATTTATCGATTAAGGCATGACAAAATGTGCCCCATTTCTGATCGTTAGATGATGCCGTGGGCACTTTCTGCTTGTGAATTATCTTCATAGCCCCTGTTAGCTGAAAATGTAATGAGATTGAATACGTAGCTCAGCGGGTATAGTGAAATGCTTTGAGCTCATGTGCCAACATTGAAAAAATGCTTTAAAATGTTATTTACATATCCATTTATAATACAAATTAAATGATGCAGAGTACTAAGGCTTTTAAGGAAATCAATTAATAGCTGATAAATTTAATGCATATTTTTTATCAGTTATTGACGATATATTTATAACATACAGGTGCACAATTGAATACTAATCATAGCAACATGGTTGCTATCTTGCCAGCAATGATTCATCCATAAATATATATTGAATTGCTAGGGCTATTATTTCCAAGTCTCTAGCCATAGACATGTTGTGATGGTCCACCCATTCACTTCTACTTTTCCTTAACCAGCTTTACTTTACTTATATTTTGGGCGGGGGTGGCTCAGTCGGTAGCGCGCCAGGCTCGTAATCTGTAGTTCCCAGGTTCGAGTCCCAGCTGGGTCAGGGTTGAGATTTATCTCTGCAAAATTCCCCGCCCTGCCATGGTCAGTAGGGGACACCAATGGGCTTGGAAAGGCCGTCGTCCATTGGATGGGATGTTAAGTCGTGGCCCCGTGTGCAGGAGAACCATATCCTGTGCACGTTAAAGAACACGCTGGATGGCCTTGACGGGAGGCTACCACCCCAACCTTCTCTGAGCCTTCGGGGTCCATGTGACCTGGCCATTTAGCCCATGGTGTGCAAAAAAGTGCCGCTCAGAGGTAAAACAACCCAACCCTTTATCTTATATTTATTGTTTTGGGGAATTAAATTTCAGTTGGATTCTCATCCAGACCACTAAAGGAGTTGCATGTGCAGCTCCAACTTTTGATTGACAGCTGCTAATGCGTGCATAAGGATACGCCCCTCCTTGGGTCATAGTTAGCGTGAACACATATTTTTCAAATGTATTTCCCAGTGCGCAACATGGGTCAGTTACATGCTGCACGTGTAGTAAGTGATGTTAGGTCACGGAGTCAGTAGTGAAAAGTTTTTGAAGTCAGGAGTTAGTAGAGAGATGGAATAGTTGAGATGTTTTGATGTGAGCTTTGTGTTACTGAATTGTATTCATCAGTTTATTTGATGAGTCTTGATTTTTTTAAAATAAACTTTGTTTTTTGAATAATTTTGACTTTTCTATTTTTTCTCTTGAGCAGTTATCCTGCTCAAGAGAAAAAAAAGTTTAAAAAAATTTGAACTATATTGATTTTTATTAGATTTAACTTTAATAATTTGACAATCTTTTTTGAATTAAATTCTTTGTGACTAAGTAATGCAAAAGTTTACTTAGGAAATCCTTTTTTAACTTTATTTGGCAAGATTATTTGCCTGACACCCAATGCTATCCAGAAAGTTTAGTTTGGATCAGTCAAAAGGTCCAAAGAGAAGAAGTTTAATATACTTTTGAAGCATTACAATGTATTTCTTTTTACTTCATAGTGTGTGCCATAAAAATCATCTCACATGTCAGTGGTCAACATCACTGACCTAGTTCAATATGTTAGAACACCTTATATATTTTCAGGGGAATGCAGTTCAGGTTCTCACTCTATTCCAATTTTTTTTTCCAGCTAACTTATCTATAACTTTATCCCACAAGCAAAGTTCTAGGTATAGAACTTTGCTTGTGGGATGTGAGCAGAGGATTTGCACCAAACTCTTTATGATTTCCAAATCTTTTTTGAAAAAGTAGATAACTACTAAATGAAGTATGCAAGAAAACAGTGTCAAAAAAAAAAGTTAAGTCTTAAAAACTGTATAATGTGGTTTAAAAATGTGTAACAAATGATTTTTAATTATTCCATAAATGCAAAATTGAATTTCTGTTCATCACTGAATTTGTAATTGAATGTTTTGTTTTCAGACCCGAGAATGCACCACTAGACAACTGCTCTATTCGTTTCATAGATGAAATATTTGCAGTAGAAAAGCATGTATTACTGTCAGAGAGAGATTGTAAAGAAGAGCAGTCAAAAGATTCTCCTGCAAAAAGTAAGTGCTAGATTATTTATGCTCCCCTAATTTGCACACAGTTTAATTTTGAACTATACTCTGCTTTAAAGTAATAAATGTGTAATTGACTATTAATTTGTGGCTCAAGAATAGGAAAAATGATATGTTTATGCAAAATGCTCCAAATTGTGATAATAGTGTTCAATACCATTATGTTAATGGGTTAAAATCAATTTTTCTGCTTGCCATTGATGTAAGTAAGTGCTCTTCATATTTTAACCTAAAAGTCCAGTCACCTCTGAAAATATGGAATGCTCATTTTCAAATATAAATTTTTTTGTTATTTTCCAAATTTGGTGCCCACTGACATGTGGAAATTCAATCTAATGGAAATTTTTTTAAATATAAATAGTTACATTTCGTTAATACTTGAAAACAGGAAAAAAATACATATATTTATCGCTTAAAAACAATGAAATTGCATTTTCCCCTCCTGTCCCAAGAGATATGGCAAGTCACAACTGTTAATGGAAATCTCTGACTACTATACTCAAACACTTAATTATCATATTTCTAGCATCAATTAACTTTATGTTTTTTTTTTTTGTCAACTTTTAATTCTCTTTTAACAGTGGCAATTGTAACTAATGGAAGATTCAGGAAATGTGAATAATAATATTACTATCTGACCATTTTTCTTTTTGTGCTTAAACAAAAAAAAAATTAAATATCTACAAAGAGATGACATAGTTGAATGGACTAATATTTTCTGTGACAATAATGATGCCATAGAGCTGGGGTTGGGAACCTTTTTTTTTGGGGTCAAGAGCCACAAATTTTAATTTTGACAGAGAGTAACAGTTAAATTTTGGTCAAGAGCTGTAACAGGGGCAATAAAGATTATATTATTAGCAAAACTAAAACCATAGCATAAACTTTAAGATGAGTTTATTCAAGTGTATATAAAAATGAAAAAAATTACAAAGAATTGTTAAAAAAAATATTCATCGGCGTGACTTTTGAGTTTTCTCGGTCAACTGATTCAAATTTGGAGTCAATTTAGAGCATTTGAATTGTGTCAGCACTTTTAAAAAAACATCTTTTGCCAACCTGTTCTGGTGCTTGTTTTTAATGAAAAACATTAAAAAAATTCCACAGTTGAATGTTAGCCGTGTTTTAGAATTCTCCCAGGCATGTGCGTCTCTGGAGCTGCCAGTTTTGGATCCCTGCCATAGAGCAAACATAGATGCACTAACTTTTTTGACATTGGGCCAAATGGAAAAATGAGCAGTTTTTTGCTGTGGGCCAGTAGTTGGAAAGGAGGGCAATAAAAAAAAAATACTTATTACATTTTACTTGTCATACACATAAGTACAAAGTAAGAAAAAAAATAAATATTAATATAAAATTTATTTTAATGTCAAAACTGAAGTTGGCTTTGAAGCAGTATGTGAAGGATGTGACTGGCTCACAGAAATGAGCTGTTGAATATTTGGCTTCAGTGATGCTGTAGTTAGTTGCATTATGTTATTCAAATTTTGTATTTTGTGTTATTAAAATGCCATTCACTAGTAGAACCAGATTTTTTTTTTAAATTACTTTATATTATCAAATTTTCCCTGAGACCAGATGAACAGTTTAAAGGGCCAGTTTGTGCACCCTTGCTATAGAGAGTTGGAAAATATTTCATGAGACAGAAAAAAAATAGTATATGTTGTACTTGTATAAAGCTGTTTATTATATATTTAACACTACCAGATATGCACTAATTATAAGTATGTGTACACCTAGTTAAATTGGAAATAGATTCAATAACAGTAATGCAAAGAAAGTGTCCTGTAATTGAGGAACATTACAGCAGTGTTTCTCAAACTGTGGTTCATGATGTACTAAGTGTACCACAGACAGCATCATAGTGGGAAAAATTTGTGAATAGCTGAAAAGTATAAAATTGATTAACTAATCCATCTATATTGAAATATTTTTCACTGATAAAACTGCCAATTGTTCTCTATTATGAGAGTAATGGAGTGTATCATATACTCCGTTCAGTCTCACCTCATTTCAAGTAGTGACGGTTTATAGTGAAAAATGGATATATTAAGTAGGGTGGTCCGCATGTGCACCGAATGCTTAACTAGTGGTCTGCAACTACGAATTGTTTGAGAAATACTGGACTAAAGAAAAGAGTTAGCTTTAAAAGAAATCAGCTAACTCTACAAGTATTCCATAATTGCATAACATTTACTATTTTTGCATTTGCATTGCTGTTTCTGCCTGTTTTACTATAAAAAAAAATCTAATTACGACACCTTGTGAACAGCTAGGCATTCCATTCCCAATTAATAGATGGTGCTATGACTGACTACTAATTGCAAAATTTAATGTTTACAGCCATCCACCAGCTGAAGTTGAATTAGCTTTGAAACAGCTCAGCAGTAGAGCATCTGACATGTTTACAAGAGATTGTGGATTTGAATTCCATTCCCAGCAAACATTCAATTTTTTTTTCTATTGATAGTAGGCATTGTCAGATATGTAATACACTAGTGTCTATTGCAGTCTTAAACCAATTTATTGTTACTGAAAGTTCAACTTGTAATTTAAGTGGGGGGGGGGGGGACTTTAAATGTCTTAAGTACGGATCCTCTGATTTACACGAAATTCACATTAATGTGATTTCATGTGAATATTGATAAAACAAAACAGGTGGGTAATACATCTCCCTTACAATCTTTCCTTGTTAAATTTTTTTGGTGAAAACTATAAGGGACCCGGGTTTGAGTCCCGGGTAAGGCATGGATGTTCGTGTTGTTTTTCTGCTGAGGTCCTGCCATCCTCTCAGACCTTCTACTGTGGCATATAAACTGACAGGCTCCTGTCAGACCTCTGTGGCAAGCAGCTGCTTGAGGGGGTATTTATTTTATTTATTATTTATAAAGATTAATGAAATGATTTTTCCAATGCAAAAAATAAAATAAAAATATAAATAAATGACTTAAGTGAATTGGTTTTAAAATTAATTGAATGGATTGCTGATGTCCAGCCCATTAGAACACTCTTGGGCCAGGATATTATCAAATGCTTTTCAACATTTGGACACTATCACAGCTCAGTTTTAAGAAAATAGCCATGACTAGACAGAGAAGTTTTTAAGTTAGCTAGGGGGTTGCAGTATGCCATGTGAATATCATAACAGAGTGTGATTTAGTTCTAGTAAAGACAAATTCTGACTTTCATTATTGTTTTGCTTATTCATTTCTATTCTAACTTAGGGGCGGGGGTGGCTCAGTCGGTAGCGTGCCAGGCTCGTAATCTGTAGTTCCCAGGTTCGAGTCCCAGCTGGGTCAGCGTTGAGATTTATCTCCGCAAAATTCCCCGCCCTGCCCACGGTCAGTAGGGGACACCGATGGGCTTGGAAAGGCCGCCGTCCGTCGGATGGGACGTTAAGCCGTGGCCCCGTGTGCGGGAGAGCCATACCCTGTGCATGTTAAAGAACACGCTGGATGGTCTTGACGGGAGGCTACCATCTGTCTCCCAACAGCTGTTCCAGTGGGTCCCCTCCCCCAACCTTCTCTGAGCCTTCGGGGTCCATGTGACCTGGCCATTTAGCCCATGGTGTGCAAAAAAGTGCCGCTCAGAGGTAAAACAACCCAACCCAACTATTCTAACTTAGAAATTGTGCAAAACAGGAAGTGCTGTTTATATGCGACAAATGTGCTAGTGATAAATTGTGGAAAATTTGTATTCGAAACTTATACTTAAACAGCCCCAATACATACACATGTGTACATTAAATCTTAATGGCTGAAAGGCAAATGAAATTTTAGTTGGTATGTTGTAAACTGTGGATGTTAGAAAGAAAAGTCTATTAACAATATGTAAATAAAAAGGAATCAAGTCTATTAACTATAGGATTAAGGCACAATTAAGTTGCAATTTTTTCTTTGTTTTGATTTAAAAAACATTTTCCATTAGATGATGAATTTTGACAAGAATGACATATAATAGATAATTATCAGTTTGCTTGTGGTTATTACTATAATTTTACCACCATAAGTTTAGCTTTTTATTTGCGGTTTTATTTCTTTCCTAGGGCAAGTAAAACCAAAATGCTCTCATTGCCGAGATATCTCCACAAAGCGTTGTAAATATTGTAGCTGCCATATTTGTGGGGGTAAGGATAAACCGGAGAAACAGATTTTATGTGATGAGTGTGATCTTCCTTACCATATTTGGTGCCTTAATCCACCACTGGCTGAAATACCTGATGTAGAAGAATGGTAAGTCTTTTATTGTGAAAAAATATTCTCAGACTTGCTTATATCTTTAATGTAGTTTTTAGTTAGCAACTAGTTATGTGTATAATAGTTTTAAAGCTGTGTTATTAAAGTTGGAACTTTGTTTATTTCTGAAAATTAAATTGCTTGCAGCATAACTCTTCACACACATTCACTTATATGCATATAAGGGACAGGGCTGGGCTGTTGGGCTGTTTTACCTCTGAGCGGCACTTTTTTTGCACACCATGGGCTAAATGGCCAGGTCACACGGACCCCGAAGGCTCAGAGAAGGTTGGGGGAGGAGACCCACTGGAACAGCTGTTGGGAGACAGATGGTAGCCTCCCGTCAAGGCCATCCAGCGTGTTCTTTAACATGCACAGAGTATGGCTCTCCCGCACACGGGGCCACAGCTTAACGTCCCATCTGACAGACGGCGGCCTTTCCAAGCCCATCGGTGTCCCCTACTGACTGTGGGCAGGGCGGGGAATTTTGCGGAGATAAATCTCAACGCTGACCCAGCTGGGACTCGAACCTGGGAACTACAGATTACGAGCCTGGCGCGCTACCGACTGAGCCACCCCTGCCCCTATAAGGGACAGAAAAATCGAAATATACCCATGTTAAGTCAATGGAGAGTCAAATTCCAATATCTGTAATTTCTGCAATAAGCTTTTTATAGGAAAATAGGACTAGATAAATTTAAATCTCATTGAAGTCTGTCTAAATCTCGATTTTTCAACAATATTCATTGGGTATTTAAAGAGCTATGGAAGCTTGAATACTTAACAGCAACAAAGTCAGGCATAAGAAACTTGTGTAAAACTGGCAGTTATTGAAAGAACTATCTGCAGAAAATTCTAAAACATATATTTATTTTATTAAATGATTTGAAATAATACTTATTTTAAGTTTTAATTACTGCTGAGGTGAATTCTTATGATTGACATCTTTGTTATTCAATATTCAAACTTTTATAACTCTTTAAGTACTGAATGATTATTGTTTAAAATAAAAATTTTGATAGTTTAATTGGCATCTTATATTTTTATCTTCAGTCATGTTTCCATAAAAATTTATTTAACGATTTATAATGCCTCTAATATGATTTTAAGTTTTAATTACTTCTGAGGTGAATTCTTATGATTGACATCTTTGTTATTCAATATTCAAACTTTTATAACTCTTTAAGTACTGAATGATTATTGTTTAAAATCAAAATTTTGATAGTTTAATTGGATCTTATATTTTTATCTTCAGTCATGTTTCCATAAAAATTTATTTAACCAGTTATGATGCCTCTAATATGATTCTCAGTTGACAAAAAATGAGGATGTTTCAATTTTTCTGTCCATTGCCTGTACATACTCACAATAAATATATTTATATATCAGAAACACTAAAAACATTTACAACACAATAGATTCAAAATTATATTGAGTAAAGTAGAAGAGGTGAACAGTTTTCACAAATTTCTGTGGCAGATACTCCTTTAAGCAGCTGAAACCAATTGTTTTCAAACCTTTAAAAGTTGTTATTCTTTTCAACATGATTATTTCCATTGAGGTATGCCAGCATTTATGCAGTCCCTCAATATCTCAGAAGTGGACACACGTTTTTTTCACATTTAAATCTTATATTTAGAACATTTAAATAGACTCGTCAGTTATATTCATTATAGTTGTGTACCTCATTTGGTCTTATGTATTTAATCATCAAATATTCACTGCATTAGCAAAGGACCCAAATGAAATCTGAAGAGTTTAATCTGTTGTTAGAAATGAAATATAAAGCCAGGATTATGAAATATATTGTTTAGAAAATGCGTTTTGATACACAGTGTGCAATTTGCTCTAGTATATTAAAAAAAACTCTATTACAACTTTTAAGATTAAAATACTAATATTGTACGATTGTGTGTCCTTGATTAATGACTCTTGCTATGTTACTATAATTGCCAGTTGTAATACTTAGATGTATAGCTGGTGGTAATGTTTTACTTAATTCCTTGATTTAACTTGGGTCAGTTATTTGTTCAACAAAATAAAATGCTGGTTGCTATTGGATGATGTGGTGGGGATATTTAATTATTAATATATTACTGTTACTACATGTACCACTAAATACTAGGACTGGCACCTAACATGGTGATAGCCATTAATCAGTGACAAATTGGTACAAATTGATATTTTAATCTTAAAAGTCTAATTGGTATTGCATTTTTTTAACATTTTAATTTTAGGAAAGGTATATTTCCCCCCACCTACCTCACACACACACTCATGCATTCACTTTCAGGAGAGAGAATGCTCATTGTTTCAAAGAGATGTTATTAAGTTAATTTAACATTTTATACTTCATCATCATCATCCTCAAGCAGCCATGGGCTACAGAGGTCCAACCAGACTGTGCAATTTAGTTCTCCAAGCATATCTGTCCTGAACTACATCTGCTGCATCTGTCCACTGCACACCAATTCTAACAAGGTCCTATTTGACATTATCTGCCCACCGCATCCTAGGTCTCCCCCTCTTTCTGAGGTCTTTAGGCACACTGTTCATAACCCTATTCACCAATCTGTGATTATCCATACAGGCAACATGGCAAACCAACAGAGTCTCTCTCTGCAGAAAATGCTGCTTAAAGGAGGTTGCCAACTCCTTTGCCTAACCTCATCATTACTTACAAAGTTGAACCACCTAATGCCCAAGATATTGTGTAAACATCTAGAATCAAAAGCATCTAGTTTCCTGTTATCTTGTTTACAAAGCATCCTACCATGACTAACCCTATAGAGAACCAAACTATTATAGGGTCTAATTTTAAGGTTAGTTATGGTAGTGAAACTTGGATGCTTTGTGAACAAGATAAGAAACTTGATGCTTTTGATTCTAGGTGTTTACACAGTATCTTGAGCATTAGGTGGTTCAACTTTATAAGTAATGATGAGATTAGGCAAAGGAGTTTGCAACCTCCTTTAAGCAGCATATTGTGCAGAGAGAGACTCCGTTGGTTTGGCCATGTTGCCCGTATGAATAATTATAGATTGGCGAATAGGGTTATGAACAGTGTGCCTAAAGGCCTCAGAAAGATGGGGAGACCTAGGATGCGGTGAACAGACAATGTCAAACAGGGCCTTGTTAGAATTGGTGTGCAGTGGACAGATGCAGCAGATGTAGCTCAAGACATATGCTTGGAGAACTAAATTGCATAGTCTGGTTGGACCTCTGTAGCTCATGACTGCTTGAGTCAGCATAATTTAAATAAGAAATTTTCGTATCTCCAGACCATTTGATGCCAAAATCTTTCCCTTGCAGTGAATTTCGCATAACATAATCAGTAACCAAACTAAGGAGAAAAGGAGACAAAATGCACCCTTGTTGAACACCAGAACCAATGTTAAGCCAATTGCTACAAGCCTTACCAACTCTCACACATGACTCAGTGTTATTATAGAGAGCTTTCATTATGTTAACTAACTTTCCTGGTATGCTATATGATCTCACAATCAACCACAAATTTTGACGATCAACAGAGTCGAAAACCTTTTTGAAATCAACAAAGCTAGCAACCAAAGGTTTCTGAAATTCTAAACATTTCTCAAGAATCTGCCTAAGTGAAAATATCTGATCCACACATCCCCTACCACTTCTGAAATCACACATTGCTTGTCACACAATTGCCTGTCAACCAGATTCTTAATTCTATTAAGCACAATCATGCAAAGAACTATACCTGGAGCAGAAAGTAGGCTGATACCCCTATAGTTATCACAAGAACTGTGATCACTTTTTAAAAAAAATAGTGATAATAATAGCTCTTGTAAAATCCTTAGGAACCATGCATTTATCATAAAAGATATTCAAAATTTCAGTCATGCGTAGTAGTTAATAATGGTTTTTTATACTAAAAATAATAACCACAGGGATAACACCACACTTTTAACTTATGGTCTTCATTTTTTTTTTCCTCTGTGAATATTGGAATATTTCATGAGCTATAAAACCCTAACCAACCACTAGAATATTTCATTGGTTAGATTGCCAATTTGAAAAAATTGTCCTATTACCCAAATTAAGCTTCATTGGTTTTTTATTGATTCTTTGCTGACAGCAAGCATGCTTAGGTACAGATCAAAGAAACCTTTGTTTGAGCCACACAAAAAAAAAACCATGAATGTTTCTTGTGCTTTCGTGCTTTCTTTCTGCTTAAGGTCTCACATTCCTCACAGTTGGGTTGTTTTACCTCTGAGCGGCACTTTTTTGCACACCATGGGCTAAATGGCCAGGTCGCATGGACCCCGAAGGCTCAGAGAAGGTTGGGGGAGGGGACCCACTGGAACAGCTGTTGGGAGGCAGATGGTAGGCTCCCGTCAAGGCGTGTTCTTTAACGTGCACAGGGTATGGCTCTCCCGTACATGGAGCCACGGCTGTACGTCCAATCCAACGGACGGTGGCCTTTCCAAGCCCATCGGTGTCCCCTACTGACCGTGGGCAGGGCGGGGAATTTTGCAGAGATAAATCTCAATGCTGACCCAGCTTGGACTCGAACCTGGGAACTACAGATTACGAGCCTGGCGCGCTACTGACTGAGCCACCCCTGCCCCACATTCCTCACAGATCTTTGGTCTTATTTCAGCTTTTAAAAAGGTTAATAATTTACCCTGTTGTAATAGACTATAATAATGCACTTTCAAACAAAATACTACTTTGTTTTAAAACATAATAATTTTGTTTTGTATAAAATATATGAAATCATTCGGTGGTATATCATGTATTTTGACATTAAAAATACTAAACACTTAGAATTTTTATGAGTGTTTACTCAACTCTCTCTTCAACATCAAGAATTTAATGCAGATTATTAGGGATATTTTTATTGCTAATGGGACAGCTATAAATGGAACACATACAAGTTACAACAATTTTTAAAACATTTCTGTTGTAGTAGATAGCAAAAAATCTGAATAGACTATTTTCATATCATAATTGATGTCATTATTAAAACAAATAGTGAAACATCTAGTTCAAAACTTTTTGCAAGCTCACCAGTCTTTTCTAATAGTTATAGTAATTAAAAGCTTGTACAATTAAAATGCAAGAAACACCCACAGAAACAAGTAATCTTAATTTGTATCTTTGTACATATATATATGTGTGTGTGTTTGTATAAACTTTATAAATGGATTCAAAAAAATGACTTTTTTTTCTGAAACACTGGATAAAATTTAATGATAAATATTGCTTTGAAAATTGTGTATTATCTACTCATTTTATCTTATTTTTGTTTCTTTTGGATAAAGGTACTGTCCATTGTGTAAGAATGATGAAACTGAAGTGGTAAAAGCTGGTGAGAAATTAAAAGAAAGTAAGAAGAAGGCAAAGATGGCTTCTGCAAATTCGGCATCTTCTCGAGACTGGGGAAAGGGAATGGCTTGTGTCGGACGCACGAAAGAATGCACCATTGTACCACGAAATCACTTTGGTCCAGTACCTGGAATTGAAGTAGGAATGATGTGGAAATTCAGAGTCCAAGTACGTAAAATAAATATTATTTTATATCACTAAGATTATTTAGAAATACTACTGCATAATTTCTTAAAATGTCAACTGAAATTAAATGAAATTATTGTTGAAAAAATTAAAGTAAATCATCATATTTTTAAATACTACAAGGCAAAACATTGCTTCCATCACAGGCCTTTATCCAGTGGCAGTTTAAACCAAGTTTATTGTCAAACCATATAAACATAAAATAAAAACTTACCACTAATTTTTGACAAATAAACATTACAAGAACATAGTGGGAGAAAAAAAGTCGGTAACCAAAGCATAAAAATGTTACAATAAAACAATATTTCTTAGAAAATAACATCTTTGAAGGAGAGGAGGTTTTCCTCTGAGAAGCGCTTTTTTTTTTTGCACACAAAGGGTTAAATGGCCAGATCACAAGGATCTCAATGGCTTAGAGAAGGTTTGTGGGAAACCCATTGGACATCTATTAGGAGACAAGCCTCCTACCAAGACCATCCAGCTGTTCTTTAACATGCATGCGATATGGCTCTCCTGCACACTGGGCCTTGACTTTATAACCCATCTGATGGATGGCATCCTTTCCAAGCCTCCATTGGTGTGCCCCTTTGGTTAAAGGGGGGGTAGTGAAGATAAATCTCAATTATGGCACAGGCGTGACTCAAACCTGAAAACTGCATACTATGAGTCTGGTGCACTACCAACAGCCAATCCTGCTCCAAAAACACATACTTGAACTATAATGGCTATATGTCAGAATCTGCAAATTGTCTTCATCTGGGTAGGATAGAACCCATGAATCAGGGGCGGGGGTGGCTCAGTCGGTAGCGCACCAGGCTCGTAATCTGTAGTTCCCAGGTTCGAGTCCCAGCTGGGTCAGCGTTGAGATTTATCTCCGCAAAATTCCCCGTCCTGCCCACGGTCAGTAGGGGACACCGATGGGCTTGGAAAGGCTGCCGTCTGTCGGATGGGACGTTAAGCCGTGGCCCCATGTGTGGGAGAGCCATACCCTGTGCACGTTAAAGAACACGCTGGATGGCCTTGACAGGAGGCTACCATCTGTCTCCCATCAGCTGTTCCAGTGGGTCCCCTCCCCCAACCTTCTCTGAGTCTTTGGGGTCCTTGTGACCTGGCCATTTAGCCCATAGTGTGCAAAAAAGTGCCGCTCAGAGGTAATACAACCCAAAACAACAACCCATGAATCAATGCTGTGACCATTGGGCTACTGGCCATTTGAAAGAGAATTTCCTTCCATTGTAACTTCTGGGGAATTAATGCTTATATAGGTATTGGGATTTTCAAAATTGCTGGATGAGGATAGCATCATCCAGCGATTTTGAAGATCCAATCCCTTTTCTCCAAAAGATGTGGAGAAAATCAGTTTTCTCCAAGAGAAATCTTTCCACAACCATAAAACAGTAAACAATGTAAACAAAAGCAATTGAGCTCATAGATGAGCCTTGCTGATTGACTGAGACCTGTTGAGTCAACTTAGGAATGTTCTGATTGGTCAAAATTAACAACTGCATGACTTTGTAAGCAGTTCATTATATGAGTCAGTGGTGGTTGGGGGGGGGGGGGGGGGGCTGTGGGAGTCATTTAGTCATTTCATTAACCCTTAACATGCTGGAAGACACTATAGTTACAGATATTTTTAATTAACCATGAAAAAGTTATGAATTGAATTTGATAATAGAAAATAGTGATTATTTAGATGTTCTATAAAGTTGAAAAAATGATAAAGAAATATCATAGCAGCATAATAAAAGGTATTATGTTGCTGTAGCATCCATTTTTGTGACCTCATTTCACATTGCAGTGTTGAGTTGCAGTTCATTCAACACTTCAAGTTTCATGCAGAATGTTCTTTGAACTGTTGCCATTTGACTTTTTCTTAATCTTTTGGAATTGCCTCTAAAATAAACTGGTAAAATAGATGTTTTTAAATGGAAGATAAATGCATCATTTCATAAGAATGCATATATCTGAGTGTTTCAATTTTTATATATTTCCAGTTTTTAAATGGTTTTGCTGTTAAAATGTTTCAGAAAAATCTATATATATTATAATGTTTCTTTGTTTAAGATATTACTTGTCATATTCTGTTCATTAGTTATTTCAGAATGAGGTTCAAATCTAACAAAATTACCCTTTGCTTATTGGCTATTATTATTATTTACTTATTATTTTAGAAAAAAAGTGATATTTAAAATTAGTATGTTTGCTGTTTTTCTCAAATATTTCATTTTCCAAATATTTGCAATTAAATACTCTTCATTTTGGTATAGGACATGACCAATTATGCAAGGTGGGGGAGGCTCGGTAGGGCACTCAGTCCCACCTGGGTTAGCAATGAGATTTGTCGCCAGCATGTTAAGGGTTAAGTGAAATTTGTTTTTCGAGTATTTTCTTATGCTATGGTCCATTTTAATTAGAATTATTGTTTAATCAAGATTTTTTTGGTGCACTGCTGAAAGATATTAGCAAAAACATATCTAATGGTTTGGTTTGTTTTACCTTTGAGCAGCTATTTAATGTAAAAGTAACAATGACTTGATTATTAATCTAAGTTTGGAAGAATTATATAACACACTGGATAACCAAATCTCATAATTTGTGAAAATGCTTTAAAAATATTAGCTGAAAAATAAAGATTTTATTAAAATTTTATCAGTCTTGATATTGAAAAATATTCAGTGTTCCAAAAGTTTTGAGAGTTTGATAATTTAACTGCAGCACCATTAAAATAAGAATTTGTCTTAATGGCTAACTGAAACAATTATTGTTATAGTAAACTGTTAAGTAAATTTTGTGTTTTTATGTTACACTGCTCTTAAATATTCCAACTTCCATAACTCTTTAAATAATGAGTGAATAGTATTGAGACTCAAGGTTTTGATAGACTTTAGATCTTTCTTGAAAAAAAAAGAAAAACTTCAAGTGTTTCCTAAACTGAGTTATAGAAACTTTGTGTTTGATTAGTGGAGATTTGGAATAAGGAAAGAGCCAGTAATATCTGACTGAACTAATCAAAAGGCAACTAAGAATTACAAATTAGATCTTGTCATCTTTTAATTTTATTACCATATGATGCTGACATGTATTTGAACTATTTGTTATGTTATATATTGTGAACATATTTATGTCTTACAGAGGAATATATGCTAAGATAATGCACAGTGTATAGTTTTGAACTTTTGTTTGTAGATTTACAGCAAATTTGATAATTTTTACAAAAACTATAATGTTAAGTAACAAGGTTGCAGTATATTGGGATAAACTTGCTATGTTATTGAGAGACAATAAAATTTCATTATCACAAATTTAAAAAAAATGACCAACTATTTTTGAATGTTGTGGATATTAGAGTTTGAACTAAAAAAAGTAAATAAACTTTTTTTAGTATTTTTTATAGTCATGGATATGAAAATGATATCTTAGATGCTATAAAGATTAAACATTGTAGATTAAATACTAATAGCTCTGATGATTAAAAGGCTTCTTCATTCTAAATGATTTTAATTATTAGCTTTTATTGCTAAATAGAATAATTTTCAATGTTATGTGCAATCCAATAGTTGTTTCTGAAATATTACAATCCACAATTTTATTTGATGCATGGCTGCTGAAATTTTGAGACTGATTCAAAATAATTGCCTGTTTAGGTTTATATAAAGAAAGTTTGGAAATGAAAATGAAGTAAAGGTTTTTGCATAGAAATATTTTTTAATGTGTAAAAGAATTTTATTTGAAATTACTTTTTTATGAAATTGAAACTAAAGAAATTGGATTTTTAATTTCTAGGTTTCTGAAGCTGGAGTTCATAGGCCACATGTAGCTGGCATACATGGGCGAGAAAGTGATGGAGCATATTCAATCGTACTCTCAGGAGGCTATGAGGATGATTTGGTAATAGTCAGATATTTGCTTCTATACTAACAGTGTGCAGATATTATATGTGCATTTTAAATGAGTCATTTGATGTTTTAAATGTTTATTAGTTATTGGTGGGCTGTTTTATCTTAGAGTATAAATTTTTGTTGTGCGGTTGGTTAACTACCAAGTTACAAATACTTTAAAGCTCAGTGCAAAAATTATAACATAATGGAGATGTTTTTCATCAGAATTTTCTGCAGCAATCAAATTTGGTGATGGGGACTGCTTTCTGTTCTTTCCAGGAATTCCATGTACAGTGGACCCCCGATATAATGCGCATGTCGGGCGGGAAACAACACCCGCGTTATAAGGTGAACCGCATTATACAGAGCGGCGCGGTAATTGCATACAATAATTAAACACTATTCAAAATACATGCAGGAACTCAATACATACACAATTACTCAATATGCAGTAACAATAAAATGCGATACTCACTAACGCCGCACGGACCTGTATAAACATGTTTGAACTTATTGCGAACATCGCCCGCGCTATAACTGAGTGCGCGGTATAGCGAGCAGTGCTATAACGAAGGTCCACTGTATTATGAAAAATAATGTGTAATAATTTGTGAGTGATATAGTTTATTCACATTTTCTTTGTCACTTTGCGTCAACACTGAATATATTTCTATTTTCTATTACATGCTGATTTTGTTGTAGAGTTATTAAAATTTAACAGTATAAAATTATAGTGTTCAACATTTTAAACCATTGCTCATTAAACTGCAAAAAAAAAAATGCTGACTTAAAATTGTAGATGGTGGTGCATGTCAATTACAATTCGGAGAACCTATTTTTAAAATGTGCTTATAAAGAGTTACAAATCTACAATGCTGTCTTCATAATATTCTTTCATAAGATACTTTAATATTGAATCATTTATAAAAGACATTCGAATATTGTTAACAACTGTGTGACTTTGAAACTTAAGTAACTTTATGATAGTTATAAGTAGCAGTTCAACTGAAATCAACTCAAATATTACATGAACTTTTAGATATTATTTTAGATTTAGATTTGCAATGCTTGTCCATCAGATTTGCATATCAAGATATACCAATGTTATAAATATATGCCATTAGCAAACTTCATGATATAAATATTGAAAAGCAATAATTTTTTACTAATAGTTTCATCATTTATATAGCAATAATAATTAACTCGTGAAATCCGATAAAAGTACACTGATCACTCACTTTACACATTTTTTGTTTAACAGTTTTGATTTTGATAATTACCTTACTTTGCATGGTCAACAATTCACTTTAGCATGGGGGCGCGGGTGGCTCAGTCGGTAGCGTGCCAGGCTCGTAATCTGTAGTTCCCAGGTTCGAGTCCCAGCTGGGTCAGCGTTGGGATTTATCTCCGCAAAATTCCCCACCCTGCCCACGGTCAGTAGGGGACACCGACGGGCTTGGAAAGGCCGCTGTCCGTCGGATGGGACGTTAAGTCGTGGCCCCGTGTGCGGGAGAGCCATACCCTGTGCACGTTAAAGAACACACTGGATGGCCTTGACGGGAGGCTACCATCTGTCTCCCAACAGCTGTTCCAGTGGGTCCCCTCCCCCAACCTTCTCTGAGCCTTCAGGGTCCATGTGACCTGGCCATTTAGCCCATGGTGGGCAAAAAAGTGCCGCTCAGAGGCAAAACAACCCAACCCACTTTAGCATGGCTTTAAAACAGCTCTCTGGTAAATATTTCAATTTACCAAACAATATAGAATAACCTTCCACAATAGATTTACTTGTCAAGAACTCTTGTGTTGTCAGACTAGTATAGTGCAAATAATAGTGTGCTATGCAGACAAATATATAGTATACATGTGTAGTTAAAGTCGATATTATTGCTTCATTGCCAGCATCAGTGGTAAACATTTATACTTTGATGCATAGTAAATTATGTACATATAGTATATGTAGTATTTATTTATTGTTTGTGTGTTGGATTGGATTGTTTTACCTCTGAGCGGCACTTTTTTGCACACCATGGGCTAAATGGTAGGTCACATGGACCCCGAAGGCTCAGAGAAGGTTGGGGGAGGGGACGCACTGGAACAGCTGTTGGGAGACAGATGGTAGTCTCCCGTCAAGGCCATTCAGCGTGTTCTTTAACGTGCACAGGGTATGGCTCTCCCGCACACGGGGCCACGGCTTAACGTCCCATCCGATGGACGGCGGCCTTTCCAAGCCCATCGGTGTCCCATTGTTTGTGTGTGAATTATAATTTATTTTGATTATTGCTCACGATCATGGTCTTTTTTTTGTGTTGTGTTTTATGAGTTGTGACAAGAAAACAAAAAATAAACTGCATGTATAGCTTACATGATACCTTCTGTCTCTCTCAAACAGATTCAACACCTGTTTCAGGGTTTTTTTTCTTCTTCTAACAAGTGCTTGGGTGAACAATATCTTTGTTAGGCTAGTTTGTGTACGATATGTGGTATTGTGCTTGCTGAAAAATATATGATTGAGTACAATTTGTTCATCATAATGACACTTCATTTTATTCACCATTATCAGTCACCCGAAGCCAAATCACAATGATGAAACACACCCTATTTTTTAGATCTCACCTGTTGCAATTTTTTTGTTTCCAATACTAAAATATTTCGACAAAGGACTCATTTTAATGTGGAGCACATAAATAGGTGTATGACAGTATCTAAAAAGCATTCCCAAAGGAAGCTTCCAAAAATGTTTCAAAGCTTGGAAGATGAGAATGGAGAAGCATGTTAAGGCCAATGGGGTACACTTTCACAGAAACAACTTTGATTTCTGTAATTATTCAGTAATAAAAACTTTATTGATGTAGTCTTGTTTCTTAGCTATCAAATCTGTATATGCTTCGCTAATGCTTGTGTGTCAAATTAATCTCTAGAAGGCCTGTCTAACCTGTGGCTCATTGTGAAAGAACTTTCAGTTCGCAAAATAATAATATACTGAATCTGGTTAATTTCTTCCTTGTTAAATTAAATTAATTCCTTGTTTAAATATATATATATTTGTTTTATAATCAAGATATTTTTGATTCCTTAAAAATATTGTATTTTCTCCTGAATTTATTCTCATTAGGAGTGTATGCTTCATTTTTAAGTACAGAATTTTTCCTGTAGCTCTTCAAGAATATAATTTTTTTTTTTTTCGTAATGGCTCTTTACTATTTTTGGAAAATAATTTTCTTAAAGAATTTATATAGGCAAAATTATTGTTTGGGGAATGAAATCTCCTACATTATTTAAATGTAGTCTGTAAGGGAAAAAAAATCCATATTGTTATTTCCAAGAACAAATTGTTGCACAAAATGCGATATTAGTGTATTAAGGATTGTCCAGACCCCTTTTTGAAGTAAACAGAGCATTCAAAAGAAACTGTAGGATCTAATGAAAAATTAATGAATGAATAGGATATACAAGTACAATTTACATAAAGATACCTTGTTTTTTTATTATTCTGTGGATAAGTTGTCCAAAACTTGCCATCTCTGGGATATTTTATGTTACAAGAAGTTTTGAAAATTTCTGAATAAAATATACTATGAAAAGTGTTAAGTAACTTCCACAGAACCACTGAAAGTATTTTGCAATGAAATATATAAAATAAGTTTTAAATCTCTGTGAATTAATCAATTTTATTAGATTCATTTGTAGTCAATCATTTTTAGTGGAATTGCAGGTCACCTTAACACATTTCACTACCTGTTGCTTTATGTTCTCTTACATGAATAGTGAAATTAACTTTTAAAATTTAATAAAGTATAATGCATTTGTGACCATGATTATCCTGTTGGTTGCATTCTTGAAAGGTTCTGATTGTAATGGAAGTTCAAGGGTGTTTTGCTTTCTTTTTCTTTGGGGGGAGGGGGGAAATTTTAAAAATTTTCATTCATATTTATTGTTCGTAATTATAATAGACTTTTGAAACATAAACTGTTTTAAAGAAACTTCATTCACCACTCTTCAATATTCATGCCTTATTGAGTTAAGAAAATATAATTTATTTTGAAAAGAAAATTGGCATATAATGTTTTACTTTAAAATTAAAAATTTAGGAACTGTAAAAAAAAATGCATATTTTATTTTTTATTTTCAGGATGAGGGAGATGAGTTTAAATACACAGGTAGTGGTGGCAGGGATTTATCTGGAAACAAACGCACAGCAGAACAGTCCTGTGATCAAACTCTAACAAGGATGAATAGGTAAAAATATTTCATTATTAATAAAAATAGTTAGAATTTTAAAACTTTTGTTTTCTACAAAAATATTTTTAGTTGGCTAGTTGTTTAATGTTTAATTTGCTAAGCAACTATTTTGTCTAATGCTGTTAATTTTATAAAACTAAAGAATTTGTTATATGTTAATTTGAGTGAAATTCTGAATGTTTGAAAAAATAATTTATTATATAATGACATATGACATATATTGCTGTTTCTGAGCATGTCAGTATGAGTTTTTTTTCCCCCTTCTTAAGTTAATTGTAAATTACTGTAAAATAAAACCCAGTCTCTCAGTTTCATTGGGTTTACTCTACTCCTCGTGCTTTAAAGAAACTCTTGACAGAATCCAGAAATTAAAATAACACTTGATACAGATATTGTTGTTACTATGGTTACTTTGTTTGGTTTTATACTAATTCGTAAATTGTTAATTACTAAATGAATTTCATTGAAAACCAAGATTTAGATAATTTTTTAAATCATTCACTCTTCTCATTTTATGAAAATATTTTAATAAATTTGTGAATATAGTTTATAAGTTATTAAAAACACAGTTTTTTTTACTCAGAGATAGTTTTACTGACAATAAAATCTGTAAAGTTTCAAGATAAATTTAGTAGTATAATTTTTATGTAAAGAAACTCCATATATTTTCAGAGCTTTGGCCTCAAATTGTGCTGCTCCTTTGAATAATAAAAAAGGAACAGAAGCAAAGAACTGGCGAGAGGGGAAACCAGTACGCGTAGTAAGAAACTGCAAGGGTAGGAAACATTCCGAATATTGCCCTGAAGAAGGAAACAGATATGATGGTATTTATAAGGTACAACGTTTAGTAAAATATAATTAATTTTGTAATGTTTTGATTAACATCTTTGTTCATCAAGCCACATTTCTCAAAAACTTATGTATAAGTAGGCTATAAGGGAATAACTTTTCTTTGCATCGTCATAATTGAAATTCAAAGATTAAAAACGTGTAAGCAGCAGTGTTCACCAAGTAAGTTTTTTACAGTGGTTAAAAAAAATTACTTAATTTTTTCGTGTGTAAGACAAACCCTACTGTTTCGAACCCAAAATTAAGAAATCAATATTTTAAACATCAAGCAGAACACATTTGATATTTTTTAAATATTCAAAGTATATTTAGTAATTAGGTAATATTTTTAAGAATCAGCTGTTAATGATGTCAATCGACAGAGTTAACAAAGGTTAGTGATTGGCAGGAGCCTGTTCACGGAGACAAGGTACCAGCAGTTTCACCACAGCAACCATGGGATCTCTCAACCAGTTACCCCCATGTATAAGATGACCCCCAATTTTTGGTCTAAAATTTTTAGAAAAAAGTATCGTCTTATACTCGAAAAAATATGGTAATTCCAAATGTATTAAAAATGATGTGTATTTGAGTTGATCGTTTTTTGGGTTTTTTTCCTTTACAACATGGACAGAGGAGGATCCTAAAAACTATTCTAGTTTGTCCAGCCTTTCTCATACATGGACATGCCCTACTAAGACTAGAATCTAATTTAACTGACTATTGTCTCAGTACACAGTATCAGTTACAGTATAGCACTGATTCTCAAACTTTTTTTGCTCACAGCATACTTTTTCTGCCATTAATACTCCCAGCTCAAGCATGCACAATCTGCCTTTAATAATAGCCATATCTGTGGAATCATTTGTACACACAGAACTCTTCTGTTCAAGTTCTGACATGAACAGAATTAAACTAACAAATTAAATATTAAGATAAAATTTTAATGTCAAAACTAGCTAGTTGTATGATGCTATTAAAATTTTTCTCTTTCATCTTGTTAAAACATCATTCACTTTAGTAGAGGCAGATTACAAAAGCATTCTATTTTCACGCTGGCTGTATAAAATTGCTAAAAGGACCAGAGTTTGTGGACATCTGGTTTAAATATGGCTAGCGTCACTGCTAATGAATCTAATAAAATTCCTCTTCAGGTTAGTGTAAATACTGTACATGTTATGGGTGTGTATCGTGTTAATGTTTGTATTTAACATTAATATGGATAAGTTTTGATTAAATGGAAAATGTTAAATGAAGAATCAGTGGCAGGAAGTAGCAGCAAAATAGTTTATAAATTTCCTTTTATCTGAAATATCTGAAATTTTGTGGCACAACCTGAGAACCACTGCAGTACAGTTACAATGCACAGTATCCCTTTTGGAACAGTAGTTAGCTCTATTCAATTTTCAATTTAATCCACAATAAAAGCTGTATTACAATAAGTCATTCAATCAGCCCAACATAAGCTTGTGGTGTGATTTACGAGCTTATAGCAACAAGAGCAGATATGCGCCTGTTGGCTACTTTTCTATGCTCTGTGTCTATGTTGGGCTGACTGAATGACTTATTGTAATACAGCTTTTATCGTGGATTAAATTGAATATTTTAAGTAGCTGTGGTCTTTTTAATTAATAGTAGTTAGCTTCCTAACCATTATGCCAGTTAAAACCAAATCAACATAAAATCGTGATAAAAACTACTATTTCAGTTATATTATGTTTACTGTACTCATGAAACTGAACAAACACAAAATCTCATTCTGTTCTATTTTTTGGTATTTATAAGGGGTATCAGCCTAATCTCTGTTCCAGGTAAAGTTCTTTCCATGATTGTGCTTAATAGAATTAAGAATCTGGTTGACAGGCAATTGCATGATGAGCAATGTGGATTCAGAAATGGTAGGGGATGTGTGGATCAGATATTTTCACATAGACAGATACTTGAGAAATGTTTAGAGTTTCAGAAACCTTTGGTTGCTAGCTTTGTTGATTTCAAAAAGGCTTTCGATTCTGTTGATCGTCATAATTTGTGGTTGATTGTGAAGAAATCATATGGTATACCAGACAAGTTAGTTAACATAATGAAAGCTCTCTATAATAACACTGAGTCGTGTGTGAGAATTGGTAAGGCTTGTAGCAATTGGTTTAGCATTACTTCTGGTGTTCGACAAGGGTGCATTTTGTCTCCTTTTCTCTTTCGCTTAGTTTTTGATTATGTTATGTGAAATTCACTTCAAGGAAAGATTTTGGCTTTAAATGGACTGGAGATACGAAAATTTCTGATTTAGATTATGCTGATGATTTAGTCCTTTTGGCAAATGATGTTGATGAGACTCTTTCATTCGAGCTGTTGATGAGACTGGTGGTAGAGTAGGTTTGATGATAAACAAAGAGAAAACTAAAATGATGAAAATTGGTCAGGAAGGTTGTGGTTCAGTTAATCTGAATGGCTGCACTCTTGAGAAGGTGTCTCAGTTTAATTATCTTTGGAGCTATGTAACAGATACTGGTGATTTGCGGCATGAAATTAACAGACGAATAGGGATTACTGCCAGGACTTTTAAGAATCTATGGAGAGTTTGGAAAAATAGGCATATACACCTAAAAACTAAAAGTAGACTATATAATAGTTTGGTTCTTTTTATGGTTAGTTATGGTAGTGAAACTTGGATGCTTTGTAAACAAGATAACAGGAAACTAGATGCTTACGCAGTACCTTGGGCATTAGGTAGTTCAACTTTGTAAGTAATGATGAGGTTAGGCAAAGGAGTTTGCAACATCCTTTAAGCAGCTTATTGTGCAGAAAGATACTCTTGATTTAACCATGTTGCCCATATGGATAATTATAGATTAGTGAATAGGATTATGAAGAGTGTGCTTAAAGGCCTCAGAAAGAGGGGAAGACCTGATGCAGTGGGCAGACAATGTCAAATAGGACCTTGTTAGAATTGGTGTGCAGTGGCCAGATGCAACAGATTTAGCTCAGAACAGATATGCTTGGATAACTAAATTGCATGGTCTGGTTGGATTTCCATAGCTCATGGCTGCTTGAGGAGGAGGATGAATATGGAAGTGTGCATAAGAATGCAATGTTCAAACCCTTTTAACACCCAGGAAATCTCAGAAAAAGGGTAGATGGTAGTAAAGAGCAACTACTCTTGATAATATTGAGCAGTGTATGGCATCAACTCTTCTGATATTATTTTATGCTTTGGTTTTAATTACTACATCAATGTGAACTTTTTATGCACACAAATGTTAAAGTTCACTTGATGTAGTAATTAAAACCAAAGAATAAAAACTTACTCTTTGAACCGAGTTGATGCCATACCCACTGCTCAATTTTAAATGAGTAGCCATTTGCTTCTTTCTTACTACATCTACCCTTTTTCTGAGATTTCTGGGTATTAAAGGGTTTAACCCTTTCACTACCATACTGGCCCAAAACTGCCAAGATTTTAAATGGATTCACCCAACCAATGCTATTCTTTACTCTTCACTACATCCTGCCTGCAGCTTGGACCAGTATGGTAGCGAAACGGTTAAACCTTGCATTATTATTTTCAACTTTGGATTGAAGTAGTTTTATATTTCACTATGTGCTGGAATTTCACAATTCTTTATTGAAGATCCTCAGTACATGTCATTATCAGCTTAGGGAATTTTCCTCAGTATCTAACCTTCTTGAGCACCTTGTCTGAGTATACTCAGGTTATCACAAAAATTCGGATTATCTGCTGCTTTTGCCATGAAATGATGCAGAAAGGTGTTTTTTTTTCATTTTTTAGATCTGGCTCTGCTGAATTTTTAAATTAGCATTTTTTTAAATGAACAGTAAAACAACTTTACCCAGGAACAAAGATAATGGAAAAGACACTCAACAGGTTAAGATGTTATTGAGGGCAAAAGCTATGCTTCTCAAATCATTTGCATGTTTGGGTGATGTTTTTCCAGGTAATGGTTTAAAATGGAAAACTAGGGTGTAACTAACAACAAAATTGAACTATTTCAGACAGTTCCAAGAAGTAGTGCAACCTTGTTGAGAGCTGTTACTTTGTCTCATTGTTCATTTTTTACTTTTGTCTTGGCCTGTTTTTAGCAGAACTGTCACCACTATATTCATGTGGGGCGGGGGTGGCTCAGTCGGTAGCGCGCCAGGTTCGTAATCTGTAGTTCCCAGGTTCGAGTCCCAGCTGGGTCAGCGTTGAGATTTATCTCCGCAAAATTCCCCGCCCTGCCCACGGTCAGTAGGGGACACCGATGGGCTTGGAAAGGCCGCCGTCCGTCGGATGGGACGTTAAGCCGTGGCCCCGTGTGCGGGAGAGCCATACCCTGTGCACGTTAAAGAACACGCTTAATGGCCTTGACGGGATGCTACCATCTGTCTCCCAACAGCTGTTCCAGTCTGTCCCCTCCCCCAACCTTCTCTGAGCCTTCGGGGTCCATGTGACCTGGTCATTTAGCCCATGGTGTGCAAAAAAGTGCCGCTCAGAGGTAAAACAACCCAACAACCCAACCCAACTATATTCATGCAGTTTGAGGTGCTTAATCTCACCCCTCCCCTATTTGTGGCTGTTTTTTTTTTTAAGAGTGAAACGTGCATCTGCAATGATAAGGAAAATATTTACATGCTAGTTAAATCCAATCCAAAAGTTTGGCATAAAATTGTATGTCCATTGATAACTTTTCCCATTGGTGATAAATTAATTCATAGATTTTTACCATTAATGTACCATTCTAGTCACAATTAAATCTTGCCAAAGGTTTGTCCATTGATAACTTTATTTACAGCTTTCCAATGTACTCCCCAGAAATTTCAAACACTTTTCGAGGGATTACTCCTGATCCATGGCAGCTGGGAACCTGATCTGTTACCTCAACAGGGTTAGAACTAAGCGGGACCATCCCACCAAATTTAGGGCCGACTGCTCGTGTAGCCATGGAACCACAGGGAAACTGACAATTTCTGCCACCAGTTCTTTCAATTTCTGCCACCAAATGTAAAAGAGGTTCACCTGAGTTCGCCTCGAATTACGACTATTATGCAATAAGATTTTTTAACATGTTTTTGTATTTATGATTCAATTTTACTTTATTTCATTCTTCGGTGTGAAGAATTTTATCACAAGAAAGAATGTCTTATCGATGTTGCATTAAATGACATCTGATGTTTGATTTGTTATCTTTGATCTTAAAGCAGTGAAAAAAAAATGTGTTTTTTTTTTTTGGGGGGGGGGGGGGGTTGTTGTTAGCTGAAATGAAATATTTCCTGTGATCTGTAATCTCGCATAAGGCCGAGTTAAGGTTTCTGTGCTAGCTGGGCAGATGCTAATACAGGACTTCTCCTTTCCTTTTAATGTGGAAGGAAGAAATTTCAGAACATCCATGCAGATTCTCACAGCACCAAATCTTCCTCTGATGTACTATTTGTGCTTTGCTTTTAATTGCAACATTAGTGATAACTCTGGCTGGCATGTAAAAAAAATGTAAAAGAGGTTAAAACTGAAATCAACACTATCAGCTCTTGAAACAAGGTCTGGGTACTCATTTTTTATGATACACAAAACTGATATAGTGTTTAAGAAGAAAATACTAGTTGTAAGATAATTTCTAAGAAATATCAATTAGTTTATTTTTTGGATATCCTGTTTGTTCCATTATTAGAAAAAAAAATGTTTTTAAGTAGAGGGAAGTCACAAATGTTTATTCCTATAAATAAGAGGGTTGCAAGCAGAATTTGCTTTAGTGTATAAGCATTTAAAACTAAGAAAAATTTGGTATTTTAGATTTACATTGAATTAGTATGAAACATAATATTTTAATATTGTTGCAATTAAAAGAGTTTATAAAGTACTGTTTGTGACAAATATTAATAATAAATATTTTCTATGTAGCCAAGTGTATAGACCAGAAATATTTTTAATATCAATATATAATTATAATTTATTATTAATTTATATGATTTAAATTTATTCCACTACAAGAATAAAAAAGCACTGAGTGCCAGAACTTTCCTAGAAAAATAAAATAGTAATCTGGTAATAACCAGTCAATTTCATGAAGCTTTTGTTTTTTGGTGTGATTTTTATGGAATAAGATTAACATAATTTGATCATTTAATGTCATTAATAATAAAGACCTAACTTCACATTCTGAAGAGCAAACTTTTTTTAATTTCCAGGTCGTTAAATATTGGAGTGAAAAGGGTAAATCAGGCTATCTTGTGTGGCGATACTTGCTCAGAAGAGATGATCCAACTCCAGCACCATGGACAAAGGCGGGAAAGAAAAAAACAAAGGAAATGGGATTTGTTATGCAGGTTCTCTATTTCTTCTAATTTTTATAATTTTTTAAATGCATTTGTATATAGGAGAGCTAATGATCATCCAAACTGTTATTATTCCCCGCCCTGCCTATGGTCAGTAGGGGACACCGATGGGCTTGGAAAGGCCGCCGTCCGTTGGATGGGACGTTAAGCCGTGGCCCCGTGTGCGGGAGAGCCATACCCTGTGCACGTTAAAGAACACGTTGGATGGCCTTGACGGGAGGCTACCATCTGTCTCCCAACAGCTGTTCCAGTGGGTCCCCTCCCCCAACCTTCTCTGAGCCTTCGGGGTCCAGGTGACCTGGCCATTTAGCCCATGGTGTGCAAAAAAGTGCCGCTCAGAGGTAAAACAACGTCCCCTCCCCCAACCTTCTCTGAGCCTTCGGGGTCCATGTGACCTGGCCATTTAGCCCATGGTGTGCAAAAAAGTGCCGCTCAGAGGTAAAACAACCCAAACTGTTATTAAGTGATTCAATAATCAAAAATTTGAATAATTGCACAGAAATTAGACACAATGAAAAAGTACATGTATTTTTATTATTTACAGGTATTCCCAACTTAATGATTTCAACATGCAAATTTCATATTAGTGCAGTTTAACATGAAAGTTGATATAAACAAACATAGATGGGCAAGACATCTTAATAGTTTTTTCTTGTTAAATTTTTAAGTGAAGACTGAAAATAATGAAATTATTTTTCTAAAACCAAAATATTAGGATTCATAAATAGCTAAAATAAATAGTATTAAAGTTAATTCACTTGCATATTTTGCAATGAAAATTTAGGACAGTAAAATACAGGAGTAACAAACATAAAGTAAATGAAGATTTCAAATGTATTGCTAATTAAAATGTCATTAGAATAGTATAACAAAGACATTTAAATGAGCATCAAAAGTCACACGGTCGTTAGATCATGAACGACGGAAAACGCGGGTTAGAGAAACCTGTTTGTTTTGTCAGCAACCCATGTGATCAAAAATGAGAATCAAAGATGGTAATAAATGATTTTAGTCAAAAATAAATATAAATATAATTTCATGTAGAAAAATCAGTTTAGACAAAATGTTCAGTTAAGCAACCTATGTTTATAAAACTGTTGCTCATGGGGAGAAAGTTATAAGTTATGCAAAACTCTTGGGTTGGGTTGTTTTACCTCTGAGTGGCACTTTTTTGCACACCATGGGCTAAATGGCCAGGTCACATGGACC
Source organism: Ryuthela nishihirai (assembly GCA_038380435.1). Lineage (NCBI taxonomy): Eukaryota > Metazoa > Arthropoda > Arachnida > Araneae > Heptathelidae > Ryuthela > Ryuthela nishihirai. Next base: position 2,795,879 of record JAWZYU010000055.1, read on the forward strand.
CCGAAGGCTCAGAGAAGGTTGGGGGAGGGGACCCACTGGAACAGTTGTTGGGAGACAGATGGTAGCCTCCCGTCAAGGCCATCCAGCGTGTTCTTTAACGTGCACAGGATATGGCTCTCCCGCACACAGCCCATGGCTTAACGTCCCATCCGACGGACGGCGGCCTTTCCAAGTCCATCGGTGTCCCCTACTGACCGTGGGCAGGGCGGGGAATTTTGCGGAGATAAATCTCAACGCTGACCCAGCTGGGACTCGAACCTGGGAACTACAGATTACGAGCCTGGTGCGCTACCGACTGAGCCACCCCCGCCCCACAAAACTCTTGGGAATGCAATTATGACATAAGTTGGGGTGGAGGATACATGCGTTTTGAAACATATAATGAATTAACACATTTCATATCCATACTTGGAAGGTCACTGGAATGTGGAAGATCCTCACACACAGATAACTTTTAACATCGATCTGACTGCAACTGGGACAAGGGGTAACACCTAGGCCCAGATGGGAAGAACTGCTGAGACTAGACGATGCACATACACACAGCACCTAGAGCACGATCAGCATGATGCACATGTGTCAAGGTGCAGTAAATTTGTAAATCATCAAAAATTTGCATAGCATTCAATAACAAACAGTATTACATAATGTTATTAAGTCAATAATCAATGAGAATACATATAAAAATGCATAAAATGTAATATCTTAAAATATAAAACGAATTTTAAGACAAGAACTGAATGATTAATAGTTTTCACAGACTTTTTTTGCACCTAAATCACATAATCTTTTTAAACAAAACAGTTGAACAGTATCACATTATCCCACACACACACACACACACGCACACACACCTCTTTAACTATGTTATTGTTATTTCCAGGGATTTAGTAAATAATGTAATCAGGTGCAGACTGGTAAGGAGTGCTGTAGTGTCCTGATCCTTAGTGTCACAATCCTCTGGGACCTCATAGAATTTTTAATAATAATTGTTATTTCGAAGAAATTCCACAGAATTGGGAAAAACCTATTTTATGCTTCTTATGAAGTCTCAGAAGAATAAATATTGAAATATTGAAAAAGAAACTGAATTTTTTATTGCAGCCCAGGCCCTCCTGCTAGATGCACCCCTAAAAAAAGTGTAGCCTGTCCCTGAAGATAATGAAAGTATAAATAAAAGTAAAAAATAAGATAATGATAAAGATTATAGGAGGCTATGGTCTCTTGTAACCTTTGTCATTATTATACATGTGTAAATATATATCATTATTTTATTATATATGTGTAATAATTATCATTATTATATATGTGTAATTTTATATCATTATCATTATTACACATTCTCAACCTCATGTTACTCAAATCATTACAAAGGAGCACTTGTTTGCAGGCTTGACATTAATATATATCATCATAAAAAGTTATAAAAGAGGATCAAAACTACCAAACTAGTGTATCTTTTTAATGCTTTACTGTACATCTCACAGAATTTCTTAATTTGTATTTCATTATTTATTAATAGTAGGCTTTAATATATAATTTTTATTTTTTTAGTATCCAGAAGGTTATATAGAATCTATTGAGAAGAAAGAGAAAGCTGGGAAGGATGACATTAAGAATCAAAAAGGAAAGAGGAAAAGATTACGATTAGGTATTCTTTTATGAAAACAGATTTTTTATATCATTTTATTAGGGATTTTTCAATATAATATTTTGTCTTATTATAGAATATTATGATGATGATGATGAAAAATCAATATTTTGTCTTATTGATTTTTCATCATCGTCATCTTCAAGCAGCCATGGTCTATGGAGGTCCAACCAGACCGTTTAATTTAGTTCTCCAAGTATATATGTCCTGAGCTACATCTGCTGCATATGGTCACTATACACCAATTCTAACAAGATTCTGTTTGACATTGTCTGCCCACCGCATCCTAGGTCTCCCCTTCTTTCTGAGGCCTTTAGGCACACTGTTCATAACCCTATTCGCCAATCTATAATTATTCATACGGGCAACATGGCCAAACCAGCAGAGTCTCTCTCTGCACAATATGCTGCTTAAAAGAGGTTGCTGACTCCTTTGCCTAACCTCATCATTACTTACAAAGTTGAACCACCTAATGCTCAAGATACTGTGTAAGCATCTAGTTTCCTGTTATCTTGTTTACAAAGCATCCAAGTTTCACTGCCATAACTAATACTAGAAAGAACCAAATTATTATATAGTCTAATTTTAGTCTTTAGGTGTATCACCATACTCTCCATAGATTCTTAAAAGTCCCAGTAGCAATCCCTATTCATCTGTTAATTTCATGCCACACATCACCAGTATCTGTTACATAGCTACCAAGATAATTAAACTGTGACACCTGCTCAAGACTGCAACCATTCAGATTGCAAGTAAAAATACCAGCTTAACCAGGATTGTAGTTAGTGTTTATTAAATTTATATTACTACTTTAAGATTGAATTGTTTCTTATTTGTTTAGTTAAGAATAAAAGCATTTATATTTATTGCTTATTAATTGAGTTGATAAAAATGTTATTTTAGTGAATAGTGAAGTAATTTCAATTAAGGTCATATCAGAGAAAATGTTCACTGAAATGGTAAAAATGTGAACTAACTTAAGGAATTTAGTGTTACAGGGTGGTCTTATCTTGAACAAGTAATCATTTAAATCAGAATGGACTGATGAAAATGCACCATTGTTTTATTATTTGTCAGTTCTTGAACATTTATTAGGTGGGGTGAGGGACTTACAATGCAACCCATGTTTAATATTTGATAACTATATATATATGTTATTAACAAAAATATTATTTGTCAATCCATGCAGATTTATTTAGTGTGTGTGTGTGTGGGGGGGGGGTTACAATGCAAACCACATTTATTATTTTATTATTATTATTTGAGTTAATTTTTGCCCTACATTTACCCGAGTTAATTTTTGCTCCCTACATTTTCTTTTAGAAGGATATTGTAGTTGCACTACATACTCGAAGGGAATATGCTAAAATTTCCTTTATCCTTCAATCGTGAGAGCAGATGATTATATTAGAAGGGTGTGTATTCAGTAGGTGGAGCAAATACGTACACTACATAAAAATTCCTCGAGAATAACTTTCTCAATAAATCTTGCATTGGGGTGACTTTCATGGCTGCAGTGTTTGCCTGGTATGATAATCATGAGCTTTTTTCTAAGATTACAAGAATAGTATTGTAAGATAGTTGCAAACAGTGTCGATAATGAACAGTTTACTCCTGACAACAATGAACAATTTGACATTGGAGTACAATATCAAAAGTAGAAACGCCTAATGGATTATGGGATTATTTTCTTTTTAACAAGTAGTAAGTGAATTTCTACACTTTTTTGGGGGGTGGGTGGCTCAGTCGGTAGCATGCCAGGCTCGTAATCTATAGTTCCCAGGTTCAAGTCCCAGCTGGGTCAGCGTTGAGATTTATCTCCGCAAAAATTCCCCGCCCTGCCCACGGTCAGTAGAGGACACCGATGGGCTTGGAAAGGCCGGCATCCTTCGGATAGGACGTTAAGCCATGGCCCCGTGTGTGGGAGAACCATACCCTGTGCACGTTAAAGAATACGCTGGATGGCCTTGATTGGAGGCTACCATCTGTCTCCCAACAGCTGTTCCAGTGGGTCCCCTCCCCCAACCTTCTCTGAGCCTTCGGGGTCCATGTGACCTGGCCATTTAGCCCATGGTGTGCAAAAAAGTGCCGCTCAGAGGTAAAACAACCCAACACTTATTTTTTTCTCCAAAATAAAATGTGTGATGATTGATAATTCATACAAATCTGATGTATTTCCACCTGGCTATTCTCATTTAAATGAGCTGTTTGAAATAAATGGAAAATCCTGTAATATTTTTTTTAGTAGTAATATATAGTATATTAAGTATAGGTTTTTCTTTGTAATGTATTAAAATATAATGTTTGCCTTAAAATATTTAGAAGATGATAGTCCAGTGTCAAGCCCAAAGAAAACAAAAGTTGTTGTCTACACCTTACCTTCTGAAGTTCAAACTCTTATTGCAAGTGACAAAGAAAACAAAAAACTTTGGAAAGAATGTAAAGAGTACTTACACGAAGGCAGTCAAGTAAGTTTTAGTTATTTCACATAGCATAACCATGTTGAAATAATAGGATTTCTCAGATATACACCTGGTAGTAATTTGTTAGAATAATATGGAGGAAAAATTGTCATTAGCTGGGTCGGATCTGAACCCAGACTTCCTGATAACAAGTCAAGTGCTCTGACCACTGAGCTACTGGCCACCGAACAATCATCCTCTATTAATGGCTCTAAGCATTATACCATAGAAAGTCATTGGAAATGTGGACTGGTCATGTGCACTAAACTGGAAAGTGCCTTCTGGAAGGGGCGGGGGTGGCTCAGTCGGTAGCGCGCCAGGCTCGTAATCTGTAGTTCCCAGGTTCGAGTCCCAGCTGGGTCAGCGTTGAGACTTATCTCCACAAAATTCCCCTCCCTGCCCACCGTCAGTAGGGGACACCGATGGGCTTGGAAAGGCCGCCGTCCGTCGGATGGGACGTTAAGCCGTGGCCCCGTGTGTGGGAGAGACATACCCTGTGCACGTTAAAGAACACGCTGGATGGCCTTGACGGGAGGCTACCATCTGTCTCCCAACAGCTGTTCCAGTGGGTCCCCTCCCCCAACCTTCTCTGAGCCTTTGGGGTCCATGTGACCTGGCCATTTAGCCCATGGTGTGCAAAAAAGTGCCGCTCAGAGGTAAAACAACCCAAGCCTTCTGGACCAGGGTCTTCAATTACAGTCAACAACATTTCCAATGACTAATTCTATGGTATAATGCTTAAAGCCACTGATAGAGGATGATTGTTCGGTGGCTGGTAGCTCAGTGGTCAGAGCACCTGACGTTATCAGGAGGTCATTGAGTTCAGATCCCACACTGCAATACTATTGTGATAGTTATTATTAAATATTGTTTTCAGTATAAAGATAATTTCTTAAGTTATTTTGTTATTGTTCTTGTGATGTTTTATATAAAATGCGCTATAAATTATTGGAATAGGTTTACATTTAGTTTTCAGTATACCATGGTATCTGGAGAACCATAAATAAAAAAAAAATAAAATAAATACCCCCTCAAGCAGCTACTTGCCACAGAGGTCTGACAGGAGCCTGTCAGTTTATATGCCAAAGTAGAAGATCTGAGAGGATGGCAGGACCTCAGCAGAAAAACGACACAAACATCCATGCCTTATCCGGGGCTCGAACCTAGGTCCCTTAGATCAGTAGCCAAGCGTGCTAACCACTCGGCCATGGGACAGCTGGAGAACCATATGCAGCCATTATGTTATATTCAGATTTTTTTTTTTACTTTAACTGCTAGTAATCCTTCTGCCATTTTGTTTTACTATATCTGACACAAACCATCAAAGATGGAAAACAGATGTATCAACACCCATGAATTTACCAAACCTGATAGTCAAGTTTCTGTCATCTACCTAATAGATTATTGAACCCCTTCCTCTATGAATTGTCAAAGGTTTTGTATGCTGTGGCAAACTCTGAGTGGTAGTTATGTCCATAAAGCTAGGTGCAGAGTTTAAAAATGTAGCATAAAATTGGAATTTAACAATATTGAATATTAGTTTCCTAGGCCGAGTGCTTAGCGCGCTTGGCTGCTGATCTAAGGGACCTGGGTTCGAGCCCCGGATAAGGCATGGATGTGTGCGTCGTTTTTCTGCTGAGGTCCTGCCATCCTCACAGATCTTCTACTCTGGCATATAAACTGACAGGCTCCTGTCAGACCTCTGTGGCAAGCAGCTGCTTGAGGGGGTATTTATTTATTTATTTTTTCAGAGTGAGAGAGGTATTTTTTAATATAGATTTTTTACTTTGTCAAAACATCTGTGTTCTTAACTGCTACAACTTGCTTTCATTACTACTCGGAAAGATCGACCCCCGTTCTTTTTCCCATTTTTGGAGGGAAAGAAAGTGGGATATGATCTGAGATAGCTCATGACATTATAAACATGATAAGCTTTATATGGGATATAACTTATAATTGACCCCGTGAAATTTTAAACTCCTTTTGGGGAGAAGAATGTGGGTAGAAACTTGAGGTAGTCCATGACAGTCTGCCCAAGCTTTCATTTGATACCTAACTCATAAATGTGGGCACTTGTATTCACAAAACTTAGTGGGAGGACAGTTTTCGCATTTCCTCTCTTTATGGGGGAAGAAAGCATTGGGGTAAATGACACTCCCCACACCATAAGCTATCATTTGACATATAACTTATTGAGATCGGTCATTGGGAAGATGTGTGAACAACTATTTTCACAATGATGAATGAAAAGTAATAGGAAGTTAAGACAAATGGACAGGTGAAAACAGGAAACATATTCTGTGGAAGTAATTCTGTGTATATGTGAGTGCTACATTTTTCCTTCACATCTATTTTTTTGTCTTTATTTCTGTCCCAATGGTAATCCAAAATAAAAAAAAGTCTGTCTCATTTCAAAATAAATTGAGTAGCTCTTGGTCTAAAACAACCAATGTATCCCTAGATAGGATTCTGTTCCACACCTATTTTACGTATTTGCCAGCAATCCCTACTAATATTTTAGTAAAGGATTGGACATTTTCAGGAAAGAAAAACAAGCCATTGTTTTAATTTTTTGCCGACTTAATTGAAAAATGATTTTGATTATGGTATAGCTGAAGGTAAATAAACTTATACACTAAAGGAATAGAATAATTTTAATTCTTCTGTCTTACTCTATTCTAATCAGATTCAATAAATCACTTCAGCCCTTAATCACTGCTAGCAAAAGATAAATTCTTAATTTTATATATTTTCATTTGAAGTTACAATACTATTTATATGTTTAAGAAGCATTTTTAATGTGTCTTTTCATTTGCAGAGGTTTTTAAAGAAAGTTGAAGAATTGTTCTTATGCATTTGTTGCCAGGAATTAGCATTCCAACCAGTAACAACTTCTTGTCATCATAATATATGCAAGGTATGGTTATAAATCTTAAAGCTTTAATTGTCATATTTTAAATCCTAAGTTATATTCTAGAGCAAGGATCAATAGCCTTTCAAAGCAGTAGAACTATTTTTGATTTTTAACCTGAGTATTTTGAGAGCTGTAATACATATGAATATACCTGCACATATACATAACATCTATTCCTAATGATTAGGGTGGGGGTTGCGCAGTTGGTAATGTGCCAGGTTCATAATCTGCAGGTCTCACATTTGAATCCCAACTGTGCCAGATTTGAGATTTCATCTCCACTAACCCATACCCTCAGTGAGAAAGGGGACACTGTGAGCTTGCAAATGCTGCTGTCCATCAGATGGAATGTTAAGTGATATCCTACTGTGCACAGAAAAGAACACACTGGGTGGCTTTGATGGGACGCTACCATTTGCTACCTAACAACGGGCTAATCAAAACTTAAATCGCTTCTTAATTCTTATTAAAATAGTTCAACCTTTCCATTGCCCAGCCTCAAAAATTGGTTTGTAAGAACAGGGCAAACTATTTTTTTAGAACTTTTTTGCCAAATAACTAATGAAAGGAATTATGGCATGTTATATGCCAAATTAATCAGCGTTTAATTCTGAATTTTAGGGGGGGAAATTTGAATCTCCCACTTGCTTTAGAGGCGGGGGTGGCTCAGTCAGTAGTGCACCAGGCTCGTAATCTGTAGTTCCCAGGTTCGAGTCCCAGCTGGGTCAGCGTTGAGATTTATCTCTGCAAAATTCCCCGCCCTGCCCGCGGTCAGTAGGGGACACCGATGGGCTTGGAAAGGCCGCCGTCCGTCGGATGGGACGTTAAGCCATGGTCCCATGTGCATGTTAAAAAACACACTGGGTGGCCTTGACGGGAGGCTACCATCTGTCTCCCAACAGCTGTTCCAGTGGGTCCCCTCCCCAACCTTCTCTGAGCCTTCGGGGTCCATGTGACCTGGCCATTTAGCCCATGGTGTGCAAAAAAGTGCCGCTCAGAGGTAAAACAACCCAACCCATTTCCTTTAATAACATCCTCTTCTAACGGTGGAAAAAGTTGTAATGTGCCAAAACTTGAAACAAACATATGTCCAATACACTTGTCTAAGTAGGTTGCAAACATCGTGGTAGCTGTGTCTTCTCTGCTTAATTCCATGAAATATACAATAGCGGCTTTAGTTTCATTTTCAAGAAGAAAATAAGCACTGAATGCTGGGATGAATGATAAAAATGATTCTAGAAATACTAAAATAGGTTGAATTGGGAAAAAGAGTAAAATGTAAAAAATACGCCGTGTATTTGTAATTGCTTAGAAAATTCTCCAATTTTAAAAGAAATGGTTTTTGTTAATTTTTGAGAAAATTCGAAAATTTAAGGAGAAAAATGTGTACAGTTGGGTTGGGTTGTTTTACCTCTGAGCGGCACTTTTTTGCACACCGTGGGCTAAATGGCTAGGTCACATGGACCCGGAAGGCTCAGAGAAGGTTGGGGGAGGGGATCCACTGGAACAGCTGTTGGGAGACAGATGGTAGCCTCCCGTCAAGGCCATCCAGTGTGTTCGTTAGCGTGCACAGGGTATGGCTCTCCCGCACACGGGGCCACGGCTTAACGTCCCATCCGACGGACGGCGGCCTTTCCAAGCCCATCGGTGTCCCCTACTGACCGTGGGCAGGGCGGGGTATTTTGCTGAGATAAATCTCAACGCTGACCCAGCTGGGATTCGAACCTGGGAACTACAGATTACGAGCCTGGCACGCTACCGACTGAGCCACCCCCGCTCCAATGTGTACAGTAACTTAAATCAGAGGATTGCTTCAATATGGTGAAACAACCTGAACCATTGGTACGAACAGTAACCAACCGAACAGAACCATTGAAACGAACAGTAATAGCATACATTGTGTCTATGGAAGGATGATCAGAGAGCTGAAATTATTTCTATTGTATCTTAAATGTACATGAAATGGAAAGGGTAAACATGATTTTCGAATTTTTTTCTGCTTTTATAAGATGTAAGAAAAAAATATTTCAAATGAGAATTTTTTTAAAAAGCAGATATTTGTTGTGCTAGAGGGTTCTGATCAGCACTTATGCTCCTAAGATGCTGAAATTTGACATGCGCTGCAATGCCAATGGTTCAGGAATGTTTAATAAGTTAATGCATTAAAATAGCTGGGCAACCTAAACTTTGAAATGAAGTCAATAAAAAAATATATTTAAGAAATCAAGAAAATATTATTTAAAAAAATTCTCTTGCAATGAGTGTGGATTGGGTCGGGTCTGCATTTAAAGAAAAAAAAGATGCAATTTTTTTTATTAATATTATTGGGTTTTTTTTTTGGGGGGGGGGGGGCAATTTGGGGTTATATCTTTCCTCAAGTTTGTATTCATTGAGCAAGTGATTTTGCCATTGATTTTAGTTTTTTAGGCCCCTATGTAAAGTTTTTTTTAATTATTATTATTATATGCTTTTTAGTGACAATTTATCATTAAAATATATACTTTTCCCCAGCTTTGGAGAAAAATTTTTATGATCAACTGTGATGTTGGGGAGATATTTAATAAATAAATACCCTCTCAAGCAGCTGCTTACCACTCTGACAGGAGCCTGTTAGTTTATGTGACATAGTAGAAGGTTTGTGAGGATGGCAGGGCCTCCGCAGATAAACAACACAAATATCCATGCCTTACCCAGGGCTTGAATCCAGGTCCCTTTGATCAGTAATCAAGCATGCTAACCACTCAGCCACAGCACAGTTTCTCTTTTTAAAGGAATAAGGAAGTTGAGGTTAAATGTTTTATAGCCTATTAATTTCTTGCATCACAAGCTTTCATTTCATATATAATTTGTCACTATATTCAGAAGATATGATGGTAGCGCGCCAGGCTCGTAATCTGTAGTTCCCAGGTTCTAGTCCCAGCTGGGTCAGCATTGAGATTTATCTCCGCAAAAATTCCCCGCCCTGCCCACAGTCAGTAGGGGACACCGATGGGCTTGGAAAGGCCGCCGTCCGTCGGATGGGACGTTAAGCCGTGGCCCCGTGTGCGGGAGAGCCATACCCTGTGCACGTTAAAGAACAGGCTGGATGGCCTTGACAGGAGGCTACCATCTGTCTCCCAACAGCTGTTCCAGTGGGTCCCCTCCCCCAATCTTCTCTGAGCCTTCGGGGTCCATGTGACCTGGCCATTTAGCCCATGGTGTGCAAAAAAGTGCCGCTCAGAGGTAAAACAACCCAATCCAGAAGATATGATAGAACATTTGTTTTAGAAGATCTTTAAACTGATCAACAGACAGCAATGGAAAAAATAATTATCAATTAAACATTTACAAAATTAACCCAATATGTATTTGGGTACAGTCTATTGGTGTAATAGAAGTAACAAACTAAAATGCCAATGTTTTATTTTTGTACTATATGTATATTTAGAGATTTTTAATAGAGAATTAATCAGCCTCAGAAAAGTTATTTATTAATTATTTTGCTGTTGGTCTTTTTGGAGAAATATTCATTTATATTACTTGCTTTTCATTACAAAAATATATCAAATATACATATATTACATATAACAAGGAATGCAACAAAATTTATCATAAGTATATTACAGGGAAAATACAGACATAATAGATTTTAGTACTGGTTCTGTATAGTTATCTGTATAATATATATATTATATAATATATTAATATTATAATTATTATAATTATAATTATTATATATATTTTTAATATAATATATTATCTATATATATCTTATATATATAGTTATCTGTATAGAATTTAAAAAAATAGATGTTTTGGTATATTTCAGACAGGAGAAACAAAATTCCTTATAAAAAAAAAAATACCCCCTCAAGCAGCTGCTTGCCACAGAGGTCTGACAGGAGAACTGTCAGTTTATATGCCACAGTAGGAGATCTGTGAGGATGGCAGGACCTCAGCAGAAAAACGACACACACATCCTTTCCTAAATCCGGGGCTCGAACCCAGGTCCCTTAGATCAGTAGCCAAGCGCGCTAACCACTCAACCATGCGATAGTAAAAATAGCTAAAATTTACCGTTGTAAAAAAATATTTGTTCGCCATCTTAAAGGAGTCATAAAGAATATTATCTTTAAAAATAGCATTATGAACAAAATTTTCGACGACATACGAGAATCCGAAAAATATTTTTCCACTGAATATTTATTGATTTATCAATGCCAAAAGAGCATCAAGTCATGCTGTGATTATCATCTATGTTTAGAGCTATGTTATATTAATAAGAGTCAGATTCAAGTTCATTAAGTTCTTAAAGAATTATTTTTTGGAAAATGTGACTGAAGATAAATAAAAAGAGCTCAGTCAAATTTATCTAAATCTCAATATTTCAACATCATAATGTTCAGATTTAAAGTTCAGTAATTTAAATTTATGAAAGGTGTATTCATTTAGCAACAGCAATGTCATTTAAAATAACTGATCTGAAAACATTCAAATGCCGAGTGAATAATGTTAAAATTTAAATAGATTTGATTGAAATCTGTATCATCAGCGGGGCTGGGTAATTAGTGTACTTGACTGCAGAACAGCTTGGTGTGCAATTAGTGTACTTGGCTGCAGGACCTGGTTTTGAGTTGTGAATAAAGCATGGATGTTTCTCTTCTGGCTTCTTTCTTCTACCGAGGTTTCGCCTCCTTCACAGATTCTTCTGTTTAATGTACTATAATTGATATTTAGGGGCGGGGGTGACTCAGTCGGTAACGTGCCAGGCTCGTAATCTGTAGTTCCCAGGTTCGAGTCCCAGCTGGGTCAGTGTTGAGATTTATCTCCGCAAAATTCCCCGCCCTGCCCACGGTCAGTAGGGGACACCGATGGGCTTGGAAAGGCTGCTGTCCGTCGGATGGGACGTTAAGCCATGGCCCCGTGTTCGGGAGAGCCATACCCTGTGCACGTTAAAGAATACTCTGGATGGCCTTGACGGGAGGCTACCATCTGTCTCCCAACAGCTGTTCCAGTGGGTCTCCTCTCCCAACCTTCTCTGAGCCTTCGGGGTCCATGTGACCTGGCCATTTAGCCCATGGTGTGCAAAAAAGTGCCGCTCAGAGGTAAAACAAACCAACCCAAATAATTGATATTTATATCGGACTTCTTTGGCAAGCAGCTGCTTATAAAGATTATTTTTTTTGCACATTATTCCATAAATTGCTGGTTTAAGATATTATTTATCACTCAGTTTGACTACCCATTGACGTAACATGTGTCACTACATAATAAAAGCCACTTTTAAAGATAATTTCATGCACTGTGTAAAGTTTATGTATTTAAAGCTTATCAGTAATTTTCATTTTAGGTCTGCCTCCAGCGATCATTCAAGGCAGAAGTATATAACTGTCCTATGTGTCGACATGAACTTGGTAAAGGTTACAGCTTAGCCATGAACAAAACATTGCAACAAATTCTTCTTAAGTTATTTCCAGGTTATGATGCAGGACGCTAATGTGTAACTCATGAATTTTTACTGATACACATATTTTATAAATTGGAAAGTTGCTATTTAGAATTGATTCAAACAGTTGTGGAATCTATTTGTTGCTGCTTTAGATATGATGATCTCGATTTTGTATAAACTTTTATATGTTGAACGTGATGAGTATGATAAAAAAAATCTTAAAGTAATAATTTTTAAATAGATTTGTTGACATATTTCTCACAGTGCCTTAAAAGTTTTTGTGAAAGATTTTACATGTAATGTCCAAAAAGTATAATAGTGGAACTTATAATGTAGTAGATCTTTGTGTCAAGAACATTTTAACCAGATAGTAAATGTATGAAAATTAGATGTAAAAATTATTTTTATAATGGATGGTTCAATAGAAACCCATTTAAGGACTATTTGACCCAGTCACATAATCACTGCAAACATTTAGACAATGCATCTCATTGAGTCAACCAATTCTGAATACTTTCCATGTAGAATTCTTTTGGTGGTCAAACCAATTGTCCACAACCTGCTATACTTCAGTCTCTGACTGGAATTGGCATTCTCCTAATGCCTTTCAGAGATGATGAAAATCACACACGGAGAGTTCCAAGTTGTGTGTAGGATTCTCCATTCCACATAACCTCAATGGTGTTCACTATATGTGCCATGAAGGAGGAGGATTCTGTGTATGAGATTTCCTGAAAGCTCATTCATAATGGGTTTATGCTGCCTTTTACTGACGTTTTGGACACATAAACATATTTATATACAGTCTGCATTCTGTGATAATTTCTGTTGGCTTACAATGTCACCTAAATTCTGCATGCTGAGCCTGTTTTTGTGGATTTGGAAATTGATACACCATGGTTTATGAATTACAGATCATGTAGCTGACCTACTTTTCAGCACTTCACATCATTTGTTTATTATTTTTCACTGCTACTGTTTCTTGCTGTGAAATGATGCAATATTTGTGACTGATGGGCTGTGGATGGATTTCTTTTGAACCACTCTTTTACTTGGGAAAAGAATATGAACTCATTTGTATACAAAAATGTATTGAGAAGATTAAGGTTTTTGATAACCATGAATTATTGAAGAATAAATATATATATAATCCCTCAGTATTTTAATATACATGTTAAAAGAACTAAATTGTTTGTTACTATGGTTTTCATTTGACCTAATGTATTCGATAAATTTGAACCATCCATTTTGTTGTATTAGACATATAAAAAAAAGCTCATATACATTTAAATTGGCACTTTGACTTTTCCCAGTGTGAAAAAAACGTTTATGGTACGTCATTTATGTATATGGTATTTTTTGTCAAAGCCTAATTTATGCCTTAAAACATAATAAAAACTACAAGGATTGTTTGATTTTTTGTAAAGATGTCAGTTGTGAAAAGCACTTGGATTTTAAGGCATTCAACTCATGAGTTAATCTTTCACCTATGCTGCAAATTGCCTTATTTATATACCTGGCTTGTAGTGTAGATATAATTACTGTACATTACTTTCAAGCCATTCATTTATAAGGGTTACTTAATTTCTGTATTAAAATTTTGCTTGTTAAGGGATTCAGGTTTTTTTTTCTAATATGACCTTTGGTGCCATTTTAAGACATGTTTGGTATATGTTTACTCTATTTACTTACGATTCAGCTGCACTAATGTTTCAAAACAATCAGAAAAAATGTGAATGTTAGCTGGAGCATTAAAAATGGATGCCTACAATTTGTCGTGCTACATAATTTTTACCAGAAATGCTCAACCTGCATCACAGTTCTGGTGTCATGCACATAAAATTACTTTTCATTGTACTTTCCATGATATAGCAGAAAATGTACAGTTGTTAACTTTACGTGCCATAAACATTGAATGAAAGAAATGTAATTTGTGTATTATATTTTTACTTTTTAAAGAATTCAGGTTACAGTACATCATAGGAAATGTTAGTAATGGTGTGACATTTTAAGGTGTGCTTGGTAGGTGTTTACTGGTATATGCTCTCAGTTCAGTTTTACTTATGTAAAAAATATACTTATATTAATATAAGTATTATATTATATTTATTATATTTTACTTATATTAAAAATCACAAAAAAATGTCTGACTTCTAGCTGAAGTACATACATAAGTGCATCATTTAATTCATAGACTGCTCTTACAAATAATTAGTTTTTTGTAGAAGTTAATACATGATATGTGGCAACACAATGACTCTTGAGAGTCACAGAATGATGTGTGCAAGTTAAAACATGCTGCGATAAGGTTAGAAGTAACAACAATACACAGTCTCATTTTCTTATTTTGGAAAGCTGTTTGTTTTTGTGTATGTAATGTTTTGCAGGCTGTGGTCGCAGAAATGATTGGAGTGTATGAAGAACAGTGATTTGTTGCCCAGATCTTGGGTTCTCCACAGAATTTTTCCCATCTTGTGAAGCATTTGTGCCACTTGAAAATCATGATTAATTTCAAGCGATGTTCTCCATACACTTGAGTCATTTCTGCAACTATCTGTGCACCACTGAACACAGTAACATATCACATACCACTGCTCAGTTTCCAAAGTGGTGACTCAGTCAGTAGTGCACCAAGCTCGTAATCTGTAGTTCCCAGTTTAGAGTCCCAGCTGGGTCAGCGCTGAGATTTATCTCTGCAAAACTCCCCACCCTGACCATGGTCAGCAGTGGACACCGATGGGTTTGGAAAGGCCACTGTCCTTTGGATGGGATGTTAAGCCATGGCTGTGTGTGGGAGAGCCATACTCTATGTTAAAGAACATGCTTGATGGGGAGGCTACCATATGTCTCCCAACAACTGTTCCATTGGGTCCCCTCCTCCAACCTTCTTTGAGCCTTTAGTGTCATTGTGACCTGACCATTTAGCCCATGGTGTGCAAAAAGTGCTACTCAGAGGTAAAACAGCCCAACCCAGTTTCCAGATCAGTCATAGCCTGCAAAAAACACATGCACACAAACACCGTTCCAAAGTGAGAAAATGACAGACTGATTTTGTGCTACTGTTCATCATTACTTGCCTACCATATCGCTATGTTGTCACATTAAACCACAGGAAAATAATTAAGATTAACCCACAGGAAAAACTGCAAATTGTTAATGATGGCAGTCTGTGAATTAAATGATCCACCCTAGTATTTTTTCTATTTAGTTGAAGCCCTATACTCTTTGCCATGCTATATCATCTTTTACCTACCACAAGTGCTCAACTTGCAGCACATTGTTTGAGTTCCACACATAAAATACTTTTGTATTTCCTGTGATATAGCACGAAATGTGCATTTGTTAACTGTACATGCCACAAACACATAACAAAGGAAATATAATTGATGGGAATCAAAATAAAAATATGTGTTCTCTACAACAGTTACCTTGATTGGTAAAACACTTTTCTGAAGAACCAATAGATTTTGTTAAAGTTGGTGATCATCTTGACCTCTTACAACCTGAAAAATGTTCCAAATTCAGATCAGTTTGATTATATCAGGTGCAATTATGATAACACTTGCATTTATTAAATATTCTGGCATATTTACATTTCATCTCCACCACTGGCTGCCAATGAATTCATTCAAGTCGTCCTTTGATTTATTGCCAAATTCAATCAGCCAACGAAAGTAAGCCCAGTTTTTAAAGAGATAATTGATACAACGAAACATGTATTTTTGTTCACTATTGTTAAATAACTGCAAAGATAAATTCTTTTTACTGTAATAAAAACAGAAGTAAATATGGTGCATAAGATTATGAAAATCTGAAATGCAAGAAAAATTATTTTGTACCTTTCTGATTCGGCTTCATATATTTGTAATTAATTACAAGTTACATAGGTCTATAGTAGAAGTAAATTTTTCACTGGCAGTGTGTCGTAATTTTTTTTTTTTACTTAAATGAACTATTTGTATCAAATATACCAATGTTTTCAATATGTATGTAAAGTTTTAAATATTTTATATTACAAAAACTTAATTATGATTTAAAACATTTTTATTCACATAGAATTAATATAAATATTTAATCAAGAATACTTTTTTTGAGATTGAGACTCGCATGAGTCTTAATTTTTTCAACCCAGAAATTGGGAAAGTTTCCTTTTCTAGTTAGTATCCAAGATACCAGAAAGCTTAGATCTGTCACAAAAGAACTGACTGTATTTTGTGTAAGTTTAATATTATTTGATAGTTGGTGACTACTTAATTGTATAGCAAATACACTCGAATTCTTTTAGTCCAACAATCTCAGAGAATGGATTGTGTCAGACCACGAGAGGTACCTTGGACTATAAGAGTTACCATTAGTCATATGAAATATGCAATATACTGAATTGTTTTTTTTTTACATATTTACTGAAAGTACAGCAATATAATAAAAGTTATGTTTAATACACACTTGTAAATAAAAATATTTAATGTCGGATGTGCTGACATGAAATAAAGTACACAAAACCTGAATTATTTTATTGTATGTAAAAGTAAGTAGTGAATAACAACAAAGATACTCTTTTTATTCTAAGAAGTATTTGCAGTAACAAAGCTTGCCACAGTTGATTTATAAACAAACATGACTCAACAAGAACTTTTAGTGCTACCGAGCCAAAGCAGTCCATTTTGGCAACTCTAGAAAATCACGGAAATTTTCTGTGACACCAACAATTTAGGAGACTTTCCTTTAACCATTAAGAGTTTGCAGATTCTCTCTCTCTGTGTTGGGGGGGGGGGGGGCTAACCCTATTCTAAGCTTGTAGCCAATATTTTCAAGTTCCCAGTGTATCTGTATTGAGATTTTCTCTAACTTAAGAAAAACTACTAAAGAAAGAGTAACTAATGGACTTGGAAAAAGCCACTGTGTACGAGACATCTGTGGAGATATAAGCCCCTGCAGGAGAGCCATATCCTTGCATTTAAAGAACACACTGGATGGCTCTGATGGGAGGATTCCTTCTGTCTCCTAACAACTTTCAGTGGGCCCCTTTCCATACCCAGCCCTGAGCCCTTGGGTCCTTGTGACCTGGACATTTTGTTCGTTGTGTACACACGAGTGTTGCTCGGAGGTAAAATGACCAAAGTACTGGAATGGTGGGCTAAAATGTGATTATAAGAGCAATAAGAGAAACTGGCAGATAACCTAAAAGATTTCAGGAAAGCATGTACATTTTACATGATATTTAAGGTTTTTTATGTGAAAATTATATATAATTATAATTAAAGCCAGTATTGTCACTTCAGATTTTAATTTTTATGTACACTGCACAGCATTGAAATTGCCTCACCCAGAAGGAGTGAGGGGATAGATGTGAAATGTAGCACACAGGTAGTAATACATATCGGCATACCATGATTTAATTTCCAGCCACTTACAGCGGTTAGAAGATGAGATAATGCAGCACAATGTGTTTATCAGCAGGTGGTTGCACCACTGTGAACAGCAATACAGCGTGGTATGGAATCATACAGTTGACGGATATGGCCCTGAGGAATTGCACACCAAGCAGTGTTGACTTGCTCCCATAATTCGAGTTTCCATGCCAGCCGGTGAGAGGATTGCATACGTCCATTGTGGTCCTACAGATTTTCTATTGGGGTTAAATCTGGAGATCATGCTGAACATGTTGCAAACCTGGTCTGGAGACCCTAGCAGTGTGCACACTGCTAGGGTCTCCAGCCGGTCGTGAACAAAAGCTGGATTTATCTTGCCAAGTTGTCGCCATACACAGACCCATCAATCATCAGCACCCAGATAGAAATAGGATTCATCACTAAACACAACAGTGTTCCATTCGTGACCCTAGTTTGCATGACTTCAGTACTAATCAACTTCAATACAGATGAACACTGATGATTTGCAGTTGACCTAACTGTTGCCTAGAGCGTGGGTGTGCCTCATGCAATCTTCAATTTACTATTTGGGTCGTTATGAGGATGTCCATGGCTGCTGACACAGCCTTTCGAAAATTGCCTGTAGTGTTCTGTGGTGACAAACATGTCTAACAATGCACCTTTCAAGCCGTGCTGACAACTGTCAGATGGCACCATTCCCTCTGCGGCACACGCTAGAACCTTCATTTTGCCACTGTTGCCAGCAGTGACAACGTTTAGTCCATCCAGTTTCACAAAGGCCTATAATTCTTCCTCTCTCAAAGACATTTAATGGCAATAAACTTGCTGACAGCATGTACCGGGCATTTTCAGCCTTCGCTGAACAATTTCCAAGTAGAACCACCTAATTTAATCCGTTCGCACGACTTTCACCTGCCAAAACAATGCCATCCCTGTACCTTCTTGCACCTTTTATCTCTTGAGGCACACACGTCATTGGCTCTGTATTATCATTTGCATACCTGAACTGCGCACACCCACCGTTCTATTTGTATGTTTGTACGACATGACTTGAGTGAGGTACTTTCAATGTCGAGCAGTGTATAAGGAAAATTTTAATTTCAGTGGCAGTTTATAGTTACTGATTTATCGGTTCTTTTGCTCTAAAGTGCTTTAACTTGGAAAAAGAATATTGAACACACTAGGAGTTTTATTTTTCTATGAAATACTTGGAATAAAAAAATTGAAATATTAATGTTCATTGACTAATGACTAAGAGCTTTTTTAATCTCTGTACTGTTATTGAGCAAGACATCTAGTTCAACCTCTTGTGCTACTGTAAAGTACAATCAAACTCTGGCCTTTGCTAAATGACCACTGACAGTTGCCAACGATAAATTTTAAAAGCATACTGAAAATGATATCAATTCTACACACGTAGAATCTGACTGCATTGTGCCTTATATTCGTAACAGTTTTCGAGCTTTATTGATCATTTTTAGCAAAAGATGTATAAAATCCATTTTTTAATCCTGTGTTGTACTACATGTGAAATATATTTTAGAAATATATTTAAAATAAAAGGTTTCCTTACGAAGGTATTTTTTATTGAAGATTCATCTCCCAGATGTGTAAAACACAAATATCTTCCAACCAAACATTGTATGATGATAAATACAACCATGATATCTCTATTTCTGTGCCAAAGCAATTTTAAATATTGAATTCTGGAAAAGAATGTGTGAAATATAATGTCAAGTGCTTTTGAAAATATGGTTTGAATCTTTAAAGCATGTGATTGTACATATTGCAAAGCATCACAATACGTGGAGAAATGGGTGCCACTGTTTAAAAATGAGAGTACAGTGGACTCCCGTATAACGCGCTTCCCTATAACGTGACGAAAAAATTGCGACTAGTACTCATACAGCGGGGGTGGCTCAGTCGGTAGCACGCCAGGCTCGTAATCTGTAGTTCCCAGGTTCGAGTCCCAGCTGGGTCAGCGTTGAGATTTATCTCAATAAAACTTCCTGCCCATGGTCAGTAGGGGACACCGATGGGCTTGGAAAGACCGCCGTCCGTCGGATGGGACGTTAAGCCGTGGCCCCTTGTACGGGAGAGCCATACCCTGTGTACGTTAAAGAACACGCTGGATGGCCTTGACGGGAGGCTACCATCTGTCTCCCAACAGCTGTTCCAGTGGGTCCCCTCCCCCAACCTTCTCTGAGCCTTCAGGGTCCATGTGACCTGGCCATTTAGCCCATGGTGTGCAAAAAAGTGCCGCTCAGAGGTAAAACAACCTAACCCAACTCATACAACGCGATAAACAGTCCCGTATTACGCATACGATAAATTTGACATAGTTTTTGTTTAGAAAAGCGAATATATACACTTACCTGTTGTTTATATATGCACAGTGAAGCTGACGCTTTAAAAGATAGAAGAGGAAAATTAAATTCTAATTAAAATAAAAATATGTACTTTACTATTTAACATTCATTCACTATCGGAAGTATCAAGAAATAAGTTCAAACGACGCCATCTTGTTAATATTGGTTGTACAGATTCATCGCTTGAAGAGTCCATAGTTTTGTCTTTATTGTTATCGTTATTTACAAACAATTCTTTTCCCAGATCATTTTTAGATTGAAAATATGGGGATAGACAATTCGTCTGATAGTGCATGCCCGTATAATGCGGAACGTATCCCCCGTGTCCCAGCTAGGTGAGCGTTGAGATTTATCGCCGCAAAATTCCCCGCACTGCCCACGTTCAGTAGGGGACACCGATAGGCTTGGAAAGGCCGCCGTCCGTTGGATTGGACGTAAAGCCGTGGCTCCGTGTGCGGGAGAACCATACCCTGTGCACGTTAAAGAACACTGTGGACTTGACGGAAGCCTACCATCTGTCTCCCAAAGCTGTTCCAGTGGGTTTCCTTCCCCAACTTCTGGGGTCCATGTGACCTGGTCATTTAGCCCATGGTGTGCAAAAAAGTGCCGCTCAGAGGTAAAACAACCGAACCCAAGCATCTCCCGCGTTGTACGGGAGCCCACTGTATATTATATCTTAGGATTGTTAATTACTAATTAATGGAAGCAGAATAAAAGTTGCGTGCTTTTGTTGGCAGTGATTCATATTCTACAATGGTGTGGAGGATCCTGTTCCAAGGTGTTGCACACATTTAGTAAATCTTACTTAAAATTAGTAGAATACTTTGATTTGCTATTATGTTGCTTCCTTAGTGGAATTCTTCAATGTTGCAACATTCTTGATAAGTTGAGATGCTCTGTTATGTGATGAAAACAGTCTGCTGCTGGAAGCCGCTGGACTTTTTTGTTTCGCTTCGCCTTTACTCAGCTTTAGCTATAAACCCACACAACCATAATATCCATAAGATAGCTAAGATGACCCATGGATATTATGTGGAGGTTGTGTGGGTAGTAAATAGTATCTTTTATTCTGTTGACAGAAATGAATGACCATCACTATTGTTACACTGACAAAATACTAGTCAGTTAGGCTACAAAATTGTGATCATAGTCCATTCAGGGATGCCATTCCAAATATTGTATTTTAGTAAATCGTTTTAATAATAAAATAACTTCGATGATAAAAACAGTTCTTTACATTTTCTTGTTTTGTGTTTTAATCTTATACTTCCTTTGGGAAATATTCTTTTAGCATTCAGTTTTATAATATACATCATCACAAGCCGAGTTTATCAATAAATGTGAAGGATTAGCCAACAGACCACATATAGCTTGAGGAAGAAAAATGTGGCAATGTGAAGAATTAAAGAAACAAGTACATTTGTTTTTGAAAAACTGCTTATACAGCTACTGGACAGAGAAACAGTTTCATGTTATCTCAATAGAAAATCACACTCGGGGCTGAATAATTTCTTCAATATGATTTTTAATGAAACAATATGTCTAAAGATGTCGATCAAATCTATAGAAATCGAGATTTTAAACAATATTTGTTCAGTATTCAGAGTTTGGAAAGCTGGAATATTTAACAGACTACAAAAATTTTACCCCAAAATTTAAACATTAAGTACACAATTAAAAGGACCTTGCTCAGAAATAAATTAAAAATAACTTAAAATTCTCTGTCGTTGAGCAATAAAATTTTTAAGTTTATCCTTCCAACTATTTGCATGTTAAAAGTTTTGAGTTTTTTCTCCTAAAAACTTCTATTGCTCAACAACACATTAGAACAAGAGATCATAATTGACTAGTAGAGTACCAGTACTACACTGAAGTGATTTGATTATCACTGAAGTGATTTGAAGAATTTTGATTATCCAAAATCAGTCCCGCATTTCCGCACATGCGTGGCTGAAACTCTGGTCACGTTTGGCTCTCTGCTTTGGCTTCCCCAAGCATTCGTTGTGACAAGCGTAATGAGAAAAGTGCGGATTTAGATGCATTTGACAGGGCAGATCATAGGTGCCCGACGGATGGGATACTCTATCTCCGAAATGTCAACGAACTTGGATTTTCTCATACCACAGTTTCAAGAGTTCCAGGAATATGAAAATTCCAGCAAAACAAGCACTCGGACAAAGACCAACCAGCCTTGAATGATCGTGGGCTTCGCCATCTGACTTGCATCGTAGGGGCCGAATATTTGAAATCACCTCCAATCTGAACGTAGGTTCCAGCCAGGAAGTCAGTGCAAAGACCATGCAATGCTCACCTCATCGTCTTGGTTTTGGTAGCCGACGACCTACACGAGTCCCACTTCTAACAGCACGACACTGGGCTCAAGAACAGAAATTGGCAACAGTCTGGAGTGATGATTTAAACTTCGTCATGCTGATGGGAGACATGGTATGGCGCCAACCCCATGAAGCCATGGATCCTGCATGTCAGGTCAGAACAGTACAAGCTGGTGGTGGCTCAGTGATGGCCTGGGGTGTCTTCAGTTGGACGTCTGTGGGACCTTTATTACGTGTACCGACGACTCTCAATGCATGCCAGTACGTAGGCTGACTATTTATGGCCATCATGCAACCCAATGGAGATGGCGTATACCAGCAAGACAACTGGTCATCTCACAGGTCCAAGTTGGCTACTGCATGGTTGCAGGAGCATTCTGCTGACTTTGAAATAATGAATTGGGCACCTAGAAGCCCAGATTTAAATCCCATCGAAAATCTTTGGGATACTGTAGAGCAGAGTGTTCGGGCCTGTGTCCCATCAGCGACGACCTTGAGAGAATTGTGGACAGCTCTGGAGGATACATGGGTCGCCATACCTGTGGAACATTTCCGCAATCTTGTGGAGTCCTTGCCTCGTTGTGTGACGGCCGTTATCAGGGTCAGAGAGAATCCAACACGTTACTTGGTTGCTATACCTAATTCAGTGGTATTTCAAGTGTAATATCTTAACCTTTTTTAAATTTTGGGGTCAAATTTTCATAAATAAAAAATAATAAATACCCCCTCAAGCAGCTGCTTGTCACAGAGGTCTGAGAGGAGCCTGTCAGTTTATATGCCATAGTAGAAGGTCTGTGAGGATGGTAGGACCTCAGCAGAAAAACAACACACATCCATGCCTTATCCGGGGCTCGAACCCAAGTCCCTTAGATCAGTAGCCAAGCGCGCTAACCACTCGGCCACGGGACTGGCCAAATTTTCATAGCCTGTTAAATATTGCAGTGTTCGTAACTCTTTGAATATTGAACAAATATTGTTTAAAATTAAGATTAGGAAGATTTTGATTGAGATCGCAATATATCTTTAGATACATTTTTCATTAAAAATCATACTGAAGAAATTATTGAACTAGGAATGTGATTTTATATTCATAACATGGAACTGTTTCCATTTTGATTTCCAGTGCCTGTAAATGTATAGCACTTTTTTTTCACCTGTTATTCAATTGAAATATATATCTCTGATGCATTGATTTAAGTGTTTGCTAAATTTAAAGTACTCGGAGACTAAATATGATGCTAATAAACATATTGAAGCATAGCTAACAGTAGCACTCAAGCATACACACAGTAGAACTATAAATAAATGCATTCTGCCATTGAATTAATGCTACATGAAAGGTATACAAGAAAGAACTGCAGCTTACACTGGATCATTTGCTGTTGGTGTAACTTGGGCAGTGACTGAAAAATTCCTCTGCCAAAACTATATTTTGTTAGCAGATGACGAAATTAAAGATTGACATACACGCGGACGGGTATATATATATTTTTTTCGTTTCAAACGTTCATCACTTCTCTCTTTTCCTTAAGAATTTTATACTCACCTTTTAGTTCCTTATTCTGTGCCTTATAGTGATAGTAATAAGATCAAACGTAGCTGGTGAAAAGACCACAAATCAGAAAACCAGAAATTTTCTAACATACACCTGAAACATGAGAAAAACAGTCGTTGGGAAACAAGTGGGTGCTATAATTTGTAGTCTCTTCCCCCCTTCAAAAAGTGGGACAGACTACTATTTTTCCTACTAAAGTTTTGGGGCGGGGTGGCTCAGTTGTTAGCCCTCAAGGCTCGTAATCTGTAGTTCCCAGCTTCGAGTCCTAACTGGGTCAACGTTGTGATTTATCTCTGCAAAATTCCCCGCTTTGCCCACAGTCAGTAGGGGGCATCGATGGGCTTGGAAATGCCATGGTCCATCGGATGGGACTTTAGGCTATGACTCCTTGAGTGGAAGAGCCATACCCTGTGCACATTAAAGAACACGATGGATGACCTTGATGGGATGTTACCATCTGTCTCCTAAGAGCTGTTCCAGTGGGTCTCCTCCCCCAATCTTTTCTGAACCTTCGGAGTCCTTGTGACCTGGCCATTTAGCCCATGTTGTGCAAAAAAGTGCCGCTCAGAGGTAAAACAACCCAACCCTACTGAAGTTTAGAATTGGTAATGTCCCCAGTGAAGTTACTCTGTACTTGCATGGTACAAGAAATGCTGAATCGCGCTGAATCACAGCCAGAATTGATCAATTCTGGCTGATTTGTTGGCTTGATGCTGGAGGAGGAAATCGTCATATCGATGGACATAATAATTGTTATTTGATGGTAAGGAGGTAATTCTTTTTTGCAATTAGATTATTTGCATACAATTAAAATTGTACACAAATAATTTATATCCTTGAATAATAATGAATTTTGGGTTGGGTTGTTTTACCTCTGAGCAGCACTTTTTTGCACACCATGGGCTAAATGGCCAGGTCACATTGACCCCGAAGGCTCAGAGAAGGTTGGGGGAGGGGACCCACTGGAACAGCTGTTAGGAGACAGATGGTAGCCTCTCGTCAAGGCCATCCAGCGTGCTTTTTAATGTGCACAGGGTATGGCTCTCCTGCACACGGAGCCACGGCTTAACGTCCCATCCGACGGACGATGGCCTTTCCAAGCCCATCGGTGTCCCCTACTGACCGTGGGCAGGGCGGGGAATTTTGCGGAGATAAATCTCAATGCTGACCCAGCTGGGATTCGAACCTTGTAACTACAGATTATGAGCCTGGCGCGCTACCGACTGAGCCACCCCCGCCCCAATGAATTTTGAGTACATGTGTTTGCAATTGAATTTGATTCGTAACGTATAGAACAGAGAAAGGTCCTAGAAACTATGAGTTTGTAAAGGCCTCGTACAAGGACATGCACTACTAAGATAGAAGTTACTGGGGTGAGGGTGGCTCTTGTTGGTAGTGCGCCAGGCTCACAATCTGCAAGTCCAAGCTGGGCCAGTGTTGAGATTTATTTCTGCAAAACTCTCCACCCTACCCTCGGTCGGTAGGGGATACTGATGGGCTTGAAGAACCCGTCGTCCATGGATGGGACATTAAGCCATGGCTCCATGTATGGGAGAGTCATTTGGACAGCCATTTGGCAGAAGTTAGAACCTAGACTTATCTCCAAAAAACTCCCCACCCTGCCCACGGTCAGTAGGGGACGCCGATGGGCTTGAAAAAGCCGCCATTCGTCGGATGGGACGTTAAGCCATGGCTCCGTGTGCGGGAGAGCCACACCCTGTGTTCTATTTTGTACGTTAAATCTGCGCTTCAATTTACGGTACATCCGGTGTAAATATTATTTGTGCATACTAAAGAACATGCTTGATGGGAGGCTAACATCTGTCTTCCAACAGCTGTTCTAGTGGGTACCCTCCCCCAACCTTCTTTGAGCCTTTGGGGTCCTTGTAACCTGGCCATTGATCCCATTGTATGCAAAAAAAAAGGTCACTCAGAGGTAAAAACCCAAACAACGCCTCGCCTATTACAAAAACAAAATATGCTCTGCTGGAAAATATACTCTCTAACTACTATGCCAGTCGAGACCAATCATAAATAAATATCCTATTAAAAATTAGTCATCATACAGGGAAATTTATTGGCTTTATGTACAGAACAGGGAATTTTTGGGAGATTAAACTTTTATTTTTTTTTTTGCCGTTTTCAGTGATTGGTAATTTTTTTTTAAATTTTCAATCCCTGAATTACGATATGCTTCTTCGCCTTACTCTGTTGCATTCATTACGAATTTCGGTCGTGTAATGTTGTGTTACATCTAGAATTACTGGCCAAGAGACCTTGCAGATTTGGGAGAAATATTTTGAAGCACAGCTCACCAAATCCGTCTTACGGATGGCCATGATTCGCATCTGCAAATGACTAGTTTTTAAACTATTTTTATATAATGAGAATTTTGTGCAAAATACATTGCACAAGCGTTCTCATATAACTATAAAAATAACTTGTAGCTGGAAAAATTGGTATATATTTTTTAGGGTTACATAGGTTATGCATAGATAAAGCAATATTCAAAGAGGAACGAAAAGAAAGAAACATTTGAAACATATTTTCTATGTAGCATTTTTGCATAGTATGATTATTTTCAATTAAAGAATTACCTACGCAGTTTTTACTTAAAAAACACTATTGAAATATTTTTTCCCCAACGTAATCATAAATTTATCTTAAAAAAATAAACTGTAAAACGAAAACTATTAAATGCATACTGCAATATCTTTCACGAGATGGCGCTATTGTTAAAAATATTTTCGGAAAACTATCGCCACCAGAGGTCAGCGCGGCGCATATCCATATTGTATTATGCTTCCTGTTTAACGTAGAAGCATGTTGCGCATGCTCGAACTTGCATGTACCGGCACCTGAGTGCCCCACTTGCGTTGTTCCCGTGCGGTGTGTTCCGCCGATCTGAGACAGCCTTGGTGGCGTGGACTAAGGAAGCTCTCGCTACACATACATACACACAACGCAGTCAGGCTGTTCTCCTGGTTTGTCGATGGTAGCAACCCGATGTTGGCGTGTCAGCAGCAAGGGCTGGCCAGCAACAAATGGCGAATCGTATCATTTTGCGATTGAATTATGTAACACCATACCACCATGTAGCTTTCTTAAAAATACACGTACTTGAACTATTTTAAACTGGGGCTAAATTTTAATTCACTAGTCACCAGTAATTCGAGGTTTTGTTTTTTTAATAAGGTTTGTTTAAAAGAATTGTTGAGTATAAACTTGACATTATTAGAGAGACATACATTAATAGAAGCTAAAAAAATTTAAGTTCAGTTTAAGTTAAGAAATATATTGGGATACACGTTTATATCCAATTTAATTAGGTTATTTTAAACAGTAATATGTTGTTATAACGGCAGCTGTTTTCATTTTGTTGTTAAGAAGAATGATATTAACATATTGTATTATGCTTCCTGGATACACGTTTATATCCAATTTAATTTGGTTATTTTAAACAGTAAATATGTTGTTATAACGGCAGCTGTTTTCATTTTGTTGTTAAGAAGAATGGTATTAGAGACAAATTGGCACGAAATTAAAATTTCCCTTAGCACATTCAAAACAATAAACAGTAGTATAAAACTGAACAAGTTTATTCAACCAAAAAATATATTACATTACCTATTTCTGCTCAATGGCTATAACTTGCAAACATCTTCCTTTCCGCAATGCTAAAACAATAAAATAGGCATTCTGTGTAGTAAATATTAAACAGCATCATATAAACAGACGCCATATTGAGCTCTGTATTTTTTGCAGAATCCTCAATTCCATTTGGTTCTTATTAGCATACGTAAATATCTCTAATTATCAACAACAACAGTGTCAATATTTATGAGAACGTTACTTTGCTACATTGTAATTCAAATAACAATCATTTAATCTAAATTTGTTATGTAAAAATATTCAGATACGAAACTCAGATTAAAAGTGAATAACTTGAAACTTCAAAATTAATGTATTGTATTATTTAAAAATACTGAGAAATATCAGTTTGATTTTAGTAAGCTATCTGTTAATCCCAGTTAGCCATTTATATTTTTGTCCTCGGTATGGCATTTCCTTTTGCTGAGTTCTTTGTAACACGATCTGGCCTCCCTGGCTTTTGGGCTCGCTTGGCTTGAGAGTGTTGTAACGTATGCTTAAGACGCATCAAGGAAGTTAAGACGCTCAAAGTAAAAATGTAATCTCACAAAATGTGTTTCCAGATTCAAAATCTATAAATTCGAAATCACATCGAAAATATATATTATGAATAAAATATTATTAAAGTATTGAAACCTTTAAATTCGTTTTATAATAAATAGCTGCTTGATGATAATTTACTTTTAATTTTTTTTCATCTACAAATCGATTTTTTTTAACAATGAAGTTAAAATTTCGGCCCAAACAAAAAAATTCATCGATTGGAGAGAAATTTTTGCAAATTTATTAAAGACAATAATTTTTTTTAGTTAAATGGTTATCTAAAGGAAATATGATTTAACTTATGTTAAGCATATTTAATTTTTAAAGGCTTTCTTAAACAAATTTTTAAAAAGTAAAGCCGAGTGGTTGGCACGCTTGGCTACTGATCGGAGGGACCTGGGTTGGAGCATGGATGTTTGTGTCGTTTTTCTGCTGAGGTCCTGCCATCCTCTCAGACTTTCTACTACGGCATATAAACTGACAGGCTCCTGTCAGACATCTGTGGCAAGCAGTTGCTTCAGGAGGTATTTATTATTTATTTATTATTTAAAAAACTATTTAAATTAAAAAACTCACAAAGCTGTGGTCTCATAACAAAATGCATTTTTGTATTAGAATAACTTAATTTCGACGTTCCAAGTGGCGTTTTATTACTGAGAAGTTTTCCTACGAGCTTGGGTTGCGTATTTAACAGAGTTTTAGTGGAATATTAAAATTTCGCACATCTTTTAGAACAGGGATCCCAACCGTATTACGCGCCAGGCTCGTAATCTGTAGTTACCAGGTTCGAGTCCCAGCTGGGTCAGCGTTGAGAATTATCTCCGCATAATTCCCCGCCGTGCCCACGATCAGTAGGCGACACCGCTGGCTTGGAAAGGCCGTCGTCCGTCGGATGGGACGTTAAGCCGTGGCCCCGTTTGTGGGAGAGCCATATCCTGTGCACGTTAAAGAACACGCTGGATGGCCTTGACGAGAGGCTACCATCTGTCTCCCAACAGCAGTTCCAGTGGATCCCCTCCCCCAACCTTCTCTGAGCCTTCGGGGTTCATATGACCTGGCCATTTAGCCCATTGTGTGCAAAAAAGTGCCACTCATAGGTAAAACAACCCAACCCAATCCTATACTTGAGCAATTGTTCGTGAGATTATATATTAATCTTATGATTGAAACTGATTTAAATTTAACCTCTCTTTTTATTAGGGCTATTTAATAATTTTTCATAAGCAAATTTTGAGTGTTTTGTAATAAAATTTGAGTGACTGCTGTAAGTGAGACTTTAAAAAAGATATTATTCGCCTTATTTTTTAACTTTCTTGATTTAGTTAATTTTTAAAAATAATATTTTAAAAAGTAATATTTTAAAAATAAAATAAAATAAATACCCCCTCAAGCAGCTGCTTGCCACAGAGGTCTAACAAGAGCCTGTCAGTTTATATGCCACAGTAGGAGATCTGAGAGGATGGCAGGACCTCAGCAGAAAAACGACACAAACATCCATGCCTAATCCGGGTCTCGAACCCAGGTCCCTTAGATCAGTAGCCAAGCATGCTAACCACTCGTCGCCTTATTTTTTTTAACTTTCTTGATTTAGTTAATAAAAAAATAAAATAAAAATAACAAAGATAATTTATTTTACTAATGTGCATTCTCATCACCAGGGCCGGGAAAATTTACTCGCTACTGGTGAGTGATTTTTCTGACGTGGCTTAATTTCAACGTTACGAAAAATTATAACAGTGAAATAATTCCAGAAGAAAAGATTAATTTTCTCCTATATTAAGTATTATTCATTTCGTTTGGATGATTTTGATGTGTAAAGAAAAAAATACCGACTCAAGCAACTGCTTGCCTCATAGGTCTGACACGACCTTGTTAGTATATGTCACCTGTAAGGATAGCGGGACCTCAGTAGGAAGACAACACAAACATCCATGCCTTACCCGCCCTGCCCACGGTCAGTAGGGGACACCGATGGGCTTGGAACGGCCGCCGTCCGTCGGATGGGACGTTAAACCGTGGCCCCGTGTGCGGGAGAGCCATACCCTGTGCACGTTAAAGAACACGCTGGATGGCCTTGACGGGAGGCTACCATCTGTCTCCCAACAGCTGTTCCAGTGGGTCCCCTCCCCCAACCTTCTCTGAGCCTTCGGGGTCCATGTGACCTGGCCATTTAGCCCATGGTGTGCAAAAAAGTGCCGCTCAGAGGTAAAACAACCCAACCCAACCCATGCCTTACCCGGGGCACGAACCCAGGTTCTTTTGATCAGTAAGCCAAGCACGCTAAACACTCGGCAATAGGAAAAATTCCCCCCTCTCCCCTCCTTGGTATTTCATTTTGCTCTGGCTTGTGATAAAAACTTCTGGCTGGTCAGACTTTTGCTAATTTTCTCTCGCTTGTTTATCACACATGTATTCTAAGATTGGGTTTTTACCTCTGAGCGGCACTTTTTTCACACAATGGGCTAAATGGCTAGGTCACATGGACCCAAGGGCTCAGAGAAGGTTGGGGGAAGAGGACCAACAGGAGAGCTGTTAGGAGACAGATGGTAGCCTGCTGTCAAGGACATCCAGTGTGTTCTTTAACGTGCACGTTATGTCTCTCCAGCACACGGAGCCATGGATTATCGTTCCATGTGACGGACGACGGTTTTTCCAAGCCTATTCATGTCTCCTACTGACTGAGGACGAACCTAAAAACTGCAGATTATGAGCCTAGCGCGCTACCGACTGAAACACCCCAGCCCCCGTATTCTACGGCCCATTATCTTAAAAAATAGCAATGGCGCTTTTTCAACGATTTGTCTCACCTCCCCCCCGCCCCCAAGAGAAATTTCCGAGGACATCACTGATATGGCCTCTGACGAATATGAAATACTCATTTTCAAAAAGATTGTTTATTTTTCGACTTTTGTGCCTTCTAAACAGTGGAAATTCAAACCAATGGATGATTCTAAAAACCAGAATAGTAATATTTTGAAATAATAAGGTGAAAAAAATTGGTTTTGATGTGAGCGGCATTCGAACCCATGTTCCCTGAAAACATGCCAGTTACGTTAACCACTACACTATCATCGGCTGTTTTCATGAGACGTGAGTTCGAATCCCACTCACGGCAACACCAAATTTCTTTCAAATTATTATTTCATGAGTTCCATGTCTACAGGACACATCCTGTGATTCTTTACTATTGAATTAGTAGTATTTTATTACTACTAATTCAGTAATATTACTACCTATTCAACCTGAAGGGGTTTTTTAATTTTCCTCTTAAAGTTGCAATTTCCCACCCACCCTGGGGGTAAGGGTGCAAATAGCTACTGTCAATGCAAACTCTTGACTATTAATTACACTGTACCTCGCAAATTACAAATCTCTAGAATTCGGAGCCCCGTGATTTCGGAATCTCGTCTTGTTCCACTAAGAACTTTCTGAATATTGGTGCTAAGGTAAAATAATTGTAACCATGAAACTCAAAATCAGAGCATTTATATAAATCGGGTACTGTGGTTTTTGGCATTACTGGTTACTACTATTTATATTTTACAACAATCTCTATTCATTGAAATATTAAAAGAAAAATAACCAAAATCAAGGTGACCAGTGCAATGCTCAGCTCTAAAACCGACTCTAATTGTAGACTGGAAGTAAACTTATTTACAATTCTGAAAGCAAAAATATTTTGACTGCATGGAAATGCATGCAATTGGGTCATGTGACACGAAGTACACTTTAATGCAGGACTCCAGATATGAGGACCGAATTAGATAACCTATGGGGCTGAATCCAGCCCGCCAACGCAATTTATCTGGCTAGCGGCAACTATAAAGAACTAGAGGTACTACATACACTGCATAAACTTTTTCATAGGCTTAGATCTTGAAACAATGCAAAATTCATTCTTGTAGTTTTAATTTTCCGTCAGTTTTCAAACTACACGATTACATTTATTCGACATCAAATATTTTCAACTCGTTGCCAGTTACAATTAAACCAGAAAAAGTTTTAAAATATTGCTTCACATAAAAAATCGTAAGTTGAAAATACTGCAACCAGGTTATAAAGAGCAAATAATTATTATAATCTAATTATATTGATTTAGTACTATTTCATGTTTCGCGCTATTGTTATTTAGCACTTAGCTTTAAATTTTAATCCGTTTAAACTTATAATTTACTAACACCAAAGGCGAATATTTTTATTCCTGTGGTGTAATTATATATAAAAAAAATCCTTCCTCAAGCAACTACTTGCCACAGAGGTCTGACAGGAGTCTGTCAGTTTAATATACCATAGTAGAAGGTCTGTGAGGAAAGCAAGGGTTGGGTTGTTTTACCTCTAAGCGGCTCTTTTTTTTGCACACTATGGGCTAAATGGCCAAGTCAAAAGGACCCCAAAGGTTCAGAGAAGGTTGGGGGAGGACACCTAATGGAACAGCTGTTGGGAGACAGATGATAGCCTCCGATCAAGGCCATCCAGCGTGTTCTTTAACATTGGGTTGTTTTACCTCTGAGCGGCACTTTTTTTGCACACTATGGGCTAAATGGCCAAGTCGAAAAGACCAAAAGGCTCAGAGAAGGTTGGGGGAAGGGACCCACTGGAACAGCTGTTGGGTGACAGATGGTAGCCTCCTGTCAAGGCCATCCAACGTGTTCTTTAACATCAGATTGTTTTATCTCTGAGCGGCACTTTTTGCACACCATGGGCTAAATGGCCAGGTCACAAGGACCCCAAAGGCTCAGAGAAGGTTGGGGGAGGGGACCCATTGGAACAGCTATTAGGAGACAAATGGTAGCCTCCCGTCAAGGCCATCCAGCGTGTTCTTTAACGTGCACAGGGTGTGGCTCTCCAGCACACGGGGCCACGGCTTAACGTAACATCCGATGGACGTCGGCCTTTCGAAGGCTATCGGTGTCCCTACTGACTATGGGCAGGGCGGGGAGTTTTGCGGAGATAAATCTCAATGCTGAGCCAGCTGGAACCTGGGAACTGCAGATTACGAGCCTGGCGCGCTTTTTTTCAATTTAATTTTTTGCTTTTTTTTAAACCCTTACATTGTTCGGTTCATATTAATCTGATATCTATATTTAGATAAAATTTTTACAATTTTTCGAAAAATATTCACACGATAGAATGTTTTTACCTTTTTCCCTTCCTTTCTAATCAGCTTTGTTATTAAAACTCATATAGAAATATTACAAAAATCTTTCATGTAGGGGCGGAGGTGGCTCAGTCTAGCGCGCCAGGTTCGAGTCCCAGCTGGGTCAGCGTTGAGATTTATCTCCACACAATTCCCCGCTCTGCCCATGGTCAGTACGGGATACCCATGGGCTTGGAAAGACCGCCGTCCGTCGGATGGAACGTTAAGCCGTGGCTTCGTATGCGGGAAAGCCATACCCTGTGCACGTTAAAGAACAAGCTGGATGGCCTTGACGAGAGGCTACCATCTGTCTCCCAACAGCTGTTCCAGTGGGTCCCCTCCCCCAACCTCCTCTGAGCCTTGGGGTCCATGTGACCTGGTCATTTAGCCCATAGTGTGCAGAAAAGTGCCGCTCAGAGGTAAAACAACCCAACCATTTCATGTAACATGGTTATTATAAGCATATAACCAACCATTTTTCACACGAACTTTCTTTCCTGATTCTCCGTAATATTTGTACTAGATTCTAAAGCATCGGTGCACAACTCAAATGTAGACGCGGGCTAGAATTTGACTTCTAAAGAATGGAGCGGATGGAGGGCCAGAATCGGTTTCTAAGGGAATGAAGCTTGAATGAATGGAGAAGCCTAGAATAGGCCCGAATCTACTTCTAACGGAATGAAGTGAACCATAATAGTTTTTTAATGGAATGAAGCGGGCCACAATCGGCTACTAAAGGAATAAGGCAGACCCGAATCGACTTCTAATGGAATGAAGTGGGCCCGGATTGATTTCTAATGGAATGAAGGGGGGCCGAATCGACTTCTAATGGAATGAAGTGGGCCCGAATTGATTTCTAATGGGATGAAGGGGGCCCGAATTGACTTCTAATGGGATGAAGGGGCCCCGAATTGACTTCTGATGGAAAGAAGTGGGCTCGAATTGACTTCTAATGGAATGAAGGGGAGCAGAATTGATTTCTGATGGAAAGAAGTGGGCCCGAATTGACTTCTAATGGGATGAAGTGGGCCCGAGTTCATTTCTAATGGGATGAAGTGGGCCCGAATTGACTTATAATGGGATGAAGTGGGCCCGAATTGATTTCTAATGGGATGAAGGGGGACCGAATTGACTTCTAATGGAATGAAGTGGGCCCGAATTGATTTCTAATGGGATGAAGGGGAACCGAATTGACTTCTAATGGAATGAAGTGGGCCCGAATTGACTTCTGATGGAAAGAAGGGGGGCCGAATCGACTTCTAATGGAATGAAGTGGGCCCGAATTGACTTCTGATGGAAAGAAGTGGGCCCGAATTGACTTCTAATGGAATGAAGTGGGCCCGAGTTCACTTCTAATGGGATGAAGTGGGCCCGAATTGACTTATAATGGGATGAAGTGGGCCCGAATTGATTTCTAATGGAATGAAGGGGGGGCCGAATCGACTTCTAATGGAATGAAGTGGGCCCGAATTGATTTCTAATGGGATGAAGGGGGCCCGAATTGACTTCTAATGGAATGAAGTGGGAACGAGTTCACTTCTAATGGGATGAAGTGGGCCGAATTGACTTATAATGGGATGAAGTGGGCCCGAATTGATTTCTAATGGGATGAAGGGGGGCCGAATCGACTTCCAATGGAATGAAGTGGGCCCGAATTGATTTCTAATGGAATGAAGGGGGGCCGAATCGACTTCTAATGGAATGAAGTGGGCCCGAATTGACTTCTGATGGAAAGAAGTGGGCCCGAATTGACTTCTAATGGAATGAAGGGGAGCAGAATTGATTTCTGATGGAAAGAAGTGGGCCCGAATTGACTTCTAATGGGATGAAGTGGGCCCGAGTTCATTTCTAATGGGATGAAGTGGGCCCGAATTGACTTATAATGGGATGAAGTGGGCCCGAATTGATTTCTAATGGGATGAAGGGGGACCGAATTGACTTCTAATGGAATGAAGTGGGCCCGAATTGATTTCTAATGGAATGAAGTGGGCCCGAATTGATTTCTAATGGGACGAAGGGGGACCGAATTGACTTCTAATGGAATGAAGTGGGCCCGAATTGATTTCTAATGGGATGAAGGGGGACCGAATTGACTTCTAATGGAATGAAGTGGGTTCGAATTGATTTCTAATGGGATGAAGGGGGACCGAATTGACTTCTAATGGAATGAAGTGGGCCTGAACTGGCTACTGAAGAAATGGAGCGGATCAGAATCGATTTCCAATAGAATAAGACGGGACAAAATCGGCTACTAAGAAATAAAGCAGGGCAGAATGGGCTTTTAAAAGAATAAAGCAGGCGAGAATGGACTTCTAATGGAATGAAGTGGTCCCGAATTGATTTCTAATGGAATGAAGTGGATCAGAATAGACTTCCTTTCCAATTGAATAAAGCGGCCAGAATCGGCTACTAAAAGAATGAAGAGGACCAGAATCGGATACTAAAGGAATGAAGCAGCCCGAATTGATTTCTAAGGGAATGAAGCGGGCCAGAATCCACTTCCAATAGAATAATGCAGTCCAAAATCGGCTTCTAAAAGAATGAAGCGGGCCAGAGTCCACTTCCATTGGAATAACGTGGGCCAAAATCGGCTGCTAAAAGGATGAAGCGGGCTCAATAGAGCTGAAAAATATAAAGGGGGAGGGAGGGGAGCGCAAGAGACTGGATTTCCATTGCAGCCTAACATTCCCTCCCCTCCTCCCCAATGGGGCGGGGGTGGCTCAGTCGGTAACGCGTCAGGCTCGCAATCTGTAGTTCCCAGGTTCGAGTCCCAGCTGGGTCAGCGTTGCGATTTATCTCCGCAAAATTCCCCGCCCTGCCCACGGTCAGTAGGGGACAGCGATGGGCTTGGAAAGGCCGCCGTCCGTCGGATGGGACGTTAAGCGGTGGCCCCGTGTGCGGGAGAGCCATACCCTGTGAACGTTAAAGAACACGCTGGATGGCCTTGACGGGAGGCTACCATCTGTCTCCCAACAGCTCTTCCAATGGGTCCTCTCCCCCAACCTTCTCTGAGCCTTCGGGTTCCATGTGACCTGGCCATTTAGCCCATGGTGTGCAAAAAAGTGCCGCTCAGAGGTAAAACAACCCAACCCCCCCTCCCCCAACCTTCTCTGAGCCTTCGGGGTCCATGTGACCTGGCCATTTAGCCCATGGTGTGCAAAAAAGTGCCGCTCAGAGGTAAAACATCCCACCCCAACCCCTCCCCAAACTTTCTCTGAGCCTTCGGGGTCCATGTGACCTGGCCATTTAGCCCATGGTGTGCAAAAAAGTGCCGCTCAGAGGTAAAACATCCCACCCCAACCCCTCCCCCAACTTTCTCTGAGCCTTCGGAGTCCATGTGACCTGGCCATTTAGCCCATGGTGTGCAAAAAAGTGCCGCTCAGAGGTAAAACAACCCAACCCCTCCTCCCCGTTTTAGAGGCCTTTGAAACATTTCGTGAAAATGCATGAAGTACATAAATAAGTTGATAAACGGTTTAGCTTGAAAGGTGGCACAGAAAATGAAATGGAATGGTGGGCCGCCAAAGAAATATATAATCAGTAACGTAGTGAAAAAATCTAAAATGAAACATAAATTTATTCAAATCAGTTATTTTAAAGAGACCTCTTTTATAAATTTATTCCGCATCATTAGCTGGTGGACAGCAGGAAAAGAGGGTTGGGTTGGATTGTTTTTCCTCTGAGCGACACTTTTTTTGCACGAAATGGGCTAAATGGCCAGGTCACATGGGCCACGAAGGCTCAGAGAAGGTTGGGGGAGGGGACCCACTGGAACAGCTGTTGGGAGACAGATGGTAGCCTCCCGTCAAGGCCATTCAGTGTGTTCT
The DNA here is from genome assembly GCA_038380435.1 of Ryuthela nishihirai. NCBI lineage: Eukaryota > Metazoa > Arthropoda > Arachnida > Araneae > Heptathelidae > Ryuthela > Ryuthela nishihirai. The sequence goes on from JAWZYU010000055.1 coordinate 2,833,142, forward strand.
TTAACGTGCACAGGGTATGGCTCTCCCACACACGAGCCCACGGCTTAACGTCCCATCCGACGGACGGCGGCCTTTCCAAGCCCATCGGTGTTCCCTACTGACCGTGGGCAAGGCGCGAAGTTTTGCGGAGATAAATCTCAACGTTGACCCAGCTGGGACTCGAACCTGGGAACTACAGATTCAGGAAAAGAGGTGGCGGGACTTAGTTTGCCCAGGTCAGGCCGATCACAGCTAGAAAGGTCCACCAAATTTAGGGGTGGGGGTGGTTCAGTCGGTAGCGCGCCACTCTCGTAATCTACGGTCCCCAGGTTCGAGGACCAGGTGGGTCAGCGTTGAGATTGATCTTCGCAAAATTTCCTGCCCTGCCCACGGTCAGTAGGGGAGACAGATGGTCTTGGAACAGACCACCGTTCGTCGGATGGGACGTTAAGCCGTGGCCCCGTGTGCGGGAGAGCCATACCCTACGCACGTTAAAGAAAACGCTAGATGGCCTTGACGGGAGGCTACCATCTGTCTCCTAACAGCTGTTCCAGTGGGTCCCCTCCCCCAACCTTCTCTGAGACTTAAGGGTCCTTGTGACCTGGCCATTTAGCCCATGGTGTGCAAAAAAGTGTCACTCAGAGGTAAAACAACTCAATGTTAAAGAACACGCTGGATGGCCTTGACGGGAGACTACCATCTGTCACCCAACAGCTGTTCAAGTGAATCCCCTCACCCAACCTTCTTCGAGCCATCGGGGTTCTGTGTCGCTGAGAGGTAAAACAACCTAACCCAACCCACCAAATTTCGTCTACAGTTCCGTCTGACCGTTAAATAACTGGCTAACTGGAAAAGCTTCAAGAACCCTTTGGAATCAATTTTATTTTCGAACATTTCCAAACGTAACGCGTTTTTCACAATGTATAGTATTGATGGATACCCTAGCGTAGGGGTTCTCAACTTGGGGTACGAGGTAAAATTTTTTGCAGTACATAGTGACAGCTCAAAGTCGTTAAGTTGGCAACACTGCTACTGATTATACAACACTGCTACTAGGTTTTCATTTATAACTGCTTTAAAAAATAAATATAGGGAACAGTTGAAGATGAACTTGTTGAAATACAGATGATGAAGATGACTTGCGACTCTACCTTAGCAAGATAACCCCAGCTATTGATGAACTGCGAAAGCGTAAACAAGCACAACCATCTCACTGATTACCCAGTTAAAGATTTATAATTTTATACAATTTGTTAAATTCTTTATGTCATTTTTTGTGATTATCGATATATGAGATTTATGAATACAAAAGTTAATATGTATACATATATATGTTTTATTCCCATTGTTATACTATAACTATAGTTTTATCTATCTATACAAGGGGTACGCCAGTTACATACACATTTCCAGGGGGTACGTGAATCATAAAAGGTTGAGAAACACTGATATATATGTTTTATTTTATTCCCATTGTTATACTATAACTATAGTTTTATCTATCTATACAAGGGGTACGCCAGTTACATACACATTTCCAGGGGGTACGTGAAGCATAAAAGGTTGAGAACCACTGATATATATGTTTTATTTTATTCCCATTGTTATACTATAACTATAGTTTAATCTATCTATACAAGGGGTACGCCAGTTACATACACATTTCCAGGGGGTACGTGAATCACAAAAGGTTGAGAACCACTGATATATATGTCTTATTTTATTCCCATTGTTATACTAAAACTATAGTTTTATCTATCTATACAAGGGGTACGCCAGTTACATACACATTTCCAGGGGGTACGTGAATCATAAAAGGTTGAGAACCACTGATATATATGTTTTATTTTACTCCCATTGTTATACTATAACTATAGTTTTATCTATCTATACAAGGGGTACGCCAATTACATACACATTTCCAGGGGGTACGTGAATCATAAAAGATTGAGAACCACAGATATATATGTTTTATTCCCATTGTTATACTATAACTATAGTTTTATCTATCTATACAAGGGGTACACCAGTTACATACACATTTCCAGGGGATACGTGAATCATAAAAGGTTGAGAACCACTGATATATATGTTTTATTTTATTCCCATTGTTATACTATAACTACAGTTTTATCTATCTATACAAGGGGTACGCCAGTTACATACACATTTCCAGGGGGTACGTGAATCATAAAAGGTTGAGAACCACTGATATATATGTTTCATTTTATTCCCATTGTTATACTATAACTATAGTTTTATCTATCTATACAAGGGGTATTTTATTCCCATTGTTATACTATAACTACAGTTTTATCTATCTATACAAGGGGTACGCCAGTTACATACACATTTCCAGGGGGTACGTGAATCATAAAAGGTTGAGAACCACTGATATATATGTTTCATTTTATTCCCATTGTTATACTATAACTATAATTTCATTTATCTATACAAGGGGTACGCCAGTTACATACACATTTCCAGGGGGTACATGAAGCATAAAAGATTGAGAACCACAGATATATATGTTTTATTCCCATTGTTATACTATAACTATAGTTTTATCTATCTATACAAGGGGTACACCAGTTACATACACATTTCCAGGGGATACGTGAATCATAAAAGGTTGAGAACCACTGATATATATGTTTTATTTTATTCCCATTGTTATACTATAACTACAGTTTTATCTATCTATACAAGGGGTACGCCAGTTACATACACATTTCCAGGGGGTACGTGAAGCATAAAAGGTTGAGAACCACTGATATATATGTTTTATTTTACTCCCATTGTTATACTATAACTATAGTTTTATCTATCTATACAAGGGGTACGCCAATTACATACACATTTCCAGGGGGTACGTGAATCATAAAAGGTTGAGAACCACTGATATATATGTTTCATTTTATTCCCATTGTTATACTATAACTATAGTTTTATCTATCTATACAAGGGGTACGCCAGTTACATACACATTTCCAGGGGGTACGTGAATCATAAAAGGTTGAGAACCACTGATATATATGTTTTATTTTATTCCCATTGTTATACTATAACTATAGTTTTATCTATCTATACAAGTGGTACGCCAGTTACATACACATTTCCAGGGGGTACATGAAGCATAAAAGATTGAGAACCACAGATATATATGTTTTATTCCCATTGTTATACTATAACTATAGTTTTATCTATCTATACAAGGGGTACACCAGTTACATACACATTTCCAGGGGATACGTGAATCATAAAAGGTTGAGAACCACTGATATATATGTTTTATTTTATTCCCATTGTTATACTATAACTACAGTTTTATCTATCTATACAAGGGGTACGCCAGTTACATACACATTTCCAGGGGGTACGTGAATCATAAAAGGTTGAGAACCACTGATATATATGTTTCATTTTATTCCCATTGTTATACTATAACTATAATTTCATCTATCTATACAAGGGGTACGCCAGTTACATACACATTTCCAGGGGGTACATGAAGCATAAAAGATTGAGAACCACAGATATATATGTTTTATTCCCATTGTTATACTATAACTATAGTTTTATCTATCTATACAAGGGGTACACCAGTTACATACACATTTCCAGGGGATACGTGAATCATAAAAGGTTGAGAACCACTGATATATATGTTTTATTTTATTCCCATTGTTATACTATAACTACAGTTTTATCTATCTATACAAGGGGTACGCCAGTTACATACACATTTCCAGGGGGTACGTGAATCATAAAAGGTTGAGAACCACTGATATATATGTTTTATTTTATTCCCATTGTTATACTATAACTATAGTTTTATCTATCTATACAAGGGGTACGCCAATTACATACACATTTCCAGGGGGTACGTGAAGCATAAAAGATTGAGAACCACTGCTCTATACTAATGATAATTAGGGCAGTTTATATTTTTTTTTATCTGAATTCAAGGTTTTCTATGATGCACACTCTCTCAGAAAAATATCCGAACACTATGGTTGATTACAAAATTCAGAAAAAATATCTGGCAGACGATTTTTAGAAATTAGATCTGGCAACCTTCGTGTACGTACACGAAGGTTGCCAGATTCGTGTACGTACACCAAGGTTGCCAGACCACTAATTTTTAAAAAAATCATTGCCAGATATTTTTTCTGAATTCTATAATCAACCATAGCGTTCGGATATTTTTTTGAGCGACTGTACTGGATATATAACACGTTTTTTTTTTGTTTTGAAAATCTGAAAAAAATGTTAAATATCACAGTTTCGCAATTTCTATTGTATAAAGAGTATTTTTGTTGCATTGTGAGTATCTGAAAATAAATATCGTTTTTTCTTCTAAAAAAAAATATTAACAAAAAAAATCTCACCGTTAACTTAATTGGCAGCGAAACGTCTTCCAATTGTCAACTTTTCGGATAGGAGCCCCGGAATCCCCCAAAGAAAAAGGAAAAGAAAAAACACTAGAAAATTTTCCAAAAAACTTTTCCTAATTAAAATTCATTTTTTATATTTATGTCTATAGTACTTATGTACTTTATGTACTTTTATATTTATAGTACTTATGAATTAGCGGTCACATAAGGTGGGAAACCTTAGAGCTGTTGGGAATCACGGCCACTGTGAACGTGGGCGGGGGTGGCTCAGTCGGTAGCTCGTCAGGCTCGTAATATTCAGTTTCCAGTTCGAGTCCCAGCTAGATCAGCGTTGAGATTTATCTCCGCATAATTACCCGCCCTGTCCACGGTCAGTAGGGGACACCGATGGGCTTGGAATGACCGCCGTCCGGCGGATGGGACGTTAAGCTGTGGCCCCCTGTGCGGGAGAGCCATACTCTGTGCACGTTAAAGAACACGCTGGATGGCCTTGACAGGAGGCTACCATATGTCTCCAAACAGCTGTTCCAGTGGGTCCCCTCCCCCAACCTTCTCTGAGCCTTCGGGGTCATGTGACTTAGCCATTTAGCCCATGGTGTGCAAAAAAGTGCCGCTCAGAGGTAAAATAACACAATGTTAAAGAACATGCTGGATGGCCTTGTCGGGAGGCTGCCATCTATCTCCCAACAGCTGTTCCAGTGGGTCCCCTCCTCCAACTTTCTCTGAGCCTTCTGGGTCCATGTGTCCTGGCGATTTAGTCCATGGTGTGCAAAAAAGTGCCGCTCAGAGGAAAAACAACCCCAATGATAAAGAACACGCTGGATGGCCTTGACAGGAGGCTACCATCTGTCTCCCAACTGCTGTTACAGTGGGTCCCTTCTTTCAGCCTTTGGGGTTCTTGTGACCCGGCCATTTAGCTCATCGTGTTGCTCCACTGATTGATAACATACTACTGCATTCATAAATCTCAACTCTTCATTCTTACGGTAACCGACGACAGCACCCACAGAGACTTCGGACGCTTCCGGCAGGATCCATCCCGACTCACCGTAGCTAGGAGCCCGATCTCCAAACCCTACGTAGCATGAACTACGTGGGACCACCACAGCAAATTCGGGACCGGGCGGTCAAATACCTGCGGAGTTACGGGGAGCCGAAAATTTTTCCAACTAGTGACGACACCATGGTTGATTTTTTAACCATCAACATTTTCAAAGGGGGGGGGGGGAACTGTCTCTCTTACCTCCTCCCTTGCCCATAAAAGAAATGCGCGCCCCCACAAAGGAGGATCCTAATCAGCAGTTCCCAGGTTCGAGTCTCAACTTGACCAGCGTCGAAATTTATCTCCGCAAAACTGTCGTCCGCCCTGTTCTCGGTCAGTAGTGGACACCGATGGGCTTGGAAAGGCCGCCGTCCGTCGGATGGGACGTTAAGCCGTGGCCCCTTATGCGGGAAAGTCATACCCTGTGCACGTTAAAGAGCCCACTCGATGGCCTTGACGAGAGGCTATCATCTGTCTGCGAACAGCTATTCCAGTGGGTCCTCTCCCCCAACCTTCTCTGAGCCCTTGGGGTGCTTGTGACCTGGCCATTAAGCACGTTGTGCGCGAAAAATGTGCGCTCAGAGGTAAAACAACCCAACACAACCTAACCAAGGGCAAGGATTGGGTTGGGTTGTTTTACCTCTGAGTGGCACTTTTTTACACACAACGGTCTAAATGATCACACGGCTCAGTAATGGTCACAAGGACCCCAAAAACTCAGAGGAGGTTGGGGGAGGGGACCCACTGGAACAGTTGGAAGACAGATGGTAGCCTCCTGTCAAGGCCATCCAGCGTGTTCTTTAACATTGTGTTATTTTACCTCTTAGCGGCACTTTTTTGCACACGATGGGCTAAATGGCCAGGTCACATGGACCCCGAAGGATCAGAGAAGGTTGGGGGACAACCTTCTCTGATCAGTTGGGACTCGAACCTGGAAACTGCAGATTTCGAGCCTGGCGCGCTACCGACTGAGCCACCCCCGCCCCAAAACAGCGGTCGTTAAAGACACCAGTACGTTTCCTGCTGCGATTTAAAATTTCGGACAACCCTTTCTATAAGAAGCTGACTGTAGCTTAATGTAAGAGTGAAAATTGCGAAGAAATAAATGATGGCAAGTATGACTCGAGAACAAGAAGGTTTGCCCTTTACACTTAAAAAGGAAGATCTAAACCACGATGATTCTTATTAGCTAATATTCTTCCGTTCCTACGTCACCCCTGGCTCCTCTCCGAGAGGTTTCTTTAGGTGACAAAGCACAAAGCCTTTAACGCTAATGTCTACGGGGAGCCTTCCCTAGCGGCCTCTCAGTCTTTCGAACAAAATTCCGTGGAACAAGTTACCGTTTCGAACAAATTTCCGTCGTAAATATTTCCCTTTCGAACAAATTTCCGTCGTAAACGTTTCCCTTTCGAACAAATTTCCGTCGTAAATGTTTCCGTTTCGAACCAAATCCCGTGGAACAAATTTCGGTCGAACAAGTTTCCGTTTCGAACAAATTTCCGTCGTAAATGTTTCCCTTTCGCACAAATTTCCGTCAAACCAGTTTCCGTTTCGAACAAATTTCCGTCGTAAATGTTTCCGTTTCGAACAAATTTCCGTCAAACCAGTTTCAGTTTCAAACAAATTTCCGCCGAACAAGTTACCGTTTCGAACAAATTTCCGTCGTAAATGTTTCCCTTTCGAACAAATTTCCGTCAAACCAGTTTCCGTTTCGAACAAATTTCAGTGGAACAAGCTTCCGTTTCGGACAAATTTCCGTCGAACAAGTTTCCGTTTCGAACAAGTTTCTGCCGAACAAATTCACGTTTTGAACAAATTTCCGCCGAAAAAGTTTCCGTTTTGAACAAATTTCCGGCGAACAAGTTTCCGTTTTGAACAAATATCCGACGAACAAGTTTCCGTTTCGAACAAATTTTCGTCGAACAAGTTTCCGTTTCGAACAAATTTCTGACGAGCAAATTACCGTTTTGAACAAATTTCCGCCGAACAAGTTTCCGTTTTGGGAAAATTTCAGCCAAACAAGTTTCCGTTTTGGGAAAATTTCCCCCAAACAAGTTTCCGTTTTGAACAAATTTCCGACGAACAAGTTTCCGTTTGGAACAAATTTCTGAAGAGCAAATTACTGTTTCGAACAAATTTTCGTCGAACACTTTTCCGTTTCCAACAAATTTCCGTCGAACAAGTTCCCGTTTCGAACAAATTTCCGCCGAACAAGTTTCCGTTTCGAACAAATTTCCGCCGAACAAGTTTCCGTTTGGAAGAAGTTTCCGTCGAACAAATTACTGTGGAACAAGTTACCGCTTCGAACAAATTTTCGTTTCGAACAAATTTCCGGATACCTTACAAATCATCTGTTCCACACTCAACAGCTACAAGTAAATAAATGACGGTGAATTGCATTAATTCCGTTCAGTTTTGACGCGTATACTTTGGACGAGTATTAAATCCAAAGAAGTCTTCGCTGGCCTTGTTTACTGTTCTTCTGCTTGTTGTGATTCATGTTATTGTTACTAAAGAGCACGTTGAAGGATTATTAGCGTTTGTTTGTAACTTTCACTTGCTGTTTCCTTTCACCCTGGTTGCCTTCCCATCATCAATATGCGAGGATCGCTTCTGCCACCAGCTGCTTTGTAAACAAACAAGAGGCTTTGTGCAAACATATTCTTCAGAACAGACTAATTTTGCTGAAAGACGGAAAAAATAATTCACTTATAAACGTGTAAAAATAAATAAATAAATAAATAAATAAATACCCCCTCAAGCAGCTGCTTGCCACAGAGGTCTGACAGGAGCCTGTCAGTTTATATGCCATAGTAGAAGGTCTGTGAGGTTGGCAGGATCTCAGCAGAAAAACAACACGAACATCTATGCCTTACCCGGGGCTCGAACCCAGGTCCCTTAGATCAGTAGTGTACCAACGTTTAATTCCGTTTTCTCGTTATTCACAAGTTGGTTGGGTTCTTTTGTCTCTGAGCGGCACCTTTTTGCACACCATGGGCTAAATGGCCAGGTCACATGGACCTCGAAGGCTCAGAGAAGGTTGGGGGAGGGGACCCACTGGAACAGCTGTTGGGAGACAGATGGTAGCCTCCCGTCAAGGCCATCCAGCGTGTTCTTTAACGTGCACAGGGTATGGCTCTCCCCGCACACGGAACCACGGCTTAACGTCCCATCCGACGGACGGCGGCCTTTCCAAGCCCATCGGTGTCCCCTACTGACCATGGGCAGGGCGGGGAATTTTGCGGAGATAAATCTCAACGCTGACCCAGCTGGGACTCGAACCTGGGAACTACATATTACGAGCCTGGCACGCTACCGACTGAGCCACCCCCGCCCCACTGGAACAGGTGTTGGGAGACAGATGGTAGCCTCCCGTCATGGCCATCCAGCGTGTTCTTTCACATTGGGTTGTTTTACCTCTGAGCGGCACTTTTTTGCACACCATGGGTTAAATGGCCAGGTCACATGGACCCCGGAGGCTCAGAGAAGGTTGGGGGAGGACACCCACTGGAACAGCTGTTGGGAGACAGATGGTAGCCTCCTGTCTAGGCCATCCAGCGTATTCATTAACATTGGATTGTTTTACCTCTGAGCGGCACTTTTTTGCACACCATGGGCTAAATGGCCAGGTCACATGGACCCCGAAGGGTCAGAGAAGGTTGGGTTGGGTTGTTTTACCTCTGAGCGACACTTTTTTGCACACCATGGGCTAAATGGCCAGGTCACATGGAGCCCGAATGCTCAGAGAAGGTTGGGGGAGGGCACCAACTGGAACAGCTGTTGGGAGGCGGAGGGTAGCCTCCTGTCAAGGCCATCCAGCGCATTCATTAACATTGGATTGTTTTACCTCTGAGCGGCACTTTTTTGCACACCATGGGCTAAATGGCCAGGTCACATGGACCCCGAAGGGTCAGAGAAGGTTGGGTTGGGTTGTTTTACCTCTGAGCGACACTTTTTTGCACACCATGGGCTAAATGGCCAGGTCACATGGACCCCGAAGGCTCAGAGAAGGTTGGGGGAGGGGACCCACTGGAACAGCTGTTGGGAGACAGATGGTAGCCTCCCGTCAAGGCCATCCAGCGTGTTCTTTAACGTGCACAGGGTATGGCTCTCCCGCACACGGGGCCACGGCTTAACGTCCCATCCGACGGACGGCGGCCTTTCCAAGCCCATCGGTGTCCCCTACTGACCGTGGGCAGGGCGGGGAATTTTGCGGACATAAATCTCAACGCTGACCCAGCTGGGACTCGAACCTGGGAACTACAGATTATGAGCCTGGCACGCTACCGACTGAGTCACCCCCGCCCCACTGGAACAGGTGTTGGGAGACAGATGGTAGCCTCCCGTCAAGGCCATCCAGCGTGTTCTTTCACATTGGGTTGTTTTACCTCTGAGCGGCACTTTTTTGCACACCATGGGCTAAATGGCCAGGTCACATGGACCCCGAAGGTTGGGTTGTTTTACCTCTGAGCGGCACTTTTTTGCACAGCATGGGCTAAATGGCCAGGCCACATGGACCCCGAAGGCCCAGAGAAGGTTGGGGGAGGGGACCCACTGGAACAGTTGTTGGAAGACAGATGGTAGCCTGCCGTCAAGGCCATCCAGCGTGTTCTTTAACGTGCACAGGGTATGGCTCTCCCGCACACGGGGCCACGGCTTAACGTCCCATCCGACGGACGGCGGCCTTTCCAAGCCCATCGGTGTCCCCTACTGACCGTGGGCAGGGCGGGGAATTTTGCGGAGATAAATCTCAACGCTGACCCAGCTGGGACTCGAACCTGGAAACTACAGATTACGAGCCTGGCGCGCTACCGACTGAGCCACCCCCGCCCCAGGACCCCGAATGCTCAGAGAAGTTTGGGGGAGGACACCCACTGGAACAGGTGTTGGGAGACAGATGGTAGCCTCCCGTCAAGGCCATCCAGCGTGTTCTTTCACATTGGGTTGTTTTAACTCTGAGCGGCACTTTTTTGCACACCATGGGCTAAATGGCCAGGTCACATGGACCCCGAAGGCTCAGAGAAGTTTGGGGGAGGACACCCACTGGAACAGCTGTTGGGAGACAGATGGTAGCCTCGTGTCAAGGCCATCCAGCGTATTCATTAACATTGGATTGTTTTACCTCTGAGAGGCACTTTTTTGCACACCATGGGCTAAATGGCCAGGTCACATGGACCCCGAATGCTCAGAGAAGGTTGGGGGAGGGCACCAACTGGAACAGCTGTTGGGAGGCGGAGGGTAGCCTCCTGTCAAGGCCATCCAGAGCATTCATTAACATTGGATTGTTTTACCTCTGAGCGGCACTTTTTTGCACACCATGGGCTAAATGGCCAGGTCACATGGACCCCGAAGGGTCAGAGAAGGTTGGGGGAGGACACCCACTGGAACAGCTGTTGGGAGACAGATGGTAGCCTCCTGTCAAGGCCATCCAGCGTATTCATTAACATTGGGTTGTTTTACCTCTGAGCGGCACTTTTGTTGCACACCATGGGCTAAATGGCCAGGTCACATGGACCCCGAAGGCTCAGAGAATGTTGGGGAGGGCACCAACTGGAACAGCTGTTGGGAGACGGATGGTAGCCTCCTGTCAAGGCCATCCAGCGTGTTCTTTAATGTGCACAGGGTATAGCTCTTCCACACACTGAGCCACGGCTTAACGTCCCAACCGACGGACGGCAGCCTTTCCAACTGTCCTCGGTCACGTAGGAGCCCATCGGTGGCTCCTACTGACCAAGGATAGGAGGGCAAGAGTTTTGTGGAGATAAATCTCAACGCTGATACCGCTGGGACTTGAACCTGGGAACTGCAGTTTACGAGCCTGGAGCGTCACCAACTGAGTCAACCAGAGATTCTCCGTTCGTTGATACGTCTGTAGAATCGGTGACTTTGGGTTGCCACGTGGATTGTCGTTGCCGATCTGCCGGGACAGAAAATCATCAGCCACAGAGCAACTCGTTGTTTGTGTAAATATCACCCGAATACTCGGAGCGGAGATTGGCTCAGCCGGTAACGCTCCAGGCTCGTAATCTACAGTCTCCAGATTCGAGTCCCAACTGCGCTGGAGTTGAGATTCATCCCTGCTGAACCTAAAAATTGACCCTCGGTCAACAGGAGACATCAGTCAGTGGATTTCCATTGCAGTTTAGATACCGATTATTTTCAGTTTAAAGCAAAAACAAGGGATAGATGTTACCCTGCCTTCAACGGAAATCCAGTGTCTTACGCCCCCCCCCCCCCCCCCACAAACTTCTCCGGCTCTGTTCTTCACCTGCCACACACACTTCTTCGGTTCGATTGTGTGTCCTGACCCCCCCCCCCCAACATATACACACACTTCTCCAACTCGATTGTGAGACTTCACCCTCCCCACACCCCTTCTCGATTGTGCCTTGACCCCCCCCCCCCTCCACATACACACTTCTACTGCTCGATTGTCTTGATCCCCACATTTTTTCTCCCGCTCGATTGTGTGACTTCACCTGCCACACACAATTCTTCGGTTCGATTGTGTATCCTGATCACCCCCCCCCCCCATATACACAGTTCTCCAGCTCGATTATTCGACTTCACCCTCCCCACACCCCTTCTCGATTGTGCCTTGAACCCCCCCCCCCCCCTCCACATACACACTTCTACTGCTCGATTGTGTCTTGATCCCCACATTTTTTCTCCCGCTCGATTGTGTGACTTCACCTGCCACACACGTCTTCGGTTCGATTGTGTATCCTGATGACCCCCCCCCCCCATATACACAGTTCTCCAGCTCGACTTCACCCTCCCCACACCCCTTCTCGATTGTGCCTTGACTCCCCCCCCCCTTCACATACACACTTCCACTGCTCGATTGTGTGTCTTAATCCCCACATATTTTCTCCAGCTCGATTATGTCTTGATCCCAAGCTCGATTGTGCGACTTCACCCGCCCCACCCCCCTTCTCGATTGTGCTTTGACCCCCCCCCCACATACACACTTCTACTGCTCGATTGTCTTGATCCCAAGCTCGATTGTGCGACTTCACCCGCCCACACCCCTTTTCGATTGTGCCTTGAACCCCCCCCCCCCCTCCACATACACACTTCTACTGCTCGATTGTGTCTTAATCCCTACATTTTTTCTCCAGCTCGATTATGTCTTGATCCCAAGCTCGATTGTGCGACTTCACCCACCCCTTCCCGACTGTGCCTTGACCCCCCCCCCCCCCACATACACACTTCTACTGCTCGATTGTCTTGATCCCCACATTTTTTCTCCAGCTCGATTATGTCTTGATCCTAAGCTCGATTGTGCGACTTCACCCGCCCCACACCCCTTCCCGATTGTGTGTCTTGACCCCCCCCCCCACATTTCTTCTCCAACTCGATTGTATGTCCTGACAACACAATGGCATTTTTGCACACAATGGATTAAATCGCAAGGTCACAAGGCCCCCGAAGGCTCAGAGAAGGTTGGGAGGGTTTTTTGGTTTACCTCTGAGCGACAACTTTCTGCACACAATGGGCTAAATGGCCAGGTCACAAGGACCCTAAAGATTCAGAGATGGTTGGGAGAGGGACCCACTGGAACAGCTGTTGGGAGACAGATGGCTATCCAGCGTGTTCTCTAACGTGCACAGGGTATTACCCTCCCGTACACGGGGGCTCAGTTGGTAGCGCGCCAGGCTCGTAATCTCTAGTTCCCAGGTTCGAGTCCCAGCTGGGTCAGCGTTGAGATTTATCTCCGCAAAATTCCCCGCCCTGCCCACGGTCAGTAGGGGACACCGATGGGCTTGGAAAGGCCGCCATCCGTCGGATGGGACGTTAAGCCGTGGTCCCGTGTGTGGGAGAGTCATACCCTGTGCACGTTAAAGAACACGCTGGATGGCCTTGACGGGAGGCTACCATCTATCTCCCAACAGCTGTTCCAGTGGGTCCCCTCCCCCAACCTTCTCTGAGCCTTCGGGGTCCATGTGACCTGGCCATTTAGCCCATGGTGTGCAAAAAAGTGCCGCTCAGAGGTAAAACAACCCACAACCCTTGAGATGAAGATCTAAATTTCCAATACCACAGCATTGGTGGAACAGTGGTTTACGTGACATTGCAACTGCTGGGATTCAAGTTTGTCTAGGGATGGCATAGTCATTTGTTCTATCATAATCTGCAGATAAGCTAATAGCTTTGTTCACAAATAAAAGAAAATTACTCCCTTGGCTATACCCCTGATTTAATCAGTAGTTTTTCATTTTGCAAAATTTTATTGATTAAACCTAAAACATTGTGAATTAAGTTTCATAATCTGTTTGGTTTTCTGTAATACTGTTCACATAAGAATTGCATTTATGCAGTTGTGTAATGTGAGTGGCAGCTTAGGTTGCAATGGCGAAACTATAAGTTGGGCTGTTTTACCTCTCAGCAGCACTTTTTTGCAACTAGGACTAAATGGCCAGGTCACAAGGACCCCGAAGCCTCAGAGATGGTTGGGGGGAGGGGACCCACTGGAACAACTGTTGGGAGACAGATGGTAGCCTCCAATCAAGGCCATCCAGTGTGTTCTTGAACACGCACAGGGTATGGTTCTTCCACACAAAGGGCCATGGCTTAATGTCCCATCCGACAGACGGCGGCCTTTCCAAGCCCGTCGATGTCCCCTACTGACTGTGGGCAGAGCGGGGAGTTTTGCGGAGATAAGTCTCAACGTTGACCCAGCTGGGACTTGAACTTGGGAACTGCAGATTACAAGCCTGGCACGCTACCAACTGAGCCACTTCTGCCCCAGAGAAACTATAAGACTGATGTTTATATTCAGTAATAAATCATCACAGTAAAAGTGCTGTAGTCAAGGAACACTTGAAAAATTGAGTTGAAAAAAATTGGTTGTCCCGACTGGGATTCAGTTTATAGCTTACTCAACAGTTCTCACATATCATTTATTGACAGATGATTGATAGGTTATCAACTGTGCAAATCCTATGGTATCTCCATTTATTCTCTAGTTGCTAGTGATCATAAATATAGTTGGGTTGTCTTTACCTCTGAGCATTTTTTTGCACACCATGGGCTAAATGGCCAGGTCACATGGACCTCGAAGGCTCAGAGAAGGTTGGGGGAGGGGACCCACTGGAACAGCTGTTGGGAGACAGATGGTAGCCTCCCGTCAAGGCCATCCAGCGTGTTCTTTAACGTGCACAGGGTATGGCTCTCCCGCACACGGCTTAACGTCCCATCCGACGGACGGCGGCCTTTCCAAGCCCATCGGTGTCCCCTACTGACAGTGGGCAGGGTGGGGAATTTTGCGGAGATAAATCTCAACGCTGACCCAGCTGGGACTCGAACCTGGGAACTACAGATTACGAGCCTGGCGCGCTACCGACTCAGCCACCCCCGCACACAATGGGTAAGGGGGAGGATGATGGAGACATGAGTAGCCTCCTGTCAATGCTATTCAGTGTGATCTTCAACATGCACAAGAAATGTACGGCTCTCCCACACATGGGCTGCACTTTTACATCCGTCCAGTGGCCTTTTGAAGTCCATTGGTGTGCCCTTTCTGATTGAGAGCAAGGTGGGATTTAGCAGAGATAAATCTCAGTGCTGGTCCAGGTGGGACTCAAGCCTGGTATGCTACCAACTGATCAGACCCCCATCCCCATAAGTGTACTTTGTGGACTCTAATTTCACATGGAATTGACTTTTAAAAGGACTTCATACATATTAAGCTAGTAAAAACCAATTAAATTTGATTTGCGACATACCCTAGAATAGGTGTTCTCAACATGGGTATGCAGTAAATTTTTTAGGGGTACACTGTGAGAGCTGAAAAGTCATTAGATATATGGTTATATATAGGTTTTATTCCCATTGTTATCTATAACTATAGGTGTATCTATCTATACAAGGCATACGCCAGTTACATACACATTTCCAGGGGGTACGTGAAGCATAAAAGGTTGAGAACCGCTGCCCTAGAAGCTTCCAATGTTTGAAAGTGTGCATTCTCTAGTTGCTAGTGACCATAAATCCTAGCAAGTAGAGAATGTATACTTGCAAATATTGTAGGGGGGTCGAACTGCTTGAGTCCGATATTCAGGGACTTAGGAAATATTTCATTCAAGCCATTAAAGGGGCAGGTTTTATAACCCCTAACTGGGTATGCTTTTTTTAATTTTAAAGTTGACTTGTAAAGAAGAGGCTACAACTATACCATGTGTATAGTAAAGGAAATCATTCAAATTCATCTGTGTGTCTATTAGTTTATTAAAATGAATTCCATTTGATTCTTTTCCTTCTTAATTTAAAAGAAGAAAAAATGTTTTTGGTTGAATTGTTTACCTCTGTATGGCATTTTTTGCACATAATAATCTAAACCGTCAGTCATGAGGGTTCAGAGCTGGTTAACAGAAAGTCACACAACGGGTTAAATGGCCAGGTCATTGGGGGCACAGAGAAAGTTGGGGAAGGGGATCAACTGGACAGCTATTAGGAGAGAGATGGAAGCCACACAGCACGTTCTTTAATGTATACAGGGTATAGCTCTCCTGTATGATGGGTGAGCCAGCGTCGAGATTTATATCCTGAAAACTCCCTGTCCTTGGTCAGCAACACTGATGGGGTTGGAAAAGCTATCATCCATCTGATGGGGCATTAAGCCATGGTTCTGCTTGCAGGAGTGCTATACCCTGTGCACATTAAAGAACACTCTGGATGGACTTCATGGGAGGCTACCATCTGTTGGGGGGAGGGACCCACTGGACAATTGTCCAGTGGGTCCCCTCCCCCAACAGTCCAAGTTCTCAGGGTCCTTGTGACCTGATCATTTAGCCCATTGTGTGCAAAAAAGTGCCACTCAGAGGTAAAACAACCCAACCTGCATGTTGAATAAACCTGCATGTTCCATCTGACAGCCAGTGGCCTTTACAAGGTCATTGGTGCCCTTTCCTCATCAAGGACAAGGTTGGTTATTTTACTTGTGAGCGGCACTTTTTCACACACAATAGGTACCTGGCCATTTAGGCAGGTCAAAAGTTCAGAGAAGGTTGGGAACCCATTGGACAGCTGTTGGGAGACAGATGGTAGCCACCTGTCAAGGCCACATGTTCTTTAATGTACACAGGGTTATGGCTTTCCTGCACATGGGGCCATCTGATGGACAGTGGCCTTTCCAAGCCCATCTATTTCACCTACTGACCATGGGCAGGGCGAGGAATTTTCTGGTGATAAATCGCAACACTGGAACCAAGGGCAGGGTGGGGGGGTTAGTGCACCTATGTACAAAGCAGTAGCATAATGTCCCATCAAATGAGTTTTTCCAAGCTCATTAACACTACCCCAGATCCTTCTACTATGGCATATAAACTGACAGGCTCCTGTCAGACCTCTGTGGCAAGCAGCTGCTTGAGGGGGTATTTATTTTTTTATTACCATGGACAGAAGTTAGCAAAGTCTTATCATAAGCACCACTGGGACTAGAACCTGGGAGCATCAAGTTATATTATGGGCTGTACGTTATCACTGAGCCAACCCCAAAATACCAGTTTCAGGGTTTGAAAGTGTGCATTCTCTAGTGAGAATACCATTAATAACCATAACTAGCTATGTCAACATATTAAAAAAAAAAGCTTTGCCTGAAAAAATAATTGTAAAATAGTGAATGTTATCAACTTAGGCCAAAAGGTAGAACTAACAGCACAAGACTGGAAGTTTGAAGGCCCTGTTATTTGACAACAGTGAATGAAAAACTTCAAAAATCAGACTACGATGATAAGACAACATTCAAATGTACCCTTTACTATATCTTCAGGTAAAGAATCCGGCACATTGCTTTGAAAGCTGTGTTCAAATATTGGACTTCATGGGTGATTTTTCATTTCCTTTATTAAACTGATTCCATTATTCTTAAAGCAGAATTTGGTGGTGCTCATTCAAATTTTACATATCATTTATAACTAATTTTACCATTTGACAAATAAAATGCCAGTGCTTCTGGTATTAGAAAAAAAAACGATTCAGCTGCATTCTAATGCCAATTAAAAACTTAGGAAAAATGGAAAGGTAATTACAGATTGATGAAAAACAAAAGGCAAAAAATGATTTTGGTGAGAAATATTTTCAATATTAAGCTCTAAGTTTTTATCTTCACAACCAGAATTGTTTGGGCCAGTTTTGTTCCACTTAAATAGATGAGTCTACCCATTGGTCTTGCATCAATGAAGAGAAGTATTTTATGCAGCCTTCTACTTGTGAGCTGCGAGAAGCAAAAAGATTCAAATAAAAATGACCAGACAATTTTAATGTTTTCTGATTAATTATAGACTATAGAAAACTGTTAATGTATCATGCATTTTAAACTATTTTTTTCTTTTATATTACTTAATAGTTGGTAAGTCTATACATGCTCGACAAAGCTGACAAGATTTTGGCAAAATGCATCATGTTTAAGTTCATCTTTTAGACTTTTAACTGTTAAGTTGAAATGCAATCATTCAAGTTTAAATATTGACATAATGAGTTCAGTTGGAAAACTGGCCATTACCATCTGGCTTTGAAATTCATAGTGTCGGCTACCATCATAGATATCAAATAAGGGCAATATTACTATCTGCTAAGTGAATCAAAAGATGTATACTAGATCTAACATTTAACTAGATTTAAGATTCCATCCATTAAACATCATTAACTAGATTTAAGTGTCCATCTATTAAACAGATTGAACTGAGCCTTTTTGATGACACTGGAAGTACAACCTGCAGGAATTATCAGAAGAATGCAGACCAACAGAAGGTAACAGCTGGTGCATCATCAAACAGCAACATGGTGTTCCTTCTGAAAGCTATAAACTGACTGAGATCAGTTACTATCTGTCAACATATTTATTATAAAAATAATAAATACCCCCTCAAGCAGCTGCTTGCCACAGAGGTCTGACAGAAGCTTGTCAGTTTATATGCCATAGTAGAAGATCTGAGAAGATGGCAGGCCCTCAGCAGAAAAACAACACAAACAGCCATGCCTTACCCGGGCTCGAACCACTCGGCCATGGGATCTGTAACATATTTAAGCTGCCTATTTTATAAATGTTCTATGTTAATACAAAGTAGACTGAAGTAAACATACAATTGTTATGTTAGTATAATAGCTAGATTTGGGTGGTGTTACATCTGAATAATGGGCTAAATGGCCAGGTCACAAGGACTCTGAAGGCTCAGAGATGGTTGAGGGAGGGGACTCATTGGAACAGCTCTTGAGAGACAAATGGTAGCCTCCCATCAAGGCGATCCAGCATATTCTTTAATGTCACAGGGTATGGCTCTCCTACACATGGAAACACATCTCATCTGATGAATGCACAGCTTTTCCAAGCCCATCAGTGTCCCCTACTGACTGTAAACAGGGCAGGGAATTTTGCAGAGATAAATCTCAATGCTGGCCCAGCTGGGTATAATAGCTAGATACATGTAAATGCAGCTGACTTCTGTTTGAAACTTTTACCCCTCATACTGAGGTCCTCCAACACATACACAGTATAAACTGTTGAAATTATTCAATTATTATTAAACTTAAAAAAAAATGGCTAATGTTCAGAGTATATACGTCTATGGATTCTCAGAACCTAGGTCACTAATATTGTCATTCAAGAATACAATCAGTAGTTGATAGTTCAAGTTATAATCACTGGCATAAACAAAGCATAGGTGAATTTAATTAACCCCTACATGAGGGAAATTCTACCCTTCCAAAATATCTGGTTAATTGTGGCTACACTACTAGTTATGACTAATTATTATTTTTGACTAAATGCAAGATAACAAAATTTGTTGATTAAAGTACATGCTCAATTTTCTTATGTCAAGTCACCCTTACATTTTGTGATTAATCAAATATAAAGAAATTTCACATGTGCTAAATGTTTTGTTAATCCATAAATGCTACTAGGTTTAAGATTACACTGTTAATAAAATTATTAAGAAAAAAAAAAAAGCTTACTGAATACTTTAACCCTTAAAAAGCTTACTTTGACCTTACTGGGATTTGCACATTATTGGAAAAAAAAGCTTTATATGACAGTGGCTATAAGATATCTTGCTGTTTTGGTTCATATTTCAAATACAAAAGTTACATTTTCCTGCTGCAGATTTCCTATGGTTAAGGGTTTTGATAGGACTCCTCCAACCCCATCAAAAGCTTTTTTTTTTTTGGTATGCCACTGTAGTGGTAGTTTCAGTACTGTCATGTCCAGGCTTATCCAAAAAATTTGTTTTTTTCCAATATCCCCCACATAGCGCTGGATGTTTCATGGACATATAGACACATCTATGATGTCAACTGTCCATGTGCAAAAATTATATTTGATGGCCTTACTATTAGTACATTTTCATTATTATTGAAAAAAAATATGGGAATGTTCACGAAGCTTTTTTTTCTTCACCCACTGAGCTTCCTGCTTGAGGATGCATTGAAGAATAAACATGAGTGGTAAGTAATCAGCAAAGTAGCAACATTACTTATGGATTGGAAATTAGAACATAAACATTGAAATTTTGAATTAGCCAGCAACACACACGTCTGAAAATTATCTAAGAAATCTAACCTGCTCTTTGATTTCCCTACCTGTGTACCTTGCTTGCCAACTTAGAATGGATAGATCCATTTAGAAGAAGCACAACAAGAGGGTTTTATTTATAAGCAGCACTATTTTGCACACAATGGGCTAAATGATCATTTTGACGTGAATCATGTCACAGGGACCCTAAAGGTTCAGAAATGGTTGGGGAAGGGGATCCACTGGGTAGCTATTAGAAAATGGATGGAAGCCTCCCACCAAAGCCATCTAATGTGTTCTTTAATGTGCACAAGGTATGGTTCTCCTGCACATAGATCCACAGCTTTACAGCCCATCAGACATCGACACAGGTGGGGCTTTAATCTGATAACTACAGATTATGAGCCTGGTACCACGGGTGGTGCTATGGCACATGCAACCTGTGCAACTGCACCAGGAAGCATTATTTTAGGGGTGGCAAATTTGCAAACAAACTAATGACCACAACTGTAGTAAAGTTGACTCAATACATATGACCAATTTTTCAATTGATAATTTCCAATTGCATTTTAAAATTGCATTAAATTTAGCTAAATTAATCATTACTATCTAAGATCAGACTTGGAGGAAGGGGCAGCAGAGTCCAAGCTCGCTCCAGGTGACAGATAATCAAGTTTGCTCTGGGCAGCAGATATTCGAGTTCGCTTCAGGTGGTCAAATAGCTGGCCCTGCCTCGGAAAGCAATGATGAGTGCTAATGCAAAGTTCTTAGGAATGGAGACTATTTTATATCAAATCTGACCCCCTCCCCACATACAGCCCTTCAAGAGAATGAGGGTAGATACACAAAATGAATTCATAAAATGATAAGTTACGGATGTGGCAGTAAATACTAGCCCGAGGTATTCAAGAATCCTAATAACAATGCACAAATACAATGAGACGATATAATCTAGAATATTACAAGTATAAAGGACATTCATTCTTTGTAAAATATAGGGATATACAGGTTTCCATTAAAAAAAATTTTACTGGTGTATTCTAGTACCACAGGCTGAGTTTAATTAGTTGTAATAAATATTATATAATGGTTGATTCTTTGCTAATATTTATGTAAACAAAACTTTAATCACAAAAATGTTTAGTGTGATTTAATTTTGTTTGTAATAAGTTTCTTCTCTTAAATTTCACCCTCAGCAAAAAACCAATATGGAAACTAAATCAGATTATGTAAATTTAGGTTTAATAAAAATATTTTGACATAAAAACTGCCGATAATATAGTGATTATTTCATTACGACAAAAATTATTATGTGCTACTGAAGACAAAAATTAGACTGCCTAAAACATTTTCTTAATACTAGCTGTCATAATTACAGTATTTAAATTTTTTTTTTGAAATCACAGGTGACTCATAATTATTGTGCAAAGGTTATAAACATCCCATCTAATAGTGCTATTTAATGACGAATATAAAATATTTTGAAAAATACTATTTAAAAAAAATGCATTTCTAATTTTTTATCTTGGCCGAAACAAAAAATTAGATAACAGAGAGCATGTAGCTTGAAATACGTATACATTTGTAATTATCCTGTAATAAATAGAAATTGTTTGCAACTAAAATTAATTACATTACTGCTTTATGGCTACATACACTTAATGGGAGGTAACGAATACGTACTTGCAACATGTATAAGGGGATAAAATATTTGGCACATAAGGAAATAAAACGCAATTTTTACTACCATACCTAAGCCTAATTTACACAGTTAATTGAAATCTGCTGTTCAGTAAATATCGTACTTTCTCCTATCTTTAATATTATTACTAAATTTCAGTTTTTCGATACGTTATTTAAACCCAATAAAAAATTTTAATTACGTTATGGAAATACAATTAATTCAGATTCCCCATAACTTTACATTTTACACACTACTTCATCGTAGTTTAGTATTTTGTTTAAAAGCTGTAGCCATGACATTTACTAAAGTTCACATTTTACTTCAGTAATAATAGGAAATCATGCACAAATTAAAATTTTCCACGGGGATAAAATAGTGCAAATATAAAACATTAATATTGTCGAATGCTTCCGTCCTCATTAGAAGAATATTTATATTTCTATATATTACAAAGAATTCAAAACATTTAGGTCTGGTCTCCAAACATATTCAGCCAAAGACATTAAAGTGAAGCTTGTCTACTAAATACCCCCTTATATGGGGAGTTTGCATGCCACACTAAATATATCGAATGATGACTAAATTTTGTCAAATATAAAACCTACCTGTATAGCAATATTCCTCGTCTTGATTCAGTGCGAAAAGTAATATTTTAATTAATAAAATACCGATTAGCGTTTAAAAAAAAAACAGAAATATTCGATTAACCGTGTCAAAGGTTGCAGCAGAAGGCATTTTCCTCCATTTCCACACGTGCTCCAAAAAATGCACATCATTTCACCTAAAAGAAAAGAATTCTGAAATTTGCTTTTAAAGCAGAAAGATTTCATCAAGAATTAAAAATATTACTCTGAATTTTAAACGTATGTCTGCATGTTTCGATAAGTAACTAATTACCATCTTTACCAAAATTCAATAACTAAATAAAATTAAGCCAAAGTGCATTATAAACATTTCAAGTTCACAGACGCAACAAGCAAATATGAGGCTGTAAACATAGATATTTGAATATTTAAGATATTTTAATTTTTGAGAAGAAGAAAGTATTAATATAATTCACACAAATAGAAAAAAAATTTTTTCCATTGTCAACATATCTGAACCAAATACAAGTCTTGACTACGAAGCTTGCAGCATTATTCGACTCGGAAAAGCTACCAGCAACGAAAACGGGGATGCCACGCACATTGCGCCCTTGCACCGCGTTTTGCACTGCAGGCTTGCGTAACGTCAAGTCATTTGAGAGCCCTAGACCAAAGGATCGTGCTTCGGGTCTGTCCAGCCGAATGTGACGTCACTATCGGGAAAAGTTGGTGATATTTCCCATCATGCCTTGCTACCATATGTCCGCCATAGTGTAGTGACTAGCTACGGTCACAAGAGTGGGCAACTACGGTTACAGGGGGAGCTTAAGGACGACCCCATGCAGCACTCTCCATACGAAATAAAGGAAAAGTTACTACGGGCACTTGACCAGGAGTACAATGTAAGCTCAGTTATTTATGTTTTGCATGTGTAAGCGTTCGCAGCTATAAAGTTTTGAGAAGTGGAGTATGGTAGCAATAAAACTGCATTGTAGACAACGTAGAAGGTATAAGGATGGAATCCATTGCCTCCGTGTTATCGTACCTGTTTCCCTCTGGTTAGGCTTAACAACATATGATGTTCCTTCATCTGCAAATGTTTTATATACTTACTACAATATTAAAATCGACTATAAAGATCTTCATAATTGACCAAGGGATAGATTCTAAGCTCTTAAAATGCATTATGTAGGTCATTTTAATGTGCTTCGTGAAAGTGGAAGGACCATGGAAACGCTGTAGTTGGCCCAGTAGACGTCACGGCACATGCGCGAAAGGCAATTCTGTTTCTACGGCGCTACGCTAGCATTGGCGCGTTGTTCTAATAGCTTGTAAATATCGTTAATATTCTCTTAATAATTGTTTTATCTCGGATAATTAGAGGAAATTAACATTGTTATATCTAAAACCTGCAGTATGTTTCATTAAAACATTTTATTAATATAATAGACAAAGCCATTGATTACACGTGTTGAAAAATAAGTAATTCTACTAAGCCTAAATTTTGGGATTCTTCTGAACGACGTCTTGACAGCGGTATATTATGAGGGTTACAGGTTAGGATAATAATTAAGGGAATTTAATTCTGTGGTTTTTACAGTTTTATCGATTCCTTTTGATAGAATAGCCTCACGTTCTATGTTCTCCCTGTAGCCGTATTAAATGCCCTTTGACGTGGCTTTCGATCTTTCGTACTTTTCGGATTTAATAACATGACAAAGTTTGTAATTTTCTCTTCTTTTTTTAAATACCGCATATAAGAAGAAACTTAATTTTTGTGCATTTTTTTTTAATAACTTAAATTTTACAGAAATATTTTATCAGTAAATTGCCAGATTTATAATATGAATAAATTGCCACTTAGTTCCTTTAAGCTTATATTAACACTGTTTCTTATTCGGGAAGAATTTTAAACACATGCTTATTTATTAAAAGAGAAGTAAATTCTAGTTGATCATGAGTAATTTAAGTTATCAAAGATATAGGTGTCAGGGTTATTACATTGTTGGAAATTATCCTAATTTCCACAGGTGCAATAAAAGTGTATCTACTACATCTGAATATCCAGTATAATTCTATATTGTATGTTCAACATGTAATAGACGTGATTTTATTGCATACTCAAAATTGTGTGGTTGTTTATAGGTCTTGCTTTTCTTATAGATTTGAGATTATCGTACTGATCAGTTCATGTAACAAACTTCTGTAATGTGTGCTCCCTGTGTGGATTTTTTATTTATAATTAGCTGGTTGCAAAATTAGTTAATCGGGATGCCAAATAAGTTATGAGAAATAGTAAACAATGGGGCTGATAATCACAGTGTTACCTGCTGGCTTTTTGACAATAAATCAATAAATATGTTGCAGAAAAATTTTCGCCCACATATGGGACTTGAACCTGTATCTCTCCAGAAACATGCCAGAGTATTCTTCCATTGAACTAATGCCAGCTCTGTCTTTTTCCTGCAACATATTTATTGATTTATCAACGTCAAAAAGTCGGCAGGTAATGCTGTGATTGTCATCTATGTTTAAATCATTAATAATGCTGAATAGCATGATGAGACTTTATTATTCGTTTCCATCATACTCAGTGCAATATAAAAAGTAATAGTTGCCACCTGAGATCATAGAGGCGCCAACACTTGGCCTGAAAATCTCGGTGATGAGTTTAGTTGTAAATTAGCAGGAAAAAGAGAGAGCTGGCATTAATTCAATGGAAGAATACTCTGGCATGTTTCTGGAGAGAGGCGGGTTCAAGACCCATATGTCGGAGAAATTTTTTCTGCAACATATTTATTGATCTATATTTGAATGAAATGAGTAAAGATAGAAAAAGTTTTCTATGCCATTATGTTCAACTTGAGAATCTGATTAGTTTCAAATTGAACTCGTATTCTTAGATTTAATTAAATTTGATAATTAACAAATTCACTCCTATGCAGCGGTTAAATATAAAAAAGTTTAATGAAATGGATTAGTGGTGAAACAATGCACAAAAGCAACAACAATTAATAAAAAAAATAAATAAAATTACATCTGAAGCAATTGCTTATCACAGAGGTTTAATAGGAACCTCTTGTGCTGTAGAAGTAGTGTGTGAGGGGAAAGCAAGATTTCAGCTTGCTTAATAATAATTCATTGAAAATGTGTGCTTCTTAACCAGAGCTAGACTTGTATGCACAAGCTAAGCTCCATTTAGGGCCTCTTGAGAGGCCTCAAAAATTTAAGTTTGAAGTTTATTGTCACAAAAAATTTTTATATTCAAATTAATCTGTTGCACAAACACTTTATCTCTGCTTTACACAGTCAGTATTGCACAGTAATGCTAAATCAATAAATATTTTGCGGAAAAAATTTTTGCCGACATACTTCCATCTTACTCTCTGCAATATAAAGGTAATAGTTGCCATCCGAGATCATAGATGGCACCAATGGTTGGCCTGAAAATCTCTGTAATAGAGTCTAGTCTTAAAATTAGCGGATAAAAGACAGCTGGCATTAGTTCAACTGGAAGAATACTCTGGCATGTTTCTGGAGAGATGTGGGTTCACATCCCGTATGTCGGCAAAAATGTTTTCTGCAAAATATTTATTGATTTATCAATGCCAAAAGAGCAGCAGGTAATGATGTGATTACCATCTATGTTTACAGTAATGCTAGTATAATGTTTTCACCAAATGAATTTAGGGCGGGGGTGGCTCGGTAGCGCGCCAGGCTCCTAATCTGTAGTTCCCAGGTTCGAGTCCCAGCTGGATCAGCGTTGAAAGTTATCTCCGCAAAATTCCCCGCCCTGCCCACGGTCAGTAGGGGACACCGATGGGCTTGTAAAGGCCGCCGTCCGTCGGATGGGACGTTAAGCCGTGGCCCCGTGTGTGGGAGAGACATACCCTGTGCACGTTAAAGAACACGCTGGATGGCCTTGACGGGAGGCTACCATCTGTCTCCCAACAGCTGTTCCAGTGGGTCCCCTCCCCCAACCTTCTCTGAGCCCCTCGGGGTCCTTGTGACCTGGCCATTTAGCCCATGGTGTGCAAAAAAGTGCCGCTCAGAGGTAAAACAACCCAACCCAAATGAATTTCATTATATATTAATATTCCCTTAAATCAGAATAATAAATATAACTTATTTTGGCTTTCAGAAATTTGGAGCCTTTTAAATTGTAGCTTAGGACCTCTTAAACTTGTCATAACTTAGGGCCTCAGAAGGTCAAAGCCCAGCCCTGTTCTTAACAATAAACATTTAGTCTTTACACAGAATAAAACACACATAGATGCTGACAAAAAGAGCAAATTTTGCCTGAGTAAAGCAAAACTATTTGATAGAAGTAAATTTACCATATAAATTTTTGGCATTTTTTTAGTGCTTCAAGGCCTTAGCTTAATTTGCTAAGTGTCATTTCCACATAACTTAGTCAAGGCAACATTATATTGTATCACATATTCTTCAAATTCAGTTCTTTATGACCATGAAATGTTCTTTAGGGTAGCCTTTATTTCATGATGTATTTTCAGTGAGACAAGGTGTATGCACTCATATAGTTTAACAAAAATAGAAATACACCAAATAAATTTATTAATGACCATTTCATATTTTGTTCCAAGAAATATGCTTTTATAGTGAACAATAAGTTTATCATATTTAATCAAATTTTTCTGTTTGAATTGAAGTTTCGATCAATGAACTTGTATTTGGATTATCTTCTTCAAATTTCTTGGCATCAGTAGTTTGTTAGTTTGCATTCACTTGTGAGCCTAAATGTAAGTCATGTAAAGGAACTGGATTTGAGTTCTGGATAAAACATGATGCTGTCTTCTTCATCACTCTATGGTATATTATAATGATATTATAATGATTGCCATTATATTTCTTCCTCTTCGCTACCTCTTACTAGGCTGGTATGGTAGAGAAAAGGTTAAAGCTATGCTTATAAGATATTTGAAAACAAACCTATTACCATAGCTACAGCAATGTAAAATATTATGGAATTATTTTAGCATCTAAAACCTGAAACACAAGAGTGTGACACAACTCTGAAACAGCTGTTTGAGGAGTAATTTTTTTAAAATTCTCACTTTATTACCATTCACTATGGGGGGTGGGGGTGGGGGCTCAGTTGGTAGCGCGCCAGGCTCGTAATCTGTAGTTCCCAGGTTCGAGTCCCAGCTGGATCAGCGTTGAGATTTATCTCCGCAAAATTCCCCGCCCTGCCCACGGTCAGTAGGGGACACTGATGGGCTTGGAAAGGCCGCTGTCCGTCGGATGGGACGTTAAGCTGTGGCCCTGTGTGCGGGAGAGACATACCCTGTGCACTTAAAGAACACGCTGGATGTCCTTGACGGGAGGCTACCATCTGTCTCCCAACAGCTGTTCCAGTGGGTCCCCTCCCCCAACCTTCTCTGAGCCTTCGGGGTCCATGTGACTTGGCCATTTAGCCCATGGTGTGCAAAAAAGTGCCGCTCAGAGGTAAAACAACCCAACCCACAGAAAATGACTACATTGAAATGAACCTTTTTAGTTATGTTTTAGGTGAGGTGTAAACAAATTATGAACCAGAAATTGAGATTTAAATTTCTTTGTAGGATAAGTAGTTGCTCTGCATGTAAGTCTGTTATTAGAACTAGGAGTGAAATGAGTTTAGGTTATATTAGGCAATTTGCTGTTTTGAATGAAACACGAAATGGTATTTTTCATTCACAGACTTGATTTGAAGACCAGTCATAGTGAGTGTATCTGTGCAGTAACCTAGTTTTTGATGGTGCACAATTGTATAATTTTATGATAATTAGGGCTAAGGTGGAGTCCAAGTAGACCCCAGTTTTAAATAAGAGGCTTTTTATAATATGGTTATGTCAAGATAATATCTCTTGTGTTTCAGGTTTTAGATGCTAAAATAATTCCATAATATTTTACATTGCTGTAGCTATGGTAATAGGTTTGTTTTCAAATATCTTATAAGCATAGCTTTAACCTTTTCTCTACCATACCAGCCCAGTAAGAGGTAGCGAAGAGGAAGAAATAGCATTGATTGGGACA
The DNA here is from genome assembly GCA_038380435.1 of Ryuthela nishihirai. Classification (NCBI taxonomy): domain Eukaryota; kingdom Metazoa; phylum Arthropoda; class Arachnida; order Araneae; family Heptathelidae; genus Ryuthela; species Ryuthela nishihirai. Next base: position 2,861,376 of record JAWZYU010000055.1, read on the forward strand.
AATCCCTTTAAAATCTCTTCTGTTTTTGGTTGGTATAGTACTGAAAGGGTTAAATTGTTTCAGGTGTTCAATTTCATTATTCTTAAATAATTACATACAACTACAGGAATTTTGATTAAAAAAATTCCTCCTTGCAGTTACTTATAAGACTACTCTGCTAATAGATGGTCATTACATACATGACTATCTATCAGCAGTCTTAAAGTAACTTTGAATAGGGCCTAGCACCTCAACTTTGAATACAGTGTAAATTGTGAAATAATTTTTTTTATTTTTCTTATTGTGTTCACCTGCAACTTATTAAATAAGTGAATTTTTGCACAAAAATGTACACAGAAGTGTTATTTGATTTTTATTGCTGCAGAACAATGTAAAGAAAATTTGCATATGACAGCAAGATAAAAAGTATAAATTGCTTGTTTTAAAACAAACTATAGTCTGTGATAAATTCAGTTTTATCATAGACTAAAGAGAGATACAAGGTCCACTTGCACATTTTTGGCAATACAGCCACCTTTGAAAGACCATTTTCACCTGTCATGCATCTGTGCACAACATTGACACACAGTGCAGGGCCTGTACAAGATAGCATTAAATTAGAACCTTTCTGATAATGCTATCTTGTATTTCACTTAATGTGCAACAGCTGCGTTGTTTACATTATTTTCTTTCTGTCAAGTAAGCTCACTGGACAAAAAATTAGTCACCCCTGGCTGAATGTCACCTAATAGCATGTAACACTTCTGTGCGACCAAAGAACATCTGAAATTCTGTCTGACATGGATGCCACCAGTGTGCAGATGTAGTGCACATCAATATTCATCCACTCTTTCAGTAGCAAATGTTGCAGTTCGGCCAGATTGGCCGGATGGCTGGGATAGTGCTTCACTCTTTGCCCCAAACAATCCCACAAGTTTTCTATGGGATTCAAATCTGGGGATTTGACAGGTCAGTCAGATGTTTGAAGGCTTCAGAATGCTCATCGTGCCAATCTGATACACTTCGAGCCCTGTGCACACGACAATTGTCATCTTGGAAGACTGGGGTATTCTTCTGGTGTTTACTGTGGAGATGCTGAACAAAAGGCAACATGTGATTGTCCAGTAGCTCCATACAGCCCTTCTGGTTCAAGTGTGATGTCACTGCAACCAAAGGACTCATTTCCTCGTACATGAAACACCCCCAGAAGATCACAGAACCTTGCACACAATCTGCATGGAAGGCTTCATGTGGCTTATAATGTACCTGTTGCTTCACATCATTAGAATACAAGCAAAAATGTGACTGACCAGATCACATGCTTCCAAGAGTCGATAGTCCAGTCTTTATGGCACCGCACCTACTGTAGCTGTGCTGCTTTGTGCAGAGCTGTTAACATGGGTCTTTTCCGCGGTACTCTGCTCCAGATATCCGTGGCATGCAGTTACCTTCGGAGTGTTCATTTGGAAACAGCTTGTTGTAGGCCTGCATTTACTGACTGGAGCAATTTCCTGCCTCGTTGCAAAGAGGTTTGCTCTAACAGTGCGTGACACACTACAGCAGTCCCTATTGGTGAGCAGTTTTTCTGCCGCAGTTCTGGCGATGATTAGCAGTGGACTGTGGTATACACCACTGCTGGAAGACCCTTTGGACAGTACGTTTCAACACACCTGCAAAGGCAGCAACTTCTTGTACACTATGTCCTTTGGCTGTTTTGCCACTCATTCACATCTTTGGTGCGACCCATGTTTCACAGAGCGACTAACAAACATGTGGAACACAACCACTTCTTGTCACTGTATGAACTCTGTAGTGCATGGCACAGCTATTTGTAGGACATGTTTATTACTGGTGCGCTCTCTGTTGTTGTCGAACAGATGTAACCCTCTTATGACTGGAGATGACTAATTTTTTGTCCGGTGAGCTTATAAATTATATGTTAACATTTGTAGTAGGCATTTTGTTATGGTTTGTACTTAACCTTTGTGAGTAAAATGTGAACAAGTGTTTTGTAGTTGCTGCTCGTTGTGCCTTTTGCTGTGGTAAAGCTTGAAAGTAAGTTCACTGATCCACCACTGAACCTCTACGAGTATTTGGCATTGGGGAATGTTTCCATTGGAGTATAAGAAGTGTGCGATTTGTCCCTGTGTTCTTAGGGTTGGTTCAGTTTGTATTGCATTAGTTTGTGAGGATTGCAGAATCTGCTAGAGTTATAATTGTGGGTAATAGCATGGTTGTTTCCATGCCATGACTTGAGAGAAATTGCTAGTTCACAGGTTTGAAATTAATAGTATAAAAATTAATAACACCTCAAGCATCTGCTTGCCACAGAAGAGGACAGGAGTGCCTGTCAGTTTAATGCACTGTACATAAAATCTGTGAGAAAAGCGAAAATTCAGCAGAAAAAACAAGAAAACTTGCATGCCTTTTTCGAGAGCTTGAATGGGGTGCCACAGTTGGTAGGGTGCCAAGCTCATAATCTGCAGTTCCCAGGTTTGAGTCCCAGCTGGCTAGCATAGAGATTTATCTCTGTAAAACTTTTCCCTGCCCATGATATCGAGGGGATATCGATGTGATTGGAAGGCTGTGTTTGGATGGGACTTTAAACCGTGACCCTATGTGCAGGAGAACCATACTGTGTGCAGTGTAAAGAACACAATAGATGCCTCTTGATGGGAGGCTACAGTCCCACAGCTGTTCCAGTGGGTCCCCACACCAACCTTCTCTGAGCCCTCAGGGTCCTTGTGACCTGACGATTTAGCCCATTGTGTGCAAAAAAGTGCCGCTCAGAGGTAAAACAATCCAACCCAACCCAGAGCTTGAACCTGAATCCCTTTGATCAGTAATCAAGCACTCAAATCACTCAATCACAGTGATGGTCTGAAATTAATAGCAAAAATAATGAAAAAGTAGCATTTGATTGGGATTTGCACTTAGTATTATTGTTGGTTATTTCCATTTTTGATAGGGCACACTTCATATATACAATTGTGAAGGGATCATTACTCTCTATTTGAGTAGGTCAAACAATTGGTGGGCTTGTCACCCGTGTTGCCAGGAGATTAGAATTGATGGCTCTGAAGCAAAGAAATCTGAGTTTGAGTCCCAGATAAGATGTGGATTATCTTTCTGCTAGGGCTTCCTCACAGATCACTTATGGTTTGTTATATTCTGTCAGATCTCTGTGACAAGCAGTTGCTTTAGAAATAACTCATTAAAAGGATTCACAATTTATATTTATCTGAGGTTAAAAAAGAAGTGTTGAAAAGTTTTTTTTTCAAGAGCTACAAAATGTATTGGTTCAGATTACCAACCTTTAGGGTGATTGGTCTTTTTTCAGAATATTGTAAAGAATTTACTATGCAAATGTATTGGGTAGAGTTTAATGATTTTTTTTTACATAATCCTCATGTAGCCATGGACTATGGGAGGTTCAACCAGATTGTAATATAGTACTCCAGACAAGTATATCCTGAGCTATAGCATTTGATAACTTTAGGCCAATCTAATCTCCCATTTTTAGCAAAAAAAAAAATTATTAATCTGAATGTTATGTGTACATAAATTATAATGTTCCCCAACAGAAAAAAAAAAAGTTACTCATTTGAGATGTGTAGGAAAATATCATGATATCAAAATTCTGCTCAGCACATGAAAAATAAGAAAAAAAATTGTGAGTAATGAAAATAAAAATATAAGTTGTTGGATAGTAGCAGGAGCTTTTCATGTACTCAAAAGGTGTGTATGGTATTATTTTATTGTTCAACAGTTTTTATAAAATAAATTAAACTTTGAGGGTGTACATGACGTAGTAACAAAATATTTCTCACTCTTGTTTTAAATTTGTTTTGGTTATTTTTCAACTGCTGCCCTCCAAACTTCTAATATCCACCCTCATTTTGGGGGTAGGGGTGGCTAAGTTGGTAGCATGCCAGGCTTATCTGCAGTTCCTAGGTTTGAGTCCTACCTGGCCAGCATTAAGATTTATCTCCTCAAAACTTTACCCTACTTTCGGTCAGTAGGAGACACTGATGGGCTTGGAAAAGCTGCTGTCAGTCAGATGGGATGTAAAGCCATGACCTCATGTTCAGGAGAGCCATACCCTGTGTATATTAAAGAAGACCCTGAATGGCCTTGACATAGGCTGCCAAATGCCTCTTAACAGCTATCCAGTGGGTCCCTTCCTTGAGCTCTTAGGTCCTTGTGACCTGGCCATTAAGCCCTTGCTATACGAAGAAATGCCACTCAGAGGTAAAGCAACCCAATAATCCTTCATTTTATATTTTGAGTTTATTGTAATGTGTGAACAATAAGTATCTAGTTGGTCTCATTATAAAGTCATTTTTTAGCTTAATTATGTTTGCATCTTGATATTATTTGTCAATGCTGCTCTTTTTTAATAGCATACAAAATGTACAATTAAAAAGAATAAGATCTGGAAAAAGTCAACAGGAACACTGTGATTGTTATCTAAGTTTAAATCATTAATAATGTTAAATAGCTTGACGAGACTTTATTTATTTCCATCTTACTCAGTGCAATATAAAAAGTAATAGTTTCCACACGAGATCATAGATAGAAGAGTTTAAAGTCTTAAATTAGCAGAAAAAATAAAGAGCGAGCATTAGTTCAATGGCAGAATACTCGTGTCAAGTTTCTGGAGAGATGCAGGTTTAAGTCCCATATGTTGGCAAAATTTTTCCGCAAAATATTTTTTGATTTATCAATGTTAAAAAGTCAACAGGTAACGTTGTGATCGTTATCTATGTTTAAGTAATACTTCATGATTATTTCCAAAATTTTCTGTAAAAATAGTTTGTTAATTTTTAGGAGATTTTTGAAACTGTAAGGAAAAATTTGTTGATAGTTGTTCAAATCAAACTTGTGGGCTTAAATCAAGAGTTTTCTTGAGCATAGAGTAACGTTAATAAACGAATCAGGAATACCGTATATCGCTTCTAAGAAATGACAATCAGATGGCTTTAAAGAATTATTTATGCCATAGTTTGATAAAATATGTGCAAATGGAAAATGAAGGTATTTTTTCAAAATTAATAATATATTTTTATAAAATATATGTAACTTTTAAATGGCATATTTCATTTAAATTGAAATTTCATGTATTTTACTAAAAACATACAGATCTCAGTCTCTCAGTTTGGATTCTGTCAACATGGATGCGGGCCCTGGAAGAGATAACAAAAAATGTACATTTTCAAGAAATAATCTTGTGGAAAAACTGCTATTGGTGAAACTCATTTTTCCCACAAAATTATTTCTTGAATTAAATGTCAACAGGTAATATGTGAATTTAATGTTTATTGATTCTTGTATTAACATTTTACTGCGAGTGATTTCCTTATTTTAACATCTGTATATTGTGCAGTATTGGATGTGTCTTTCCTGATCATATATCATGCCATGAGTGACAAGGTCAGTGAGATTTGAAAGTCACAATAAGTGCATAAATGAAAGTGCTAATGATAGCTTAGTGGTTAGGGCACCTGGCTTGTAACTGGGTAGTTTGGGTTCAGATTCCATTCATCGGTGAGACCCATTTTTCCCACAAAATAATTTCTTGAATTTTGTGTCAATAGGTAATCTGGGAATTTATTGTTGAATGTATCTTTTATTTTTGGGAGAGTTTATGGCTGAATGGTTAGCATGCTTGTCTACTGATCTAAGGGACTTGGGTTCGAACCGTGGGTAAGGCATGGTTGTTCGTGTTTTTTTTTTGCTGAGGACCTGCCATCTTCACAGACCTACTGTGGCATATAAACCGACAGGCTCCTATCAGACCTCTGTGGCAAGCAGCTGCTTGATGGGGTATTTATTATTATAGCCAAACAGTATCCAACACCACCTAACTGTATGCAGGAGGCAAAGACTCAATTGCTGGAAACAGAACTTTAGTTATCAAACACAGTTTCTGACACCATAGTTATAATAATAAATTACCTCTCAAGCAGCTACTTGCTTATAAAGATCTGACAGGAGCCTGGCCAAATTATCGTATTTATCATGTACAGCTCCCAAATTTCAAAGTATTTAGTTCTCTGCATATAGTTGTAGTTTAAATGTGTTTTGAAGTACTGCTAACAGTAATCTTTCTCAGCTGATGAACTATATAGCAGCTCTGTTTTGCTCCATAGTTTGTGCCAACAAATGTCTGTCCTTGTGTGTCATAGCCTTTCTCCTGCATTTGCCACTATTGTTGAATTTTTTTTTGAGATCTTTGCTAATCTTCATACACATGGAATATTATTCTCTGTAATTTTCCACTGAGTTCCATAGTACTCCAACAATGATCCCCTTTTGAAGTCTGTCAGATTAGCCTTTTTACCAGTGTCACATTTGACTTTGTTTTTCTGTCATATCTCTATGGCTTTTATCAAACTTAGTAGTGATGTAGAATACTTATGTTAGTAAGAAATTTTGCATACTTTGGCATGTTTCATGGTGCTTCATAAATGATGCAATGTTCGTATTGATTTAGTAGGCAGTAATATGTCATAGAGAATATCTATAGGTAATGTGAGACTTTAGCAGTGACAACACAGAAAACTCGTACTTTATCTGAGGCTTGAATCCAGGTCCCTTTGATCAGTTTCAAAGTCCACTAACCATTCATCATGGTGTAAAACCACCATAAGCTGTTACTGGCTATTTACACCACCTATATTGTTTACTGTCTTTGATTGTGATTAACAAATTTTTTTTACTTGCTACACTGTTGTGTATGTTTACCTTTTTCTTCCAGGATATAGTGCAGAATAATTGATATTTATACACGATGACAAAGTGTAACCCTCTTTATATCTTGATATTATCTCTTTATTCAAGCATAACTGTATTTTTATACGAAATAACTATCTTCGCTGTTGTATTCTTGAAATACAGGGTATTTAGGGAAAGGTATCTTGAGCCTGTTGGGATCTGAATCTGTTACTTCCATGTACCATGTCAGGTACTCTGACCCTTGAGCTTCTGGCCACTGATCAAGATTTCACCTGTCATTGTTAAGTCTCATACCCTAGTCTCAAGTAGATGTTATGATTGCAGATCAAATCTCACTTGATCTCAGAGCACCTGATATGCTATCAGGAGGTTGTGGGTTTGGATCCCACCCAACTCATGACAATTTTTTCCCTAATACCCAGTATTAACAGAATACCACCCTGAAGATAATAACTTCAAATAAACCTAATGATTGCTGTGAATACAAGAAGAACTGTCATCTAAATGTGAACTATTTTTCAACTCTATTATTGCTACATTTTCATTAGTGTTTAGAAAGTACTCTATTGAGAAAGAATCTATCACTGCATTGTTTTATTTTATGGACTGATTGCTTCTGGTGAACACAGGTTACCTAATATCAGTTGGTGGTAATCCTGGTCAGAAATCACTGCAGGTGCTTTCAGTTTTATATTTCGTGGGCATCATCAGTTGTAAGGCTGGAGTAACATGACAAAAAAAAAATGCTGATGGTGTGCAGAAAGATCTGCATTCCTCCCAATAAATTAAACTTTTTTTTGTGGATACTAGTAAACATTCTGTTTTCTAAGTACTTGCACATGGGGACTCTTAAGATTGTGTGTTTGATATCCCTGCATAACATTGCTCAACCTTCTGAGCATGCAAGAGTCCATGTGGTTATTCAGTTATGTCATCACTGAGGGCTCTGATGAGACTGATAGGACATGTAGACATGTCAGTATATTTTGAATTCTCTTAGATTTTACTCCTGGGTTTCTATGTTGCTAAAGTTGATACTGATTCTTTTAGACTGGAGTAATAGAACTTTTTGAAATTGATGTTCCAGAAATAGTGAGAAATGTCTGTAGTGCAACAATAGAAAGTAGCAAATGGTAAAAATAAAATAAATACCCTCTCAAGCAGCTGCTTGCCACAGATGTCTATCAGTTTATATGCCATAGTAGATCTGTGAGGATGGTAGAACCTCAGCAGAAAGACAACACAAGCATCCATACCTTACCCAGAGCTCTAACCCAAGTCCCTTAGATCATAGCTTCTTAAACTATGGGTCGTGACCCCATATGGGGTTGCGTAATTGAATGTGGGGGGTCATGAAACTTTGACAACAGTAAAAGGTTTATGAACGTGCAACGACCAAAAATTAATTCAAAATGAAGTGTGTAATGAATCTGAGGTGTTTCTGTCAGCGCGACTTCACTGCAGCCGTGTTCGTAACACACAACATGCACACTTTGAACTGCGCATGCTGCCATGCAACGTCGCTGCAAGAACACTTCGGCTTGGATTCGAGACTATCGTGTTTTATGATTAGCATTGTTTTGTCTGTACATATAAAGTTTTCTATTCTTATAAAAACATAATAGTTTAATTATGGAAAATAAAGACTTTAATATTTTCGTACCATCATTCCTCAGCATGTATCAAAATAGTATATCTTTGGATTGTATTGGATTATGGATAAGTAGCTAAATATAGATGGAAGAGGTAAAAATACTGATGACAATCCGGCAGAGTCTTCGCTACCAGGTTGTAGAAAAAGAAAATTTGTCGAATCATTTTTTCAATATGGATTTACTTCTAATAATCATGATGGTGTGGAAAAACCTCTTTGCTTAACTTGTAATGAAGTTTTGGCTGTGGAGAGCATGAAACAGCCAAACTAAAATGACATCTTAATACCAAGCATACACAGTACTGCAATAAACCAAAGGAATATTTTGAACGACTTGTAAAATATTCAAATAAAAAAAAAAACAATGTTTTGAGATTTAAAATAATTTAAAAATTCTCTGTCATTGAGCAACTGACAGAGAATTTTTAAATTATTTTAAATTAACTTTTGAGCAAGAAGGTCTTTTAATTGTAATGTTTTGAGAAATTTGTTACTGTCAGCGAAAAGTATTACTTGCATCTTACGAAACATTTTATTTAATTGCAAAAACTAAAAAGCCCTACGCGATAGAAGATCTCGTGTTACCTGCTGCTATTAAAATGTCAGAAATAGTTCATGAGGAAAAGTATGAGGATGAAATTTGTAAAATTCCTTTATCGAATGATACTGTTTTCGAAAGAATTTCTGAAATTAGTAAAGACCAATTCCAGCAGCTTATTACCAGGGTTAATGGCAGTCCAAAGTTTGCAATTCAGTTAGATGAAACAACTAATATTTCTAACACGGCACAGTTGTTACTTTATGTAAGATATGTTTATGAATGAAGCATACATGAGGAATTGTTGCATTGAAGCATACATGAGGTTATGCCGCCCTTTGGAAGAGCACACAAGAGGGGAAGATCTTAAAGTCGATTAATTTTTCACAAATGAAGGTTTACAGTGGAAAAATTGCATTGGAGTCTGTACAGACGGTACTGGAGCAATGATGGGCGAGAATGTTGGATTTGTAGCAAAAGTTAAAGCTGGTGGCAATGAACATATTACTTTTACTCACTGCATGATCCATCGAGAGGCACTCGTAGCCAAAAAAATATCACCAGAGTTAGATGTTGTGCTTCGCGATACTATCAAAATCATTAACTTCATTAAAAGCCGTGCTTTTAACATACGTTTGTTTTCAAACCTTTGCAAAGATTTGGACTCCAATTACAGAAGCTTATTACTACATGCAGAGGTAAGGTAGCTCTCAAGAAGGTGAAGTTTAAACAGATTATTGAAACTGAAAGATGAAGTTATATTTTTGACTTAGCAGAAATCCAATTTTGTTAATTTTTTTTCGTAATGACTTATGGCTTTCAAAACTGTTATTTGTCGGATATTTTTGAAAGACTTAATAATTTAATTATGTTTCTTCAAGGAAAAAATTGTAACATATTTATGTTAAAAGATAAAATTGAAAGTTTTACTAAAAAAAGTCAACATATGGAAGAATAGGGTGGAAAATGGTTCTTTAGAAATGTTTACAGCTAAAGATGATTTTATAATTGAAAATAACCTTCCCAAAGATTTAATTCTAAGAGTTATAATTGATCATCTGAAGTGCCTGGAGAGACAGTTTGAGAAATATTTCTCTTCAAATTTTGATTCTAAAAGACTAAGTTGGGTTCATAAACCATACTCAATTGAAATCAAAAATGTCAGTCATCTGCCATTAAAAGTTCAAGAAGAATCTGCTGAGTTATCAAGTGGCACAAGTTTAAAACTTGAGTTTCCTAAAAAATTGTTAAATGAATTTTGGCTTGGGATTAAGACAGAGTTTCCAGCAATTTCCAAAATGGCCCTATACATATTTCTCCCATTTTTTACTATGTATTTATGCGAAGCAGCGTTCTCAGCATTAATGATTATAAAATCAAAATATCGATCAACTTTGAAAAACGTTGAAGATGCTCTACGTCCTGCAGTGTCAATTATTCAGCCAAAATTTAATTCTTTTTTGTAAAAATAACCAAGTACATCCATCTCATTAGTATGCCAATTTGCTTTCATCTTTAATAAATGGTAAAATTATATGTATACCAAAGAATTGTTTTAAAAGAAATTTCTTTGATTTATTATCAGAAAATATTTGATTTGTGTACCTATTTTATACCTATATACCCGGGTCACCTAAAAATTTCTCGGGTGAAAAAGGGTCGCAACTGGAAAAAGTTTAAGAAGCCCTGCCTTAGATCAGTAGACTAGTATTCTAACCACTCAGTAATTTTCTGAAAACAAATATGCAGGAAATGAAGGATTAAAGATTGCAATGTATCGAAGATAAGAATTTTGTCGTGGCAAGATGGGCTGAAAGTTTGAAAGAGTTCTGAATGAGATAATTATTTTAATTGACAAAAGCATGTTTGTCTTTAGTGTTGTCCTGCAACATGATCCAAAGCTACTTTGTGATCTCTAAGGCTATACAAGTCACCAAGGGTCATAAAATTACTCTGAAATGTATGTGATGATGGTGAGGGAGCCCCTCATTGGAGGCCAATTTTACCATGAAGTTACACCTTGAACCTTGCATGTGATGATTCTGTTGTCATATGATACACATTAAAGTGTTTTTCCAGAGTTGTAATTATTACTGTATTCAATAAAGGTAATCAGTTTTTGTAATGGTTTACACAAACATCAATTTACTTTCTTTCTAGCAGAAAGTTCATTGCATAATTTTCCTTTATGGAATTGAACATTTGGGTGATGGACACCTTTGTGATGATCAGTGTTGGTATACATATGGTAGGGAGTTACAAGCCGTCCGGTGGCCGAGTGGTTAGCACGCTTGGCTACTGATCTAAGGGACCTGGGTTCGAGCCCCGGATTTAGGCTATGGATGTGTGTGTCGTTTTTCTGCTGATGTCCTGCCATCCTCTCAGATCTCCTACTGTGGCATATAAACTGACAGGCTCCTGTCAGACCTCTGTGGCAAGCAGCTGCTTGAGGGGGTATTTATTTTTTATTTATTTAGGGAGTTACATGACAAAATTTTATGACATGGATATAATTTTTTTGAGGAATGTTTTAGAGTTTCAAAACCCATGGTTATTAGCTTTGTGAATTTCAAGAATTCTTTTGACTTGATTAACAGAATTTATTTTTGAGGAATACCTGAAAGTTGGTTAACATAATGATGACTGTAACATAGGAAATAAAAGTAGTTCTGCAACTTTTAAAACTCTGGAGAGTATGAAAAGTAGTTGCACTTGAAAACTTCATGAAAGTTTGTTCACCGTCCTAGAGTTAGTTGAGTAGGTGGTTAGCTGCTGTTATCTGGTTATGTATTGTAAAGTGTTTTCATAGAATATTGCACTGATTGTAATAGGGACACAGCAAAATAAATGTTTAGCTATGTAGAAAAAAAACTTGGATTTTTGAATCCTGAGGATTTCTTTTTGATTTATGTTGTCTTTTTGATGAGATCATCCTTTTTTCACCAGGTTTTGTATATGTGTATTATACTGAAGATCTTTTCAGGCTTCCATGGCAAGTGGGCTTGCCAAAGTGAATATTATTTTTATAATATGTTTGTCTTTCTAGAGCTTACTTTGACTTGGGCTCTGCAAAAGTAAGATAAAAGGATAATTAGTGCTTAACTCCAGATGTTGATAACATCTTTGGTATTTCAGTGCTTCAATAAATAATGATGTTAAATAACGACCACTTTAAGCATCATCTTGTACAGGAGGATATTTGTATTGGCTATGTTTTTCGTTGCAGAATTGCGAATTAGTAACAGAGTAATGAATAGTATTCCTAAAGGTGCGAAGAAGAAAATTAGACCGGAAATGAAGGAGTTGGTAGCATGCCAAGTTGTAATCTCAAATTCTCTCTAGAATCTTGTTCTTACTGTGTGCCTGTGTTGAGATTTCTTCTACTAATCTCTGTTTTGTCTTCTATGAGGAAGGAGACATTAATGGGCTTGGAAAGGGCCATTCTCCTTTGGATGGGATGCCAAGCCATGGCTATATAGGGGCGGGGGTGGCTCAGTCGGTAGCGCGCCAGGCTCGTAATCTGTAGTTCCCAGGTTCGAGTCCCAGCTGGGTCAGCGTTGAGATTTATCTCCGCAAAAATTCCCCGCCCTGCCCACTGTCAGTAGGGGATACCGATGGGCTTGGAAAGGCCGCCGTCCGTCGGATGGGACGTTAAGCCGTGGCCCCATGTGCGGGAGAGTCATACCCTGTGCACGTTAAAGAACACGCTGGATGGCCTTGACGGGAGGCTACCATCTGTCTCCCAACAGCTGTTCCAGTGGGTCCCCTCCCCCAACCTTCTCTGAGCCTTCTTGGTCCATGTGACCTGGCCATTTAGTCCATGGTGTGCAAAAAAGTGCCGCTCAGAGGTAAAACTACTCAATTAACAACGTTAAAGAACACGCTGGATGGCCTTGACGGGAGGCTACCATCTGTCTCCCAACAGCTGTTCCAGTGTGTCCCCTCCCCCAACCTTCTCTGAGCCTTCTTGGTCCATGTGACCTGGCCATTTAGTCCATGGTGTGCAAAAAAGTGCCGCTCAGAGGTAAAACTACTCAATTAACAATGTTAAAGAACACGCTGGATGGCCTTGACTGGAGGCTACCATCTGTCTCCCAACAGCTGTTCCAGTGGGTCCCCTCCCCCAACCTTCTCTGAGCCTTTGGGGTCCATGTGACCTGGCTATTTAGCCCATGGTGTTCAAAAAGTGCCGCTCAGAGGTAAAACAACCCAACAACTGTGAGGAAGGAGACATTAATGGGCTTGGAAAGGGCCACTCTCTCCTTTGGATGGGATGCCAAGCCATGGCTATGTGTGCAGGAGCCCATACCCTGTGCTCGTTAAAGAACATTCTGGAAACCCTTGATGGAAAGTTTTCATTTATCTTCTAACAGCAATCCAGTGGATCCCCTTTCCCAACCTTCTCTGAGTCTTTGTGACTACCATTTAGCCCATTTTAAGGAAAAAGTTCAACATGAGGTAAAAGAACCTTACCAAGAATCAGGTGGAGCTTATTATAACTGGCTTGTGATGGGTAAATGCAGTAACTTGTTTAGGATAGAAATATTTGAAGAAGAAAATTGTGTGATCTGGGTTGACCTATTGCCATTTACTTCATTGTCTTCCACTGGAGGAACTGTTGGTAATAACATTTGGAACCTGTTGTTAAAATAATGCTTCATTCTCATTTCCATTTAAATATATGACTTCTTTCTCAAAAGGTTTGTTAAATGTTTAATGCAATTTTAGTGAATCCCAAGTTAGTTTAGCCCATTGACAATCATAACAAACCCCAAATCATAACATGATAAATTAGTGTATTTCAAATTAAATATTTATTATTGAGAAAATAATTGCTTTTAGCTAGCATGAGCTGGATTCAAGCTTGTCTCACTGGACACGCAAAAATGTTCATGGAAGTCCACAGGAAAAATTTTCAGGGGAAACGCAAAATTAAATGATGCTTTGGGTGTACTAAAGATGCAAAAGAAAGCATTCAAAAAAAATTTCCATGTATACTAATTTGTTTTTAATTCATTTATTATTCTTTACATACAATGATATATATTTATCCAGGAGTAAATAAAAAATATGGGATTTGTCAAATTTTGTTTTTCTTGGGTAATATCAGTGTGTGCTAGATGGTTAATTTGTAAGCTGATTATAAAATGAAGGGAAAAAATTAAATTTATTTTTAAAAAAATTATATAGCATTGAGTGCTGAATTCTTTTTTAAAAAAAATTGCCATTATTGTTTGCAACAAGAATGAAGGGATGGTAATTTTTAATAAATTTTTGATTTAATATATAAACAAAAAAGTTAATAGCCAAAATATGTCTACTGATATTAAGTGAGATTGTTCTTAACCCTTTAAGGGTCTCCATTGTCTTCAGATGTTGACAAATTCTGAAATCACAAACTAGAATGAATTCTGATATTTTTATTACAACACTAGAAAAAAACTTCAATTTTTTGAAAAGTTAAATATCAGGTTTTAAATTATATATATTCTTAGGAATAATGTCTTAAAGTTAATAAATCATGTTTACCTTTTTAATTTACACTGGTTTCCATAAATTCAGAAAAATTATGATAAACAAAAAACTATATGAATGATTTTAATGAAATTTGATGAAAACTTGAATACTAGTTTCAGAATGGCATAAAAATATTTTACATTAGAAAAATTTTTCATCAAAAATTAACACAGGATACATTACTTGAATAAGTAGTGTGGTCACTCCTTATGGCAATGCAGGCATGACAGCTATGTTCATGCTGTTTATGATGATGTGAATATGCTCAGTAAGGAGTAACGACCATTGCTCCTTTAAAGCAGTAATAAACTCCCCCTTTATTTCAGGTGGCGAGTTGAGGGCAGCAACATGTCTCCCTAGATCATCCCACACATGCTCAATCGGATTTAGGTCGGGAGATTGAACTGGCCACTCCATGCACATTATGGTCTCCTCTTGAAGTAAAATTCATTTTCCTTCAAGAGGATCCTACAAATAGCTGTGCTGTGTGCTACAGGGTTCATAGTGACAAGAAGTGGTTGGAGCCACGTGTGTGTTAGTCGCTCTGTGAAACATGGGTCGTGCCAAAGATGTGAATGAGTGGCAAAAAGGTGTTATTGCATTTGGCCGAGCCAAAGGGCATAGTGTACAAGAAGTTGCTGCCTTTGCAGGTATGTCAAAACATACTGTCCAAAGGGTCTTCCAGCAGTGGTGTATATCGTAGTCCCCACTAATCATTGCCAGAACTGCATCAGAAAGACTGCTCACCAATAGGGACTGCCTCAGTGTGTCACACACTGTTAGGGTAAACCGCTTTGCAGCGAGGCAGGAATTGCTCCTGTCAGTCAATGCAGGCCTACAACAAGCTGTTTCTGAACAAACACTCTGAAGGGAACTGCATGCCATGGACATCTGCAGCAGAGTACCATTGAAGAGACCCATGTTAACAGCTCTGCATGGCTACAGTGGGCACAACTCCATAAAGACTAGACTGTCGACTCTTGGAAGCATGTGATCTGGTCGGATGAGTCACGTTTTTGCATACTCAAATGATACGAGGCGATGGGTACATTGTAAGGCGTATGAAGCCTTCCATGTGAACTATGTGCAAGGTTCTGCTCAAGCTGGAGGAGGCTCTGTGAGTGTTTCATGTATGAGGAAATGGGTCTTTTGGTTGCAGTTACATCACACTTGAACCAGAAGGGCTATATGGAGTTACTGGACGACCACATGTTGCCTTTTGTGTAGCATCTCCACAGTGAACACCAGAAGTCCCCAATCTTCCAAGACGACAATTGTCAAATGCACAGGGCTCGAAGTGTGTCGGATTGGCATGACAAGCATACTGAAGCCTTCGAACATCTTGACTGGCCCGCCAAATCCCCAGATTTGAATCCCATAGGAAACTTGTGGGACTATTTGGGGCAACGAGTGAAGCACCATCCCAGCCATCTGACTGAACTGCAGCATCTGCTGCTGTAAGAGTGGATGAATATTGATGTGAATTTCAGCTGTTCTTTGGTCAGACGGAGACGTTACATGCTATTTGGTGACATTCAGTCAGGGTTGACTAATTTTTTGTCTGCTGAGCTTATTTTTGCAATGCCGTTTATCTGTGATGGCTGCTGAATTGAAATACTGTAGTCATATTTTCATCTGGATTTAATAGATTTGCAGATATGGACCAAACCAGCTCTACATATAAAGCAACAGTTACAAATTCATTTTCATAAAAATCACTCTAATGATTTTCCTAAACTTTTGCCTATTTATAGGGAGTACTGTCTAAAGCTTCACTTTTTAGTCAGTATGTTCCAGGCAGTAACTACACATGCCAGTCTACTTCAAGTTTATCTTAACCTTTTAGGACAATTAGCTTTACCACATCACTATTACCATATGCCTTTTTTTGACATAATAGTAAACCACCTTCAGGCTGTTATCTATCCCCATCTTATTCACACAAGATTGGTGGTACTCAAACTATTGTAGATGGAGGGAACTTATTGTTAAGATGATAGAGAGTAAAGTTATTTTTATCACAATGTTCCCATGAGCTGTAGGTCTGTAGTTTTCTCTGACTGATGCTCTCACACTTGAGATACACTACTGGTGATTTTTTCTTGTAGTCATCACTATGTTGAGATGCCAGTTTAGGTTTCTTATACATTTTTAAAAAATCCACACTGTTGTTAGATATGGTTTATTGTTTTTTGTGGTCTTTACTACTTTCCTAATATTCCATAATTACTTGGTTCACTCTTATTACAGTGTGACAAGTCAACTTAAAAGATATATAAAAAGCCCTTCAAATTTTTTCTTAATTTATGGAAACCAATGTATATAAAGTAATGATATGAAATATGGTGTACATGTTAATTTTGCAATGTAGAAATAGGAGATGCATGCATATTGAATCAAAGGGATCACAAATGCAAATTAGGTTCCCTTCCAACCAGCCTGGCATTAACTTAGGTAGCAATTGATTTCACTATATTGCAAAATAGTATATGGGTGATGTGTGTAGTGGAGAACAAGTAGTAGTATGGGAGCAGGTCAATCCCATTCTGAGGTAGCCAGGGCCTTAACCATAAAATGTCCTATCAAGACTTTGGGTGCAATTTCAAGAAAGAGGAGAGCTTAGTCATAGATCAGGGCAATGTCATCCCAAGGCCACAACTGCTTATGATGATCACTGTCTTTAATGTCAAAGCAACATTGGGAAATGACAGCTAGGTGACTTTTTGAGCTGTCAGTGGCCACATGGACAGCAGTTTCAAGACACTATGGTTTCATCAAGTCTGTGTGCATAAAGATCAATGATTTGAAACCCCCATGAAGAACCTGTTTAATAAGGTACAAACATCACCTTTAGAACACACTCTGGCCAAATATGCTCTGCACAGAAGAGCTCAGATTCAGTTTTAACACCAATTTTTAGTTGTGTTCTGGAAGATCCTCAGTTCATCTGAGAGAACAAGGAATATCAGGATTACACTATTTAAGTTAAAATATTTTTAGGAACCTGAAATTAGGTGATACATTATAGTGCAAAGGAATTCTCACCATAATCATTGTAACATCAGAGAAAAGGACCATTTTGATGGCTGTATTGTGATGAACTGGCCACACAGCTCATCTTGGGGGTTGGGGATGCTGTTGTGCCATATTTCATTTTTATAAACAGTAATGCTTATCCTTTTGGGTTATGTAGTTGACAAATTCCTATAAAGTTAAAATATTCATAGAATGGAGTGGCTAGCCAGCTCTCCAAAACCTAGATTCAATTATGCACATGGTTACACTCTGGAGGGGAGAGGTGAACTGCAAATTCCAGACCCCAGAAGGCTCCATAAATTAAAATTTACTCATGTGGAGGAATAGTCTTTATTACAGCAAAGGCCTTATCAACAGCCTGGCTGACAGTATGAGAATACATTGTGTGAGTTGTATGAGTGTCGATGATCCACATCCATTACACTGGGCAACAAATTTTCATAAAAGACATGGATTTGGAGCATTACTGAGACCACATGATTCTGATCATGTGGTCTCAGTAATGCTCTGAACATGATAAGGGGTCAATAGCTTTGATATTAGAAAATCTGAGTGCACAGAATTATTCTAAGTTAGAGACACGAATGCCATGCAAGGCGAGTTGTTATGTAATTGATGTGTTTGATGGTTCAATGTTTAAGTCTGAGTGCACTAAGGTCAGTAACTTTGATATAAAGTCACAGTACTTTCTAATAGGTGGTCTACTTTTCCTAACCAAATTACCTTACCAAGGTCTCCCTACCTGATCTATTACCTTATCTTACTTATATCCAGACTTGTATTACCAATTTTTACAAGATTAGACTAATTAGCTAGTTATTGGCGCTTATTCAGACATCAGGTAACATATTAGTAATGTATTAGATAATATATTACCTGATATCTGCACAAGCTCCAATAACTAGCTAATTAGTGTAATCTTGTAAAAATTTGTAACAAGTCAGGATAAGGTAATTGTGGTCAGGTAAAGTAGACCACCTTCTAGAATAGTTCTGTGCACTCGGACTTTATAATATCAAAGGCTACTGACTTTTTTGGTTAACAATATTGGTGCACTCAAACTTAAACAATGAACTGTAAAAAACATCAATTATGTAACAACTCTCCTTGCATGGCATTTACCTTACCTACAAACTTCATATAATGTTATCATATCTCATAAAGAATTTCTCTGTATAAAGATATAGAAATGTTAAGGAAATATTAGAAAATATAGACAAACATGGGCCATTTTGGCACCCATTTTGTAAAATCTTTTTCTTCATTATAATACATTCATTGTTACAATTAATGTTGGATTAATACTGCCTCATTTCTGCTATGTTTTATATATATAGTGTTAGAGATTTTTATTAAATTTAGCAAACTGTCTAAAATATACAATATGACAAAATTCATATGTAGCAAAATTAGAAGCGAGATGCAGGTATAATGAAGGGCAATTCAATGAGGATTGACTGCATAAAAAACTGAAGGTATAAATAGAGAGACAGAGTTGAATGTGGATTCTGTGCTTTGATATATTTGTTTATAGGTAAAATTTGCATTAGATAATGCACAGTAGAAATATATCAAACTGGTTTAGTTAAAAAAAAAGCTATGGTTCGTAAACATTTGAATTTAATCAGATTTTAAACCTTAAAATTTATGTGTAAGTATAATGATCACATGCCAGCAGTTCTAATCAAAAGCTTTCATTTGAAGTAAACTCCCAGTTATACTTAAATACAACAGGCATAAATTTCAAATTGAACTTTGTGTGGCATTTTTGCATGAGAAAAGGAAAGCTTACAGATATAAGAAATTTATTCAAAAAAAATAAGATGCAATTTTACGTCTTCTCAACCCTCAATGTCAGCTGCTGCTAAGAATCAAATGCTAGTTCAGTGGATGATTGATAAAATGCCATCTGAGTTTCTAAAACCTAGCCAGTAAACTACACTGCACATATGTATGCATAGGTAAATTTTTTCTGAAATCAGAGTTTAGATTAATTTCACTATTCTTGTTTCCCAGGTAATTCCCTGGGAATGCAAAATTGGTAAAATCATTTCACTAATTTTGCATTCCCAGGGTGTGAGAGGAAGTTAAACTATTAATTATATTACTAATGTCCCCATTTAAAATATTTAGCTTTTATTAATGTAAATGATGAGCTATTGATTTTTTTTAAAATACACTGCTCACAAAAATTAGGGGATACTTCAAAATGAATATGAAGTGATAAAAAAATGAAGCATATCAATTGTTTTTATTAAACAAGAACATCGGAAAAGCAAATGACAAGTCAAAGAAAGTTGTTCGATTATGCAAATGAGATGCAAACTCAATTGTCGTGGGGGCTCAATTGTCGTAAATGCCATCTAGTCGGTAGCGCGCCAGGCTCGTAATCTGTAGTTCCCAGGTTCGAGTCCCAGCTGGGTCAGCGTTGAGATTTATCTCCGCAAAATTCCCCGCCCTGCCCACGGTCAGTAGGGGACACCGATGAGCTTGGAAAGGCCGCCGTCCGTCGGATGGGACGTTAAGCTGCGGCCCCGTGTGCGGGAGAGCCATATCCTGTGCACGTTAAAGAACACACTGGATGGCCTTGATGGGAGGCTACCATCTGTCTCCCAACAGCTGTTCCAGTGGGTCCCCTTCCCCAACCTTCTCTGAGCCTTCGGGGTCCATGTGAGCTGGCCATTTAGCCCATGGTGTGCAAAAAAGTGCCGCTCAGAGGTAAAACAACCCACAATTGTCGTGATTGAGTAGCAAGTGACATATTGGTGGGGGTGAACAGAAGCATGTCAAACTGGACGAGAGTGGCACACATTGACTGTTCAGTAGGGTGTATGGTCACCCAAGACTGCCAAAACACACTGACAGCGATGGGGCATGGACAGGATCAGATCATCAAGCAGTTCTTGTGGGATCCTCTGCCACTCTTGCTCCAGGGAAACTTCCAGCTCAAGAAGTGTTGTGGGAGGCATTGGACAGTTTGCCAGACGTCTTCCCAGTGCATACCAAACATGTTCAATGGGATTCAGGTCTGGAGAACATGAAGGCTAGTCCATGCGTTTGATTCCTGCCTCCTGAAGCATGTTGTTGATGAGATGCACACGGTGGGGCCTTGCATTATCGTCCATGAAAAGAAAGTTGTTTCCAACTGCTCCAGCATAGGGTACTACTATAGGGTGCAGGACCTCATCTCGATATCTGACAGCAGTCAGCGATCCGTTTCTGATGACGTGGAGGTCGCCACCACCACTGAAGAAGTCCTTTTCTCGCATGAAATGTGGATTCTCCCTTGTTCACGCCAGATTAGGACATGATGATTGTCAGGCTGCAGACTGAACCATGGACTCATCAGAGAAGAGGACAGTTGACCACTCATCAAGGGTCCATGACAATGCTCATCAGCCCACTTTCTACAGGTTCTACGGTGTTCAGCAGATAACGGAATGCATACCATTGGTCGCCGGGCATGCAGTCCAACACGATGGAGCCGATTTTGTATGGTCTGGGTGCATATTCGTCGTCTAGTGGCAGCAAGAAACTGTCCCCACAGCTCTGTTGCGTTGCTGCGCCTGTTCCTTCTTGCCAATAAGGTCAAGTAGCGGTCATCTCTTGCTGTTGTGGCAGATGGGTGACCCTGCCCTCATCTTCTTTGTACTGTGCCAGTCTCTTGAAAGCGATTCCACAGTCTGCTAATCATGCTTTGGGATGTTCCAAGTGCTGTTGCCACTGTTGTCTGTGTTTGACCAGCTTCAATACATCCTATGGCTCTCCAGGCTCCACATTTGGGCAAATCGTGTTGCAGGGGCATTGCAAGGGCTGGGAAATTGCAGGATGTGCACTTTCAAGATCAGGGAACATGCAGATACTCTAGTACTTTCAGCCTTTTATATAGTGCATTTTCACCAATGACATAAAAGTTGATTTTGCATCTCATTTGCATAATCGAACAACTTTCTTTGACTTGTCGTTTGCTTTTCTGATGTTCTTGTTTAATAAAAAAAAAATCAAATGCTTCTTTTTTTTATCGCTTCATATTCATTTTGAAATATCCCCTAATTTTTGTGAGCAGTGTAAAAATTTTCTTGAAGAGGATCCCCTTTCCTTAAATTTGAATTAGATGTTTTCCTTAAAATTGTAATAAATATTAGAATTTATTCAACAGTTACTGTGTTTTTTGGAAAACAATAATGATGTATCAGGATATATGGCAACAAGAATTTACATATTTTAACAAAAATTACAGTTCACAGTGCAGTAATTAAAATCTTTAATTCTCCATGACATTAAATGTGGGTTTAACAGTGTCGTAGAGAATTAAAAATTTCAATTTAATTTCTGGATCCTCTATAGAATAAAGTGAAATGTTAACAAAATATGAGATTTGTAGATAATGGTAAAAGCCATGCAAGACGAGTTGTTACTTTTGATGTTTTTACAGTTCAGTGATTAAATTTCAGGTGCACAAATAGCACTAACTGAAAAGGTTAGTAGCTTAGGTGTTATAAAGTCTGAGTGCTCAGAATTGTTTTAGATTGGTGGTCTATATTGCCTGACCAGATTATGTTACCAAGGTCTGCTTACCTGACCCTTTATCTTACCAAATTTTTGACTTGTGCTTCCAATTTCATAGGACTTGTGTTTAGTCACTGGAGCTTAGGCAGACAGCAGGTAATGTATTACGATATTTTACTTTTCTTTTTTCTTTTTACTGTAATATATGTTGATTGTTGTAACTTAATATAGTTTAGTTGAAAAAAAGGTTTTGTGCATTATTATTTCACTGCTAGATGTATTTGCTGTGGTCCTAGACACATATCTGGTCTATTAGTCTGATCACATCTTCGGTAGCCATTTTGGCATCCAGCTTGCAAATTCTTGTTACCATATATCTTGTTAGCCAATGTTATCATTACTGTTAGATTATGCTGCTGTACTTCTGCTACATTTTATTTATATATACAGTGTTATAGAGTTTTATTAAATTTGTGATCTGTACACTATGATTTTAGTACATTGTGTTGCTGTGCATTTCAGGCAATGGAGATATCTACATTTTTAATTTTTGTTGTAGGTGGTGGATATGGCTGCTGTTTTGGAAGTCATGTCACTATTGGAAAATGCTTGTATTACAAAAGATGCATTGGAGGTAAGTTAAAGTGATTAAAATTTATATTTGCATTTAAGTATGAATCAAAGTTTTTGATGAATACGGAATTTCATTAAATTAGTATACAATGCTAAGTAGTAAATTGTTAGGATAACTGTATGTGTGACTAAGTGCTGTTTTAGTACATTACTTAACAATGAAATTGTTCCACCTAAGAGTGTATATATTGTGACACACTACACATACACAGAGCAAGAAAGTTATGGGACAAAACTATATAGTTATAAGTATCTACATGAGAAGCCACTATAGATACCTGTGATCTTGGCAGTCCTGCTGTGGCCAGTTAGGATATTATCATGCCTTTAGAAACTCGTCAATGGAACATGTCAAGATCAAGTTTTGTGTAAAGCTAGGGAAAAGCCCCACAAAAACACATGAAATGTTATAAACAGCTTATGATTATAAACAGCTAATAAACAGCTTATGAAGATTCGAGAGGGCAGAGATAATGTGGAAGATGATACTTGCAGTCGACAACTGTAAGCAGCTTTCAACCCATAATTGGTGGATAAAGTGCACAATACACTCACAAGAGGCCATTGACACTCAGAATAAGTGAACTAAATGTGAATAAGGAATGTTTACCATAGACTTGGGTAAAAGAAAAATTTGTATGAAGCTTGTGCCATACACTTTGTGGGATGAGAAGAAACTAAGACGACTTGATGCCTGCAAAAATTTTGGACAAACAGTTGATAGTGAACTTGATTTTCTAAACACCATCATTGCATAATGTTTTCAGTATGATCCTGAAACTAAAAAAAAGGTGGTAGAATGGTAATCACACAACTCACCAAGACCAAAAAGTTTATTTCCAGAAATCATATCAAAACCATGCTGATCACATTTATCCATTTATTCTCTTTAATTACAAAGGGATAATCCATAATGAATTTATACCCGAAGGAAAGACTGTTGAATAGAAGCACTATGTAGAGGTACTGAAATGTGTATTGGGGAGAAACAATTGTATGGTTGAAGACTTTTGCATGATAAAAGACACCTGCTCACACAGCAAAGTAAGAACATTTCTGGTCAAAAACAAAAAAGTTGCAGTGCTTAGTCACTTTCACCCTCCTCACCACCACCACCTGTATCCAGTAGACTTATTTTCTCTTTCACAAGTTGAAATTGAGGTTGAAAATCATCAATTTGATGCAGTGGATGACATTAAGAAAGAGACCGCAGAACTGAATGCCATCACAGCAGATGAGTTCTTTAAGTTTGCCAAAAGTTTGAGTGCTGTAATATGTGCATTTAGTCCCAGAGGGACTAGTTTGAGGAAAATTGTTAATAAACATGTTGCCCTCTTCATTGTTTTTATTATTTTCTTGTTCAGTCTCATTACTTGTTTGCGCTGTGTATATTAACCCTTCCAGTGTCCACATCATCTGTATACGTTTGGAGAATCTGAATTGAAAGGCCAAGGATGTATGTATCTGTTTTTAGTACAAAAGCATTTTTTAAAAACAAAAATTGCCATTGCAATTATATATATATGTTATAAAAATATATAAATCAGGCTTCAAAAATATTTTGTTTTTAAATGTGATGCATATTTTATTAAACTACAATATAAATAATTTTATAAGGCCATCTGATTGCCATTTCTTAGAAACACTAAACAGTATTGTCAATTTGCTTGTTAACATTCCTATTTGCTGAAGCAACCTTCTGATTTAAGCTCACAAGTTTGATTTGAGCTGTTATCAACAAAGTTTTTCCTTAAATTTTCGAAAATCTCCTATAAATTAACACAAAAATTTTTTAAAAAACGGATAGATTTTGGAAGTAATTACAAAATACATACCGCCATTTTTCCCCCCGTTTCACACTCTTTTTCTGTCAAACTTATTTCAGTATTCCCAAATTACTTTTACATTATGTTAACTAACTTGTCAGGTATACCATATGATCTCACAATCAACCACAAATTATGACAATCAACAGAGTCGAAAGCCTTTTTGAAATCAACAAAACTAGCAACCAAAGGTTTCTGAAACTCTAACATTTCTCAAGAATCTGCCCAAGTGAAAATATCTGATCCACACATCCATCCCCTACCACTTCTGAATCCACATTGCTCATCACGCAATTGCCTGTCAACCAGATACTTAATTCCATTAAGCACAATCATGCAAAGAACTTTCCCTGGAACAGAGAGTAGGCTGATACCCCTATAATTATCGCAAGAACTGCGATCATCTTTTTTGAAAATAGGGATAACAATAGCTCTGGTAGAATCCTTAGGAACCATGCCTTTATCATAAAAGATATTCAGAATTTCAGTCATCCAAGTGGTAACCGAAACATTCCCAGCTCTAAGCATTTCTGTAGTAATTTCATCTACCCCTGGGGATTTATGTAGTTTAAGTTTAGAAACAGCCAAAATAACTTCAGATTGTGTTATAGGGCCAACATTAAAGCCACCAATGCATCTATTATCATTGCAAACAATGGGAATAGAACTAACCACATTGTTTAGAATATCACTGAAATGCTCAGCCCACCTAGCCATGACAGAATCCTTACCTTCTATAACCTTACCTTGTTTATCCTTCAATCCCTGTATACCTGTCCGTTTTCTACCACACAAAACATTAACTATCTGGTACAGCTCTCTGCTCTTGTGCTGTCTAACTGCTTCCTTGGCTTTGTCAGCCAAACCATCAAGCCAAAGATTCTTATCAGCAGCTAACTGATCTTTTACACATTTATTAAGTTCTCTGTAATGCTTTCTATTAGGACTAGTAGGTTATTGATTAAGGACATTCCTGCAGTTCTTTCTTTCCGAAATAAGCTCAAGTGCCCTTATCACTCAGATAATTCTGCTTCTTCTGCTCCTTTTTTCCTAAAAGAGTACTATTAGTGTCCAAAAAAGCCTGTTTAAAATGATCCCATTCTTCCTCAACTTCAGTAGTAAGCATACCATGACTGTCATAATGACTAAGTAACCTATCATGGTAAGCTTTGGCTATAACTGGGTCTTTCAGAGCTTCAGTATTAAAAGTAAATTTTTTAACCCTAGCACAACACTTTTTAAGTTTAAGTTGCAAGACACTTTTAACAAGGTAATGGTCAGATCCAATTTCAGCTCCCCTATATGACCTGGTATATGCTTGCAAATTTGTTTATATTATTTATTTTCATAAAATTCGTAATTAAATTGTTTAATTTGGTATATGACCTATTTCCGTTGATTGACGTTGATAAACATGATCTATTTCCGTTGATTGGTTATTTTTTTTAAGATATTCTAAAGTTGACTTGTTTATGTGACTCAGCACAATTGGCTAAAAGCCAGGAATTTCCTCAACAAAGTAAGGTACCAAGAAAAAAATTTACAAAACAAGAAAAATTTTTGCTTAAAACCAAAAAAAAAATAATTTTTTTGTTATTCAGAAATTGCACATTACCTCTAGAAGGGTTATAGGTGTTTTTCTTATCAAAAACTAGTTTTTGAAACCAGCATTATGTAATCCTTGAAGTTGATTCTAATAACTCATATTTTGATGATGTTTTTACCCTTGTCATTTGTCAGTTTGTCAACGTGTTGTTTTTGATGGTGTTTTTACACTTGTCATTTGTTAGTTTGTCAAACAGTTGTTCATCATATCTTTTGAATGTGAGGGACAAAATGATTTATGTGTCAAATGAAAGTTTATGACATGGGGAGTATCACAGGTTATAAAATAGTTAGGGGTTGACTCAATTCGTAGCATGCTAGGCTCATAATCTGTATTTCCCAGGTTCAAGTCCCTCCTGGGTCAGTATTGAGATTTATCTACCATTAAATCCTCACCCTGCCCTCAGTCAAAAAAAAAAACACGCTATGGGATTGGAAGTCCACTATCCATTGGAAGGATGTAAAGCTGTGGCTTCGTGTGTAGGAGAGTCTTATCCTGTGCATGTTAAAGAACATGCTGGATGGTCTAGATGAAGGCTTGTCTCCTAAGAGCTGTCTAGTTGGGCTCCTTCCCCCAACGTTCTCTGAGCCCGTGGGGCCCTTGTGACCTGACCATTAACTCGCTGTGTGCAAAAAATAGTCCCCTGTGCTTTTCTCTCTTCCCTGCATCCCCCCCCCCCCAATGAAAAAGGGGGAAACATAAAGAACCATTTTATGTCTTGAATGCAAGGCCCAAAATAACAAGTTGTATGTCAAATTGAAGCTTGGGACTTGGGGAGAGTTATGGGCTATAAAAATGTACCCCCCACCCCCCTCTCTTCCTTCCTAAAGAAAGGTAAATGTGAAAATCGTTTTTCTACTGTAACTTCCAACCAAGGGCATAGAGTTATGAGTTAGATGTCAAATGTTAAAAACTTCTCATGTTGAGAATGTTGTAGGTTTCTTTGACCCCCCCCCCTATATTCTTTCCTACTCCCAAAAAAGACCAAAAATTTTCAGAGGTCGACCTTCAGGGGTTATAGCTAAAATTAAAGCGCAATATCTACAGTGTTTAAAGACATCCATATGCAAATCATCTGTCGTAATGATCTCTAAAAATCTCGAATCATGACCCTTCACCCATTTCCTCCAAAAAGGGGAGAAAGGTTGATTTACGAGTCATAAATTGAATGAAGGTTTCTGAAGATTGGTAATTTTTTAATTTAGGTATTTTTAGTGACTAAAAATATATATCTTCCTACATGCACCCTAAAAAGTAGAAAATAAAACTAAAATATATTGATGGTGCAATCAGTCATTGAATTCATATTCGCTTCATAACAAAATTACATTGTTGGCAAATCATCACCCTATCTTTCTTTGAAGATGGTGTTGAGTAAATCATCACCCTATCTTTCTTTGAAGATAGGGTGTTGAGTAAATCATCACCCTATCTTTCTTTGAAGTTAGCACAAATTCAGTGACTTCATTGCACTATTGATATGCTTCATTTTGTTTTCTACTTTTTAGGATTAATATGGGAAGATGTTTTTTTTCCACTTTTTAAAATTTATTTTACAGTTTATCGTTTATTATTGACATTCTAGACATCTAAGCAGATTTCAGATGAATACATCAGCAACTGAATAGTACAGTTTCAATGTTCAATAGTACATTTAATTTTATATAGGTTTTAAAAAGAGACAATTTTATTTTTCCATCTGACAAATAGAAACTGTCTGAGAATGTTTTTCATAGCTAAACAAATATCAAATTTAATTTATTTTTTTATAGTTTTTTTTTAAACCTAATAAGAAATATAAAAAGAAGCATAACGTTATTGAATTAGTTCTTTTTAAATTTGAATGGTTGCAGTGTAAAGGGGAGAAAAAGCTATAAAAAATATAGTATCAACTAGAAGAATAATATATTGCCTCTGGTGAATATGGATACTTGTTTTAAAATAAATTAAGTTTTTCATGTCCCAAATCTTGCACCCTTCAACAGTAGTAATTTGTACTAAAGAATGGTTTGGAAAATTTAAATAGAAATATATATATATTGTTAAATTTTAAGAAAAATATGAATAATTACTTTTAGTTACAATTTGATAGCTCTATACAATGGAAAACAAATTTCTCATTTATCCTTTAAAATGAAGTTGTGATTTCTCATCCTCTAGGATAGAGGTTTTCAACGTGGGGTACGTGGTAAAATTTTTTGGGGTACGCTGTGAGAGCTCAAAAGTTTCTAGATCTAGTAACAAAGTAAAATAACCATTATTATACTATAATTATAGTTTTATCTATCTATACAAGGGGTACACCAGTTACACATTTCCAGGGGGTATGTGAAGCATGAAAGGTTGAGAACCACTGCTCTAGGGTTAAGTGGCAAATCAGTCTATATAAAATAATTTAATATTACAATATTAAAATGTTATTTAAATTTTTAAAATTAAGTACTAACATTTAAAAAAAATAAAGAGCCATCAGTCTAATTTTAACCAATAGTAATTTAAAGCACTTATGAATGAGTTATACTTTTGTCAGTAAGTTGTCTACGTATCTGTTCTTCCATAATTCCACCATAATTTGTATCATAAATATATATTTTTTGCAATATTACTTCAAGTTTTATATTTTTTGCATTTAACACACCCCTAACAATATAAATTAAAGCCTATTTGAGGATTTGAAAACTGTGAATCATCGTATTTTTCAGTACCTATTCAACTTAAAAAGGATTGGGTGTGGGGGGGGGGGGTGTTGAAGGGACAAGTTGTTGCTGCTAATGTAAACCTGTTTATCATTGCAATTTGACACTGAAATATATCAAACCTACCTATCATCAAACCATGGCAGTCTTGTTACCGCAGGAATCACAAAGAGGAAGTTGTACTTGCTCGGCTTCGCTTAGGTCATACATTTCTTACACATTCGTTTCTTCTTTGGGAGGACGACGTACCTAAGTGCGAGTTTTGTGACACCATTTTAACTGAAGTATATTTTAATTGAATGTTCTGCTTTTACCTTTGAAAGACATATGATTTTTTAACTTTCATAATTTTATGTCTGAGCCCCTTACACTCGGACACTTGTTATCTGATCAATGTTGTTTTAGCTCTGTCTTTAAATTTTTACAATACACTGGATATTTTACTAGACTTTGATTTTGCCACCTTTAAACGTTGTATATATATAACCCAGGTCGCTTAACCTGGGTTATTTTTTATATTGAACATATTTATACATTTGTTTTTGTTGTCATCAAAATTTCTTTTTATTGTTTTACATTGTTCTTGTTGACTTTGTGGTTTATTTTTAAACTTGGTTGAGGGTTAAACATTACTTTTATCTCTTTTCTTTTTGGACATTTGTTTGCCACATTATAGCCTTAGTTGCTAATGCTCCAATAAACCCCAAACAACCAAACACTGAAATATAAAACTTGAGCCCAAATTGTTCGCAATATTCATTTTAAAATTTTCTACTGTCAGATATGCAATTGAAACTTTTTGGAGATTTGAAAAGCATCGGTAGTGTGCCAGGCTCATAATCTGCGGTTCCCAGGTTTGAGTCCCATCTGAGCCAGCATTGAGATTTATCTCTGCAAAATTCCTGCCATGTGTCTAGGGGATACCACACCGATGGACTTGGAAAGGCCATCATCTGTCAGATGGGACATTAAGCTGTGGCCTTGTTATGTGAGAACCGTACCCTGTGCATGTTAAGAGCAACCATCCAGTTCGATCTTTAAGATACTGCAACCATTTCAATGTTCAAAACTCTAACCGTTGTCCTGTGAGTGTCGTAAGTCTCCTGAACTGCTATCTTGTGAGCCACCTTGCCCCAACTTTCTCTGAGTCTTCAGGGTCTTTGTGGCCTGGCCGTTTAGCCCATTGTGTGCAAAAAAAAAGTGTCACTCAGAAGTAAAACAACCCACCCTATCCAACCCAAAGAGAATTTTTGTATATATCTAAAAGCAAGTATCTTTTGAAACAAAGTTTCAAAGTTCAAAGTTTTACTCCCAAATTAAGGTAAAAACATTGTTGTCAATGCAAACTTTTTAACCTTCAGAGTTCACCAAAATTTAATATTTCTTACATAATTACTCACAATATTTTTATTAGAGTACACCCAATTCTGTGTTTGCATGGTAGATAGGTTCCTGAAAAAACTAAAAAGATGTGAAAACCCAATACAAATAATAAGTTGTTTTCAAACAAATCATATCAAAATCTTTTAATTAACTCTTTATTTGATTTTTATTCATTTAAAAGCATTTTTTATTTTATAAACTTATAAAGATAATTATATGTACATATATAAAGTAAATTATCCTTTATAAAGAAAATAATATGTCACTAATTCATTTAATAAATATTTATTACTCACACAAAACTTCAAAAAACGAATTGTTTTCAATTTCTTTTATTAAACATCTAAACATTTCTAACTTTAAACACTAAATGAGATACAAGACTGACATATGTATAATATGTGATACTAATGATACACAAGACCGACATATGTATTGAAGATAAAATTGAGGGGAATTCTCAGAACTAAACGTTGCCACTTTATTCTGAATGAAGTAGGTTTTGCATAATTTTTCCATAAAATTGAGAAAACTTGTGTAATTAGTTCTGTTAGTGTAGTTTTTATTTTGGGGATTTTAATGCATAAAATGTGTATGGCACATTTTCAAAGTTAAAACTACTTCTAAAAATGTGACCATAAAAGTGGCATCTTTGTTATAACTGTAAATTCCAGGAATTTTTTCTTGAATAGGAATATTTTTTCAAAATTAAATTCAAATGGTGATTTTTAAAAAGGCACCATTTCATCTGTGTTCGATCAAAATAAATCATGTAAAAAGAGAATTTGAATTTTTTTTCTAAACCCTGTATTAAATCAAAATTATGTAAAAAAAAAAATCATGTAAAAACAGAGTTGGGTGTAATTTTACAAATTGAACTCGTTCTCTGTGCCCAATTTTTTTGGATATTGAACATGAAATTGGCATGTGCTTAGTGGCATATAGTTTTCATTCATTGCCACTGATATCGCTGCCTAATGATAATTGCATTGTATGGCAAACTGCAGATGCTCATCAATTTATAACTTTATTAACAGGTTTAAGTTATAACTTGTGAGATTTCTAAAACTAAACTTGCTTTATGTTACGTAAAATATTGATATTTGAATATTTTTCATTTTCCTTACAGAGAACAAGATTAGGTAAGTACGTTAATGAACTCCGAAAGAAAACGAAAAATGAACAGCTGTCAAAAAGGGCTAAAGATCTTGTTAAAGCCTGGAGGAAATTACTTCCACAACCAGAAAGTTCCATTAATGGAGAAAAAGTTATATATAACGCTGGCACACCTCCTGTAGGAATGACTGCATTAGGTCCAGGTCCTGGTCCAGGATTTGGTCCTGGGCCAGGGCCAGGTAACAGATCTCTGAAGTCTGGCAGTGCAATGTCATGTGGTTCCAGATACAAGCCTTCAAGTCCAGTAGTAGTTTCTGAGCGAACAACTAGTCCCTTCTGTTCCAGTGCCTCTAACAGCCCGTTGTTACCTACATCAAAATTACAGGGATCAAATAGGCCAACTACACCCTCTAGTTATGCACCTTTAACTAAAGCCACTTTAAGTCATATAGCAATGCGAAGTACCAACAGGACAATATTCTCAAATCAGAACTTACTTAATTCTGGAAGCCAGGGCAAAAGTGGCACCACTTCCAGTCAAATATTCAAACCTGTGAGTCCTGCACTTGCTTCTCTTAGACATTCAAGCAAACATTTCCTGCCTGGGTCTCCAGCAAATTCCATGGCTCACCCAAAACCTCATAGTCCTACAATTAGTCCAGTACACAGGAATAACTCTCGCTCACATAGTCCACATGTGAATGCCACTGGCAAGACTGGTTCCAGCAGGCATGTTGAAGTTCAGAACAGCAATCGAAACGTGCTTCAGTCATCAGTTTCACCTCCCACATTGTCAGGGAGTTCTCATTCCAGCTTAGATATAGCGAGAACCAATGCTGCTAATAAGAGGTTGAGGAAGAATGATGCCTCAGATAGTAACAATATGCCATCAAAGAAAACTAATTTTGCACTGAAAAATAATTGTTTAAGTTATAATTCCAACTTAGTGAATGGCTTGGACTTTCCAGAACACTCTGAGGGTGTGATGCCTAGTGAGAGCTCAGCATTTGAAAGCTTTAACTTATCCAAAAGCTATAAACCTGGTCTTCATAGTGATAGAAAATCAATTAGTGACAGTGTGAAATCTGAAAAACGGAAGAGGCACAGTGAAAAATACGAGGTACGTGATCCATTAAAAGATAAAATAAGTGCTTCTTCTGGTTCCAAACTACCTAAAGTAAAGACCACTCAACAGCTAATAGCTGAACTTCAAGCCAAGAAAGGTGATGCAACGCTATTAAATATTGCTTCCTTAACTGATACTCCCTTAAAATGTGAACCAAGTTTCAGTTTTCTTTCTAGGAGATCAAGATCATTACACAGCTCTGATGCTGAAATGTCTAGAACAAAATCAGAACTCATGCAAAGATTCTTAATAGGGGATTTTCAAAGAGATCCCAAGTTATCAGATTCTCATATTGCTAGTAGCAACCATGGGAGTCCAACAGCCATATCTAGTGTTTCATCTCCTTTTGAGGAATGTGTTTCACATACTGTTCCAGATAATTGTTCTGTGATAAACACAGAAAGGGATGCTAGTGCTTCTTATACAGACTCTGTATCTGAAGAAATAAATAAGCTCCTATCATCTTTACCAGTAGTCAATTCTGAAGAAGTCAGTTTAGAAGAAGAAAGTTTACCAGAAAGGACCGAAATTGACACAAGTGAGGGTGTGAAAAAAATAGCACTAGAAAGATGGGAATATGTAAATGGTAATTATGATTCTGATGGTGCATGGAGACCATGGGAAGAATGTTGTGAAAAAGAGTCGTATACTGGGGAATCATTTCGTATATTGCCTTATGTAAATATTGACTGGTGAAGTCAGAAACCAGAATTCTAGGGATTATGCTGTCTGATGATTTGTGACAGACGGTTTCTGCTAATAGTTTGTGTAAACAAAAATTCTGTACAGAATGATTTATTGAGTTCATTTCCTTTAAGAACTTACATAAAATAAATCATAAATGCAATTTTTCTCTGTGCATCTGTTGATTTTACTGAAGTTTTACTTGTTATATTTTGTCATCTGTATTACTCTATGGTAAATTGTGCTTCAGAGAAATACATAATTTCACTGTTTGCAAAACATTTTGCTTAAAAAAGCCACTTTTTTTAAAATGTGAGTTATTAAAACTATCACTATTACTTTCACCATACAAAAAGGAAACATAAAGAATAAAATAATATAAAAGTTAAATTATACATATATATAGAGACAAAATAACAAAACTATACATATATATTGAAGTTAATAAATTAAATGGAATTTGAATCTTTACTGTTGATAGTGCCTGCAAAAGCTAGTACATTTATATTTATTCACCAAATAGGAGTGAAGAAACTGTGATAAGTTCAAATAAGTTGTGACTATCACTTTTACACTGATAAGCAAACAAATTAGTTGTTTTTGTGCAATTTTAGTAGTGTTCTTTAATTATTAGAAAAAAGCTTGTGTTAATTTTTGTGAATAAACTGTTAACTTTGTAGATCTGCTTATTTATATTTTTCATAGCTCTTCACACTTCCAGGTTTATTCTTGTGTGTGAGTATGAAACACTGTTTTCTTATCAATGTAAAACAGATGTTCACATCTTATTTAATATGGTCGTTATGTTATTGTCGCATCTATAAATTAAAATCTAAAGACCAGATACTTTATTTGAAAAAAAAATGCATCTGGATTTTATGAAACTATGCAAAGAACTTTTCACATTCCATTTGTTTTCTAAGAAAAATACCCAGTTCTGCCTGTGTGATTGGTTATAATTAAACTGAGTACTCAGAGTGATGGAGAGAAGGATCTACTTGATGGATCACAGCAAAAAGTGTTGGATACTTTAATAAGAACATGGGGTAGAGAATTGGCAAATAAAAAAAATTAGTGTTAGTGCCACCAGGTAGCATGAGTGAGCTAAAAAATAAAGAAAATACCAAGTTGAACAAATGTAACCTTTATTTTTCAAATCAAGATTCTCAATATGATTAAAAATTAATCCATAGTGAATGCACAGTATTCCCTGTTAAGATAGACATCAAACATTAATAGATTATGAAAATGCGGTAGCTTT
This sequence comes from Ryuthela nishihirai, assembly GCA_038380435.1. Taxonomy (NCBI): domain Eukaryota; kingdom Metazoa; phylum Arthropoda; class Arachnida; order Araneae; family Heptathelidae; genus Ryuthela; species Ryuthela nishihirai. The sequence continues at coordinate 2,895,678 of JAWZYU010000055.1, forward strand.
AGAGACCTTCTTATTAACATCTGATAATAGCAATGACTGAAAAAGTTGCATCTTCTCAAGTATAGATGGTGCTGTCTTAGCCACGTCTCGAAGATTTATAAGGTCTTATTCTGAAAATTTTCATTGTCCATTGCGTGGTGCAATGGTAGCTCGCTCTGGCATTAATCTGGAGAGATGCATGTTAAATTCCTGCTGTGATAATTCCATAATCATGAATTATTCTTCAATCACTTGATAGTCAGATTGCAGTCAGAGACAAAAATATTAATAATTTCTAAGTTATGAGCTGACACATCTTTAATCTTAGAGCATTGAAACAAAATGCACATCGTTTTTTCTTACAATTATCATCTTTTTTTTTTTCATAAATAGAAAAAGTGCAAACATTTTATCTGTACTAGAACCTTCACTTTTTAGTTATGAGTTTCATTCAATAAGTGTATTATTTTTTCAGTATTGCCCAAAACTATTATAAAGGAAAAAATCTTTTCAGTAAATTAAAATTTTTTAAATATGTATTGGTCATTAAATTGTGGTAATATCAATGTCATTTGCAAAAGTTTGAATATGTATGATCACACTGCCTGTAGAAACTCTTAGTCATCACTGACAAATTGTTAAACATAGAGAAGGTGGCGAATGCATGTATAGTTCTGTAAATAGTGTCAATGAACTATATTTTCTTGGTTTGAGTGTTATAATTAGGTCTTGATTGATCATCAGTGGCATGTAAAATCCATTACTTTGCAAGAGTTCCAGCAGCAAGTTGATCTCAAGGACTAATATAAGGGGTATATGATTACTGCACGTGACAGTATATATTGTGCAGCAACATGGATCTGACTGATTTTATGGTAGGTTGCAGACAGAGTTGGGGAGAGGCTTCTCAATATGTGATTAAAAATTAATCCATAGTGAATGCACAGTATTCCCTGTTAAGATACACATCAAACATTAATAGATTATGAAAATGCGGTAGCTTTAGAGACCTTATTAACATCTGATAATAGCAACAACTGAAAAAGTTGCATCTTCTCAAGTATAGATGGTGCTGTCTCAGCCACGTCTCGAAGATTTATAAGGTCTTATTCTGAAAAATTTCATTGTCCATTGCGTGGTGCAATGGTAGCACACTCTGGCATGAATCTGGAGAGATGCATATTCAATTCCTGCTGTGTTGGTGAATTTTTTTCAGAATCTGTTAATCAATATGTGAACCATTCATATCAAAATATGCTGGAAACGTAATATGGAAGGGTCCACAGTTGCTTGAAACATGTCTTGGGGAATGGCTGCAACATGCTGTTATTCTTGTGTTCAGTTCAGCAAGTGATTCAACATTGCCTTGGTAAACTTGCTTTTCAAATAACCTCATAACCAAAAATTGCATGGGTTTAGGTCGGGGGAACATGGTGACCAAGCTTTGGAAAACATTCATGAAATTATACTGGCCTCTCCTAATGTGGTATGCAACAATTATGTTGCCGTATGTGCAATATGGGGTGGCGTCCCATCCTGCATGAAGATTATGGAATCTAGGCAATTTCTTTCTTGCAAAGCTGGAATAATTTTGTGTCGGAGAAGATCTGTGTGACGTGGTCCATTTACTGATCGATGCACGGGGCCTTAAGTGATTTCAACGAAAAATGGCCCGATTATAAAGTTTGCAGTAAACCCACACCATACAGTTACATCATAGTCAGAGTGTAGAGGCACAGCATGTGGATGTGTAGGTCTCCATATTCGGCAGTTGTGCATATTCACTGCTCCTGTAAAGAAAAATGCGACTCATCGGTCCATAAGACTTTTGAAAGCTACGTGTCATCGAGCTGCATTCTTGCCAGAAATTGCAAAACAAAATCTGTGTGCTGTTCAGGGTCTCCTGGGTCAGCTGCTGCACCCTATGAGTTTTATAAGTATGCCATTTCAGGATGCACCATATAATTTTATGGAAGTTGCAGTTACCATGATACCTGTCTCGCACTAACTAGAAGTAGCTCTAATTGCAACTAGATTTCTGCAATGATAAGTGCAGAAATGCACTTATCGTTACAATGTGCAAGATGTCTTCCACATTGCTTTCTGCAACAAAGGGGCTGCCAGCCTTTACCCAGAACCACACCCAACTCTCCTGTTTCTTCAAATTTCTGTATCGTATTCTTCAGTCCATTTAGTGACAAAGGTCCTTATATCTTTCAGACAGTGGCATTACTGCTGTTTTGGTAAGGGTTTCACTAGCAAAGCTCGATCCTTCTTGCAGATACCCATGGTTCCTTCTAACAATTACAGGGAAGACATCACATTTTATAGTGTGCCTTATGCAACTATCACATGTGATTGGTTGCAATATCATGAGAAATTGGCATGTTCTACCACGTTTTTAGCGCACCCACGCCACTTGGTGGCACTAACACTAATTTTTTTTATTTGCAAATTCTCTACCCCATTTTCTTATCAAGGTATCCACCACTTTTTTTTTTGTGATCCGTTGAGTAGATCCTTTTCTACATCGCTCTGAGTACTGCAGTTTAATTATAACCACCCTGTACATTAACATATATGTTATATAAGTTCACAAACCTTTTCACTTCTGTGAAAAGTCATAGAAAACATTTTTAGAAACTTCAGTTCTATGTTTATGTATACTTTTTTGCTTTAACTTATTTTAACAGTTCACACTGCAGTCTTAAGAGGTAAAGAAATGCCTAATAGTATAAATTCTCAATGAAAGACAAATGAAAAATTTAAGTATACAAGTTTATTGTTAATGAAAATTGCACAGAAGGAAAGTCTGTTGGATAATTCAAGTACTATACACTACATACAAAAGACTAGATAGTATGATCATCTATTAAGAAAGCTGTTTACTTATTTTAACAATATAAGTACATTGCAGTTTTGCTCCAATTGTTTCGACCCAAAATAATTTTCTTCACTAACTCGCATCCTGTAAGAAAGAACACCATGGGTTTGGAAAGGCCTCTGTCAATTGGATGTTATGTTAATCTGTGGCCTCACATGTGTTGCCGAACCCTGTGTATGTTAAAGAAATACTAGTTGGATTTGATAGAAGGCTTCATCTGTATCATAACTCAAGTGGATCCCAGCCTCTGCTCTTGGGGATGTTGTGACCTGGTCATTAAGCCCATTGTGCAAAAAATGCCACTAAGAGGTAAAATAACCCAGCCTAATTATATTGATGCTTTCAAGTTGATAGTCAGATTGCAGCCAGTGAATTTTGTTTTTCTATTTCACTTCATGTGTGGATTCTATTGTTTTATCATCCATAGGCTGATCTGGGTGCTCTATACTCCTGCATTCTTACAAGAATCTAGAGATATAATGCTTTGAATACCTTTATCAGCATTAATATGTGATTTTATATATTTTATTAAACAGTTGCTTTTTTTTGTGACATTTGGATTTTTTTTTACGTCTAAAACTTTTCCACAAAGTATTAAGTGTTGCCCATGCACTTCAGCTTCTGAACTGGAATGGGTTTATTTCCCATACTCCCAATTTAAGAATAATCAGTTGTAAAAAGTGATCAAAGGTCATGATATATCCACCATAAATAAATAACATACAATAATTTACCCTCCCATAATGATGGCATAGCATTATTGTACTATTGTCAATAATGTGCCAAGATAATTTCAAGATAATTCCTGAATTATCAGATGAAAGTGTAATAAGTACATGCTTGTCAAATAAGATAATTCCTATATTGCAATTTCCATAATCATGAAATTTATTCTTCAATCACTGTTGATAGTCAGATTGCAGTCAGAGACAAAAATATTAATAATTTCTAAATTATGAGCTGACACATCTTTAATCTTAGAGCATTGAAATAAAATGCACATCGTTTTTTCTTACAATTATCGTCTTTTTTTTTTTTTCATAAATAGAAAAAGTGCAAACATTTTATCTGTACTAGAACCTTCACTTTTTAGTTATGAGTTTCATTCAATAAGTGTATTTTTTTTCAGTATTGCCCAAAACTATTGTAAAGGAAAAAACCTTTTCAGTAAATTAAAATTTTTTAAATATGTATTGGTCATTAAATAGTGGTAATATCAATGTCATTTGCAAAAGTTTGAATATGTATGATCACACTGCCTGTAGAAACTCTTAGTCATCACTGACAAATTGTTAAACATAGAGAAGGTCGTGAATGCATGTATAGTTCTGTAAATGGTGTCAATGAACTATATTATCTTGGTTTGAGTGTTATAATTAGGTCTTGATTGATCATCAGTGGCATGTAAAATCCATTACTTTGCAAGAGTTCCAGCAGCAAGTTGATCTCAAGGACTAATGTAAGGGGTATATGATTACTGCACATGACAGTATATATTGTGCAGCAACATGGATCTGACTAATTTTATGGTAGGTTGCAGACAGAGTTGGGGAGAGGCACAAGAGTAACATGCCAGTCATCCCTCAGTAAATGGAGAGGTGAGTCGTGGTAGCATGCCAGGCTTGTAATTTGTAGTTCCCAGGTTTGAGTCCAATCCATGCCAGGTTAACTATTAAAGGGAGATTTATCTCCCTTGAACTTTCACCCTGCCCAATGGGGCACTGATGAGCTTGGAATTGTCACCGTTCCTAGGATGTAAAGCCTGTGTACTTTAAAAAACAAACTATATGGCCTTGATGGGAAGTTACCATCTGTCTCCTAACAGCTGTTCAGTGGGTCGGTCCTCTTTCCCCAATTTTTTCTGAGTCTTTGTCATTTAGCCAGTTTTGGGCAAAAAAATGTCACTTGGAGGTAAAACAAACCAACCCTTGGGAAATGAGTTATCAGCATACCTTTGTTATCAGAATCACTCATTTTTTGCTGTCCCTTATGGGCTTTGTCCCAGGGTGGGTAGGAAGGACTGTATCATTCAAGTAACTAGGATTTCAGTTTCACTTTACAGGATTTAACCATTTTATTGAGTGTATTTATCCTGAGAGTATAGACTTTATTAAGTATTTCCTGAATGCATTCTGTTTCATACCAGTTCTACTTTTGCACCACCATCAAATATTGGAATACCTGTGCATTGCAATTTTCTACATTTCCAGGTTTTTTTTCAGGTTATAGTTATTAGAGGGAGAAATAGAAGCATCCCAATGTTAGGTAAATGGATAGTCAAATTTAAGGCTCTGTAGCTTGAAATTTTCATGCAAAAATATGACTAAAGATAAGGATCTCAATAAAATTTATCAAATCTCTTTTCCAGAATTTTTATTATGATAATTTATTTAAAAATACAGAAGCCAGAATATTCAACAGTAGAAATACCAGTCCATAGAAACTTACATCAGATGAAGAATGATAAAAGGATTATGCGAACTTGTATATACTTTTCAAGCCAAGTGCCAACTATTTGCCTTTCTATTGGTGTATTTGACAGTCAATTATCACTAGACTTTTAACATATCCAACATGGACTCGTGTTTTATCGTTATGCAGTAATGGTGGTAGCTTTTGACATCCTTTGGGATTATTCTGATAATTTTTCTTTAGATGTCAGTTAAAATTTAGGGATGCGAGCTAAATACAGGACTTTAAGGGTTAAATGCGTGACATAATATGAGAATTTACCTCAGAAATTATATATATATATAACACATCCACAACAGCTTGCTTTTTGTCTACCTGGGGAGTTGTCAGTCTGTGTGGCTTGACCATTTCTCCCCCATAGTGGGGGAACTATTGTTCACTGAGTTTCAAATGCTATGAGATATTCTGTAGCTTTGTCCAAAGGAATTCACCTCTAAAATGTTCAATGAGGTGTAATAACTATCATTGTTGTGGTTACATATCCAAACTTCCGTAACTGTTTAAATACTGGTTGTAAATTGAGGTAAGAGATTTGACCAATATATTCATCTTCAGTTGCATATTTTTTATGAAAAGTTTAAGAAGTTATAGAGCTACAAATTTTATTCACCATTGACTTAAACATGCAAATGTTTTCATTTTTATTTCTAGTAATACCATGCCTTGGGGGTAGATAATCTTTTGACAGATTCATACAAATTCAGCGGTTATCATTGTGTGGGAAATCTTTGAAATTGTGAAAGCCTTACCAAGAAAGTAATTGTAAATGGCTAACCAATGGTGAGCATTTGATATGTTCTACTAAGCAATGGTGCATCCGTACTACACTCATGGAATCTTTTGTGCATCTGATGAGCATTCTTTCCCATTGTGACCTAGGTTTTAATTGAAATCTCACTGATTCGTTTTGGAGAACATTACGCACTACTGCCTCTACTAAGACAAAGTGTGTGTGTGTTTTGTGAAGGATTCATCATGGTGGTTGGAGTGAAAGTAATTTGTTTCATTTTCTGATCAATTAATGAGAGACACCTTAGTGTAATCCATTTTTCAGCAAAAATGAAAGCACAATCTTACCAACCCTAAATACATACCAGTTTCACATGTTCATAAATTATAATATTCTTCTGAAAACCTGTAAATATAGAATCCAGGCTTGTTAAAAAAAACTTAATATCAAAATGCTACTTGAAATGTGAGAAAGTATGTGAATATGAAAGCAAAACTAAGTTGCATTATAGAAGTCCATATGCTAAAATTCAGCTGTGGAATTTTGGGAGAAGGGAGGTCTTGTAAGTCCAGAAAGAACTGGGCCACTTCCAACTTTTGGGACCCCCTAGCCAGGATAAAATTTGTTGTCCTGTGGCCAAGTGGTTAGTGTGCTTGAATACTGATCTAAGGGACCTGGTTTCAAACATCGGATAAGGCACGGATGTTTGTGTTTTTCTGTTGAAATCCTGCCATTCTCACAGACCTATGGCGCGTAAACTGGCAATCTCTTGTCAAGCCTCTGTGGCAGGCAGCTGCTTTAGGGGGGTATTATATACAAAAATTACCACCCAAGCAAGTTGTTCACCACATAGATTTGACAGAAGCTTGTTATATAATATGCTGTAGGCCAGTAAGTGATATGTAGAAATTCAACACCAGAAAAGAAGTATCCATGTCTTATCTGAGATTTATAAGTTAAAAAAAAGCCTTACTGAATCACACCTATTATTGTTATATCTGATATAAAAATTTCTGAATCTGAGGGACACAACCTCGAGGCTTGACTAACAATCCTTAAATCATATAAAATTCAATATGTTTTTTCTTCATACACAGTTATTTCTATGTTAAATGTATGTTATCCTATTGTGTTTACACAATTTAATCTTGTTAAAATATGCAGTTAAAGGAATATTTTTTATCAGCGAGAGTATGTTTTTGTAAGTCAATAAATGGACAGAGCTTGGTCAAATGAAGGGGGCAAAAATAAATAATTCAGAAAAATAATTTTTTAGGTCTCTGATTCTGTGTTTGCTGATCAATATATATATAAAATGTCATATTCCATGCAGGAAATGTGTATCCCTTTTAGATGTTAATGATTGTGGACTAGGAAGTGAATAATATGAAGTTGTTAGTTTTTGATAGAACTAAGGTGTCAGTAGATGGAGTAAATTTGATTAAAAAATGAAGTTAATAATCACACATACTGTCATCTTCTGAATGTGTTATATTTTTATTTTCTTTTACACTTTTGTAACAGTTTAAATATTTTACATCCATGTCCCTTTGCAGTTAGCAAATTTTTTACATTTTTTTAATGCGACTTTGGCTTTGTTAATTTGTGGGAAGAATAACACCCCTAAGAAAATGATGGTAGGATTTGGTTTGTAGAGAATAATGATCTACAAATCTGTTTGCTTATTATTACAACTTTTATTTTTTACTACACAAGATTTGGTATAATTAGTGTGTACCAGGTTGGTAGTTTGATCTTCTCGTGTTTTAATCCCAGCGGTGCCTTTGGCTGGATTTGCTTCGCTAATCCATTCTCTGCCCTGGGTGAGAAAGATGACACCAGTGCACGTGAAAATTGGATGCAACATTAAATTGTGCCCTCTTTGCAAGATAGCCATATTCTGTATCTCCTAATAGCTGGGGGCGGGGGTGGCTTAGTCGGTAGCGCGCCAGGCTCGTAATCTGTAGTTCCCAGGTTCGAGTCCCAGCTGGGTCAGCGTTGAGATTTATCTCCGCAAAATCCCCCGCCCTGCCCACGGTCAGTAGGGGACACCGATGGGCTTGGAAAGGCCGCCGTCCGTCGGATGGGACGTTAAGCCGTGGCCCCGTGTGCGGGAGAGCCATACCCTGTGCACGTTAAAGAACACGCTGGATGGCCTTGACGGGAGGCTACCATCTGTCTCCCAACAGCTGTTCCAGTGGGTCCCCTCCCCCAACCTTCTCTGAGCCTTCGGGGTCCATGTGACCTGGCCATTTAGCCCATGGTGTGCAAAAAAGTGCCGCTCAGAGGTAAAACAACCCAACCAACCCAACCCTAATAGCTGTTCAGTCAATCTTTTTACCAAACTTCTTTGAACCATTTGGGTCCATGTGATCTGATCATTTATTCTGTTTTATTTAAAAAGAAGTGTTCCTTAGAAGCAAAAGAATCTGACTTTAGTTACTGTGATTTAATTTCATGCTACTGACAGTTTCACAGTCACAGGTTTGCAAAGTGTTCAGATCTTGTGCTTGGAAGGATAAAATACTGTTCTTTTTCTCAGCTACTTTTCCAGCAAACCAAAAATATTTTTGTTATTTTACACTTAATACTCAGTAAAAAGATTAAAAATCCAACAGAAAATGAAATAAATCACCATACAATAAAATTGTTAATCTTCTATATTGTTTTCGACTTGACTACCACTTTTGCTTATTTTAATATCTTCAAAAACTGATTTTGAAATTTAATGTTTTTTAAACCTGTTTAATTTTTCTGGAAACAAAATACTCTTACATCTTTTGTATCTCAAGTTAAATAAGTCTCATCAGTCAACCTCATCTGTTTCCTAGCCATAAAGGGATGAACATTGCATTTATTCGGTGCCTTATCAGGTTGATGAATAATAATTCCCAAAATATAAATATCACATTGATCAGAATTTTTTTTCTGAAACCTGCATTATTTGGGAGTGATTGCTACCTAAGCAAAACTAATCTGCTGAATAGTGTTCTATCAGGATTGCCATTCAGTTTTTAAAACAGCTTTTAAGTCTTTACAAGTCATTTTCATAGCTATTTCTATCCAAAATATGTAATTTGATTTAACTGCTCAAATTTGCTGGAAACACCAGTTTTCATTTTGCCAATACCATCTGAGCCAGCCATAGGACATTTAAGAAAACAACAAAAACATGGTAATATAACCTTATCTCTTTTAATTTGGAACTTTTAAGAGTTAAAAACCTTAAGTAATATTATAGTAATTGAGAAACCCTACCCAAATCTTATTCCCCCCCCCCCAAAAAAAAAAAAAAAAAAAAAAAACTTGGTGAGAATTTATAGATTTTAGAATGAAAAGTTCACAAATTTGAGTGTTTTGAAAATGAACCCTATTTTGTTAAATTTTTTTAAATAGAGAATAAATGGAAATCAGTTTTGAAAGGAGGGCATGCATTGTTTAAAGACATTACTTGATTTTGGTGTAATATATACACTATATCTCAAAATCGAAAATTTTAGAATTTTACTTGAAATGAACTTTTCAGTTATTCTTGAAGGTGTGATATTGCTGAAGGAATATACCCTACATACTTGTAAGACTTCTGTTGGCGATGCAAAATATGAATTTTTTTTCAAAAAGAATAGCATCATATTATTGAAATTACTTCTTTTAAAAGAGTTCCTTGCAGCTTGGCAGCCATGCTTGATGCAATATTGTGATAATCTAAATGCTTGCTGTCAGAGCATTTTTGTATTGCAAATTACCCAATTCACAAGTTGATACCACTAGCTGTGCAACTGTTTCTCCAAATATCTTTCCTTTAGCAATATTCTTTTGCAGTGCATCTTGTGTTTTAAAGGCTGCAAAGGATTTGATAAAGATTAACCATATGAGCACTATGAATGTATGGTACATTTGAAGCCCTCAAAGGTAAATCTTTATTAAAACCTTTTTTGGTGTATATTTTCCTGGTATGTTTTAATTTTTAAGGCTTTATGAGTATGTTTCTCAAGGATATATTTCATCAGATTCAGCTCATAGAATTGAAAGAACTCAACCTTTTGCCACTAGTAATATTTGGGGAAAATGTCCATATTCTTCAATACACAAATTCAATTTAATTGCCATATTGTGGTGAACCAGTACTTGAAAGAACTCAACCTTTTGCCACTAGTAATATTGGGGGAAAATGTCCATATTCTTCAATACACAAATTCAATTTAATTGCCATATTGTGGTGAACCAGTACTTGTATTCCTAAAATGTTAATGTTTTTTTTCCATGATGTTATAGTAACAGAATTTTATGTTTTAAAGAAAAACTAAGATTTTAATTACTTTTACCTATTGAAATATCCTTTAATTATATTAAGCGAACTTGTGTGGAAATAATTGTTCACTGGATCATTCAAAAAAGTAAAAATGGCATATTTTACATTGGTAGACTTAGATGACAGTCCTATAACATTAGCTTACTATCGTGAGAATACTGTTGATAAAGTAATGATTTGGATGATGAAATTATGGAAATATTAAGAACAGCAATTTGCTATGTAATGTGTATTTAATAAAACTATTAAATGACCTTACACCAATCTCATTTGCTGATATGTGAGCATATAATTATCAAGAACATTAGAATTTGAAGTAATTGTTCATCTCGTAGTTCTGTACCTGGTACCCAGCCATATTTTCAATACCTGGAAATTATATGTGCCCTGTACTGTGTGACCCTCATGAGCAGAGGAGGATAAGAATAAAAACAAATGAAATGGAATTTCATACTTTACTTTCATTTTTTAGTCTACAAGAAGCATTCAGAGAAATGATATTTTAATTATAATAAACATTTTAGAAAACAGATTAGCCAACAAATGTTAACAGAACTGTGAAATAACATTTTTCATGATGTGCATAATTATAGTTAATGATTGGTTAACAGTATCTGCTTTTAAAGTTTTATAAAATTTTGAGTGAAGAATGTGAAAGTGGCACTGGGAATTACCACGCAAACATGGTGGCATTTTGCATTGGGAATTTATATATAAAAAATGACTTTTAGCTTCTAAAATCAGCGTTCTTTATAATTTCTCACTGTTTTAAATTGGTTAGTGTTTCGTATTCGAGCCCCGGATTAGGCATGGATGTGTGTGTTGTTTTTCTGCTGAGGTCCTGCCATCCTCTCAGATCTCCTACTGTGGCATATAAACTGACAGGCTCCTGTCAGACCTCTGTGGCAAGCAGCTGCTTGAAGTAAAGTCTTTATATGTCCTAAGTGTTAACAAAAGATTTTTTGAATTTTATAATTTAATTTCAGAAAATCAAATGGCAACATGAATTTCTGCTAATGTTTTGGCTTCTGGGCAGAAACGGTTATTTGAGTGATAATTAACCATCAGGAATAACAAAATTCACTAGATAGACATAAAAAGAGGGAAACACGAAGCTTCTTTTTAAGAGTACTGTTCATTCTAGAAGCTTAAATCTAGCTCATATTTTAGGTTTATGTTTTATTATTCCTGTAGCATGAACACATGAATTGTTGCTGTCAGTATGCACATTCATCCTACCCAACCAGGTAATATTTGTTTGCTTCCCCTTGTACCCAGTTTTTTTTTCGTATCTGGTACATCACTACCATCCAGATATTCTTATTTTATTAGTATTCTTTTAAAGCAGAATGTCAAACATAATCCTGAAATACCATTTTATCTGTCACACAGTAATTTTTCCACTGTAGATATTGCACAGCACAGTTTTGTTAACTAAGAATTAGGAATAAAAATTATTTGTAAACCTAATTTCAGGAAATCTTAGTGTGATTTTTGTTGTAACTTTTTATGAAATTCAGAAAGTAAGGCTCCCACAGTTTGTTCCCTGCCAAACTGAAAAACATCTCTGGTTGTGTACACCACTGCATGTTCTGTCAAATAATATTACTAAGTGGCAGCAATCATCACTGTTGCGCACCCGGAACGGTCAAGTAGCATATCTTGCTTGTGAAGAGGTGGCTCATTTGGTAGTGTGCCAGACTCGTAATCTAAAGTTCCCAGGTTCAAGTCTCAGCTGGGCCAGCGTTAAAATTTATCTCTGCAAAACTCCCGCCCTCAGTCAGTAGGGGGCACCAGTGGACTTGGAAAGGCTGCTGCTTAGGATGGGACATTAAGCCATGGTTCAATGTGCTGGAGAGCCATACCCTGTGCATGTTGAGAACACGCTAGATAGCCTTGATGGTAGGCTACCATTTAACTTCCAATGGCTATCCAGTAAGTCCTCTCCCCCAATCTTCTCCGAGTCTCTGGGTCCTTGTGACGTGGCATTTAGCCCATTGTGTGCAAAAAAAGTGTTGCTCAGAGGTAAAACACCCAACCCGTGCTGTGAAGTGCAGAGTTGGTGCAAACTCTTCGAAGTTGTTATATGTATATGTGAAGCTGAAGATCTGAGCAGTAATTCGGTTTTTGTTGGTGCAGAGGACCCAGCTAGTGGAAGTCCATCGACGACATGTAGAAGGCAGTGTAATATGTGAGTAAATATGCCTTGTAATTCTGCGGAACTGCTGCGAGTTTGAAAATGCCTTGTAATTCTAGTGGATGAGGATCTCAAGCTGGCAATAAGTGGAACTGTTCACCACCTACTATACAGTTCAGACCAGTCACTGTAAGATTTTTCACTTGTGTTGGAAGCTGAAGAACCATCTCTGAGGACATTACTTTCTATCATATCAACAACACTAAAGAGGAAATGACAAAGTGTCTTCAGGAGCAGGACATGCTATTGGTAGAGCTTTGATATCCTGCTTGACCATTCAGCAAGTCTGGTGACTGCATGGAAAAATAATACACGTGGGGACATTTCCTATATATTGTCTGGTGAAATTATTTGCACTGTGCAGTAATTAATAGGCAACCTTACTTTCTGACATTCTTATATATATAATAGTAATGGTTACTAGTTCATGGCCGAGTGGTTAGCACGCTTGGCTACTGATCTAAGGGACCTGGGTTCGAGCCCTGGATACGGCATGGATGTTTGTGTTGTTTTTCTGCTGAGGTCCTGCCATCCTCACAGACCTACTATGGCTTATAAACTGGCAAGTTCCTGTCAGACCTCTGTGGCAAGTAGTTGCTGGAGGAGGTATTTTTTTATTTTTTATTTTATGGGGTGATGGTCCCATGCCACCTTGGTGGTGCAGTGGTCACTGGTGGTCATAAAGAGGAGGCCATGGCTACCTCCCAGTAACCTGCAAGTGTTTGATTTCAAGAGCCAGCTAATTTCTTTTCCAAGAAGGCAAACCCCTCGTTCCTTCATTATCCCATATGAAGGCAAATGTGAGGACATATAAAAGATTTTGTACTCTCGAAATGACACTTTTCACTACAAATCCTTTGTATGTCCCTAAATGGCCCCTCCACGATTGAAACTTATGACTGCCTCTGGCAGTGGTAGCACTTTGCCTTGACAACTGCAATGACACCGCAGCAGCTGGGGTCTGGGTCTGTATCCTGGGTATGATTGTTTGCCATGTGCTGTCCTTGTATAAGAACATTTGTACAAGCTAGGAATAGCTTCTTGGACTTTGTCTTCTATGTAACATATCAAGAAGTGTTTACAATATACTGCTCACAAAACTTAGGGGATATTTCAAAATGAATATGAAGCGAATAAATATCCCCTAATTTTTGTGAGCAGTATAGATTGCACTTAAAATTAGATTCTTGGTGTAAGAAGCAAACTTGGCTCACAGTCCTTATAATGTAATGAGTTTATTTAGTGGAATTTTTATGTGGGAGTTTGACACCCCTGCTTTAAAAAAAGTGGGTGGGTATTAAAATTCTTGAAATGCTACCACGTTAGTGAGGTAACTCATTATCTGTAGAACTTGTAATGAACAAAACCGAAGGCTTTGGATGAAGGCAGAAAGTGAAGAATTGGATGGTTGCCTTCTGATATACTCCCATTTGTTTGCCCTGTTTAACTTATGTTAACTGGAAATGCAGCCACACAGTTATCCCTGTTTACCATAAGTTTTACAGATGATGAGTTATCTCTGATGAATGTGTATGTACAAATATATATTGATATAGAGCAGGGAGGACCAAATGTTTGGACTCTCGATCGACTTTTAAGATTAAAAACCTTTCATGAGAGACCATAGTATATAAATCATAATATTGATTTAACACTGCTTCACCAGCTGAGCATGAAATAATTAAGCATCAAACATATTAACGTGACATTGTTACATTAATTAAAATTCAATCTTTTCCACCTAAAACTATTCATTATAAATATCCGTGAACAGTGATTATTTTAACCAACTTTTACTATTGAGAAGTAGATGCACGACACTGCATATCTTTTGCTAGCTTACTAAATGAGGGCTCGTAACTGCTGAGGCACAAATAAAGGTGAGGCCAACATTAGCATGGTGATAAATCAAGAATTATACTAGAATTATGTACACCTTATTTAAAAAAAAAAAACTTAAATTGCTGCAAATTGGCCACGAATACTAAGACTTGTGATACGGTTGTGGCAGTGATCAGTGCGTTCACATTAATGTAAGCTAATAACCAGCTGTGGCAGCTGCATGATCACTGTTTGGCCACCTCTGATATAGAGGATTTAGTAAGGCATGCCTAATGCTGGATCAAGATTGTACAAGATTGGTAGCTATGATTTGGGGAAAAAAATTGTTCTGAGCATGGTTAGCTAACAGAAAAGTTACTTGCCAAAGCCTAACTAGCCACATTTCCAGAAAGCATTTCAAGAATGATAACTACATTGTCTATGTAATGATTTTAAAGTCAATGATATTCATAAGTTTTAAAGTTCTTTAGAAATTAAAATTGTGAGTGAAATGTTGCATAAGTAAAAATTTTGGATGAACTCCACTTTAAATTGCTCGCATGTTAGCAAAATGAGATTGGTGTGAGATGGGTGTGAAGCAGTGATTTAAATTAAATCTCCCTCCCCAAAACAATTTTTAAGTGACATTTATTTTTCGTTGCTTTGGGAACTTTTTGTATCCAACAACTCATTATGGTTGTGGGTTCATTGTTATGTTACTAGTGTAGTTTTAACGGTTTTATTAAATATTAATTACATTGACTAAATTGTTCATATTTATATTGTGATTTTAACGTTTTATGAAAGTGGTAAAATGAAATAGAATGGGAGCAAAAACAGTTACTAAATTGAAGGAAAGGAAGAATGTTATAGGTGATCATCACATATGAATTGTAGTGCATGTATTAGTGTTAATATTGTTAGACCTTAAATCTGCTTTCAGCATTTTAGGATGAAAGCATATTTGATCTGTCAGCATCTTTTATTGTTCAGTACTAACACTTTTTGAATTATAGTTTATCTTGTGTACAAATTTTTGTATGTTTCCATAGTCAATAATGAATGAAGTTGATATGTGTAATCTTTTAAAGCAGTTTGAAATGATATTTATTTGTTGAACTTTTTTTTCTCACTTCTGCTTTATTGTAATGCCTGAAACTATTATTGCATTGGTTGTTAAATTCCTTTGGAAGAACTAACAGAAGTGAAATGCTATAACACATTATTTACTTATACCTTTCTGGCTAATGGGACATTCGTGCTCCAGCTTGCATATGAAAAAATACTGAAAGTCATCATCATCATCCTCAAGCAGCCATGGGCTATGGAGGTCCAACCAGACCGTGCAATTTAGTTCTCCAAGCAAGTCTATCCTGAGCTACATCTACTGCATCTGGCCACTGCACACCAATTCTAACAAGGCCCTGTTTGACATTGTCTGCCCACCGCATCCTAGGTCTCCCCTTCTTTCTGAGGCCTTTAGGCACACTGTTCATAACCTTATTCGCCAGTCTATAATTATTCATACGGGCAACATGGCCAAACCAACAGAGTCTCTCTCTGCACAATATGCTGCTTAAAGGAGGTTGCAAACTCCTTTGCCTAACCTCATCATTAGTTACAAAGTTGAACCACCTAATGCCCAAGATACTGCGTAAGCATCTGGATTGGTTTTAAGATAATATTGATCGTTGGTGTTAGGGGGAAAAAGGGCAGTGCCCCCTAAAATGATAAATAATATAGGTGTACTAAAAATTAATCTCGTATTTTTTGTAGAAAAATTTAAATTGATTTTTTTTCCTTTGCTTTGAGAATATCACTCATGTGAAAAAAAATTAGATGTGTATTTTCAATAACAAGTTCGCATTTTTGTGTTTTCAGGTATCCTTAGTTGTATTATGGTATGATATATGCGTGATCGTGTTTTCACAATTGCACTCGCTAATGAATGCCTCGACCTAAATATTTATATATGGGGCGGGGGTGGCCCAGTCGGTAGCGCGTCAGGCTCGTAATCTGTAGTTCCCAGGTTCGAGTCCCAGCTGGGTCAGCGTTGAGATTTATCTCCGCAAAATTCCCCACCCTGCCTACGGTCAGTAGGGGACACCGATGAGCTTGGAAAGGCCGCTGTCCGTCGGATGGGACGTTACGCCGTGGCTCCGTGTGTGGGAGAGTCGAACCCTGTGCACGTTAAAGAACACGCTGGATGGCCTTGACGGGAGGCTACCATCTGTCTCCCAACAGCTGTTCCAATGGGTCCCCTCCCCCAACCTTCTCTGAGCCTTCGGGATCCATGTGACCTGACCATTTAGCTCATGGTGTGCAAAAAAAGTGCAGCTCAGAGGTAAAACAACCCAACCCGAAAAATATTTCTGCCAATGCCCACAGTATTGATCATGGTTGTGCATGTGTTTCATAAGCAAGTTAGTAGTATTTATTTGATTTTTAAAAGTTGCCTAAAAAAGGAAACAATTTTAGCCATAAGTTTGGAGCAGTCATGATAATGAATGGTATGAGATCACTTGATATTTCATTTCCAATGAGATCTTTAGCTGTCTCTTAATTTTTCAAATGTGGCTTTTACATTTTAAAGAAGCACATTCAGTTTATTCTCAATTTATATGGGTCGGGGGTGGCTCAGTCGGTAGCGCACCAGGCTCGTAATCTGTAGTTCCCGAGTTCGAGTCCCAGCAGGGTCAGCGTTTAGATTTATCTCCTCAAAATTCCCCGCCCTGCCCACAGTCAGTAGGGGACACCGATGGGCTTGGAAAGGCCGCTGTCCGTTGGATGGGACGTTAAGCCGTGGCCCCGTGTGCGGGAGAGCCATACCCTGTGCACGTTAAAGAACACGCTGGATGGCCTTGACGGGGTGCTACCATCTGTCTCCCAACAGCTGTTCCCTCCCCCAACCTTCTCTGAGCCTTCGAGGTCCATGTGACCTGGCCATTTAGCCCATGGTGTGCAAAAAAGTGCCGCTCAGAAGTAAAACAACCCAACTCAATTTATACCTCGTATCTGACTGATGAGTGTACAGCCAAAAATAGTTGCTAATGTGGATAAGTAAGTATATACAATGTAACGGTTAAAATCATCAGGCAATTGAGTGCATTCCAGTTGTCAGTATTAAATTTTTTTCTTGATCACTATTACTTTCTGTGTTCCAAGAGCAGAACTGTATTCTGTTTCATTAAATTCAGTGCAAGTTAAGCAAACTGAACCAAATTTAATACTTGTAAATAGTAAAAGTTAATAACTGTCACTGAATTTTTCATTTTCCAGCATCACAAGTGGAAATGGTATAAAAAGGCCAGTCAATCAAATTTAACTGTTTCTTATATAAAATAATTTCAAGTTTTCTGAAACGATTAAAATGATTAGAAGTTTTTTTATTTCAAGCATTAAAAGCTTCCATGTATCATGAATTACCTGTTTGTCAGTTGTTTATCATAATTGATGTAAAATATTGTTTTCAAATATTACCCATAAATTTCTTCAGAAGTTAATGTGGATAAATATACAGAGTCTTAACGGAACCAAAAACTGTGAAGAAGATCTAAAGTGTTTCGCAATTTTGGCCCAACAATATCAAAGGTATTCAACTCTTAAGAAATATTTTTCAGAATTCTGCCAATTTGTTGTACTATAATAATCCACTCTATATCTACTTCTGGTGAACTGGTTTTGTAAACTGATGATCCAAGGTTCTGGTCCTCACTTTTCCTGCAGTGAGATTTTCCCTGCTAACCCCCACTAAACCCAGTTCTCTGCCTTCAGTGAGAAAAGGGACGTCAGCGGGTTTGGAAAGACTACTACCCAATCGATGAGACATTAAGCTGTGGCTTAATGTTCAGATAAGCCATACCTTGTGCATGTTACAGAACAGAAGTTCCTGTTTATACCTGAGCTCTTTAGGTCTTTGTGGCCTGGTCAGTCAGTCCATTTTGTGCAAAAATGTGCCACTCGCAGGTAAAAGAACCCAACCTGATGTAATGTCTTAAATCTTTTTTCAGTGGTAATTTACATTACACAATGTGAAATAGCTTGAATGAATTTAGACAGTTTAGCAGTTTAGACCTGCTTGGGTAAATGTTAGCTTTAATGTGTTTTAACTGCCACTGTAAGTGCTTGCTTAACTGTCATAAATTGATTTTTGAAATATTAGGTAACTTCATGTAGTTCTCAGCAAAAGTTTTTATCATTCCACTAAAGAGAGGAGAAATTTTGAGCAGGTTTAGAAATTTGGATATTCTTTGTTTTTCAAGTTTTTTGGCCATTATCAGTTTGGACGTTAGTCATCAAGAAACTATCCTTTCTGAAGAACATTCAAAATATACTGAAATTTGAAGGTTGGGTTTTCAGAACATCTGAGAGGCCCTGTTTTTGCATACATGGACTAAATGAGCAGATCAAAAAGATTCCAAAGGTTCAGAGAGGGAAGTAGAGGAAGATGATTCACTGGATAGCTGTTAAGCATAGGGAAGCATCCAATGGGTCTTGACACAAAGACCATGAGGGCACAGAGAAGGTTGGGGGAAGGGGACCTATTGGATAGCTGTTAAGCATATGGAAGCATCCAATGGGTTCTTGACACAAGGACCATGAGGGCACAGAGAAAGTTGGAGGAGGGGACCTACTGGATAGCTGTTAAGCATATGGAAGCATCCAATGGGTTCTTGACACAAGGACCATGAGGGCACAGAGAAAGTTGGAGGAGGGGACCTACTGGATAGCTGTTAAGCATATGGAAGCATCCAATGTGTTCTTGACATAAGGACCATGAGGGCACAGAGAAAGTTGGGGGAAGGGGACCTACTGGATAGCTGGTAGAGATCTTAGCCTCCCATCAAGACCATCCAGCATGTTTTTTTAACGTAGGTATGGCTTTACATCCCATCTGACAAGCCCAATGCGCTTGGAAAGCCCATCTTTCTACCAACCGAGGGCCGAGTGAAGGTTTTGTGGAGATAAATTTCAATGCTGGCCAAGATGGGGACTCAAACCTGGAACTGCAGATTATGAGCCACTCAAGGCACAAAGGGAACTTGAAACTGGAAATATCAGGTTTACTAGCCTTTTATGCTCCCAACTGATCAATTATTGTTTGCTGACAAAATGCAATAAATTTGATGCCAAAACCAGGTGATTTAAATCCTTGATATGGCATGGTCTGTTAAACCTCAAACTTGTTATTTTGCTATGTTGCAGTACACTATCGGTTAATTGTGAAACCAAAGATGGCTAGCAGTTTAGGTTTTCAGGTAAAGAAAGCAATGAATTTGGATTGAAATATTTTAAATTTTCTCAGTTTTAGCTGGAATGGAATTATGAATTGCTGCACAATTTAATAATTGATAACGATAGCATTCTTTAGCTAAGGCATCAGTATGCTTAAAATTGCATGCCAAAATTTAGTATGTCCAGTATATATAAACTAATACGAAAAATTATGAGCATTTTTTTATAGTTAGGAAACAAAAAAAATTGGATGCTTTTAGAAGCTACTCTTCTCCTGTAGGTAACAGTTTAAACAATTTAACAGATCTTATAAAATTATAAACATTTTACTGGGTAATCAGTGAAATGGACATGTTACTAGAGCTAGCGATTTTTGAGCTCTCACGGCGTACCCCAAAAATTTACCACGTACCCCACGTTGAGAACTCCTACTTTAATTTTAAACAATTAAATTAAACTCTAAAATGGCAAGTCACAAGAGATAATTGCCAAGAAGTTTATTTGGATATGCTTTTTTTTGTTGTTGTTGCCTCTTAAGTTTTCCCATATGCATCCCATCATCCTTTGGCAGCAAGATGCGTGACTACCTGAATACAGAATTTTCGGACGTATGGGTTGATGGCAATGGATGAATTTCGTGGCCTCCATGTTCCCCAAACAGTCATCCCTGGATATTTTCATGTTGGTATATGTCAAAGACAGCCTATATGTGAAAGGTCTGAAATGTTGATGACTTAAAAACTCGTATCGCTGATACAATTGCATTGGTTAACAAAGACTGGTTCGAAGATTGGGTTGTTTTACCTCTGAGCGGCACTTTTTTGCACACCATGGGCTAAATGGCCAGGTCACATAGACCCCGAAGGCTCAGAGAAGGTTGGGGGAGGGGACCCACTGGAACAGCTGTTGGGAGACAGATGGTAGCCTCCCGTCAAGGCCATCCAGCGTGTTCTTTAACGTGCACAGGATATGGCTCTCCCGCACACGGGGCCACGGCTTAACGTTCCATCCGACGGACGGCGGCCTTTCCAAGCCCATCGGTGTCCCCTACTGACCGTGGGCAGGGCGGGAAATTTTGCGGACATAAATCTCAACGCTGACCCAGCTGGGACTCGAACCTGGGAACTACAGATTACGAGCCTGGCGCGCTACCGACTGAGCCACCCCCGCCCCAGGTTCGAAGGCATATGGTTTGAAAATCAGATGTGCTCTGCACCACAAAGAGTGTTCAATTGAAGTGCATTAACTTTGAAGGTGTTCCTTATTATGGAAGCAAATGTGAAAGCTAAATATATATATTTTGCTAGATCTCAAAGCACTATTTAAATGCATCGGAACATGGGATTGACCTCTGTCGGTAGTGGACCTGGCTCGTGATATGCAATTCCAAAGTTCGGATCCAACCTCTGCAGGCGTCGAGATTTATCTCTAAGTTAAACTCTCGTCCTCTTGCCAATTTCAATAGAACTTGGATGTTCTGTTGAAGAAATCCAAGAAAATTAAATATTGAAGTCCAAGAAAGGGACGCCAATAGGCTTTCCAAGCCTATTGGCTTCCCTTTCTCACATGGAACCAGCCTTGTTCCATGTGCAAGAGAGCCATAAACTTGTGCTCGTTAAAGAACACTGGATTACAACATCGTTTAAAGAAGATGGACTGGGAAGCTTGCATCTGTCTCCTAATAGCTGACCAGTGGGTTCCTTTCTCTGAGTCGTTAAGGTCCTCGTGAGTTGATCATTTTCGCCTATTTTGTACAAAAAAAAATTCTATTTAGAGGTAAAACAACCAATCTTCTCAATTGGTATAAAACATAAATGGCAAGCCCATGATTTTTACTATGAGATATCGCCATATTATGCTAAAGGTGTCCAAGTACTTTCAAGAGTGGGCTACGTCATAAGAAACCTAAATATGTACGGACTGCAGAGACTTACCTGAGTGGTTTCTTAGCGCTCCCCCCGAAAATATTTTATTAAACTTTGTGGCCAAAAACTTTGAAATCCAAAACAGTTAAGAGCTATAATTTTATATTAGCCCCATAATATATGTCCGACGCTAAAAATAAATATAAAATTCCATTTAGAATATTTTAGTAATTGGAAACCCTGCTCAAGGCTTATTTTAAGATCCTCCTCCCCAAAACTAAATTCTCTGACATCCCCAAGCTAAATTTTCATCAAAGTTTTATTCATAAACAATATTTCCCCGTCGACAATATCGTTTATAATACCCCAGGTTTGCAATGTGCAGTGGAATTAAACCGAAACAATTATAAGCCATTTAGACAGCGGTAGCCATGGGCAGGTGGTTAAGCCCTATTGGTTCATGTGTTTTTGCAAGAGATTTCAGGCTGACAACAGTTTGGACATCCGTGTTTTACACGATATGATAGGTGGAGTCTGCTTATTAATACACACTTTTTTGTTGCCAGTTCCCAGCCACCCGAAAATATTCTCATTTAGTTCCATGCTGTCGATTGCACGTCTCTTTATTAGAGATTTTGTAAGAAATGTTTCCTAAAGACATCTGATAACCTGAGCAACAAATCTGGGGAGACTGTGTTTAAGGTTTGTTGCATGAAAGTTGTAAGTTATTCGATGTGTATTAAAAAATATTAGATCCGTGGCAAGGTTTGGGTTTTACCTCTGAGCGGCACTTTTTTTTGCACACCATGAGCTAAATGGCTAGGTCACATGGACCCCAAAGGCTCGGAGAAGGTTGGAGGAGGGGAATCACTGGAACAGCTGTTGGGAGACAGATGGTAGCCTCTCGTCAAGGCCATCCAGCGTGTTCTTTAATGTGCACAGGGTATGGCTCTCCTGCACACGAGCCACGGCTTAACGCCCCATCCGATGGACGACGGCCTTTCCATGCTCATCGTGTCCCCTACTGACCGTGGGCAGGGCGGGGAAATTTGCGGAGAGAAATCTCGACGCTGACCCAGTTGGGACTCAAACCTGGGAACTACAGATTACCAGCCTGGCACGCTGACTGAGCTACCCCCGCCCCACTGTGGCAAGGAGGATGCAAACAATCCTGGAGATATGAATCATCTCATTGACTCGGATTGAAACCGTACAGCAAGATGATGCATAGTAATATATGAGACGAAGATTCAACTACAGGTGATGGCTTGTAATTGAAAAGAAGCAAATTGTCAAGGAGAAAGTGTATTCTGATACTTGTGTGTTTTATTGAGAACTTTGATAAACTGTTGATGATTATGGTTTTTGGGAAAAATGTCAACAAATCAACTTTCCGTCCCAAACTAATGTGGTTATATTACTAAAAGTAAAGTTCTATGTTTAAATTGTTTTGCTAGCAAGGGCGTCAACGGTATTTTGGCCAAGGGGAAGAGATTGGCAAAGTATAAAGAAAAGTAGGTATGAATAATTTCACATTTATTGAAATTTAATGTTAAATTTAAAGTACAAAACATTAATTCGTGACCCTGAAGCTAATAGGTTATCTTGCATTAATATACAGGGTCATTAAGGATACGATATTTTAAAGTTTTAAGTAAATAATTATGTTAGAAAAGTAATTGTACATTCGAGACAAGAAATTCCAATTTCCTTGTTATGACGGCGTAGATAGTGGCGCTAAGGTCACACTACTTAAATGCCAAATTTCAAAATTATTCGATGGGATGTTATGCCGGGTGCATGTTAAAGAACACTCTGGATGGCCTTGAGACGAAGCTACCACTTGTCTCCTAACAGCGGTTCAGTTGGCCCCCAACCTTCTCTGATCCCTCGGGGTCCTTGTGACTTGGCCAATTAGTCGTTTGTGTGCAAAAAAAAAAGGGCCACCTAGAGGTAAAACAACCCAATCCAAATCGCTAGATTGGTAAGAGTTAAATAAAATCTTGTGGCTCCCTGGAAGTTCCGATTTGATGCTATTGAACTTTTTTTGAGGAATACATTTTAAACGTCATTTGGAAAAATTCGCAGTTTGCAGCATTGAAAGGAAAGAATCACTAACTGTTGAAAGTATTACATCACATATGCCGAGTGTGGACTGAAGTTTGAATGTCGCACTACCTGTGTTGAGCATAAAATGAAATTGAGAGAGAACTTTTCTACACACAGTTAAATATATAATAAAATAGAGCGATTTAAAAGTAGTGTTTGATGACTGACTGTATATGGGATTCTAAGGGAAGTCCCTCTTGGGACCCCTAATGGATGTGGTTGGTACAACCATTTGCAGTGTCCTTCTCAATGAGCCCGTTTTATGGCATTTACCAATTTTCGAGCCCGGAAATCATTGCGTTTATTACTAAGCCGCATTTGGGGGGAAAATATGCTTTAATTTTTCATAAACTTGGAAAGTATGAAGAAAACGAGCATGCCTACTTGGAAACCGATATATGCAGTGGTGGGATTCAGCCAGTTCGTGCGAAGTTCCTAGAATTTCCCAAGTTCGCTTCCAAGTTTTTAAAGTATGCTTTAATTCTTCAAAAACTAGATCCACCCAACCCGCGGCTCAATGCAAATGACCTTGCATCTTGCTCACTCCAATTTTTTTTTTACACTTTTCATTAGAAATGTTTATTTTCGTTTTTAAGAACAGAATTTTCCTGCGACTCCAAGAATATAATTTTTTTAGTGGCTTTTCAGTGATTTGGGTTGGACAAAACTGTTATAAACTATTTTATAAATTGTAATGATCTATAAAATTTTTTCTGAAATTCTTTTTTTTTGTAAAGAAAAAATACCAGGAATAATTTGTGGAATCAATATTTGGATAACATTGTTATAAACCTGGAAATATTTTCTCAAGCAGCTGCTTGCCATAGAGGTTTGACAGGAGCATCTGTTTAAATACACCATAATAGAAGTGATCTATTAATGAAAGAATACCTATAAATAATAGAAGGCTGTATGGTGCGAATTTTTAATTACGAAAGACTGATTAAAAGATTGAAATTTTGAAAAAAAAATTGTACTTTTTCTAGAATTATTTTTAATAATAGCCAAGTCCGAACTCCATTAATTACTGAAGATTTTATAAGCTGATGTGGGAATAGCAAAATTTCATTTCTCATACATGCCTGTTGCATTAAAACACTTAAAAGTTTTGAAAAAATTAGTACGACTGCAAGTTGTAGAATGAATTACTACATGCTACACCTATTTTGCCATTTGTATTTGGTTATTTTTAATACATTGATATGATGCAGAATAAATTTCGTAGTCATATCAATGTATTCAACTAACGAAATATGTCGATACGATTTTGGTCATCAACTAACGAAATATGTCAATACGATTTGGTTTAACGTTGTTTTTAAAGAAGGGCTGGTTTTCTACTGACACAACTGGTAACGATTTCTACGCTGTTACTCTTCAACCGTTTATATTTACCATATAAGAAGCTACTTGGGATATTATCGTGTCTCCCAACCTTGTTCACGAGTTTAACACTCGCAAGATTTTTTCACAGTTGCCTATGCAAATTAATTTGTTTAAACAATATTTACATTTTTAAAGATTGTGGCTGAACGCTGTCAGTGTTGCAGTTTGTCAAATCTATTCTGATTCAAGATCATAACCTGTGGCATGTACAGCTTTCATCACCGGACAATAACGAATTTTTCCCATTTTCAATCTACATTTCTATCGTATATATGGGCGAGGATTGTATTTTGCAAGCCTGGCGCGCTATCTTTTAATTAGTCCACATTTTCCCCCAAAGAAATCTGTAAATATCAAGTTCCCAGATTCGAGTCCTAACTGTGGTAGTGCCCTCAAAGGTCTCAAGAAACCTCGAAGGGGCGGGGGTGGCTCTGTCGGTAGCGCGCCAGGCTCGTAATCTGTACCCAGGTTCGAGTCCCAGCTGGGTCAGCGTTGAGATTTATCTCAGCAAATTTCACCGCCCTGCCCACGTTCAGTAGGGGACACCGATGGGCTTAGAAAGGCCGCCGTCTGTCGGATGGGACGTTAAGCCGTGGTCCCGTGTGCGGGAGAGCCATATCCTGTGCACGTTAAAGAACACGCTGGATGGCCTTGACGGGAGGCTACCATCTGTCTCCCAACAGCTGTTCCAGTGGGTCCCCTCCCCCAATCTTCTCTGAGCCTTCGGGGTCCTTGTGACCTGGCCATTTAGCCCATGGTGAGCAAAAAAGTGTCATTCAGAGGTAAACCAACCAACCTGCCCTTGGTCAGTAGGGGATAGCGCTGGGCTTGGAACGGCAGTCATCTCTCGAATGGCACACAGAGCTGTGCCCACAAACTCGAAAGATACAATGCACGTTAAAGAACTTACTAGGGGAGGGGCTCTAGTTAGTAATGCCCCAGACTCGTCTGCAATTACTAAGTTCTGGGTCAGCAGAGAGATCTCTGCAAACCCCACCCTACTGTCAGTAGGGGTGCCATCCATCGGATGGAATGTAAAGCTCTGACCCCTCCCCCAATGGGGCGGGGGTGGCTCAGTCGGTAGCGCTCCAGGCTCGTAATCTGTAGTTCCCAGGTTCGAGTCCCAACTGGGTCAGCGTTGAGATTTATCTCCGCAAAATTTCCCCGCCCTGCCCACGGTCAGTAGGGGACACCGATGGGCTTGGAAAGGCCGCCGTCCGTCGGATGGGACGTTAAGCCGTGGCCCCATGTGTGGGAGAGCCATACCCTGTGCACGTTAAAGAACACGCTGGATGGCCTTGACGGGAGGCTTCCATCTGTCTCCCAACAGCTGTTCCAGTGGGTCCCCTCCCCCAACCTCTGAGCCTTCGGGGTCCATGTGACCTGGCTATTTAGCCCATGGTGTGCAAAAAAGTGCCGCTCTTAGGTAAAACAACCCAACCCTCCCCCAATTGTGCGAGAGAGCCTTACCCTGTGCATGCCAGCAGGTCCCTTGAGTCCACAAGGGTCCTTGTGATTTGGCACACTGTGTGCAAAAAACGTGCATCTCACAGGTGAAACTGCCTATATTTGATTCTGGGTGCAATCCACTGCCTTAGAGCATGCCTACTTGGAAACCGATATATGCAGTGGTGGGATTCAGCCAGTTCGTGCGAAGTTCCTAGAACATCCCAAGTTCGCTGAACCAGTCCTTAATTCTATCGGATATGCCGCTATTCGACATTTGGGGCGGAGGTGCTATGTAGCTATGTAGGACGTGAATGTTCACTGTCTTTGAACACTTAACGATTACCCGAGGGACAGTTTTGGTTGAAGTTGCCTTTGTCTCTCTTGTTCTGCTCTCTTTACCCAGATGGGCTTGGAAAGGCCGCCGTCCGTCGGATGGGACGTTAAGCCGTGGCCCGTGTGCGGGAGAGCCATACCCTGTGCACGTTAAAGAACACGCTGGATGGCCTTGACGGGAGGCTACCATCTGTCTCCCAACAGCTGTTCCAGTGGGTCCCCTCCCCCAAACTTCTCTGAGCCTTCGGAGTCCATGTGACCTGGCCATTTAGCCCATGGTGTGCAAAAAAGTGCCGCTCAGATGTAAAACAACCCAACCTAGCAGCTCTTCGATATATGTGGCGCTCATTTACTTCGCAAATATGAAGTTTTATATTTGGGAATGGATAGTAAATTCTCTGTACATCAACTATACTCAATTTCACATGAAGAATTGAGTGGCAAGGCTCCCTTAAAGAGTTCCTTTCCAATCTTGGTTTATTATTCTTATCCACTAATGTCAATTGGGGAGGTGGTGGCTCGGTTGGTAGTGTGTTACTTATAAACTACAGTTCCTAAGTTCGTGACCCAGCTGGGCCACAGTTGAGATTATTCTCTGCAAAACTCCCTACCCTGTTCTCAGTCAGCAGGGAGCACTGAAGGGCTTGGAAAAGCTACTGTCTGTCGAATGGGACGTTATGCCATGGCTCTGTGTGTAGGAGAGCCATACCCTGTTCACTTAAAGAATTGGATGGACTTAATGAGAGGCTACCATTTGTCTTTTAACATCTGTCCAGTGGGTCCTAGGGGCGGGGATGGCTCAGTCGGTAGCGTGCCAGGCTCGTAATCTGTAGTTCCGAGGTTCGAGTCCCAGCTGGGTCAGTGTTGAGATTTATCTCCGCAAAATTCCCCGCCCTGCCCACGGTCAGTAGGGGACACCGATGGGCTTGGAAAGGCCGCCGTCCGTCGGATGGGACGTTAAGCCGTGGCGCCGTGTGTGGGAGAGCCATACCCTGTACACGTTAAAGAACACGCTGGATGGCCTTGACGGGGGCTACCATCTGTTTCCCAACAGCTGTTCCAGTGGGTCCCCTCCCCAACCTTCTCTGAGCCTTCAGGGTCCATGTGACCTGGCCATTTAGCCCATGGTGTGCAAAAAAGTGCCGCTCAGAGGTAAAACAACCCAACCCAGTGGGTCCTCTAATCTTCGCTGAACCTTTGGGGTCAATTAGCCCATTGTGTGCAAAAAGGTGCCACTCGGAGGTAAAATAACCCAACTCAAATGCCAGTGTAAAAAGCAAGATACACTCCTGAAAATGTATCCTCAATGGCCAGGTCACAAGGGCTTGGAGAAGGTTTGTTGAAGGGAACTAACTAGATAGCTGTTAGTAGAAAAATGTAGCCTCCTATCAAGGGCATACAGTGTATTCTTTAACATGCACAGGGCATGACTCTCCCCATATCCTATTGCAGGTATGAACCAGATTTTTTCATCCACTATGGGATGGGAACAGGAGGAACACGCACAAGAAATTTGGACCATTCAGTTACGTATCTATGAAATTACAAGGTCCCAAAATGTGTCGAAACTGAAATAAATTTTGGGATAATTTGCATAGAGAGGAAGCAGAGGCTATGAGGGCTCGCTGACGTTATCAATCCTTTCAGTCAAGCCTTTTTGATTCGCTAATGTACGGTGTAAAAGAAACCGCTTTGCAATGTTCCGGAATAAAAACGGCAGTTTTAATGCTCTCTTCCATAAACTACATAATAATGTACATTAGGTAAAGGATATTTCTCCATAAGGTGAGGAACTATTTGCTGTGGCGGAATTACGTATGGGAGTTCTTGATAGAACTTGTGTGGTTGTCTTTTCATTGGTTGTTGCCTTCTTTCATCTGCAGAATATGCCAGTACATTCTTTATATGAAATGGAGTATACAGAGTTTTGTGGGAAGCTACAATATCACCTGTGGCGAATAGGAGATGCTTTTTTATCAAAGAGGAACGAACTTTGAAATGGAAAATTTCTACACCCTTTAAAGTTTGAAATTCGAACTAGCGGCTGATTCGGGATATGAAAATAATATGTATTTCATACTTCTGGAATTCAAAAATAATTTTTAGTGCTTAAGAAAGGCTTTTCCCTCTCTCCCTGTAGTTATGTGGTTAATTCATCGCTGTCCTTGTAACTCCTTGATCAGAAATCTGTTTAAATTTATAGCATGAAATAGATTATTTACAACAGTGCAGTGTTTCTCAAACTTTGGGTCGCACTAGATACGGTTGAATGTGTAAATGTATAAAATATCTACTACTTTCATTGTAAAACTGAAGGTCAAAGTTCAATATGTTACTCTTTAATCATATCTTGTTACACAAATTCTTTTCCCCTGTGCCATCAGGGCAGGGGTGCTCAGTAGGTAGCACAACAAGTATTCTGCAGATATTCTGCAGTATATTGCGGCAAGTATTCTGCAGATCCCAGCTGGGTCAGCGTTGAGATATATGTCCGCAAAATTTCCCGCCCTGCCCACGGTCAGTAGGGGACACCGATGGGCTTGGAAAGGCCGCCGTCCGTCGGATGGGACGTTCAGCCGTGGCCCTGTGTACGGGAGAGCCATACCCTGTGCACGTTAAAGAACATGCTGGATGTCCTTGACGGGAGGCTACCAGTTGTCTTCCAACAGTTGTTCCAGTTGGTCCACTTCCCCAATCTTCTCTGAGCCTTTGGGGTCCATGTGACCTGGCCATTTAGCCCATGGTGTGCAAAAAAGTGCCGCTCAGAGGTAAAACAACCCAACCCCTCCTTAGATCCGGCCTTGCCAACAAGTAATCTGTGTATTCACTATTGATTGATTCTTGTAATAATTGTCTTCCCTATGTGGGGTAATAAATTCAATCAACCTTTAAATATACCTAAAGTGTAACTGGTGAAATTTGAGAGGATAGCTTCTAAATTTTTATTTTAGAGGGTTAGCTTGTGAAGTGGCGGCTTGTGAGTTTCTGAATAGGAGGGGCCAGTAAACAGAGAAACCAACTTGGCAGGGACAGTGATGCCTCAGATGGTATTGCGCAACGTCTGTGATTTTGCCCCGATCTTGTCTTCGATGATAAAAAGAACATCGATTGGCATGGAGAAGAACATATAGATTTACACACTGAAGTCCCATTTAATTTGGGATAGCAACCTTGTAACGTGTTGGACCCCTTCTGACCCTGATAACTGCCGCCACACGACCAGGCAAGGACTTCACAAACCTGCATAAATGTTCCACAGGTATGGCGACCCATGCATCTTCCAGAGCTGTCCACAATTCTTTCAAGGTCATTGCTGATGGGGCACAGACCCTAACACTTTGATCGATGGTATCCCAAATATTTTCGAAGGGATATGAATCTGGGATTTCAGTTGCCCAATTCATTATTTCAAAGTCAGCAGAATGCTCCTGGAACCATGCACTAGCCAACCTGGACCTGTGAGATGAACAGTTGTTTTGCTGGTAGATGCCATCTCCATAGGGATGCCTGATGGCCATAAATGGGTGTAAATGGTCAGCCATGAGTTCAATGTACTGGGATGCATTGAGAGTCGTCGATACATGTACCAAAGGTCCCATAGACGCTGAACTGAAGACACCCCAGTCCATCACTGAGCCACCACCAGCTTGTAGTTTTCCGAACTGACATGGATCTCTATGTTGCGATCTTATGCAACCACGGCAATTCCCGGTTCCGCTTGTACAGCACTACCTGGTTATGAAAAGCCATGACCATCTAGAGCCGGGGGCAAGGAATACGCCCTATAGGCGCAGCTCAACCCCAGCCTCACATGGCAGCAGTCCTATAGAAGGAAAGCTAACCACCGGAAGAAACCTTACTTTAATCTATTCCCCGGTTTGCAAATGTGCAAGGATATAAAGATCCAAGCTCGATCGGCACCCGGGGTGGAGACTCTTAGTAAGACCCAGACTTTTTTGACAGCTCGTGCCTTTCGGCAGAGCCGTCGAACAGACCACACAGGTCTCCTGAGAGGTGAGGTCTCCAACGCCGTCACCACCCGACCGGCAATCAAGCCGGCCAGCAGCGTCTTCAACCTCGGTTGGCTTCAGCAATGCTCCAGCCGGGGACCACCCCAACCGGCAAAACCTTGGAATGTTCCGAACTGACATGCAGGATCCATGGCGTTGGAGCTATACCCTCAGTCTCCCATCAGCGTAATGAAGTTTAAATCGGGATTCATCACTCTAGGCTATCGCCAAATTTTGATGGTCCAGTTGCGAAGTTCTTTAGCCCAGGCAAGGCATTGAGCCCAGTGTTCTACTGTTAGAAGTGGGATTCTCGTAAGTCCCACTTCTAACGAACTTCACTTTTAACCCAAAGACAAGAAGATGAAGTGAGCATTGCACGGTCTGTGTACTGACTTCCTGGCTGGAACCCAAGTTCAGAAGGGAGGTGATTTCATATAATGTTTTATGAAAAACAATGTTTTATGAAACCGGCCTTGCCAATACATATAATGTATTGGCAAGGCTGACTTGTAAAACTTGTAAAAAGACTTGTAAAAAGGAGGGGAAACTGTTATACATCGAAAATCCGGTCTATTCACAGGGAAATCACAGAAGTTGCTCAATACCATCTGAGGCATCATTGTCCCACTTCACAAGCTAGCCCCTATCAGTCTATACGATGTGGGTCAGACGGCGAAGCCCACGATCATTTAAGGCTGGGTGTCCTTTGCAGTTTGTCCGGATCTTGTTTTTTTGCCGGAATTTTTCTTATTCCCGGAACACTTGAAACTCTCATACGACAAAATCTCAGTTCGTTGACAATTTCAGAGATCGAGTGTCCCATCCGTCGAGCACCTACGATCTGCCCTCTGTCAAATGCATCTAAATATCGCACCTTTCCAACTATGCTTCTTGCGACAAATGCTTGGGAATTCAAAAAATAAAAATAAATAAATACCCCCTCAAGCAGCTGCTTGCCACAGAGGTCTGACAGGAGCCTGTCAGTTTATATGCCAGAGTAGAAGGTCTGAGAGGATGGCAGGACCTCAGCAGAAAAACGATAGAAACAGCCATGCCTTACCTGGGGCTCAAACCCAGTTCCCTTAGATCAGTAACCAAGCGCGCTAACCACTCGGAAGCTGACTTATATATGACCAGAGTTTCAGCCACACAATGCACGCAAATGCGGGACTTGCAGTACTGAATTTGTATAGCGTTTCCTATCCCTAATTCAATGGCACTTCAGTGTATACACCTGTAAAAAAATTCATACGTACTGAAGGCCAAAATATTATGACCAGAGCGTCTTTATGCAAATTGAAACAACTTCAGGTAAACGACGGCACATGAGAAGGTCATAAAACGGTATAACCTGACGCCAAGCAAGGCAGGGGTGGCTGAGGGTGGACACACTTCTAATCTGAAGTTCCCAGGTTCGAGTCCCAGCTGGGCCAGTGTCAAGATCTATCTCCAGGAAATTCCCTGCCCTCAGTCAGTAGGGGATACCGATGGGTTTGGAAAGGCTGCCGTCCGTTGTATGGGATGTTCAGCCGTGACCCCATGTATAAGAGAGCCATACCCTGTGCACGATGAAAAACATGCTGGGTGGCCTTGACGGGAGGCTACTATCTGTCTCCCAACAGCTGTTCCAGTGGAACCCTTCCCCCTAACATTCTCTGAGCCTTTGGGGTCCATGTGACATGACCATTTAGCCCATTGTGTGCAAAAAAAGTGCCGCTCTAAGGTAAAACCCAAACTGAATCCTGATACTGAGCTCTGTTAATCAGTTATTTGTGTTCTTCAGATGGGAAAGGCAGTGGACTTAAGCGAGGTCAAATTGTAATGGCCAGACTACTGGGTTGGGGCATTTCTTGGGGCATTTCTGCAAGGCTTGTGGGGTGCTCATGATCAGCCGTTTTTAGTACTTTCAAAAAGTGGTCCAAGGAGGGAAAAACCATGAACCACCAGCCCACCAGCAAGGTGTGGGCCGACCACAACTCATTAATGCTAGAGGTGAGCAAAGGCCATCCCGTATGGTACAAGCCAACAGGATACTGTGGTGCAACTCGCTTGAATTTGAATGCTGGTGATGGAAGTAATGTGTCACAACACACAGTACATCGAACCCTGCTGAAAATGGGGCTGCATAGCCACTCTGAGTGCCATACTAACCTCGGTTCACCATCGAAAGTGCCTACCATGGGCACGCGAGCATCAAAATTCGACCATGAATGATTGGAAGGTCATCTGGTCTGATGAATCTCGTTTCCTGTTGCACCATGTGGATGGCCGGGTATGTGTTCATCGTTTACCTGGAGACGTGTTCGCACCAGGATGCGCTATGGGATGAAAACAAGCCAGTGGAGGAACTGTAATGCTTTGAGCATTGTTCTGCTGGGAAATCCTGGGTCCAGTTATTCACGTGCATGAAACTATGATGTCTACTACCTACTTAAACATCATTGCTGACCAATTGCATTCTTTCATGGCAACGGTATATCCTACTAGTAGTGCCGTCTTTCAGCAGGATAATGCATCATGCCACACTGCCCGAATTGTTTGAGACTGGTTTGCAGAATACGAGGAAGACTCCCTGGCCTCCAAATTCCCTAGATATCAATCCAATCGAGCATCTGTGGTTTGTATTGGAACAGCATATCCAATCTACGGTGGCTCAACCAAGTAACTTATAAGAGTTAAAGGATCTGCTTGTAATGTGTTGGTACCAAATATCGCAAGACACCTTTAGAAATCTTGTAGCATCCATGCCTCGACGGGTAAGAGCTGTTTTGGTGGCAAGTGGAGGACAAAACATCATATTAGGCAGGTGATCATAATGTTTTGGCTCTTCGGTGTGTGTGTGTGTGTATATATATATATTTGCACCTTCTAGAAATCAAAGAATATCTTTGCCACAGGCTTTGATTTATAGCCCATCGCTCTGAGCCCTATTTGACATTGAATGTGACACCAGATCTGAATACCTGCCATTTGTGAGGAATGAGGAGGACTAAGGAATTCTGCCCGGAATTGCTTTATTGACCAATCTTTAGCTCTCCATTGCCGGTATATCAGGATTTGACTTCAAAGAACCTATCGCATCCAAAGTTTGGTAAAATTTCTGAGATTTACGACTCTGAGTACCCCTAGGCATCAATTTTTAGGTCTGTGCCACTGGTAGATCTATATTTCATCCACGACTTCGAGAGAGAGAACAAAACTGAAATGTAACATTACTGAGATGTAAGAGTCCAGGAAACAATTTTTAGCATTCTACCCCAATAGGTCTAAATTTGAACTTTGACCTCGAAGGACCGTCCAAATCAGAAGTTTCTAAACCTTTCCTACATTTACAGCCCAAAACACCAAAGACAATCACTTGTAATTACAAGTGATTTGATCCCGCTTTTTTGATTAAGGTGGCAGCTATTTCACAGTTTTTCCAGTTTCCCTGTAGGATAATATTGACTTTCTTGTTTGACCCTTCCTTATACTTCTGCTATTAAATATATTCCTTTATTAAGAAATGCTTATGTAGAAGGTCCTGATCTGTAAATAAGTAAAATGTGAGGGACTTGATTGACATTCTAGGTATAAAAGTTTATCCCGTTTCAGTGATCTTTAAAATTTTCTTAGAAAATGGCTGAAATATACTTACGTTTAATAATGTTTTTTGCCCCCATTCTGGTTACTAGCATTTTCAAGGGGAAGAGTAGTCACCCCCTCAAAAACATGGCCATTCTACATAGTAAATAATAATAATAAATAAATACCCCCTCAAGCAGCTGCTTGCCACAGAGGTCTGACAGGAGCCTGTCAGTTTATATGCCAGAGTAGAAGGTCTGAGAGGACGGCAGGACCTAAGCAGAAAAACCACACACACACACACCCATGCCTTACCCGGCTTCCTTGATATCTTTAGGTTTTATTTATCACAATAATATGTCCATATAATCCTTTGGTAACATGTGTAAAGACCAAATGAATATGGAGTAAACCGATTTTTTTATACTTTATAGGTTTGTGGATTTTTCATCTATTATGATTTGCTTTCTCTGTGTAGCTTTTATTTGATGAAAACTTGTTAACATTGTAAGCTGCTAGCTTTGGAGATCTGTTATAATTAATAAATCAAAAGTTTGCTTGTCTCAGAAAAATGAAACGATTGTTATGGCAAATCTTGTCTCTTACTGCCAGAACAAAATAACAGAAATAATACCCCCTCAAGCATCTGCTTGTCACAGGTCTGACAGTAACGTGCCAGATAATACGCTATAGTAGAAGGTCTGTGAGAATGGCGGAACCTCAGCAGAAAAACAACATAAACATCCATGTTTTTTCTGGGGTTCGAACGTAGGACCTTTATATTAGTAGCCAAGCGCAGCATTAACCACTCGTCCACGGGACAGCAACACTTAACGCAATGAAAAGAACAACAAAAAAATATATTTGTTTTAGAATTATCCAAATCAATATTGCATAAGATAATTTGTAATAAGATAATTTGTAATTGAGTCAATATTGCATAAGATGATTTGCATAAGATAATTTGTAATTGAGTTCATTAAAATGAAAACCGAATTTAATAATTTGTTAACAAGTTCAATACAATAAAACGGAATTTGATAATTTTTAAACAAAATCAATACAATGAAAACTATCTGCATTAACGAGATTTCTGCCACCAAAATGGTGGTCTCTAACAAATCTTTGTTATCTGGGTCACGGTTATGTTTCAATGCACTATTTGTTTCCCCTTTGCTATATTATAGTGCCTATAGGTAACTATATTATGGTTATAGTGCCTAAAAGTAGGCACCATATTGTGGTGCTAAATAATACATAAGGAATAAAACTCCTTACATATTCTTTGGTTCCAACATTAAATTAATAATACCCTCTTCTAGAGCGACTTTGGCTCTTGCATGAAGAAGTCTGTGACGATGCACTGCACCTCTTCATCAACTTTCTTCTTTTCGTGGTATTTTTTAATAAAAAATAAAATAAATACCCCCTCAAGCAATTGCTTGCCACAGAGGTCTGACAGGAGCCTGTCAGTTTAATACGCCACAGTTGAAAATCTGTGAGGATGGCAGGACCTCAGCAGAAAATAATACACATATCCATTCCTTACCCTGGTCCCTTAAATTATTAGCCAAGCGTGCTAACTACTCGGCGACGGGACGGCAATTTTGTCATCATCATCATCTTCAAGCAGCCATGGGCTACGGAAGTCCAACCAGATACCAAAAGGGCCTATCACCCCTCACCAAAGGTCAGAGTCAGTACCAACTTTGGCTTTGAAGTCACCAAGAACAAGGGTTTTATCTCCTTTCTTGACAGAATTCAAAATATCCTGAAGTTGTCCATAAAACCTATCCTTCTCATCCTCATCAGCATCCTCAGTGGGGGCATAACAGCAGATAACATTCAAGTCTTTAACGCTTGTCTGAAATTTTGCTGTAAGAAACCTTTCATTAATGCACTCATATCCTAGAAGAGCATCACTAGCGTGTTTGCTGAGAAGCAGACCCACGCCTTGGTGATGCTTATTTTCGTCCCTCCGTGAAAAGAGAAATTTAAGATTATTTTTAAGAATCTGACCTTTATCTGTCCATCTGGTCTCTTGCAAGCCGAGAATATCTAAATTATAACGGTGGAATTCTTGTGTGAGGACATCAAGAGAAAAAGCTCTGTGCAGAGTCCTCACAATTCAACTACCTATGGAGAGAAAATGGTTAGTGGGATGTTTAAAGAAACTATGTTTATTGAGAGGGGAAATGGCAGCAATACCAAACAGCCCCCTCATCGCAGACATGGGGCAAAGACCCGTTCCCCCACCACTAAAGGCTGAATCCATCTACACTGGAAAACCTCCCCCAATGTAGAATTGGACGATGGCAGTAGAAATAAAGAGTTCAGGTGCCTGCGATGACCTCTGCTCAGGATTATCCACCAGCTGATAAACATATCCTGTGAATCTATTCACTTGGGGCTGTCAACCCGCAAACAAACAGAAAACACAGGGGAAGATTTTCCCTCCACAGAAGCCCACCAGTGGAGCAAAATCAGGATCCATAATCAAGCTCAGAGCCATATATCTGTCCAGTCCAGTGGGTTTATATGGTTAGCACCAGGACCCTCTGTGGTTGACCACTCCTCAGCAGGATAGGAAAAAAAGAAAAGTAGCCATAGTTGTCCAGATCAGTAGGCCACACTAATCTGGCAGCCCTCCACTTCCGTTCACTTCCACAAGAGAGTACTCTTCTGAAAGGTACTAACGGTCTGCACCACGAGAAGGCGGGGTCGGACATTAGGTGCTAGGCCTGGCCGGTTCTATGCATCATCACAGGAGATTGGTGCATAACTCTCCTTCCAGTGACTACCTAGCTACCATTTACAGACCAGAGATTTTTTAGAGGTCCAAAAATATGCAAATATAATCGGAGAGCTGTAACTCTAATATAGCTACAGCGATGTACAGGAAAGTTGTTCCAGGCATTCTCAGTCTTGCCTGTTTAATGTTGGTGGTGTAACTTGGGGAATAGAGGAACAGACATTGTCTTGCAAGGAAACAACTCTTTTACTCAAAATTTCTGGAAGATCAGAGTTCACGCAGCATCTCAGGTTAAAGCCAATATTGACCAATGATTCTTGCGTTGACGAGTTCTTTCTATGTATATCCATTTCCATTTGTGAAGACACAAAAGATAAGTAAAAAAAAGTCGAAATATAAGGGGTGTCCACTTTTCATATGTACGACTCTTATGAGAATCACATGCATACCTCAAACATATGCATACCTCGAATATGTAGCATCTTATAGTGTCGCCATTTTCAGAAACGAATTAACGATATGGAGTTGCACCTGTATTACGATATACTTTCCCTGAAATATTTTTATTGAAATTTCTACTAGAATTTGTACTATCTGCACAAAAAAGATCCAGATTTGGCGATCAGTACAGTGTTGTATTTTTTACATACACTCGAGTCTCTTTTTATGCGTATCTTTTTAATGCGATTTTTAAGTTATGCGGTGCGCATATTTCATGCATGTGTTTTTTCCACCCAATACAACAAGCATTATTCAGCCATTAGATCAAGGCATAATTGCTACTTTTAAAAAATATTACGTTAAGCGCACTTATCAATTTATATTAGATAAACTAGAAAATGAGTCATTAACAGTAACTGACGTTTGGAAAAAATATTCTATTTTGGACTGTTTAAATCATGTTGCAACTGCTATATCGCTGATATAAGACCACAAACTTTAAATGCCTGCTGGAAAGCAGCTTTGCCTGGATGTGTTGCAAACAATGAAACCAATCAAACATCGACATTATCAACTGAAATCATTACTTTGGGACATGAAATTGGTAGAGAAGGTTTTGATACCTTTAGCAAGAATGATATCGACGAATTGCTTGTAGATAATGCCTTAAGTGACGATGATATTATTGATATGACTTTAGATATTGTCGAAGAACCAGAAAACGATAGTGAAGTGGAAGAAGAACCTGTCCCCCTCACTGCAAATATAATTCGAGAAGGTCTTCAACTTTGCAATAAATTGGAAAATAATTTTCTTGTTAATGACACAAATTCTGAACGAGCCTTCAAATTCCAACGTGAGCTGAAGAACTGTATGTCTGGATATCGCGAACTGCATAAGAAATTGGTACAATCATCAACGCAAAGTTTAATCACTGATTACTTTGTCAGAGGTCAAAAATCAACACAGAACGAGCGTGAAGTTGACTCTTAATTCTATTGGTGAAGAACCATTGTCTTTGCCATGCAGATCTGATGCGCTGACTATCTTTTCTAGTGATGAAAGTGATTTCGCACCAGTTCAAACAATGCTGCCGAGTATTGTCAGATAGCGACGATAATTCTGATGAAAAAATACAAAAAGAATTATTACTGTTCAATAAAAAAATTAAATGGATAGAATTTTAAAACAAATCTATTTTAAGTTTTATATCAATTTCTTTCAGATTTTTGAACCAATTTCCCTCACTTTTTTTAGGCACTTATTTTTCTGAATTTTCATAAAAAAATTTTTTATGCGATTTTCGGTTTATTTTAACTCATTGCTTTGGTTTTATGAGGTTTTAGAAAAATATAGAACGTATCCATAATTTTGCAACGTAAGCCATGTCTTTTTTTGTGCGACTTTTTTTATATGCGGTTTTCTGCGGAACCTATCTACCGCATAAAAAGAGACTCGAGTGTACTAACAGGTTAAATAAATAAATAAATACCCCCCTCAAGCAACTGCTTGTCACAGAGATCTGACAGGAGGAGGTCTGCGAGGATGGCAGAATCTCAGCCTTATATCTAACCACTCGGCCACGGGCAGGCTACTAACAGGTTGGTTGGTGCAAATATGCAATGCTTAAACGTCGATTAAATGGAATGGCAACAGTGCTCGTCAATCAGCGTCTAATAGGCAAATTTGTAGTGTGTGTTCGTGCATTAGTGGTAAGGTTAATCGTTATTTATATAGTTTTATATTTTTTTATTGTGTTTAGCATGGAACTGTAAAAATTTTTGTTTCATTACTACTTATCTCATTTTAATTGCAAGACCGTTTCCTGTGTAAATGCAGATGTATACTTAAAAGTATAGGATACCGGGTAATGAGGAAGAAGGCGGGGTATATGTAAGGTCATTAGTGATGAAGTGCTCTCTTGTTTAAACAAATCGGTAAATTGATGGTGAAAATTAAGAATACGGGAAATTAATGTGATTACGATGTACTAGGTAGTAATCAACTTAAAAATGTCTGTTTTGTATGTTGAAGCGATATTATTTATTGATATTTTATAATCTGATATATTAATAGTGTTATAATTTTTTAAAATGAAACAAAATATATCCACGTTTTTTTTTTGATGAAAAGAAGTTTATATCGTTTCGCACTGTCCTTCTTGGTTAGCCTGGTAATTATGGTTATTTACATGCTTTTTTTTTTTGCCATATTTTTATTTATATTAAGGAATATAACCTGAAGCTGGAACATGAGTGGAATAAATACACCATAATTACCAAAAGTATTTAAACAATTTATGCCCTAGGCAAGGCATGGATGTATTGTGTTGTATTTCTGCTGAGGTCTCGTCTTCCTCACAGACCTACTATGACGCATAAACTGACTGGCTCCTGTCCGACCTCTGCAGTAAGCAGCTGCTTGAGGGGGTTATTTTTCTATGCTGTGTGAAAGGAAAGCATAATCCCACAGTATAAAAGTGCTCTAACTTTTAAAGTAAACTTTTTACAGGAGAATGTCATCAGAGATAAACTGAAGCACTCATTCAAGTCTGTTTTAAATCTTGTTTTTCAACTACATCCAAAAGGTTATTGAAATGACAGCATTTGATAGTAGACATTGCTAATTCTCATCCTGAAGATTTTTTGTAAAGGAAAAATGAAACATTACATACTTCTAAAATTAAATTTGACTCAAGTCCACAGACACTTGATGATCGATTTTGCTAATTTTCCAAAAAAAAAAATGGGTAATGGGATTATGAACTAGTTTTTGATTCTACACTTTACTGATTAATTGAGATGGGGGTGGCTCAGTCGGTAGCACACCAGGCTCGTAATCTGTAGTTCCCAGGTTCGAGTCCCAGCTGGGTCAGCGTTGAGATTTATCTCCGCAAAAATTCCCTGCCCTGCCCACGGTCAGTAGGGGACACCGATGGGCTTGGAAAGGCCGCCGTCCATCGGATGGGACATTAAGCCGTGGCCCTGTGTGCAGGAGAGCTATACCCTGTGCACGTTAAAGAACACCCTGGATGGCCTTGACGGGAGGCTACCATCTGTCTCCCAACAGCTGTTCCAGTGGTTCCCCTCCCCCAACCTTCTCTGAGCCTTCGGGGTCCATGTGACCTGGCCATTTAGCCCATGGTGTGCAAAAAAGTGCCGCTCAGAGGTAAAACAACCCAACCCACAGACACTTGATGATCGTTTTTGCTAATTTTCCAAAAAAAAAAAAAATGGGTAATGGGATTATGAACTAGTTTTTGATTCTACACTTTACTGATTAATTGAGATGGGGGTGGCACAGTCGGTAGCGCACCAAGCTCGTAATCTGTAGTTCCCAGGTTCGAGTCCCAGCTGGGTCAGCATTGAGATTTATCTCTGCAAAATTCCTCGCCCTGCCCATGGTCAGTAGGAAACACCGATGGGCTTGGAAAGGCCACCGTCCATCGGATGGGACGTTAAGTCGTGGCCCTGTGTGCAGGAGAGCCTACCCTATGCATGTTAAAGAACACACTGGAAGGCCTTGACTGGAGGCTACCATCTGTCTCCCAACAGCTGTTCCAGTGGGTCCCCTCCCCGAACCTCCGAGCCTTCGGGGTCCACGTGACCTGGCCATTTAGCTCGTGGTGTGCAAAAAAGTGCTGCTCAGAGGTAAAACAATCAATCAACTGATTAATTTCCTCTGTGACTTTATTTTTCAGAGGCTTTTTGTTATAACATGGTTGAATGATTTAATTAAAGAATTCATGACTGCACAACTGATTATTTATAAAATTTTAATATAAACTTATTAACACAAATGATGCTTATATTCCACATTGCCATTCTTCACTACAGCAGATAAAAATGGCAACCATTAGTAGCCAAGGTAAGCAAGTAGATTAATGAATTTTTATAATTATT
The DNA here is from genome assembly GCA_038380435.1 of Ryuthela nishihirai. Classification (NCBI taxonomy): domain Eukaryota; kingdom Metazoa; phylum Arthropoda; class Arachnida; order Araneae; family Heptathelidae; genus Ryuthela; species Ryuthela nishihirai. The sequence continues at coordinate 2,937,119 of JAWZYU010000055.1, forward strand.
TTATGATAAATATTCAAAAGTACATTTATGAATTATCATTTCAAATGAATCTGCTGGACACATTACCATAAAGCCACCAAAAGATATAAGGTTACAGAGGACTGAATTATTAAAGTATGGAATCATATAATGACTCATAATCTCATTATTGTTATGTTTTTGGGAAATGAAAATAAGTCTTAAATTTATTTTATAAATATTTTATATGGTGATGATGATGATTATTATTATTTATGTTTTATTAACTTTAGAGGTAATACTAGTGACTAATAATGCTGCTGTTAAATGTTTTATCTTCCATAACTTTTTCAGTTTAAAATTATGTTATTGAAAATTGTTTAGAGATTTGAGTGAGATCTTCAATTTATCTCCAGTGACATTTTCCTCTTCAAAACTTATTTTCAAAGTTATGGAGTTCCAATGCCCCATTCAGAACTCCCTAACATGACAACCATGTTATGTTTCCATTAACAATATAACATGGAAGTGTTTGAATATTTTTGGTAATGTAATACGTAACAAAAGGGAAAAAACAGAAAAATAATAAAATATTTGCACCTGGCATTTTTTCCGTAAAATATTTATTGATTTTTTTTTTAGTTTAAAGATTTCTCTATTAATAGTTTTGTGAAAAAAAATGAGGTTTATGAACTTGTGGGATTCGAACCCATGTCTCTCCAGATTCATGCAAGAGTGTTAAAAATTTATAATAGTGCTTTAGCATGAGGGACATTTATTTACATCTTAAACTATGCAACATTAAAAAGTAAAGCTGCTGTACCTGATCATAGATGGTGCCAGCAACAACAATGATGGGGTATTAATAGGTTACATTAATGGAAAAAAGGTGGAGCCAGCATTATTCTAGTGGTCTTAGAACACCCTGGCATGAATCTGAATAGGTGTGGGTTCAAATCCCACATGTCAGCAATACTCATTTTTTCTGCAAAACTATTTATTGACTTCAAAGCCAACAGGTAACTGTGTGAATTTACTATTTATTGATTTATATATATATACACTGATCAGCCAAGACATTAAAACCACCTCTGCATTATGAAAAGAAGCATGCGTGCAGCCAATCAGTGTCACTTGCCAAGGTTGTGAATTTCCGCAGACCCATTCATTTGCCTACGCTCTCAGCTGTTCACTGTCGTCAACGCTTGCAGTGGGCACATAATCGACATTAGACCATAAAAGACTGGAAGAAAGTTTCATGGTCAGACGAATCCTGTTTTCTGTTACACCATCTGGGCAGACGAGTTCGTGTGCGACGTTTACCCATGGAAGCTTTGTCACCTGGATGCACTATAGGATGGATCCAGATGGCTGGAGGGAGTGTGATGGTCTGGGCAATATTTTCTTGGTGAACATTTGGACCAATTATACCTGTAGAGCAAATTCTGACAGCTGTCACCTACCTGAACATCGTGACCAACCAAATACACCCCTTTATGGCAACTGTATTTCCTGGCGGAGATGGCATCTTTCAACAAGACAATGCCCCATGTCACACTGTGAAGAAGGTTCAGGAATGGTTCCTAGAACATGATGAGAAATTCCATTTATTGCCATGGCCTCCAAATTTGCTGGACATGAATCCTATCAAGCATTTGTGGTTTGAGTTGGAGAACAGCCTAAGAGCAGCATCACCCCAACCATGTAATTTACAGGAACCGCGGGATCATCTGTTGCAGTCATGGCACCAAATAGCCAGCGACACCTACCAACATCTTGTTGAATCTATGCCTCATTGGATGAGAGGTCTTTTGTAGTGAGAAGAGGACCTACATCATATTAGGTAGGTGGTTTTAATGTTTTGGCTGATTGGTGTATATATTTTGAGGGGGCAGTTAAGAGACCTTTATTGTGATTTATGTGTTTTACAGTTATATGTTCTCCAAGCTACATCTACTGCATCTGGCCACTGCACACCAATTCTAATAAGGTCCTGTTTGAGATTGTCTGCCCACCGCATTCTAGGTCTCCCCCTCTTTCTGAGGCCTTTAGGCACACTGTTCATAACCCTATTCGCCAATCTATAATTATCCATACGGGCAACATGGCCAAACCAACAGAGTCTCTCTCTGCACAATATGCTGCTTAAAGGAGGTTGCAAACTCCTTTGCTTAACCTCATCATTAGTTACAAAGTTGAACCACCTAATGCCCAAGATACTGCATAAGCATCTAGTTTCCTGTTATCTTGTTTACAAAGTGTCCAAGTTTCATTGCCATAACTACCCCTAGAAAGAACCAAACTATTATACGGTCTAATTTTAGTCTTTAGGTGTATATGCCTATTTCTCCACACTCTCCATAGATTCTTAAAAGTCCCAGCAGCAATCCCTATTCGTCTATTAATCTCATGCTGCACATCACCATTATCTGTTACATAGCTCCCAAGATAATTAAATTGTGACACCTGTTCAAGATTGCAACCATTCAGATTAACTGAATCACAGCCTGCCTGACCAATTTTCATCACTTTAGTTTTCTCTCTGTTTATAACCAAACCTACTCTACTACCTGTCTCATTAATAGCTTGAATGAAAGAGTTCATCTCATCTACATCATTTGTCAACAGGGCTAAATCATCAGCATAATCTAAATCAGAAATTTTCGTATTTGCAGTCCATTTCAGGCCAAAATCTTTCCCTTGAAGTGAATATAGATTTATTAGCTGAAGCACGTGGTAACTGTAATATGCAGTGGAAGCTTTAGTTGAATATTCATGGCTCTATGCCTTGTGATTAGTATTTTTCAGTGCTAGGTAATGATGGTGATTGTTGGCTGGTACACTCACATGTAGCATTAATATGCTGCAGTGACTGCTGATGCAATGTGAAGTTCTGAAAGTTGACAGATTTCAGTAAGGTACCTGTCTTCAAACTAAGTCCAAACTAGTATAAGATGTAATTACATTGATGCATATGGCTGTGGTGTGGTGCTTCAAAGAATGATACCTTGTTTTAATTTTAATCCCGTTACCATGACAATAGGTACCAGCATAATTTCATATAACTTAGCGGACCTAGTTTGCAGACTGGTAATCCCTTTAAAAACCCATTACAACTTTCAGAACATGACATCACCTTTGACTGCAACAGACTAATACTATATTTGACCAACCACCACCAGTTGAATGATGTGATAGTGGTGTATCAACCAACTATCACTGTCATTGTCAAGCACTGAAAATAGAATAATCGCATTGCATGGAGCCATGGATATTCAACTAAAGCTTCAACCGTATACAACAATTACTACTTGCCATACAGCAAAGCTAATTTTTTTTAACTACATATTTCTTGAGTCCCATGTCTACAGGACTTTTTCTGTGATACTTTGGTACTGAATTACTACTTGCTTCAGCTAATAGGCTTTTTCTATTGAAAACTGTTTACATCAGCAAAATTTGTTTAGCATCAAAATCCTTTGATTTTCCTGCTATTTATCTGAATAATATTATCAGAATATATTCAACTAATATGGTGGTAAATATATATTTACTTCAGTAACTTAGGGTAAAAACCATGGGATATTCTTTTAAAATATAACATTTTTTTTACAACAGGAAAATTTTGTATTAAGTTCTAGTTGAGTGATATTGAGTTAAATGTTACAGTTCTCATAATTTTACATAAAGAAAAACAAAGTTCTTAAAAGTAATTATTTATATTGATTTCATATAGATGATATTTAATATTGCTAATTTTAGTTAAGTTTTTAAAACTTATTTTAAAAGTCTTCTGAAATAATATAAAAATGTCTATCTGTAGTTGTCATTCTCAGGTACTTGTGTCACCTGGTAAAATGAAATTTATTTTGATGGGCATGTTCAATATTTAAGCGAATTCACTGCTCGCAATATATATATATATGAAGATGTATTCTTTGAAAAAAGTTGGCAACTTTCTTCAAAGTCTCATTGAACCTTGCCATGATCCTACTGATAATTTTTAATATTAAACTTGTTATCATTAATGCTGTCCTGTGGCATCCTTGGCCTGTGGCCGAATGGTTAGCGCTCTTGGTTACTGATCAAGCCCTGGGTAAGGCATGGGTGTTTGTGTTGTCCTCCTGAGGTTTCTCCTTCCTCACAGATCTCTGACATATAAACTGACAGACTCCTGTCAGATGTGTGTGGCAAGCAGCTGTTTGAGGGTTTAAAAAAAATTTTTTTTGTCATTAATGCAAAGAAAAAAAAATTATTTTAGCATTAAAGACTGTTTCATCAGATGGCCTAGGTGATCACTTGGGTTGTTTACCTCTGAGTGATACTTTTTGGTGCACAGTGGGCTAAATGGCCAGGTCACAATGACCCCAGGGGCTTGGAGAAGGTTGGGAAAGGGGGTTCCTACTGGACATCTGTTGAGTGACAAATGGTAGCCACCAATCGAGACCAACCAGCGGGTTCTTTAAAATGTGCAGGGTATGTCTTTCCTGGTCATCAACTGATGGATGGCAGCTTTTCCAATCCCACAGTGTCCCCTTTCTCACCATGGGAAGGGGGTGATAAATCTCAATATAGTTGGGACTTAATCGGGAACTGCAAATTGCAAGCTTGGCACGCTACCAACTGAGCCTACCCCCACCTCTAAGATGAAACAGTGGTACAGAATATTGATCCTTATGTTGACTGAAATAGGTGAATTACATGAAGTTTCTGAAGCATGAAAAATTCATTATCTTTGTGACTCAGTTGTTGAGATTTCAGTTCTTAGAGGTTGGCCTGTGGTTGGATGATTGAAGTCCCACCTGCAGTGCTGGAAATGGGATTTTTTGAAGTAGGGGTATGGCAAAATACATCAATTCTATATAAAAAAAAAAAAAAAATAAATACCCCCTCAAGTAGCTGCTTGCCACAGAGGTCTGACAGGAGCCTGTCAGTTTATATGCCAGAGTAGAAGGTCTGAGAGGATGGCAGGACCTCAGCAGAAAAACAACACGAACATCCATGCCTTACCCGGGGCTCGAACCCAGGTCCCGTAGATCAGTAGCCAAGTGCGCTAACCACTCGGCCACAGGACGGCTATTCAATTCTATATACCCCTTCAAAAAATATAATTTACACTGAAGTGGAGGGTATATGTCTGCTTTTTTATTCTTTAGTTTTTCGACAGCTAGTTTTTTTCAACTAGTGGGATACTGTCCTATTGTGTCCCACCTGGGTGGATTATAAAGTTTTAAATTGTTTGTACATACTTTTGGCAGGGTAATGTACATAAATGTAGATGTTAATTTATATATATATTAATAGTTGCATGTATTGAGCATATAGCATTAATGTTTCAAGATGCATGTTTTATTTATTTCAGCAGATGATAGCTTAGCTCTCAGTTTGTAATATTGCTTAAATATTAAGTGAGTGACATATCGAAGGTGACAAAAGCTCAGTAAATGTCATTTAGGTACTTTCTGCGGCAGTTGGTGACAATGGCAAGCAAGCCTACTGTGGTATTTGTTTTGGGAGCTCCAGGAGCTGGAAAAGGAACACAGTGTCAGAAGATAGTAGAGGTAATTTATTTGAAGTGTTGAATGTGAGAAAATACTAATTTAACTCTTTGCTGTTAACATATTATTTTAAGATTTTGTACTACTCAAGATAGTGTTTATACTCTTACTAATGAAGAGCAGGGTACTCAATCAGTGGTGGTCACAGGAACCCCATTTTAAGAGAGCATGGGCAGCAAACAACTCTCAGACACAAAACTCATTGGAATGGCACAATGGTTTTGACTCCTCTCTTATATACACAACCAAACACATGCAGAGGTAAGAAAATAAACTCATACAGTTGTAATAATATAGTATGCCCCATACTTTTCATGTACAATAATTTTCCTAATTTTTTGTGAAAACACGTACTTTTTGTTTTTGTATTTTTTACACATTCATCATGGCAAAAAAGCTCTCCCTCTCAGAATGCTAGTAAGGGTAATGGAGGCCAAAAATTATTAAATTTGTGCATACTTTATACATTTTTCAATAAATGTTTTTGAAACCTCTAAAACGAAGGGGGAAAACGTTACACTGCAATGGAAATCCAATCTCTTAACCCTGCCGGGGCGGGGGTGGCTCAGTCTGTAGCGCGCCAGGCTCGTAATCTGTAGTTCCCAGGTTCGAGTCCCAGCTGGGTCAGCGTTGAGATTTATCTCCGCAAAATTCCCTGCCCTGCCCACGGTCAGTAGGGGACACCGATGGGATTGGAAAGGCCATCGTCCGTCGGATGGGACATTAAGCCATGGCCCCGTGTGTGGGAGAGCCATACCCTGTGCACGTTAAAGAACACACTGGATGGCCTTGATGGGAAGCTACCATCTGTCTCCCAACAGCTGTTCCAGTGGGTCCCCTCCCCCAACCTTCTCTGAGCCTTCGGGGTCCGTGTGACCTGGCCATTTAGCCCATGGTGTGTAAAAAAGTGCCGCTCAGAGGTAAAACAACCCAACCCAACCTTAACCCTGCCCTTTTATCTTTTTCCAGCTAGATTGCATAACTTTCCTCCCTTGTTTTCTAGATCTGGGCCTTCATACTTCAATACATTAAATATACATTAAACTATGATATCTTAAATATAAAAAACTCTATTAAAATCCAAAGTGAATGCACAGTATTCCCTGTTAAGAAACATTAATTAATAGATTCTGAAAAAAATTCATCATAATCAAATGCAACGACTGAAAACGTTGCATCTCCTTGAGTATAGATGGCGCTGTCTCAGTCACGTCTCAAGAAGAAAAGTTATAAGGTCATATTCTGAAAATATTCATTGTCCGATGCGTGGTGCAATAGTTAGCACGCTCTGGCATGAATCTGGAGAGATGCGGGTTCGATTCCCGCCGTGGCGGCGATAAATTTTTTTCAGAATCTATTAAATAAAAAACTCTAATAAAGAAATGAAGGATTGAAATGCTTATGATTTAATTTATTCCCATTTCTCAACAATTTTAAATCTGGGTGTATATAAAATATACACCCAGAATATCCTACTTGTTTTTTCTAATATTTTTTCTGAATTTTTTTGTTAAAATAACAAAAATTGTTACAAACCAATTTACTAACTAAACAAATTTTTAATTATAAAAGCCATTTGTATGTTTATTATGCTTGTTATAAAAGAATATTGTTAAACAAAACTATTCTCTATTTTATGTTTAGCTTTTAATACAACAATTTTAGTTAAAACAACTACTTTTACACATTGTGTTTAAAGTGTTACTTTGAAAAACATAAAACATTGATTGTTTCATCTGATAATCCTATCCTTGGCTTTGAAATGAAAATTCCCGAAGTCCAGAGATTTCTTTCATTTTGTGCTGATTATAGTTAAAAGAGTGTCCAAAGGAAGTTTTATGTTTGGTGTTACTTTGATGACACTTCATAGAGGTTGAACTCTGCAGTGAGATAAACGTTTTTGAGGTATGAAAGTGGATTTGCCTTTGCTGTAGATATTGCCTTTTCTAGTTTTTTTTTTAAAACTTGGTTCTACCCCTGTTTCAGTTCTGTGTTTGCTGTAGTTTCTGTATTCTACTCTTCCACTGGATTGATAGATTCTTTAAAAATCCTTCCATAATTTATTTTGCCAATTTTATCATTTTAATTGACATTGAAAGAAGTCATCATTCTTTTGTTTCTCATGTAACCAATTTAGATTACCCAAATATTTTATGAGCAAAACTAATAATTTATTTCTTGTTTGAATACACGTTCTTTGATTAATAGATTCTGAAAAAAATTCATCGCCGCCATGGCAGGAATCAAACCCGCATCTCTCCAGATTCATGCCAGAGCGCGTTAACCATTGCACCACGCGTCGGACAACGAATATTTTCAGAATATGACCTTATAAATCTTATTCCTGAGACGTGACTGAGACAATGCCATCTATACTCAAGGAGATGCAACGTTCTCAGTCGTTGCATTTGATTATCAGATGTTAATGAGAAGGTCGCTAACGCTACCGCGTTAAATATATAATTAAAATCAATCCAAAGTGAATGCGCAGTTTTCCCTGTTAAGAAACATTAATTAATAGATTCTGAAAAAAATTCATCGCCGCCACGACGGGAATCGAACCTGCGTCTCTCCAGATTCATGCCAGAGCGCATTAACCATTGCACCACGCGTCGGACAATGAATATTTTCAGAATATGACCTTATAAATATTATTCCTGAGACGTGACTGAGACAGTGCCATCTATACTCAAGGAGATGCAACTTTTTCAGTCGTTGCATTTGATTATCAGATGTTAATGAGAAGGTCGCTAACGCTACCGTGTTAAATATATAATTGAAACCAATCCAAAGCACAGTATTCCCTGTTAAGAAACATTAATTAATAGATTCTGAGAAAAATTCATTGCCGCCACGGCGGGAATCAAACCCGCATCTCTCCAGATTCATGCTTTCTACCAAAAGTTGATTATTCGAAATAGAGCCCTGTTTTTGCATAGCATTAAATAAAACAATAAAAATTTCTTATTTAATGTTAATTTATGGTTCATTATTCTCCCATTATGCTGGAAACCAACTATGGTACTTATGTCATTGCCATTATATATGGAGTTTCTCCTTGTTATTGGGCACAGATGACAATATATAGAGAGCCATGTGAGCTTCCATATGTTCTGTAGTGTCATCAGTGCCAGTGAAGTGCCTGTTACTCATTCTTGCCATGAATCACAGGTTGGAAGAAAGATGTGACCAAGTGGGTGACAAGTGGGTTGGGTTGTTTTACCTCTGAGCGGCACTTTTTTGCACACCATGGGCTAAATGGCCAGGTCACATGGATCCCAAAGGCTCAGAGAAGGTTGGGGGAGGGGACCCACTGGAACAGCTGTTGGGAGGCAGATGGTAGCCTCCCGTCAAGGCCATCCAGCATGTTCTTTAACGTGCACAGGGTATGGCTCTCCCGCACATGGGGCCACGGCTTAACATCCCATCCGACGGACGGCGGCCTTTCCAAGCCCATTGGTGTCCCCTACTGACCATGGGCAGGGCAGGGAATTTTGCGGAGATAAATCTCAATGCTGACCCAGCTGGGACTCGAACCTGGGAACTACAGATTACGAGCCTGGCGTGCTACCGACTGAGCCACCCCCGCCTCAAGTGGCAAAAGGGTGTTATAGCATTTGTTAAGGCTAAAGGATATGCTGTGAAGGAAGTATCTGAATTTTCTGGTGTTTTGAAACAAACAGTCCAACAAATGTATAAATAGTGGTGTATATCCAATTCAACTGCTAATCAGTCATGGACATTACTGCGGCCATAAGTCAGTGCTCACAGACAGGACCGCCAATAAGTATCATGACTAGTGACTGCAAACTGATTTCAAACCAAACAGGGATTTCTACAGACAGTTAATGAAGGACCAACAGTCTATTTCAAAAAGAACATTGTGAAGGGAACTGCAATCCATGGGTATTTGGAGCACAGTTCCTTGGAATAGAGCCATGATAACAGCTGCGCATAAAACAGCCAGTTGCAATGGGTGCACTATAGACATTGGATTGCAGATTACTGGAAAACTGTTATCTAGTCAAATGAGTCATGTTTCTGTCTGTATTTTAATGATTCAAGGTGGAGTGTGCGTCACAGGAGTGATGAAGCCTTCCATCCGGACTGTGTCCAAGATGTTATTCAAGCTGGAGGTAGTTCTGTGATGTTCTTGGGACCTACCTAATGACCACTTTAAACAGAAGTCAGATTCTGGACTGTCAATGTTGCCTTTTGTGTTTCATGTGAAGGATAAGCACAATATAGACACTGTGGTATTACAGGATGACAACTTCATAGTTGGTACTGGGCCAAAGTTGTTTGTGACTGGTATGAGGTAACATTGGGACACCTCGACTGGTCTGCAAATTTACCCAATGTAAATCCCATTGAAAAACTTTGGGATTATCTGGAACAGAGGGTGAAACATTGAAATAGGCATCCGTGTAATCTAGCTGAACTATGAGTGCCCTTGTTGGAGGAGTGGACTAGGATCGATATAAACTATATCCAACGACTGGTGGAATCCATACCTAACAGGATTGCTACTGTAATTCATATGAAGTATTAGGTGAGATTTATTATTAGTGTTATACAGTATTAGGTGAGAAATTACATAGGTGACTAATTTTTTGTCATGTGGCCTTATATATTAATTAAATTCTTTATGTAATTTTTTACCTCATTTTTCTTATGATGCTATTTACTATTAATTTTTATTAATAATTCTTTACTTAAATTAATTTTTGAAAAAATTCAAAAAAATTTTGGGAAAATAAAAAAAGGCTAAACATTCTAGATTTGCCATTTTGATTTTTCCCATGCATTAAAATGTGTGCTGGAAATGTTTTAAAAATTTTAAGTTTTTAAAATGTGACAATTTTTGGAAAGTTTTGTAATGTTGACTTTAAAATTTTTTTCCTGCACTTAACAGAATTGCTATTCATAAATATTTATGATTTAATAACATTTCTACTTTTAGGAATTTGGTTATGTTCACCTGTCTGCTGGTGATTTGCTGAGAGCAGAGAGAAATACTCCTGGATCCAAGTATGGAGAGCTTATAGAAAATCATATCCGTAATGGGACCATAGTGCCAGTTGAGATCACTTGCAATTTAATAGACATTGTAGGTATTATTAATAATTATAAAAGAAGTGAAATAATAAAGCAAAACAAAGCTCCAAAAGTATTTGATTTTTTAAAATTATTAATATTGTTTAGTACTTAAATTTGTTTTGTCTTTGGTTTTTAAATGCCATCTGATGTGTGGTTGGGTTGTTTTACCTCTGAGTGGCACTATTTTGCACACCATGTGCTAAAATAGCCAGTCACTTGGACCCTGATGGCTCAAAGAATGTTGGGGGAGGGGACCCACTGGAACAACTATAGGGAGACAGATGGTAGCCTCCCGTCAAGGCCATCGAGCATATTCTTTAACGTGCACAGGAAACTTAATAGCAATATATACACTGGAAACAGTGTAGCAGTTTTAAGCAAAAGTTTTAGGATATTTAATAGTAGTTAAGTAGCTCTTAAAAGAAACTGTGAAATAATTATCTACAATCATAAATTACTTTTACACAGCAAAAATGGTCTGCATTAAGTAGCCTGCCATTAATAAGAAAAATGTTCAATATAAAATCTCCAAAATCTATGCATCAGAAGACAAAAGAACTGTTGTGCCCTTCATTTCAGGGTGCATTTATAAAGCAACTACTGCACATCAGAGGGGCAGGGTTATATCATTATTTATAAATGAACATGGATTAAGATTTCTTAATGAATGAAGATTGTACAATGAACGATACTCGTGGAAAGTTGTTGCATAAAAAACTCCCAATCTTTTGTGACTTTATGTTTTTTACTTCGAGTTGTTACTGTTTAATTTTGTAGCATTATATTGTGTACCTTACGAAAAGTTAAAACATTAGAAAACAAAGTTGAAAAAACTGATTACTGTAGCCCATGTTTACTTTTTTTTTATCCTATTTAGAAATAACTTTTTAGAAATAGTGAAGTGTTATAAGACATACTCATTTTATCTCATTATTTCATCAGAATAAATTTTGAAGTTATTTGGTTTTACATTGGTAGTTGATAATAATTACATGAAATGAATTTTGATTTATGTTAATGTGTAATTTTTAAGCATGTGAATGTTGTTTATAGTTTTGTTTATATCCGTTAGGCAATGCAGAATAGTGAATCTGACAAGTTTCTTATTGATGGATTTCCTCGCAACAAGAATAACTTAGAGGGCTGGAACAAGGAAATGTCTGACAAAGTGAACTTTAAATTTATACTTTTCTTTGACTGCTCTGAAGAGGTATGGAATGTGAATTGAATGAAACAAAAGTATTATTAATGCTTATAGTGATGTTCTGTGTCAGATTATATGGAAGACAGTTAAGAATAACCTGTACTTGAAACTCATTCATTTGACAAGTTTCAGTGTTCAATCAGATTTATCTTAATGCCTAATAGGAACTTACTAAGTAAATATGTTCGTTATAATAAAAGAATGATATTGTCTTGTGAGTTATAAACTAGTTGGTAATGTATGCAGTGGTTGAAAAGGAGACAGGCTCAGTCTTTCTAGTTCCAGCTTGAAAAATTTTCATATGTATAATATTGTATTTTATCCAAAACCCATTTCCACTATTTATTGATTGTGATTTATGATCTCACTTTGGAGACTAAACTGATACATATATTCAAAATCCTAATATAGCCCAAAGGTTGCATGGTTCAAGCAAACTGTGATATTTGCTTTTTTCAAAGTTGCCTCTTAACCCTTTCACGACTAAGGGAAACATTTTTTCCCCAATTTAAAATTGGTGATTGTCATATTAAATTATAACCTTATCTGCATTTTTTTATACAGAATGTCAAAATAGAATTTATGCCGAACGCAATTACGTAAACGGGAACGTTTAGTCCATGTCCATCTTTGCAATAATGTTGCATCTGTGCAATGTCCATCTTTGCTTCACAACCAAAAGAAATTGCTTCGCCGAATATCATAATTAGCACATCATTTTGTATAGTAATTTTATTTCATAATTTTGTATTATTTTAGTTAACATTTTGTTCTAATAAACCAATAAATAAAAGACATTGCATAATAAGCCTAACTATAATTTGTGTTACCTTTATAGTCCATTGGGAAAAATATTTCCCATAAAATTCCAAAACAACTACACATTGTTATGTATTTTTCTTATGATTTTTATTTATTTTACGTCTAAACAAACTAAAACAGTTACATACTAATATTTACTCTTAGAAACCTTATGGTCCTGAAAGGGTTAACATTTGACTATAAATAAATAATAATAAATACCCCCTCAAGCAGCTGCTTGCCACAGAGGTCTGACAGGAGCCTGTCAGTTTATATGCCACAGTAGAAGATCTGAGAGGATGGCAGGACCTCAGCAGAAAAACGACACGAACATCCATGCCTTACCCGGGGCTCGAACCCAGGTCCCGTAGATCAGTAGCCAAGCGCGCTAACCACTCGGCCACGGGACGGCAACATTTGACTGCTGCAGGTTAATTCTGAAAGGACATTTGTTGTTGTCCACCCATCTCATTGTGAGATCTACTCTTTTTCTTAAAATCTTAAGGAACCATAACTCTGTTTTTTTCTGTAGTTCTGCATTCAGCTAACATGGCCATCTCTCTCTCTCTCTACTGTCAGTCTCTGCACATGATGATACTTGACCCTTCCAGTGTCCAGCCTGAAAAACTGATTTGCATCCAAAGTCCAAGCTGTTTTCTCCCTATGCTCAGCCCAGAAAAAAACTTATGCATTTTTTAGCCACAAAGGAATTATGGCATGTTATATGCCAAATTAATCAGCATTTAATTTTAAATTTTCTGAGAATATAATATTTAAACAAAAAAGACAACTAGTTTTATTTTAATAGGGCTTTTATAGAAGCATGCAGTAAAAAAATGCATCTGGCAACACAAATAAAAATTTATTTAAAAAAAACTAATAAGCAGAAATGATTATAATGCACATGAATAGAAAGGCTATTTATTTCTGAATACCAAAAAAAAAAATTGTAATTTTCTTGTTTCAAGTAAATATTTCTCCCATTTTGTAATTTTTTTTTCAGTACCATACTTTGAGGAAAGTCCAGCTTTTAGCCAGTTATGCTTAGTCAGATAAACAAGTCAACTTTAGAATTTTTTTTTAAAATAACCAATCAACAGAAATAGGTCATATTATATACCAAATTAAACAGAATTTAATTCTGAATTTTATGAAAATAAATAATTTAAACAAATTTACAAGTCTATTTATATTAATAAGCCTTTTGCAATGTGATATGGTGAAAAAATAGTTCAGACTACAATTAAGCCTTAATTTTAGAAAACCTGATTAAGAAAAATAGTTAAATTATATCTTAATCAAAACGAAATTTCCTCCCAAATAATATAATATTCAACCTGAAATATGATTTTTATTTCTTTTAATGATCTTTTTAGTATCGTATATATTTTAAACATGGCCAGTGTTATACAAAGTGACTTGGACATCTCACATTCACTGGATTTTTTGAACTAGTTATAAAATAGAAAAAAACTTCCTTGGCTGCTTTTTTTGCTAAACATTATAAATTTTTTCTGTGGATGTTGAAGTTTGGCGATCTTGGCTATGTGTAGAAAGTTTTGTGCACCAAAGCAGAAAAAAACAGTGTTATATTGTCTGTGTGGCACAGCCAAGGTACTGAGGGGAGGGGGGGTTGCCTTTAAAATCATTCAATATGAACATAAAAACTCTTAAATTTTTTTTAAATGTAATTTTTTAGGGGAGGGATAATGAAACATTCACAGTGAGTTTAACATGGGGGTCAGGAATAAAAAACCCGAAATTTCCTTTCCACATGAGAACTTATATTCCAAGAAAGTCCATTTTGCTTCTGTGTCCAAGACATTCATTTTCAGAAAATGGTACAAGTTCAAAGTTTTTTACTAAAAAAATCAAGAAATAATAAAAGAAAAATTTCATATAACCTAATGGGATGTTAAATATAACATCCACAACAACTTTTAAGCAAGCTATCCAATGTAGCATAACTCGGAAAGATTGATAAATCAGCCGAATGAAAGATCACTAATATAAAGAAATAAATCTGCAGAAATGAATTTGTTTCTGTATTCAAGACATCATTCATTTTCAGAAAATGATACCAATCAAAGTTTTTTTTTATTGGAAAAGTAATATATAATAAAATTAATGTATGTATTATATAATAAAATAAATATATATGTTACATAATTATTTATTATAATAATAATGTAACATATATATTTACATAATAAATATATATGTTACATAATTATTTATTATATATATTATAATATAATTATATAAAATAAATATATATAATAAAATAACTTATATGTTATGTATTATATAATAAAATTAATAATAAAATTAATGTGTATTTGAAAGTTGGTTATAGACAGCTTTAAAATGCCTCTGATTGTCTTATATAAATGCTTTGTATTTAGGCATATTTAATACTAGCTTCATTTTTAATCTTTATCACTCTAGATTTGCGTTGAAAGATGTCTGAAACGAGGGGAGGAAGGTAGTGGACGATCAGATGATAACTTGGTGAGCTTAAAGAAAAGGTATGCTCTTATGCAAGTTTATTATTTTAAAACGTTTGTTTGATTATTAAATGGCATGAATGTTGGATACTGGATAGAAACACTTGACTCGCAGTATGCATCTAATAGTAATAATAAAATGCCAGTTTTACACATAATTCCAGTGGCTAAGCGGTGCATGACTGTGCAGCAACCATGCAGTCACTCTGTATTTAATATTATGGCCATATTTTTAATACCGAACATTTATATCCTTGCTTTCCATCTTTATGCTGTGATATCTTTTATCCGATGATTCTCCTTTACTACATGGAGTGGAGATTGGCTCAGTTGGTGGTGCCAGGTTTATAACCTAATGTTCCCACTTTTGAATTCCTTCTATATCTGCTTTGAGATTTTGCTCTATTAACTGTCACTCTGTCCTTGGTGGTGAGATAGGGGACAGCTTAATTTAGAAAGTCTCCTGTTCATTAGATTGGATGTTAAGATGTGTCCCCATGTGCAGGATAGATATACCCTATGCATGTTAAATAACATGCTAGATGGCTATGATAGGTTTCTATCTGGCTCTTATAAAAGTTGCTCATATATCACCTTGAACCCAGCTCCGAGCCTAGGAGTCCTTGTGATCTAATAATTAAGTCCATTGTGTGTACTAAGTGCCACTCGGATATATATAAGCTCACTGGACAAAAAATTAGTCACCCCTTGCTAATAGTACGTAATGCCTCTGTGCGACCAAAGAACATCCGAAATCCTGTCTGACATGGATGCCACCAGTATGCAGATGTGGTGCACATCAATATTCATCCACTCTTCTAGGGGGCGGGGGTGGCTCAGTCGGTAGCGCGCCAGGCTCATAATCTGTAGTTCCCAGGTTCAAGTCCCAGATGGGTCAGCGTTGAGATTTATCTCCGCAAAATTCCCCGCCCTGCCCACGGTCAGTAGGGGACACCGATGGGCTTGGAAAGGCCGCCGTCCGTCGTATGGGACGTTAAGCCATGGCCCCGTGTGTGGGAGAGACATACCCTGTGCACGTTAAAGAACACGCTGGATGGCCTTGACGGGAGGGCACCATCTGTCTCCCAACAGATGTCCCAGTGGGTCCCCTCCCCCGACCTTCTCTGAGCCTTCGGGGTCCATGTGACCTGGCCATTTAGCCCATGGTGTGCAAAAAAGTGCCGCTCAGAGGTAAAACAACCCAACCCAAATCCACTCTTCTAGTAGCAAATACTGCAGTTCGGCCAGATTGGTCGAATGGTTGGGACGGCACTTCACTCATTGCTCCAAATAGTCCCACAAGTTTTCTATGGGATTAAAATCCAGGGATTTGGTGGGCCAGTCGAGATGTTCGAAGGCTTCAGAATGCTTGTTGTGCCAACCCGACACACTTCTAGCCCTGTGCACATGGCAATTTTCGCCTTGGAAGACTGGAGTATCCTTCTGGTGTTAACTATGGAGATGCTGTACAAAAGGCAACATGTGGTCGTCCAGTAGTTCCATATCGCCCTTCTGGTTCAAGTGTGATGTCACCGCAACCAAAGGATCCATTTCCTCATACATGAAACACCCCTAGAACATCACAGAGCCTCCTCCAACTTGAACAGAACCTTGCACACAGTCTGCATGAAAGGCTTCATGTGGCTTACGATGTACCCGTTGCCTCGCATAATTTAAGTGCAATCGAAAACATACCTCATCTGACCAGATCACACACTTCCAAGAGTCGACAATCCAGTCTTTGTGGTGCCATGTCCACTGTAGCCGTGCAACCGTGTGCAGAGCTGTTAACACTGGTCTCTTCCACTATACTCTGCTCCAGAAATCCATGTCATGCAGTTCTCTTTGGGGTGTTCGTTCGGAAACAGCTTGTTGTAGACCTGCATTGACTGACTGGAGCAATTCTTGCCTCGTTGCAAAGCGATTTGCCCTAACAGTGTGTGACTTACTGCGGTGGTCCCTATTGGTGAGCACAGTCTTTCTTGCCTCAGTTCTGGTGACAATTAGTTGTGGACTGCAATGTACGGCACTGCTGGAAGACCCTTTGGACATTACATTTCGACACACCTGCAAAGGCAGCAACTTCTTGTACACTATGCCATTTGGCTCGGCCAAATGCAATAACACCTTTTTGCCACTCATTCACATCTTTGGCACGACCCATGTTTCACGGAGTGACTAACACACACGACACACAACCACTTCTTGTCACTGTATGAACCCTATAGCGCACGGCACAGCTATTTGTAGGACATGTTTATTACTGGTGCACCCTCTGTTGCTGTCAAACGGACATAGAGGGTGCACCAGTAATAAATATGCAAATATTATAAATTAAATATTGCTGCTATTAAATATTGCTTAAAATTACACATAGCCAATTAAATATTGTTATTAAATATTGCTGTCAAATGGACATAACCCTCTTACGGTGGGAGATGACTAATTTTTTGTCTGGTGAGCTTATATAACAACCAAGCCCAACTTTTTTACCACTGTTTTGGAATTTTATTTATTGGACTTAACATAACTTGATCTTATTGCACCTGTGTCTTTATTTACATGCACATGTTACACTCTGCAAATTATCAGCTCAGTATTATATTTATATACTTGTCTTTCATCTTAGATTGTACCATTTGTATTATTGTGTTTTTGTTCTAACTTTGGCATTTTAATGTTCTGGTTCTTCATTCTGTTTGTTTTACCTATTTTTGCATTTTATATGTGCAAAAAAAATCCCAAACGAAAGAACAAACCAATTTTACAGTTAATTAACAGTCGAGAATAAGTAGTGCAACATGATTAACCCTACCAAGGTCACACTTTAAACTGGTTTACATCCAGAGGCTGTAGTATTTTTTTTATTCCGATCAGCCAAAAAAAAACAACTTTAGAACTTTTTTGACAATTACTGAAGGGAATTGTGGCATGCTATATGTTAAATTAATCAACATTTAATTCTGGACTTTCTGAGTGGTTAATTTCTGAGTGAGTTAATTCTGGACTTGGAGTGATACTGACTGAGCCACCCCCGCGGTGGCTCAGTCAGTATCACTCCAAGCTCATAATCTGCAGTTCCTAAGTTTGAGTCCCAACTGGGCCAGTGTTGGGTTTACTTTCAGAAAATTCCCCACCTTGCCCTTGGTCAGTAGGGGACACCAATGGGCTTGGAAAGGTTGCCATCCATCGGATGGGACGTTGGGCTCTGACCCCGTGTACAGGAGAGTCATACTCTGTGCACCTTAAAGAACATGTTGGATGGCCTTGACAGGAGGTTACCATCTGTCTCCCAACAGCTGTTCCAGTGGGTCCCCCAACCATCTCTGAGCCTTCAGGATCTATATGACCTGGCCATTTAGCCCATTGTGTGCAAAAAAGTGCCGCTCAGAGGTAAAACAACCCAACTTTCTGAAAAAATATTTGACAAAAAAAAAAGGATGACTAGTTTTGTTTTAATAGGACATTTTTTAGTCATGTAGTAAAAAAAAAATAATCTGGCAATACAAATAAAAATTAAAAAAAATTAACTAATAGACAGAAATAATTATAATGCACATGAATAGAAAGGCTATTTATTTCTGAATAAAAAATAAATATTTACTTGAAGGAAGAAAAATTACTCCCTTTATGTAATTTTTTCTCAGTACCATACTTTGAGAAAAGTCCAGGCTTTTTTGCCAACTGTGCTCTCATGTAAACAAGTCAACTTTAGAATTAAAAATAAATAACCAATTAACCAAAACTGGTCAGGTTATATACCAAATTAAACAGAATTTAATTCTGAATTTTATGAAAAGAAACAAATTTATGAGCATATTGATTTTAATAAGACTTTTATGTGATATAGTAAAAATAGATTGGACTATATTTAGACTCAAGTTTTCAAAACTTGATGAAAAAAAGACAAATTATTTTTCAGTAGTAAAGTATAACAGGAGATGCCTTGTAGATATGGACTCATGAAATATGTGGCTAAAAAAAAATATTTTGCCATGAGTGGTATTTTAATCCACATCTCCTAGTAACATGCTAGGTATGCTAATTACTACACCATCAATGGCTGTTTTTTTTTTCTTCAGCTAGTGGGACTTTCTCATATTTTTGATTTGCTCATGGCATCATCTATGTCAGGAAATGGACAACCAAATTGCTTCGTTGATGTTTAATAGTTGTCACTCACACTCATAGTGTTAAATCAATAACTCAATAGTAAAGTATCACAGGAAATATCCTGTAAGCAAGGGACTCATGAAATATTCAGATTTAAAAAATTGGTTATTAATCGAAAGAATGTTTCTGCCCGAATACTATAATATTTGCCTGAAATATGATTATTTCTGTTAATGATTCTTTTCAGTGTGGTATATTTTAAAACATGGGCCACCATTATACAAGATTGCTCACATTAATGGGATTTTATGTCTTATTTATGAAATGGAAAAAACTCTTGGGGGCATTTTTTACTAAACATTATGAATTTTTTTTCTTTTGGTGTTGAATGTCTTGGCTAAGTGCTGAAAAGTTAGTGAACCAAAGCCAAAAAAAAGTATATTTTTTGGTTGGCACAGCTGAGATACTGAGGATTGAAGGGGAGGGGAGAGGTAAATTCTTTTAAAACCATGCAATATGAACTTAAAAACTTGTAATTTTTAAACAATTTCCCAAAGGGGGAGTAAAGGTACGCTCTCATTGGTCAGCAATGGCAGCACGGCATTGTCACTAGGAATTGCTGTTTCCACTGCTACCTTGCTCACTTGTAAGGATTTGCCATGGGTTCTCTAGGTGCCTGCTCATCAGTGGGTGGGCAACTCCCTTAAACAAAAGAAGGGTAGTGAAGGCCATGACAATGAAGCAGATTAGTGTTTGGCGTAATTAGCAAGCAGGGGAAATGCCATCTGGGATTCTCCCTCTTCAAACCGTGGGTGACATTCTGGGTGCCGATGCCTCCGTTGCTTGCTGGTGAACACTGTCTCATATGGATCAAAAGGGAGAATATTTTCAGTCGGTAGTGCACCAGGCTCGTAATCTGTAGTTCCCAGGTTCGAGTCCCAGCTGGGTCAGTGTTGAGATTTATCTGTGCAAAATTCCCTGCCCTGCCCACGGTCAGTAGGGGACACCGATGGGCTTGGAAAGGTTGCCGTCCGTCAGATAGGACGTTAAACCGTGGCCCCGTGTACGGGAGAGCCATACCCTGTGCACGTTAAAGAACATGCTGGATGGCCTTGAGAGGTTACCATCTCTCTTAACTGCTGTCCAGTGGGTCCCCCAACATTCTCTAAGCCTTTGAGGTCCATGTGACCTGGCCATTTAGCCCATGGTGTGCAAAAAAAGTGCCGCTCAGAGGTAAAACAACCCAACAACCCTGGAGAGATGTGGGTTCAAGTCCCTTATGTCGACGAAATTTTTTCCACAAAATATTTATTGATTTACTGACATTAAGAAAATATTATTTTTCAAAGGTTGAATTGCTAATTTTTAAAAGATTATATGTAAAAGAAAATTTCAGATGACAATTTTTTTTTTAAATTGAAGTTTTTTTGTTGTACTAAAATGAACATAGATGTCTTGGGCCTCTCATTTTGGATTCTGTCGACATCTTTGTTCATTGGTGACCCCAGAAGGGTTAAGAAAGGAAACCATAACACAAGAAAGGCATTGATATTGCTTTTTTAAATCCTAAAAGTGATGTTCATCTTTTGCAATTGCACATGTTTCCAGATAATAAGTTCTTACTAAGAATTGAAATTTCCATATAAATCTATATTGAAATGATATTCTATTAATACTATATATATTAATACTATTTAATACTATAATCAAACAGAAAGCTAATTATACCAGAACAATATGGTTTTCAACATGGCAAATCTACACAAGGTGCTATTATAGATACCTATGATTATATTGTTAATAATCTTGAACATCAGCGAGTTGGCTTGGCTGTATATTTAGATTTGTCTAAAGCATTCGATTGTGTAGATCATGATTTTCTCTTGGAAAAGATTAAACACTATGGGCTTCGAGGGAAAATAAATAATTGGCTTAAAAGCTACCTATTTCAAAGACCAGCGTTTGTACAAGTCAATAGGACTATATCTGAACAAATCAAATTCAATAGGGGAGTGCCACAGGGTTCTGTGCTGGGACCTTTATTATTCCTTTTGTATATAAATGATATTCAATCACAAAAGGGAGCAGCTAAACTAGTTATGTATGCAGATGATATAAATGTCATTTCTTTCCATACTGATGTAAGAACTTTAGTAGAAGAAACAAATACTCTAATTGGAAATATGCATAAATGGATCACATATAATAAACTAGCTATAAATATTTCTAAAACAAAGTGTATGGTCTTTAAGAACAAGAATAAAAAACTGAATTATAACGAAATAAATATTTTGATGAATGATCAAAAGATTGAAATATGTGAATATATAAAATTTCTTGGACTCTGGGTAGATGCTAATTTAACTTGGAATTATCATATTAACCAGATAAGAGCTACTATTTCAAAAAATATTGGATTGATTGGGAGGATTAAAAAACATGTAAATCAACAAACTTTGATAAATTTATATTATGCATTAGTGTACCCACATTTAATATATGGAATTAGTGTTTGGGGAGATACTAGTTCAGCCAATTTGAATAGTTTATTTTGTCTGCAAAAGAGAATTATGAGATATATTCTAAGATTATAAATTTCAGGAATCCGGTACAACACTTGATGGCAGAAAATGGAATACTAAATATATATAATATTTACAAGTATGTTATGGGGAATTTTGTATACAGAGTGAAGAATAAAATGAAGAGTACTCGGAACTTGACTGCTGCTTAGAAAGAATGAAGACTTTCAGTTATGATACTCGCCTTAAGAACAAGATCACGTTGCCCCTTTATAAGAAATCTATAGGCCAGAGATCAATACGGTACATTGGCATTAAGATTTGGAATGACGAGATACCAGAGGATACTGCTGCAATGGAACAATATAGAACTTTTAAATTTAAATATAAACTACACTTATTATCAAGTCAATGATAGAGTCAGACCACAAAAATTCATGTGCTCAAATAAATGTATAAATGTATAAATTAAGGTCACCTGCATTGTTTTAAATTTAAGTGTATTTCAGGAAACATTTATCAAAAGCTATGGCTTATTATGTTCTCCTTTTTCACCTGTCTGTGAACTTGTCTGTTTTATATGTATGTTTGGGTGAAATAAACTTCAATTCAATATCTTTTAGCTAACTTGAGCTAAACTGTTCCTGTTATTGAATTTCAAATGTCCATCAAAAAAATCTCTTTTAGCATAAAATGCTTTAGTATAACCTGTCACTGGTAATTAACCAGCTTCTGAATCAATATTGACTACACTTATATTGCTTATAAATATCTATTTGAAAATTTGTAGATTTGCAGAAAATTTGAAGTAATATTGCTGTGCTTTTAGGACAGTGGATCACATGAAGATTTATGATTTCTAATATTGGTGCTGAAGATTTACAGAAAATTTGTGAAGTATACTAATCTTTTTTTTCATAATACATTTCTACTTGTGAATGTACTTATTAGTATTTGGCAATCATGTTGCCCAGTGGCTAAGTCGTTAGTGTGCTTGGCTAGTGATCGAAAGGGACTTGGGTTTGAGCTGTGGATAAGATAGTTTCTGTTGTCTCTTGGCTGAGGTCTTGCCTTCCTCACTGATCTCTTCTTGGACATTTTAAACTGTGACAGGTTCTTGTTAGACATCAGTGGGCTGAGGTAATCAATTTTCTATTTTTTTTTTAAACTTTTAGGGGCAAATGGTGTAGTTGCATTTTCATGGGTCAGAATATTGATCTGAGATATTTTACATAGAGAAATGGTAATTTATCTGCTAACTTGATGCTGTGCTTTAAGAACTTTTTTTTTCTGTAACTTAAGGATCACTGATATGTATGGGTTTATAGGATGAAAATATGGTTCTTCCAGATATGTTTGTTCTTCAGCACATTTTGAAATTTCTTGTTTTGTCTTATCTTCTTCAGGGTTGAACTTATCTACTACATTATTTAGCCTAAAACTGCAGTGTAATATGCTGCAAATTCAGTCCAGATGCTCTATCTAGTTGCTACTGGTGAAGGATGAAACAACACTCAACCAGCACTTTCTCAGAACCTTGTAATTTGGTGTGAAGAAGAATACTTCTTCACAGTAGAATCAGGACATTCACAGTCGGAAAAAGGACATAGCCAATACAGCTCTTTAATGCAGACTGTGGGCTTCACAAAAAAGTACATGGATTAGTTTTGGATAGGATGTATCCTATTATGGATGGGATTAATTTATTGCATAAAACGGGGCGGGGGTGGCTCAGTCGGTAGCGCGCCAGGCTCGTAATCTGCAGTTCCCAGGTTCGAGTCCCAGCTGGGTCAGCGTTGAGATTTATCTCTGCAAAATTCCCTGCCCTGCCCATGGTCAGTAGGGGACACCGATGGGCTTGGACAAGGCCGCCGTCCCTTGGATGGGACGTTAAGCCGTGGCCCCGTGTGTGGGAGAGCCATACCCTGTGCACGTTAAAGAACACGCTGGATGGCCTTGACGGGAGGCTACCACCTGTTTCCTAACAGCTGTTCCAGTGGGTCCCCTCCCCCAACCTTCTCTGAGCCTTCGGGGTCCATGTGACCTGGCCATTTAGCCCATGGTGTGCAAAAAAGTGCCGCTCAGAGGTAAAACAACCCAACTGCATAAAACAATGCTGCTCACAGGTAGTTGATCAGAGGTAGCTGCACTGATTTGTGAGGGGAGGGAATCTGGGACTCCCCTGAAATGCTGTCATGTCATCTTATATGAAATTTCAAACTTGTCTACTGTTTCGAAATCCAAGACAGGTGTCTGTATAATTTTATTTTAGCCCCATATTATATGTCTGACACTAAATATAGATTTTAAAAGCTAAATGACAGTAAAATTTTATTTCTTATAGAATATTATTCAAAACCTTTCCTGCCTGGTGGAATACTTTAGCAATTGAAAAATCCTATTTGTCTTATTTTTGCCCCCACCCCAAAACTGGGGCGGGGGTCGCTCAGTTGGTAGCACACCAGGCTCGTAATCTGTAGTTCCCAGGTTAGAGTCCCAGCTGGGTCAGCGTTGAAATTTATCTCCGCAAAATTTCCTGCCCTGCCCACGGTCAGTAGGGGACACCGATGGGCTTGGAATGGCCGCCATCCGGCAGATGGGACGTTAAGCTGTGGCCCCGTGTGTGGGGGAGAGAGCCATACGTTGTGCACGTTAAAGAACACGCTGGATGGCCTTGACGGGAGGCTATCATCTGTCTCCCAACAGCTGCTCCAGTGGGTTCCCTCCCCCAACCTTTGAGCCTTCGGGGTCCATGTGACCTGGCCATTTAGCCCATGGTGTGCAAAAAAGTGCCGCTCAGAGGTAAAACAACCCACCCAACCCCAAAACTAGGTCTTGAGTATGTGTGTGTGCAGGACACTAAAAAATTGCGTTATCACAAAAGCTAATAACCTACCAACATAAATTCAAGCATTTAAAACTTCTGTGGGATGATAAAATAAAAGGAACATTAATAAATTCTGAATTATGCTATTCCAGTAGCATAATATAAGACAATTAATTGGTAAATATTGATTTAAAAAAAATTCATGAATTTATATTAGCAACAAAAAAAATTTAATTTCCTCACTCCCCCACCGCAATCTTCAAACACATTACTTTGTGGAGTCCTGTGCTTAATGTCTCCTTTAAATTGCCTTCTGTGATTCTCAGAAATATTAGAATTTTCATTTCAACAGAATATGAAGTTATTTACAATAGCATGTTTAGAAGTCGAAAGCAGAAATCATGAATATATGCGCATACAACAGATCAGGTAAGAGTTAAAATAAGAATTTGAAAATCTCGTTCTGTTTTTCCACTTCTGCCTCTGGTGGTAATTAAAAACTGAACCCAGACAGCTATATAGGACGTGAATGTTCACTGTCTTTGAACACTTAACGATTACCCGAGGGACAGTTTTGGTTGAAGTTGCCTTTGTCTCTCTTGTTCTGCTCTCTTTACCCAGATGGGCTTGGAAAGGTCGCCGTCCGTCGGATGGGACGTTAAGCCTTGGTCCCATGTGTGGGAGAGTCATACCCTGTGCATGTCAAAGAACACGCTGGATAGCCTTGACGGGAGGCTACCATCTGTCTCCCAACAGCTGTTCCAGTGGGTCCCCTCCCCCAACCTTCTCTGAGCCTTCGGGGTCCTTGTGACCTGGCCATTTAGCCCATGGTGTGCAAAAAAGTGCCGCTCAGAGGTAAAATAACCCAACCCTCTTTACCCAGTAGTTTGCTAATCGTTCAAAGCTAGAAAGCACTACTTCCCTTAGCACTCCTGTCAGCAGAAATGGAACCTCAATATGCAGTTTTCAAACAGTTTTATATCTAAAGGGTTAAAAACTGGAATACTTCAAAGTCAGGGAATTTTTCTTAAAAGGAATGATCCAATTGTTTTTTAATGAATTGCTCGATTGAAAGATCATTTAAAGGGGAAAAGAAATCATTAACTGCACCACTAATGATAAATGTCTTACTGGTACACCATACCAACAAATAATTTCTTGCCGGTATAGTGTAGCGGAGCTTACCAGCCTACTTTCACCACTGCTTATAAAACTGGTGTGTGAATTTCAAAAAATTAACTGTGATGTGTGAAGTTTAATATATGCAAATTTAGTTAATGATACATTTATTATAGAAATAATTTAGTTTAAAATGCTGTAAATATACAAAATGTATAATAATTACAATAATATGATTAAGGTGATAAACGAAACTCTGTTCTTTATTTAACATGCAGAGAATGCTGAAGTACAATGAAGATATATTTTGCAGGTTCAATACCTATTACAATGATACGATGCCAATAATTGAGTATTATGAAGGTAAAAATCTGGTGAGAAGACTTCAAGCTGATTTAGGTCCAGATGAGGTTTGTATCAAAAATAACTTTTATTAAAATTACTGCTTGAATCACTGTTATGAATTTAAAAACACTTCTATTAACCCGTAAAGTGCCACCAGGGTCCTCACAATGCATGCAATTGTAACAAAAATAATTTTTAACTTTTTTCAGCAGAAGAGCAACTTTCCTTTAGAACTTTATTCTTCATTAACAGATATATTTTATCTCCGCAAAATTCCCCACCCTTCCTACGGTCAGTAGGGGACACCGATCGGCTTGGAAAGGCCACTGTCTGTCGGATGGGACGTTAAGCCATGGCCCTGTGTGCGGGAGAGTCATACCCTGTGCACGTTAAAGAACACGCTGGATGGCCTTGATGGGAGGCTACCATCTGTCTCCCAACAGCTATTCCAGTGGGTCCCCTCCCCCAACCTTCTCTGAGCCTTCGGGGTCCATGTGACCTGGTCATTTAGCCCATGGTGTGCAAAAAAGTGCCGCTCAGAGGTAAAACAACCCAACCCAACAGATATATTTAGGTCATGTTACATATTAGATCAAAGAGCATTTCATTCTGAATAATAAAACAATAGAAATTGAAATACAGGTTACGAAGCCTAATTTTAGAAATTGGTAAATTCTCTTTGGATATTTTGACTGAAACATAATGCCTAAGACAATGCTATTTGGGTGGATCATTTAATTTTTGGGCTACTATCGGCAACAATTAGTTGCTTTTCATAAGAGTTATACATGGCACACGGCATGAAACAGCAATTCCTAGGGTGCGGAGCAGTGTGTGCAAATTGAAATGTTTTGCAATGCTCTTGCTAGTAACAGCGGAACAGTGTGCAGTCTCTGTCATTTTCCTGCTTTGGAAAGGTGTTGATTTTTGTGTGTGATTATTTGCAGGCTATGGCTGATCTTGAAACTGAGCAGTGGTATGTGATGCATTGCTGTGTTCAATGAGGTTTAAGTGGTGCACAGACAGTTTCAGATATGATTCAAGTGTATGAAGAACAGTGCTTGATTGCCCAGATCTTGAATTGTATTCCACTTGTGATGGTCCACCCATTCACTTTTACTTTTCCTTAACCAGTTTTACTTTATTTACGTTATATTTATCATTTTTGGGGATTATTTCATTTTTTTGGACATCGCAATTCTTGTTTCCGAGCTGTAGGAGTTGCGCATGTGCAACTCCGACCTTTTGATTGTCATTCCGCTAAAGTGCATGTAGGACACGATCCCTCTTGTGTCGTAGCTAGTGCAATCATCTTATTATGCAAATGTCTTTCCCGGCGTGCAATAGATGCATGCCAGATTTGTATGCATGTTATAACTAAGTGACGTTAGGTCACAGAGTAGAACGAGAGTGGAGTGAGTTGTGAGAAGTGGAGTAGAGACTTAGGAGTCAGAAGTATGTGTTGTGTAGATAGGAGTTATTAGTACTCCAACTTTTGTATTGAATTGGGTGAGTCTTTTAATTTTTTGGAAATAAACTTTGTTTTAGAAACTTTTGAATTTTTGCTATTTTTCTCTTGAGCAACATTAATTGATTTTTTTTGATTAGATTTAAACGTTAAACTTGATAATCCTTTTTGAATTCTTACTCGATAAGCAACGCTAAACAAATACATAACAAACCCTATTTCAACTTTGTTTGGCAAGTTATTATTGCTTGGTGCCTGATATAGCTATCTGGAATTTGGATCAGACAAAAGGTCCAACTTTAAAAGTTAATAATCTTTGGAGTGTTACACACTGAATTGTGCCTGTTTGTAAAGTGTTTGTGCCACTTAAAGATTATGGATAAAAAATTTGGATTATATTTATTTCCACCCAAATTTGGGAAATAACATTGGTTTATTTTTTTTACCCAATTTCAATCCATATTAAATTTTTTTTGTTTGCTTTTTTTGTTGCCCTCTGAATAGTTTTTTTAACCTGAAAAAGTCATCCTTATTCATAATATGTATTATATATAAAGAAATCTAAATCCATACTGAAAAATAATCATGTAAAACAAAACTGGTTGCATTTTCTTGACCATGTAAAATTGAAACAGTGTAAATTGAAGGGTGGGCATATTTCATTATTTGGTGTTTTATTTGTTACACAATTTTATATTACGTAAGGTTGGGTTTTACTTCTGAACCTCACTTTTATGCACATAATGGACTAAATGGTCAGGTCACAAAGACTTGCGTAATCTGCAGTTCCCAGGTTCGAGTCCCAGCTGGGTCAGTGTTGAGATTTATCTCTGCAAAATTTCTCCGCCTTGCCCACGGTCAGTAGGGGACACCGATGGGCTTGAAAAGGCCACCGTCCGTCGGATGGGACGTTAAGCCGTGGCCCCTTGTGTGGGAGAGACATACCCTGTGCACGTTAAAGAACACGCTGGATGGCCTTGACGGGAGGCTACCATCTGTCTCCCAACAGCTGTTCCAGTGGGTCCCCTCCCCCAACCTTCTCTGAGCCTTCGGGGTCCATGTGACCTGGCCATTTAGCCCATGGTGTGCAAAAAAGTGCTGCTCAGAGGTAAAACAACTCAACCCAACCCACAAAAACTTGCAGGACTCCGAGAATGTTGGGTAAGGAGATCCACTGTTAGGAGGTATTGAAATCTCCTTTAACCCTTCCAGGGTCCTGCCTGAAAAACTGGTTTATATCCAGAGACCCAGCTATTTTTTCATTATGATTAGCCAAAAAAATTAACTTTAGAATTTTTTTTTTGTCAAATAACTAATGAAAGGAATTATGGCATGTTATATGCCAAATTAATCAGCATTTAATTCTGGATTTTCTGAAAATGAAATATTTTACAAAAAAAATGACTAGTTTTATTTTATAGGGCTTTTATAGAAGCATATAGTAAAAAATACATCTGGCAATGCAAATAAAAGTTAAAAAGACAGACATGATTGTAATGCACATAAATAGAAAGCCTATTTTTGAATAACAATATATATATATTTACTTAAAACAAGAAAATTGCTCCCATTTTGCAATTTTTTTCTTAGTACCATACTTTGCGAAAATTCCAGATATTTTGCCAACTGTGCTGGATCATATCAACAAGTCAACTAAAGAATTAAAAACAAACCAATGATAAAAATAGGTCGTGTTAATACTAAATTAAACAGAATTTAATTCCAAATTTTATGAAAAAAAATTAGAAGCATATTGATTTTAATAAGACTTTTGGAAAATCCAGTAAAAAAAAAATAGTTAAATTATATATTAATTGAAAGGAAATTTCTGCCAGAATAATACAATATTTACTTGAAACATGATTTTTATTTCTTAATGATTCTTTTCAGTGTGGTATATTTTAAAGCACAAGCCAGCGTTATGCAAGGTGGCTTGGATTGCTCACATTAAAGGAATTTTCTGTCCAATTTATGAAATGAAAAAACACTTTCTTCACTGCCTTTTTTGGTAAACATTGTGATTTTTTTTTCTTTGGGTGTTGAATTTTTGGGATTTTGTCTAAGTGCCAAAAAGTTAGTGGACCAAAGCAAAAAAGAAAGGTATATCGTCAGAGTGGTAAATCTTTTATAACCATTGAATATGAACTTAAAACTTCTAATTTAAAAATAAAAAAATTCTGGTGGTGATGATAATCAGTCCTTCCATAGGAGGACTGATTACCATGCCAACGAAGTTCTTTTTGCTTCTGTATCCAAGACCTAATTCATTTTCAGGAAATAATGAAAAATCAAAGTTTTTTTTTTTTACTGGAAAACAAAGAAATAATAAAAGAAATACTAATGTACAGCCTAATGTGATATTAAATAAAATATTTGCAACAACTTATAAGCTGGCCATCTGATGTAGTATAACTCTGAAAAAGATCGATAATATTCTTTCGATAGATAAGCTGACTGAAAGAGCGATAATTTATGGAATCGATATAAATCTACAGAAATGAAAATGAAGGTTTAATTATAAAAGTATAAATACTAACTGGATGCATGATGCCATTATCCAATGTGTGATCCAACAATGTTCACTGTATACAATCTGGGGCGGGGGTGGCTCAGTTGGTAGCGCGCCAGGCTCGTAATATGTAGTTCCCAGGTTCGAGTCCCAGCTGGTTCAGCGTTGAGATTTATCTCTGCAAAATTCCCTGCCCACGGTCAGTAGGGGACACCGATGGGCTTGGAAAGGCCGCCGTCCGTCGGATGGGACGTTAACCCGTGGCCCTGTGTGCGTGAG
Organism: Ryuthela nishihirai; assembly: GCA_038380435.1. Classification (NCBI taxonomy): domain Eukaryota; kingdom Metazoa; phylum Arthropoda; class Arachnida; order Araneae; family Heptathelidae; genus Ryuthela; species Ryuthela nishihirai. The sequence goes on from JAWZYU010000055.1 coordinate 2,967,429, forward strand.
AGCCATACCCTGTGCACGTTAAAGAACACGCTGGATGGCCTTGACTGGAGCTACCATCTGTCTCCCAACAGCTGTTCCAGTGGGTCCCCTACCCCAACCTTCTCTGAGCCTTCGGGGTCCATGTGACCTGGCCATTTAGCCCATTGTGTGCAAAAAAGTGCAGCTCAGAGGTAAAACAACCCAACCCAGGTGGCTTTAGCAAATTATATACATTGTAGTTTAATAAAATATGCATCAAAGGGAAAAAGGAAATATTATTTTTCAAGCTTGAATTATGTATTTTTATGAGATATATGTAAGAAAATTTTCAAACAACAATTTCTATAAAAATTAAAATCTTTTTGTTGTACTAAAAATGAACATAGACATCTTGGGACTTCTCATTTCAGATTCTGTCAATGCCTATATTTGCTGGCGATCCTGGAAACATTAACACCACCATCAACCATGTTCTTTAACATGCACATGTGACCCAATACTTTATGGAATATGGGAATTCTGCCACATGTCTACTTGTGCATGGGACTGTGGCGTAACATACTATCTATTGGCAGTCTTTCCAAGCTTATTGGTTCCCTTTTCTCATCAAGGGAAGGGGGGGGGGGGTTACCCGAGATAAATCTCAATGTTGGCACTGTTGGAGCTCAAACCTAGGATTGCAGATGGCAAGCTTGGTGTCCTACTGACTGAGCCTACCCTGTCTTGTCATTATGTGAAGATTTAATGTTCTGCATAGTAGTGAGTGATACATCCTACTTCTATATATTGTTACTTATTTGGTTTTTGAATTCGTATGGTTACTTTTACTTCATTGTGTATTTTGGGACTATATACACTGAATGGACATGTTATTTTATATATCTACCTAATAACATGTTGCTCCACCTTTTTCCCTCACAACATATGCCAGATATCTTGGTAAGGACTCAATGAGGTGTTTAAAACACGGAGGTGGTATTGCTGCCCATGAAGTGAGGATCCTCTGTCGTAGAGCATCAATAGTTGCCAGAGGGGGTTGACGGGCTCGAACAGTTCGTCCCATAAATTCTCAGTGGGGCTGGGGTCTGGCTATTGAGGGGGCCATTCAAGTGTGGTAGACTCACTTGAATTCTTCTAGGGCCAATTGGTTGCCACGTAGGAAGTATGCGGTGTGGCATTGTCCTGTTGAAAGATGGCATGCTGTAGAAAGAGAATCATTACAAATGGGTGTAAGTGGTTGGCGAGGATGTTTACACATCTTTGTGTTGGTGATGAAGGTTTCAACAGGTACGAGGGGGCCCCAAGGAAGCCCATGCAAATGCACCCCAAACAGGACACACAGCCATCACCTGCCTGTATGATCCCTATTTGGTAAGCTGGGTCCTTCGCTTCATGTGGTTTACGCTACACAGACACCCTTCCATCAGCGTGATAGAGTTGAAACTGTGATTTATCAGACCAGTTCCATTTGTGATAGGCCTTTGCAAACTGCAGCCTAATTTTTCACAGCCTAATCTTTCAGTTTTTCAGTCAAAAAGGGGACATGATGTGGACGTCAACTGTCATAGCCTATTTTTTCCATGGTATGATGGATAGACTTTATTCATAAGTTTGTGGACACATTCTCATTCAATTCTGACATTATCTACTCCACAATAGCCGTGCAATTCTTTGTAATGGTGCGAGACAGTCTGCCCTCACCTCGAGAGTCGTTTGCACATTCAAGTCCACATTTCTCCCACTGGTTGGAAGTTTTGCCATATTTCACTACTGTCATACCATGGGAAAAATAGGCTGTGATAGTAGTCTTGATATACACATGTAATGGCTCCGCAAAATTCCCTGCCCTGCCCACGGTCAGTAGGGGACACCGATGGGCTTGGAAAGGCCGCCGTCCGTCGGATGGGACGTTAAGCTGTGGCCCCGTGTGCGGGAGAGCCATACCCTGTGCACGTTAAAGAACACGCTGGATGGCCTTGATGGGAGCCTACCATCTGTCTCCCAACAGCTGTTCCAGTGGTCCCCTCCCCCAACCTTCTCTGAGCCTTCGGGGTCCATGTGACCTGGCCATTTAGCCCACGGTGTGCAAAAAAGTGCCGCTCAGAGGTAAAACAACCCAACCCAAAATACACGTGTAATGGTCTGATGTGGAAATCCCAACAGTTTAGTGGTTGCGGTGATTGAATAACCGGCCTTCCTTGCATCTACTATCTGGCCACTGTCAAACTCACTTAGGTCGCTACCTTTACCCACGATTACTTCTCTGTGACTGATTTCCAATGCATAGAGACCTGCTCTATTTATATATGTTCTATTAAGGTTAAAGAGGCATTGCCAGTTTCAGCGTCCCATGTGACTGGACGTGATACTTCTGCTTTGCATATTGCTAATGGAGTGTATATAATAATTGGTCCATTCATTTTATTATTTGCATGTAATCCAGTAAACTTAAAGTAGACACCAATGAATTTTATATTTGTATTTATTTTGCAATATTAGGTGTTTGAAGCAGTGAAAAAAGTTTTTGGAGAAGCTTAATAACCTCTTTATGGAGTTCTGTCCATTTCTCACCACATCTTGCAAATGCCACCATGCATCAAAAATATTCTTCTGTCCAGCACAAACATTTGGAAAGATGACAATGAAAAAGAAAAATAAAAAAGAAAGAAGTGATTATATATTTTCTTTGCGAAATCATTTTATTGGTAACTTTTTGTGCTTGAAAACATTTTATATACATTATTGATATTCATTGCACAGTTAGAGATGATCTAAACACTCTTATCAACAGCTAATCACAGAAAGAAATATAGAAATGAAAGAAATTACGTATAAAAGGGATTTTTTGATTGTCTTTAAGCAGGACAAAATAGGTAATAGTGAAGTGACATCACTGTTAAAAATGCATCGGTTTACCCTTCACTCTGTAACATCTCTTTTTCCAAAAATTATGCTTCTTGTCTACCATGACCAAATATGTTGTGTAAGCTTGAGAATATCAGCGTTAAAAATTCAAAAATTGAAATACGTACTGAATATAGAAACCTGTGTATTATTTCATAAAATAATATGTGAATCTATTTTAAATTATGGAATAATTGTGTATGGAACAACTAACTTAACTAGCATAAATAAAATAGAAAAACTGCAGTCTATAATAGCTAAAAATATTATTCCGTTTCATTTGCAAAAAAATTATAAAACTTCCACAGATAGATTCAAATTTTTTAGACCTTTTATCCTACAGTAATTTATATAAATATAATTTAATAATTAAAATTTTTTGACGAAACTTACAAACTAAAAATTCGACACAATAAAAGTACAAGACTTTTAAAAGCCTAGGATATTACAAAGTGCCTAATTTTCGAAATAATTACAGAAAACATATCTCCGAATATCAAGTACCACTTTTATTTAATGCTATCCCAAAAGAAATACTAAATATAGATTCTTTTAGAAGACTGAAAATCGAATTAAAAAAATATTTGGGAATTTTTATTTAGCTGATTATTATGTGTTGTGTTTCGGGAATTTATTTGATGTACACTATTTTTGTGGCTGAATGACCTGTGTTTAATTTAATTTATTCATTTTCCTGCAGATAAACTATTTAGCTTTGTGGGTCAAATAATAATTGTATTTGTGTTCTTTACTCATGAATAAAAATTATATTCTTAAAAAATAAAAAAAATAAAATAAAAAAAATGTAATACATGTTTTATAATCTAATTTTTGAAATGAGTTATGTAGTTAGACACATCTTTATGGCTTTGTTTGCCACATGCATATATCTGCAGATATTTTTGTAATCATTAATGTTGCTATCAGTTTTAAAATCATTGGTGAAAAAATGTTTTGAAGCTAAGCTGCAGTAAATAATTTTCAATTTTTTGTTCTGTGTGCAGATTGGTTTGACAATATTAGACCGATTAATATTACCTGAGTAGAAAACTATTTTCATATTTTTTTTGTATACTCTAAATGTAACTTGGGAAAGAAATCCCAATATATACATTTTTAAAAAAGAACAGCTAAATGGAGATGCTACCTATCAGTATTACCACAAGGTATTTAATTCGTGTACTAATAAATGCAACAAAATATTTCCACAGTTGTGACACATCAAGAATTTTAGTAAAGGTGTACATTTATTTAAATAGCAATATTAGTCCAAGACTTCATATATTCACATTTCAAAATGTAAATAGAGCACAAATTTAGAAAGCTGCAGTTAAATTTGCTGTTTAATCATCTGCAAGACATTGTTCCACAAACTCTTTTCTCATTATGTTTCATAATAATGGAGTATTATTTAAGACTACTTATAAGGATGCACTTGGTTCAAGAGGAAACAATGAATAATGTAATATGAAACAAATGGGCAAAAAAGTAGAGTTAAATTATTATATACAGTGAAACTACATTTTTATGTTATTCTTGAATATATACTTGCTTTGAACCCTTTCCATGTAAGAGCAGTATTAATTCATTTCATCTTTCGAGGGCGGGGGTGGCTCAGTCGGTAGCGCGCCAGGCTCGTAATCTGTAGTTCCCAGGTTCGAGTCCCAGCTGGGTCAGCGTTGAGATTTATCTCCGCAAAATTCCCCGCCCTGCCCACGGTCAGTAGGGGACACCGATGGGCTTGGAAAGGCCGCCATCCGTCGGATGGGACGTTAAGCCATGGTCCCGTGTGTGGGAGAGCCATACCCTGTGCACGTTAAAGAACACGCTGGATGGCCTTGACGGGAGGCTACCATCTGTCTCCCAACAGCTGTTCCAGTGGGTCCCCTCCCCCAACCTTCTCTGAGCCTTCGGGGTCCATGTGACCTGGCCATTTAGCCCTTGGTGTGCAAAAAAGTGCCGCTCAGAGGTAAAACAACCCAACATTTCATCTTTCGAATTCTATTGATATCGGAAGTAAACATAGTTTCCATAGTACAGTTGTAAAAAATATTTTTTCTGAGTAGAAAACTGCAGTTTTTTTTAACTGTTTCCAATCAAATATCGAAAATAATGTTTAAATATATTATATATATTTTTACCTGTTGATTCTGCTTCAAAAAATTATAAAGTTAAAAATAAGTATAAATCTGTTTGAGCCTGCAGTGTTCATATGCACATGTTCAGTGGGGTGGGGGTGGCTCAGTCAGTAGCGTGCCAGGCTCGAGTCCCAGCTGGATCAGCGTTGAGATTTATCTCCGCAAAATTCCCCGCCCTGCCCATGGTCAGTAGGGGACACCGATGGGCTTGGAAAGGCCGCCGTCCGTCGGATGGGACGTTAAGCCGTGGCCCCATGTGTGGGAGAGCCATACCCTGTGCACGTTAAAGAACACGCTGGATGGCCTTGACGGGAGGCTACCATCTGTCTCCCAACAGCTGTTCTAGTGGTCCCCTCCCCCAACCTTCTCTGAGCCTTCGGGGTCCATGTGACCTGGCCATTTAGCCCATTGGTGTGCAAAAAAGTGCCGCTCAGAGGTAAAACAACCCAACCCAACCCACATTTTCAGTCACTGTTAACTCACTTACTCTCATTCAACATAGGAACAATTAATTCAAGTAGCAACACTTTACAGTAGAATAAAAGAGGCAAACTACGGTACAGATTATCAGTGGGTTGTTATTTCCAGTATTCTGGCCTACTCATCACTCTAGCAGAGTTGTAATGCTTTCTAAACTTTAATGTAAGATATTGGTCCCGTGGCCGAGTGGTTAGCACGCTTGGCTACTGATCTAAGGGACCTGGGTTCGAGCCCCGAATTAGGCATGGATGTGTGTGTCGTTTTTCTGCTGAGGTCCTGCCATCCTCTCAGATCTCCTACTGTGGCATATAAACTGACAGGCTCCTGTCAGACCTCTGGGGCAAGCAGCTGCTTGAGGGGGTATTTATTTTTTTATTTATTGATTAGTTTTATTACTACTGGAAATTGTGTCATCCTGGAACTATGCATGTCTCTTTCAGTCAATATATTAGCAGACTTTTGATTTTAAAGATGTGTATTCTTAATTTAATGCTTCTAGAATTATTTTTTATTGCTTTTCAATTGATTGAAAATGAAACTGTTAGTGATTTCTAATGGTGGATATTGTAAGAATTGTAGGATTACGCAATTAGCCTAAATGTGCGATTTTTAAAAGGTAGAACTTATTTTAGTGGTACTTTGAATTACATTTTAACCAAATACACTAATTAAGATTAGGAAATTGATTTTTTTAACCAAAAAATTTGCTGTAATTTTAAAAATAAACTTTTGTAGTAATTATGCAGCTTCATACTAAACTGATTCAGTCTCACTTACAGTGTTTCAGTTAAACTTTGAATAAATATATTTCAAAGAATTTAGTTTTTTTCACAGTTTCTCCTTTTTTAGAATATTTTTCAGTTTTAATCTAAATTATCTTGTTTTTAAAGCAAAATGAATTTTTATGACAGTACTTTCCTTAGGCTTAGAGTTTGATGATCACAAAAGTTCTAAGCATATTCAGTGCTTCTGATGAGGGCATTGCAAATATGCTGAAATATTTTAAATGGAATTTAATACAGATCATAACATTGTTGCTGGCTGTTTGCAAAACTGAAAGTAAAGTATACAGAGCTAAGAGAATGGAAAAAACTAGACAGTTAAATTGAAATATATGCAAGAAGAATGCTGAATTACTATTGAAGCTATCTAGTGCAGTGGGTGTAATATAATTTTTTCAGAGTACATAATATAATTGATTTTAATCTCAATTTTTGGTAATGTTAGATGGTCTCTTTAAAAATGTAAACTAGAGGTTTCACTATGTTATAATTGTATATACAAAATAAATATTCCACATTTCCTCAGGTTAGCTGCATGTTGTTTATTGCTTATTTGTGCAACTGTTGTTATAGGCGTGTTCATATAATAGTCTCAGTTAGTTAACAAACGGGTGAAGAGTTTGCATTTATAGAAAGATCTGAGAAAAGTGTCATTTTAAAAAGTAGGAACTAAACTTTATGCTTTAACTTCAGAAGTGTTTCTGAATATTTAACACTATAAAAAGTTTACAGCAAGATATTAATATTATGAAAGCAATACTATATATAGCTTAAAATAATTTTTCCATGGCATTATGCATTTGTAGATATTTAGTTTATTTGAAAAGAATGCAATATTTATCCATTGTGAAGGTTGTTATCATTGTCCCCGTTTGTGAAGATTGAAAGTTAAGTTAGAATTCTCAAATATGTAAGGCAATAATCCCATTCTATTTCTATAAAACACGAACGACTTGTTTAATGAATTTGCAGCATATGAATTTTAAGGTAATTTTAATTTGCTATAAATACAACCTGCCTCCAAAAATATCAAGCAAGTATATTTGTAACATTGCAGATTATTTCTTGTGATTGTGTATATAAGTTTAGACCATGCAAGGGATGTAGTTGTAGTGTCTGTTTGATATTGTATTATGAGAGACAGTTACTCCGAATGCTGCATAGTTTAATTAGTTGTTATAAACTTGCAAGTAGCAGTGAGCTGGAGATTTTTATGCCATTTAAAAATCAGTGACAATATTGTTTTTGAAAACATAAAACTTCAAATATTAAATGTGGGGCGGGGGTGGCTCAGTCGGTAGCACGCCAGGCTCGTAATCTGTAGTTCCCAGGTTCAAGTCCCAGCTGGGTCAGCGTTGAGATTTATCTCCGCAAAATTCCCCGCCCTGCCCACGGTCAGTAGGGGACACCGATGGGCTTGGAAAGGCCGGCGTCCGTTGGATGGGACGCTAAGCCGTGGCCCCGTGTGCGGGACAGCCACACCCTGTGCTCTATGAAGAACACGCTGGATGGCCTTGACGGGAGGCTACCATCTGTCTCCCAACAGCTGTTCCAGTGGGTCCCCTCCCCCAACCTTCTCTGAGCCTTGCGACCTGTCCATTTAGCCCATGGTGTGCAAAAAAGTGCCGCTCAGAGGTAAAACAACCCAAATCAAATATTAAATGCAATATTTCACATACAGATTACATTATGATTATCAATTACTCATAACCTAACTTGTATTTTTTCACGTTGAGTGTGATTTAAACTGTAAACTACTTCAATCTCTTAAGTGTTAGTTACATTCTCATTTACAGATTCATTTCTGTGATAGCTTTGTTCCACTTTACAGTATATAGTTATATGGAAATTTTAACAATTCTGTATACTTTTTTTTTAGCATATTCAAGAAATAATTTTGCAGAAAAGAGTTTTGCTGTCAGTGGTACTCAAATTCTTGTCTTTCAGTTATGTGCTGGGTATTTTGACCACTAAACTGTCAACAGCTAGTTCGTTCATCACTAATTGTGACTATAAGCCTTCTAGGCAGGGATGGCTCAGTCAGCAGTGTGCCAGACCAGCATCTCCTATAACAGAACCAAGTTATGTCAGCATAGATATTCTAATATCTAGATAATTCTTATATTTTAATTTTTGTTATTATTACTGGTAGACTCTTTTGCTAATCTTCTTACTAATGTTTATCAAAAATATATTTTATTTTGAAAGAAAATTATTCATATTTATTATCAAATATCGTAATTATACTTAATACAAATAATTTTCCCCCTAAAATATATTTATAGATAAACATTAGTATAAAGATTAGCACAAGAGTCCACCAGTAATAATATAGAATCAAAAATATAAAAAGTGTCTATATGGTAGGACTATTATGCTGACGTCATAAATTTGGTCCACTGGCCTGTTATAGGAGATGTTGACCAGACTCGTAATCTGCATTTTCCGTGTTCGAGTCCCACCCGGGCCAGCCTGAGATTTATCCCTGCAAACCTCCCCACTCTGCCCTTGGTCAAAAGGGGACACTGATGAGCTTGGAAAGGCCACCGTCTGTTGGATAGGACATTAAGCTGTGGCCCCATTTGCAGGAGAGCCATACTCTGTGTTCTTTAAAGAACACACTGGATGGCACTGCGGAAGGCTTCCACCTGTCTCCTAGCAGCTGTTCATTGAGGTCCCCTTCCCCCAACTTTCTCTGAGCCCGTGGGGTCCTTGTGCACTGGCAGTTTAGCTCATTGTATGCAGAAAAGTGCTGTTGAGAGGTAAAATACCCAATTATAAAAGTTCCTGACCTTGTCACTTGTGGCACCATCTGTGATCTGGAATGACAACATTATGCTCAATATTGAGCATAATGTTAAGTAGGTATTTTTTTTTGCATAGGTTACCATTCTATAACATTGCCATAAATTTTACAGGGCGGGGGTGGCTCAGTCGGTAGCGCACCAGGCTCGTAATCTGTAGTTCCCAAGTTCGAGTCCCAGCTGGGTCAGCATTGAGATTTATCTCTGCAAAATTTCCCACCCTGCCCACGGTCGTGGGCAGGGTGGGAAATATGGTAGGACTATTATGCTGACGTCATAAATTTGGTCCACTGGCCTGTTATAGGAGATGTTGACCAGACTCAATCTGCATTTTCCGTGTTCGAGTCCCACCCGGGCCAGCCTGAGATTTATCCCTGCAAACCTCCCTAGCAAACCTATCCCTGCAACTATCCCTGCAACCCTATCCTAGCAAACCTGTCAGTAGGGGACACTGATGGGCTTGGAAAGGCCGCTGTCCGTCGGATGGGACGTTAAGCCGTGGCCCCGTGTGTGGGAGAGCCATACCCTGTACACGTTAAAGAACACAATGGATGGTCTTGACGGGAGGCTACCATCTGTCTCCCAACAGCTGTTCCAGTGGGTCCCCTCCTCCAACTGTCTCTGAGCTTTCGAGGTCCATGTGACCTGGCCATTTAGCCCATGGTGTGCAAAAAAAGTGCCGCTCAGAGGTAAAACAACCCAATGGTAAAGAACACACTGGATGGCCTTGACGGGAGGCTACCATCTGTCTCCCAACAGCTGTTCCAGTGGGTCCCCTCCCCTAACCTTCTCTGAGCTTTCGAGGTCCATGTGACCTGGCCATTTAGCCCATGGTGTGCAAAAAAAGTGCCGCTCAGAGGTAAAACAACCCAATGGTAAAGAACGCGCTGGATGGCCTTGACGGGAGGCTACCATCTGTCTCCCAACAACTGTTCCAGTGGGTCTCCTCCCCCAACCTTCTCTGAGCCTTCGGGGTCCATGTGACCTGGCCATTTAGCCCATGGTGTGCTAAAAAGTGCCGCTCAGAGGTAAAACAACCCAACGTTAAAGAACACGCTGGATGGTCTTGACGGGAGGCTACCATCTGTCTCCCAACAACTGTTCCAGTGGGTCTCCTCCCCCAACCGTCTCTGAGCCTTCGGGGTCCATGTGACCTGGCCATTTAGCCCATGGTGTGCAAAAAAGTGCCGCTCAGAGGTAACATAACAGCAGTTGCCAGGTTCGGGTCCCAGCTGGTTCAGTGTTGAGATTTATCTCCGCCCTGCCTTTGGTCAGAGGGAACACTGATGGGCTTGGAAAGGCTGCTGTCCGTCGGATGGGATGTTAAGCCGTGACTTTGTGTGCGGGAGAGCCATACCCTGTGCACGTTAAAGAACACGCTGGATGGCCTTGACTGGAGGCTATCATCTGTCTCCCAACAGTTGTTCCAGTGGGTCCACTCCCCCAACCTTCTCTGAGCCTTTGGTGTCCTTGTGACCTGGCCATTTAGCCCATTGTTTGCAAAAAATGCCGCTCAGAGGTAAAATAACCCAATCCTAATCTTGTTAACATATGGAGTTAAATACTATTTTTTTTATCCAAAGAATTGTTATATAAACTTCTAGAAATGTAGATATTTTATCAAATGTTTAATGCCATTTAATAGTTGTGTGATGAATGTAATAACTTAATCATTTCTGGTGTTTGTGATAAATTAGTATTTTGACAGAGGTATGGTATGGGGCGGGGGTGGCTCAGTCGGTAGCGCGCCAGGCTCGTAATCTGTAGTTCTCAGGTTCGAGTCCCAGCTGGCTCAGCGTTGAGATTTATCTCCGCAAAAATTCCCTGCCCTGCCCACGGTCAGTAGGGGACACCGATGGGCTTGGAAAGGCTGCCGTCCGTCGGATGTGACGTTAAGCCGTGGCCCCGTGTGCGGGAGAGCCATACCCTGTGCACGTTAAAGAACACGCTGGATGGCCTTGACGGGAGGCTACCATCTGTCTCCCAACAGCTGTTCCAGTGGGTCCCCTCCCCCAACCTCTGAGCCTTCGGGGTCCATGTGACCTGGCCATTTAGCCCATGGTGTGCAAAAAAGTGCCGCTCAGAGGTTAAACAACCCAACCCAAAACTTTCACATTTCAAACTTTTATCACTGCACTTTGCATGCATGACATGGAACATTGTGTGAACATAAAATTGTGGTTTCACACATATGTAGTAATTGACAGATTAAATTTTTAACTCGTGATATACTCAATAAGTACTTGACACATATTGCATGTCATACATTTGTGTCAGCTGAGATTGTCTTGGTGTCTAAAGAATCTCAAAATATATGGCCGTAATCTTACCAGATTATTACCTAACGGGTTATGAAAAAAATCTCGACTCACATTAGTAGTTGAAAGGGAACAGTGCAAATCTTATTGATAGCGTTACGGTATTCAAAATGTATAACCAGTGGCATAGCAAGGTAATGGGCCTTGGTGTAATCTGTAGTTCCCAGGTTCGAGTCCCAGCTGGGTCGGTGTTGAGATTTATCTCCGCAAAATTCCCCGCCCTGCCCACGGTCAGTAGGGGACACTGGTGGGCTTGGAAAGGCTGCCATTCATTGGATGGAACGTTAAGCCGTGGCTCCGTGTGCCGGAGAGCCATACCCTGTGCATGTTAACATGCTGGATGACCTTGACGGAAGGCTATCATCTGTCTCCCAACAGTTCCAGTGGGTTCCCTCTCCCAACATTCTCTGAGCCTTTGGAGACCATGTAGCCCATGGTGTGCAAAAAAGTACCGCTCAGAAGTAAACCCAACATCTCGAGAAAGTTTTTATCCCCCAAAACTTGATAATAATGTGGAATGTATGAGTGTGGTTTCTGTACGATGTGTTTTTGGTGATGTACAGGGCGTTTCTGAAGGGTTTAGTCAGACTTGGGGAATGTGTTCTACTGCTAATAGTGATGAAAAAAATTCTTATGAGCATTGGCTCAGAAATGCTTGCCTTCTGAGTGATTGATATTTCGAGAGTGCAAATAAGAAAGCCTGTAAAGGTGATTAGTTGGGGCGGGGGTGGCTCAGTCGGTAGCTCGTGAGGCTTATAATCTGTAGTTCCCAGGTTCGAGTCCCAGCTTGGTCAGCGTTGAGATTTATCTCCGCAAAATTCCCCACCCTGTCCACGGTCAGTAGGGGACACCGATGGGCTTGGAAAGGCCGCCGTCCATCAGATGGGACGTTAAGCCGTGGCCCCGTGTGCGGGAGAGCCATACCCTGTGCACGTTAAAGAACACGCTGGATGGCCTTGACGGGAGGCTACCATCTGTCTCCCAACAGCTGTTCCAGTGGGTCCCCTCCCCCAACCTTCTCTGAGCCTTCGGGGTCCATGTGACCTGGCCATTTAGCCCATGGTGTGCAAAAAAGTGCCGCTCAGAGGTAAAACAACCCAACCTAAGGTGATTAGTTTTTGTTCCAGTTATTACAGCACACACTGTAAGTGATCAATAAGAATATTGTGTAAGTCTACAGTAGAGCAAGTGTTCGAAATTGCTTTCCTGAGCAGCAATACATGCGTCACAACATCTCATTGAACATGTTCAAAAAATCCTGGAATGTTCCGAATTCATTCTTTGACAATCATCTGCGTTCTGTTCGCAGACAGCTTGTGTATTAGGCACCAGGGTATTGTAAACATCAGCCTTAATGGGCATCCATAAACAGAAATCTGGATTCAAATCGGGAGAGTGTACAGGCCGTGCAGCTGGTCCACCTCTACTAATTCAACAGCAGCAATGTATTGTCGAGGTGATCCAGGAGTTGTGGGATTTTCTCTGGCATTTGCATATATCTAGTATGACGTCAGGTATGAAAGTGATGCAAATTTTCCTGGGGCGGGGGTGGCTCAGTCGGTAGCGCGCCAGGCTCGTAATCTGTAGTTCCCAGGTTCGAGTCCCAGCTGGGTCAGCGTTGAGATTTATCTCCGCAAAATTCCCCGCCCTGTTCTACGGTCAGTAGGGGACACCGATGGGCTTGGAAAGGCCGCCGTCCGTCGGATGGGACGTTAAGCCGTGGCTCCGTGTGTGGGAGAGTCGAACCCTGTGCACGTTAAAGAGCACGCTGGATGGCCTTGACGGGAGGCTACCATCTGTCTCCCAACAGCTGTTCCAGTGGGTCCCCTCCCCCAACCTTCTCTGAGCCTTCGGGATCCATGTGACCTGGCCATTTAGCCCATGGTGTGCAAAAAAGTGCCGCTCAGAGGTAAAACAACCCAAGATGCAAATTTTCCTGGCAACGTATCTTTTAAGAGGCTTCCTTATTTGCACTCCCAAAACGTGTAGCTCAGAAGAGCACCCCCCAATATTCATAGGAACGTTTTTCATCACAATGCGCAGTAGGACATATTCCAAAAGTTTGACCAGACCTTTGAAAACACCCTGTATATTATTTTACCGACATTTTGTTGAATTCCGCATCTTGTCATTATACAAGTTTGAAGCATTTTTCATGTTCAGCTTATATGTCATATACACTACATTGCAAAAAGTGTCCGAACACTTTCATGGTAAGTGAACAAATAGCCACATTCAAATCTACCTAACTTTGAAAATAAGCTTTTTACGGAAAAAAGTCACTAGACATAAATTGAAGATCTCTGTCAGAGCTCTCTAAAACTCTATTTTCTGTAATATTAATCTAGTATTTAAAGAGTTATGGAAGCTATAATATTTAACAACAGATGTTATCACACACTACGCTTCCAAAACATTCTCCCCCAAATTGATGAAAACTTCAAAAACCGTTACACAAAATTCAAATATCGCATTTATGTTGCGAAAAACTTGTTATAACAGTTGTGATTTAACTTTTTGAAGTAAATTTTAAAAACTAGCAAAAGTTTCACTTAAATGTTTCAGCTTCCATAACTCTTTAAATATTAAATTAATATTATAGAAAATAGAGATTTAGAGAGCACTAACCGAGATCTTCAATTTATGTCTAGTGACTTTTTTCTGTAAAAGGCTTATTTTCGAAGTTAGGTAGATTGGAATGTGGGTTATTCGTTCACTTAACATGAAAGTGTCCGGACACTTTTTGCAATATAGTGTATGTACTTTGCAGCAAACAAAAAGCTTACGTTATGCATCTTTTGAATCACTCTACGTAAATCACATTTTAGAGTATAATAAAAAATTTAAAATAATATAAAAGCTTATTACTGTTCACAAAAATTGTTTTATAATACCTATTAAAACTGAATGAAGTAGAAGAAATGAGACTGCAAATTTGTTTAGATTAAGACAAGGAAGCAAATTGTGTATTTCAGCTTTAGATTTTCTGTGATGAACTATGTCTATGAGTAAGAATTTTGATACTTTTAGTTTTGTTTTCAACTCGGATTAACCCTTTCACGACTAAGGGAAACATTTTTCCCCATTTTAAAATTGATTGTCGTATTTAATTATAACCTTATCTGCATTTTTTATACAGAATGTCAGAATAGAACGTATGCCGAACGCAATTACGTAAACGGGAACGTTTAGTCCATGTCCATCTTTGCAATAATGTTGCATCTGTGCAATGTCCATCTTTGCTTCACAACCAAAAGAAATTACTTCGCAGAATATCATAATTAGCACATCATTTTGTATAGTAATTTTATTTCATAATTTTGTATTATTTTAGTTAACATTTTGTTCTAATAAACCAGTGTCTCGCAAACCTTTTTACTCTGCGGCACACTGAATCTAATTTTTTTTCCGCGGCACACTGAATCTAATTTTTTTTCCGCGGCACACTGAATCTAATTTTTTTTCCGCGGCACACTGAATCTAATTTTTTTTCCGCGGCACACTGAATCTATTTTTTTTTTCCGCGGCACACCTAAAAAAGAATTTTTGACGGTTACGTAAAAAGAGGAAAATTGAAGTTTCGTTAAATGCATTTTATTTAAAATAAATATAATAATAAATATAATTAATCATAACTCGGTGTTTGTTTTAAATATTTGTCCATTCTATGGCTTGAAATAATCAAAAATTAATACCAGTTGATAAAATCTGAAAGATTTTTATTAAAGCACGTCAATAACACAAGTCAAGTCAAAATGAAATCTTTGGAATATCTAGTGTCAATTTGAAAATCTCTGGCGGCACACTTGGAATCTCTCGCGGCACACAGTTTGCGAGACACTGGTATAAACCAATAAATAAAAGACATTGCATAATAAGCCTAACTATAATTTGTGTTACCTTTATAGTCCATTGGGAAAAATATTTCCCATAAAATTCCAAAAAAACTACACATTGTTATGTATTTTTCTTATGATTTTTATTTATTTTACGTCTAAACAAACTAAACAGTTACATACTGATATTTACTCTTAGAAACCTTATGGTCCTGAAAGGGTTAAGGTCAATATCGAAGAATGTCAAAACGTAAGAAGGATGTTTTCAAATAGGTTGAGTAAGTTAGTCATTTGTGTTTTGTAGAAATGTGACGAACCATGCATTTTTAGATTTAGAATTTATATGCTCTTTATATTCAAGATGTAGATGTAATATATTATTTTGCCAGATTATATTTAAATAAATATTTTGTCACCCTGTCTCTTGGTATGCATTAAGTGATATGTTTTTGGTACTATATAGATCTGGTTCTCAACCTTTTATACTACACGTACCCCCTGGAAATGTGTAACTGGCGTACCCCACGTATAGATAGATAAAACTATAGTTATGGTATAGCAATGGGAATTAAACATAGGCAGAACTGGGGCGGGGTGGCTCAGTCGGTAGCGCGCCAGGCTCGTAATCTAGTTCCCAGGTTCGAGTCCCAGCTGGGTCAGTGTTGAGATTTATCTCCGTAAAACTCCCCGCCCTGCCCACGGTCAGTAGGGGACACCGATGGGCTTGGAAAGGCCGCCGTCCGTCGGATGGGACGTTAAGCCGTGGCTCCGTGTGCGGGAGAGCCATACCCTGTGCACGTTAAAGAACACGCTGGATGGCATTGACGGGAGGCTACCATCTATCTCCCAATAGCTGTTCCAGTGGGTCCCCTCCCCCAACCTTCTCTGAGCCTTCGGGGTCCTTGTGACCTGGCCATTTAGCCCATGGTGTGCAAAAAAGTGCCGCTCAGAGGTAAAACAGCCCAGCCTAGGCAGAACTGCAGTATCGAGTCCTCAGCCGCCATCTTACTTTTTTTTCCACCGCAGACTGTCCGAAGGTACCGCGATGAAATTATAGTCCGTCCCGCATCTAACTTCAGACATGTTTATAGGCTATACATCATAATATATACAAAGTTATACGAAAGAAAATCAAAGTTTCCGCACTTGAAAATAACCCTTAAAATAATTCCATCGAAACAAGTGTTCATTAACAACGTATATCGCTGAGCCCCAAAAATAAATCATGTCATCAAAAGTGGATTTAATTAAAAATGCTTATCTCCTAGGATTTAACCTTAGTTCCGCACTTAAAAAAAGCCCCATAAATATATAATCTCATTATAGACAATTATTTGAAACGGCGCATAAAAGTCATATACCAGAACTAAACTACAATTTTTACCAAAAAAAAAAATGCATTTCTAAATTTATGTTAGACGTTTTATTAAGAAACAAAATATTTACCTAAGTAAATGAAATTAGGTAGACTAAGTAATGACTGAAGAAGAATATTGCGGTACAATCCCACAAATTGCGATGCCCTAACTATGCGGATGAATCTGAGGACAGCAGCAGTACTAAACTGAGGACTGCAGCGTAGCCTAAAACATATCGGGGGGGGGGGGGAGATTTAAAATTGGGGCGGGGTGGCTCAGTCGGTAGCGCGCCGGCTCGTAATCTGTAGTTCCCAGGTTCGAGTCCCAGCTGGCTCAGCGTTGAGATTTATCTCCGCAAAAATTCCCCGCCCTGCCCACGGTCAGTAGGAGACACCGATGGGCTTGGAAAGGCCGTCGGATGGGACTTTAAGCCGTGGCCCGTGTGCGGGAGAGCCATACCCTGTGCACGTTAAAGAACACGCTGGATAGCCTTGACGGGAGGCTACCATCTGTCTCCCAACAGCTGTTCCAGTGGGTTCCCTCCCCCAACCTTCTCTGAGCCTTCGGGGTCCATGTGACTTGGCCATTTAGCCCATGGTGTGCAAAAAAGTGCCGCTCAGAGGTAAAACAACCCAACCAATCGATGTTCCGATTTTCATCGACATCAGAATAGGAGTTAGTGGCGAAAATCGCCGACGTTGCCCACTATCATCTGATTAATCACTGCCCCTGTCTAGTTGATTTCTCCGGATACAATAGGGGCGGGGGTGGCTCAGTCGGTAGCGTGCCAGGCTCGTAATATGCAGTTCCCAGGTTCGAGTCCCAGCTGAGTGAGCGTTGAGATTTATCTCCGCAAAACTCCCTGCTCTGCCCACGGTCAGTAGGGGACACCGATGGGCTTGGAAAGACCGCCGTCCGTCGGATGGGACGTTAAGCAGTGGCCCCGTGTGCGGGAGAGCCACGTGCACGTTAAAGAACACGCTAGATGGCCTTGAAAGGAGGCTACCATCTGTCTCCCAACAGCTGTTCCAGAATCTTTTGATCCCAGATTCGAGTTCAGGGTTGTTTTACCTCTGAGCGGCACTTTTTTGCACACCATGGGCTAAATGGCCAGGTCACAAGGATCCCGAAGGCTCAGAGAAGGTTGGGGGAGGGGCCCACTGGAACAGCTGTTGGGAGACAGATGGTAGCCTCTCGTCAAGGCCATCCAGCGTGTTCTTTAACGTGCACAGGGCATGGCTCTCCCTCACACGGGGCCACGGCTTAACGTCCATCCGCCGGATGGCGGCCTTTCCAAGCCCATCTTCGAGTTCAGGACTCGATATTTTTCTCCTATAGCTCCCAACCTGACCTTGGTTGACAAGGAGACACTGTTGAGTCTATCCGTTGTCTTTTCTGCTGTGCCATCTGGAAGCAACATTCAATGACAAAATTCTGAATTGCTGTCAAGGCTAAATCGTACAGAAAAAAAATATATCAGTGTTTAGCTCAGTTTTTCCTAAAGAGTGACTGAAATTAGCCGTACTTGGCCTAGTGGTTAGGGAGCTAGTTATTGTTGCAGAATTGGGTTGGGTTGTTTTACCTCTGAGCGGCACTTTTTTTTGTACACAATGGGCTAAATGGGCAGGTCACAAGGACCCCGAAGGTTGGGGGAGGGGACGAGTTGTTGGGTTGTTTACCTCTGAGCGTCACTTTTTTGCACACCATGGGCTAAATGGCCAGGTCACATGCACCCCGAAGGCTCAGAGAAGGTTGGGGGAGGGGACCAACTGGAACAGCTGTTGGGAGACAGATGGTAGCCTCCCGTCAAGGCCATCCAGCGTGTTCTTTAACGTGCACAGGGTATGGCTCTCCCGCATACGGGACCATGGCGTAACGTCCCATCCGACGGACGGCGGCCTTTCCAAGCCCATCGGTGTCCCCTACTGACCGTGGGCAGGGCGGGGAAATTTTGCGGAGATAAATCCCAACGCTGACCCAGCTGGGACTCGAACCTGGGAACTACAGATTACGAGCCTGACACGCTACTGACTGAGCTACCACTGCCTCATCTTGAAACACTGATATGCTTTTTGTCCACTCAGGGAAAAAAATTCTTTCGACCCCCAAGGTTTCCTGTTTTTAAAGATTTTACTTCAGTATTTAATGATCGCCTTAATCCAGTGGTTCGGAAACTGGGTCGCGAGCAGCTTGGAAACTCTGATAGTTTTATATTTGCTAGAATTTTTACTGAATTTTTTCCCCCCGAAAATGCATAGGTCTAACATTTTACGGAAAGAGGTCGCGTAATTTCATCCGTGATTCTAGGAGATGGGTTGGGTTGTTGGGTTGTTTTACCTCTGAGCGGCACTTGTTTTCACACCATGGGCTAAATGGCCAGGTCACATGGACCCCGAAGGCTCAGGGAAGGTTGGGGGAGGGGACCAACTGGAACAGATGTTGGGAGACAGATGGTAGCCTCCCGTCAAGGCCATCCAGCGTGTTCTTTAACGTGCACAGGGTATGGCTCTCCCGCATACGGGACCACGGCTTAACGTCCCATCCGACGGACGGCGGCCTTTTCAAGCCCATCGGTGTCCCCTACTGATCGTGGGCAGAGCGGGGAATTTTGCGGAGATAAATCTCAACGCTGACGCAGCTGGGACTCGAACCTGAGAACTACAGATTACGAGCCTGGCGCGCTACCGACTGACCCCCCCACCCCCGCCTCCCCTAGGTTGGTTGGTTGGTTGTTTTGGGTTTTATGGCGCATGGGCGACTAGGCCATAATGCGCCAAACAAAAGACAATATAAAAGATAAAAGACGTGTAACCCGCAACCAAATTTAAAACAAATGAGCTAATCCCCCCCTAGGAGATGGCATAAAATTATTACAGTTATAAGGGGTATCAATATCAGAAAGTTAAAGAACCTTTAGTAACCAATTAAAAGGGTGTTCCATAAATAGTGAAATTTATTCATAGTTCAAATAATAAATATATGTAAAAGAAATACAAAGAATTTATTGTGAAATAAACTATGAAATATTTTACCATAATATGAAACAGAATAGAACTTTCAGTTGTACCTGTTAACTGATTAAGCTAAACCTCCCTTCCCCATAGGGTTGATTGTTTTTTTTTTACGTCTGAGAGGCACTTTTTTGCGCACAATGGACTAAATGGCCAGGTCACAAAAACCCCGAAGGCTCAGAGAAGGTTGTGGGGAGGGGACCCACTGGAACAGCTGTTGGGAGACAGATGGTAGCCTCCCGTCAAGGCCATCCAGCGTGTTCTTTAACGTGCACAGGGTATGGTTCTCCTGCACACGGGGCCACGGCTTAAC
The DNA here is from genome assembly GCA_038380435.1 of Ryuthela nishihirai. NCBI lineage: Eukaryota > Metazoa > Arthropoda > Arachnida > Araneae > Heptathelidae > Ryuthela > Ryuthela nishihirai. Next base: position 2,987,352 of record JAWZYU010000055.1, read on the forward strand.
GTCCCATCCGACGGACGGTTGGGTTGGGTTACCTCTGAACGGGACTTTTTTGCACACCATGGGCTAAATGGGCAGGTCACATGGACCCCGAAGGCTCAGAGAAGGTTGGGGGAGTTGACTCACTGGAACAGCTGTTGGGAGACAGATGGTAGCCCCCCGTCAAGGCCATCCAGCGTGTTCTTTAACGTGCACAGGGTATGTTTTTCCCACACACGGGGCCACGGCTTGACGTCCCATGTGACGGACGGCGGCCTTTGCAAGCCCATCGGTGTCCCCTACTGACCGTGGGCAGGGCGGAGAATTTTGCAGAGATAAATCTCAACGCTGACCCAGCTGGGACTCGAACCTGGGAACTACAGATTAGGAGCCTAGCGCGCTACCGACTGAGCCACCCCCGCCCCAGGGGTCCTTGTGACCTGGCCATTTAGCCCATTGTGTGTAAAAGAAGTGCCACTCAGTGGTTAAACAGCTCAGCTGCTAACGTACAGTTAGGTTAAAACTCATTCTTATTTAATTATTGGCTAAATTATAATTATTATTATCAAATATTTGATTATAATGATCAAAATTATTGGAAATTTAGGAATTTTTGCAACAAATTTTACCATGGATATTAAAAGCATTCTCAGTATAGTCTTTGGAGTGAGACAACTTATAAACACTCAAATCTGGGGGGCGGGAGTGACTCAGTCGGTAGCGCGCCAGGCTCATAATCTGTAGTTCCCAGGTTCGAGTCCCAGCTGGGTCAGCGTTGAGATTTATCTCCGCAAAATTCCCCGCCCTGCCCACGGTCAGTAGGGGACACCGATGGGCTTGGAAAGTCCGCCGTCCGTCGGATGGGACGTTCAGCCGTGGCCCTGTGTGCGGGAGAGCCATACCCTGTGCACGTTAAAGAACAAGCTGGATGGCCTTGACGGGAGGCTATCATCTGTCTCCCAACAGCTATTCCAGTTCAATATAGATAGAGTATTTTGTCTTTATTAATTGATTTCGAAATTTAGTAAGTTTGTTTGTTTATAAACAATGGCCGATTTCGTACAGGCGCATGAGGCGTTTGCTTGGGTCGCAAAACTCGATTTTTTTTCCATATTTAACAAAATATTACACAATCAATATAACCTAATAGTTACGTTCACATCTCATGATTTTAATTAAATTACACCAAATATAATTATGATTTTTGTTAAATACGCTACACAGAACAGAAGTAAATTTGTTAAAAGTAGCGCGCTTGGTTACTGGTCTAAGGGACCTGGGTTCGAGCCCCGGGTAAGGCATGGTTGTATGTGTTGTTTTTCTGCTGAGGTCCTGCCATCCTCTCAGACCTTCTACTGTGGCATATAAACTGACAGGCTCCTGTCAGACCTCTGTGTCAAGCAGCTGCTTGAGGGGGTATATTTATATGATTTAAATGCGCTACACAGAACAGAAGTATTAGGTATAAAATTCTTTAATATTTATTAAAAGGGTGTTCCAAAAATATTAATAATGTAATTAAAATATACTTTTAACTATACAGTATATTATTTAAATACGCTTCACAGAGCAGAAGTATTAAATTTTCTATTTGTGGATTTCTGCAATTCAATTTATTTAACCTGCTGGATAATATTTTTTTTCAATTCGCAAGTTGTAAACTTTTTAGTAGGTTGAATATCCCCCCTCCAGTTGGAGGTTTCCCAACCTTTAGCGCCTGGGCCTTTCAGATATCTTAATCCGCCACGGGTTATAAATTAGTATTTAGTACGAATTTTGCAAACGGTAATATTTCCAGGAAATTTTGTCTAGTTAAAACAGTGTCTCGCAAATTGTGTGCCGCGAGAGATTTTCAAATTGACACTGGATATTCCAAAGATTTCATTTTGACTTGACTTGTGTTATCGACGTGCTTTAATAAAAATCTTTCAGATTTTATCAACTGGGATCTTGTAAGTATTTATCAAGCTTTTTCCAAATTTTGGTATTAATTTTTGATTATTTCAAGCCATAGAATGGACAAATATTTAAAACAAACACCGAGTTATGAATTAAAGAACGAGAGCAAATCTTCAAATAAAACCAGGCTGATGACTTCAACAAAGCGCAAATATAATGACGATTATATAGAGTTTGCTTTTATTCTTTTTTAGGTGTGCCGCGGAAAACAAAATTAGATTCAGTGTGCCGCAGAGTAAAAAAGTGTGCGAGACACTGAGTTAAAACGTTTATAATCTACCATGATATCAATACACTTTCTTTTTCTGTGAAAGACAGACAACTAGGCCACATCCTTACTAAAATTAGCCAAAATTTTCATTTTCAAAACTTGAACCACTTTAAAAAACCGTTTTTTTTAAATGACTAATTTATACCAAAAAAAAAAAAGTCAACGAGGTAGTAAATTCCAAGCTAACAATCCACAAAATCTAAATATTTCTATTTATGTATTACATCTCTGTTAGCTTTTCATAAACCTCAAGTCATTGTTTTATGGTTGCATGTTACAAACCTAACCGGAAGATGGCGCTGGCCTCGCCACATTTTGCCGCCCTTACTCTTCGCGTCGCGTGCTTTGAAGCCAATTTTAATTGTAATGTTACTTAGCGAGGCGTAGCTTAATTTCGAGAGAACTGACAGATTGGCGGCCATTGATGAACCTAGCCCCAGAATCCGCGCATATTAATGGAAAATTTCCACAAATTTCTAGTGAGAAAGAGCGACCTGGGAGCGCGCGCGCTGCACTGTATGCCAGAGAAAGATTTGACAGTTGGCACTGACAGGTCATTACAGCTTTGGACGTCTGCGCGACAGAGTCAACACGTGCGACCTCGTGCATGACTTAACCTGTTAGAAAGTACCTCGCCATTGGAAAAGCGGTCGCTCTCATGTAATTGATAAAGAGATAGCAGACCCAAGTCGTCTTCAAATAGGGTCCTGCCATCGAGTACACGTCACACAGCTCGCTCTCTCTTTACATCCCCCCCACCCTCCCCTCATATTCGAGCTCTCTTTCGGGCATTCGTTCGTTCTTGCTCTCTCTGAACGCTGTAGTGAGTAAAAGTGGACTTTGAAAACGACTCTGGAAAAGTCGAAGGCAGAGCAAAAGCTGGCACGTCCGCCAGCCATGATGACTGTATTGTGGAACTGCAATGGTGGACAATAGCCGTTTGCTGTTGGCACGATCATGTCTGCACCCAGCCAATCAGGTCAAGTGATCTTGCTTGAGGACCACGCGAACACGCAGGGCATACGAGACGTCATAAAAGGCAGATATGGTTTTGCCGAATGGTGGCGCTTTCCCGCTAGGCAATTATTATTGGCTAAGGATATTATCGAGTTTAAAAATGAAAACATTTCGGTTCGCGTGGCTTTAGATGTTGCTGTTGCCACTGTGATTTTTCGTTATTCGGTGTAGAAAAATTGTTAAAAATTGATGGGAAGTTTTGTATTCTTAAATTAGAATAATGTTGGATGCTTAAAATAGGAATAACGCGAAATTTCTAGTGGAAAAAAATGGATTTTGGTTGTGTTGTTGGGTTGTTTTACCTCTGAGCGGCACTTTTTTGCACACCATGGGCTAAATGGCCAGGTCACATGGACCCCGAAGGCTCAGAGAAGGTTGGGGGAGGGGACCCACTGGAACAGCTGTTGGGAGACAGATGGTAGTCTCCCGTCAAGACCATCCAGCGTGTTCTTTAACGTGCACAGGGCATGGCATTCCCGCACACGGGACCACGGCTTAACGTCCCATCCGACGGACGGCGACCTTTCCAAGCCCATCGGTGTCCCCTACTGACCGTGGGCAGGGGGGGGGGGTAATTTTGCGGAGATAAATCTCAACGCTAACCCAGCTGGGACTCGAACCTGGGAACTACAGATTACGAGCCTGGCGCGCTACCGACTGAGCCACCCCCGCCCCAGGATTTTGGTTGAAGAGATAATTTCAAAATTATGAAAAAGTATTATTGTTTATCAAGCAATTTAACTGTATCAGATATAAGGATTCAGTACCGGCCGAAATAACGTTAGACTTATAGGGTTAAATAGACACATGCTTTTCAGGCACTAAGAAAATATTTTGGGGGGAGTTAATTTAGAGAGGGGTAGGGGAAAACTAAATAAAGTGGAATGAAAATATTCGATATAGATAAAATATTTTTAATTAAATCTGGTAAAATTAGCAACTACTTAGTTTTAATAACAGATCCCATGGCCGAGTGGTTAGAGCGCTTGGCAAGTGATCTAAGCGACCTTGGTTTGAGTCCCGGGTAAGGCATGGATGTATGTGTCGTATTTTCTGCTGAGGTCCTGCCACCCTCGCAGTTCCTCTGCTATGGCATATAAACGAACAGGCTTCTGTCAGACCTCTTTGGCAAGCAGCTGCTTTTGGGGGGGGGGGGGTATTTTTTTTTATTTTATTTCAAATAACTAATTTGCTTTTTGTATATTTTATGATTTATATAATGATTTAAATTGCGAATCAAATTAATTTGCGATATTGTTCAAGGAATTGCAAAGTATATGTATAGTTTCGTTAATTGATAGCTGACTATGTGCTAATTATTGAAGTATGACTGATAATCAGTTATTGAATTGTTTCCTAATTTTGCTATTTATATTATTACGTGCTTTTTAAATATATTTCCTTGGTTTGATATTTACGCATTAAATTTTGTTTAACTCCCAGCTCTGACCACGGTCAGTAGGGGACACCGATGGGCTTGGAAAGGCCGCCGTCCGTCGGATGGGACGTTATGCCGTGGCTCCGTGTGCGGGAGAGTCATACCCTGTGCACGTTAAAGAACACGCTGGATGGCCTTGACGGGAGACTACCATCTGTCTCCCAACAGCTGTTCCAGTGGGTCCCCTCCCCAACCTTCTCTGAGCCTTCGGGGTCCATGTGACCTAGCCATTTAGCCCATGGTGTGCAAAAAGTGCCGCTCAGAGGTAAAACAACCTAATGATAAAAAACACGCTGGATGGCCTTGACGGGAGGCTACCATCTGTCTCCCAACAGCTATTCCAGTGGGTCCCCTCCCCCAACCTTCTCTGAGCCTTCGGTGTCCATGTGACCTGGCCATTTACCCCACTGTGTGCAAAAAAGTGCCGCTCAGAGGTAAAACAACCCAACGTTAAAGAACACGCTGGATGGCCTTGACGGGAGGCTACCATCTGTCTCCCAACAGCTCTTCCAGTGGGTCCCCTCCCCCAACCTTCTCTGAGTCTTCGGGGTCCTTGTGACCTGGCCATTTACCCACTGTGTGCAAAAAAGTGCCGCTCAAAGGTAAAACAACCCAACATTAAAGAACACGCTGGATGGCCTTGACGGGAGGCTACCACCTCATGCCATGGTGGTGGTAGCCTCCCGTCAGCTGTTCCAGTGGGTCACCTCCCCCAACCTTCTCTGAGCCTTCGGGGTCCTTGTGACCTCGCCATTTAGCCCATAGTGTGCAAAAAAGTGCCGCTCAGAGGTAAAAGAACCCAACATTAAAGAACACGCTGGATGGCCTTGACGGGAGGCTACCACCTCATGCCATGGTGGTGGTAGCCTCCCGTCAGCTGTTCCAGTGGGTCACCTCCCCCAACCTTCTCTGAGCCTTCGGGGTCCTTGTGACCTCGCCATTTAGCCCATGGTGTGCAAAAAAGTGCCGCTCAGAGGTAAAACAACCCAACATTAAAGAGCACGCTGGATGGCCTTGACGGGAGGCTACCATCTGTCTCCCAACAGCTGTTCCAGTGGGTCACTTCCCCCAACCTTCTCTGAGCCTTCTGGGTCCTTGTGACCTGGCCATTTAGCCCATGGTGTGCAAAAAAGTGCCGCTCAGAGGAAACAATCTAACCTTGCAAAAAAGCGGCAAAGACAAATTGATATAGTTGGCCGATGTACGAAGTTTGAATGACGAAAAATGGTTTGAATTTTTGCTAACGCGATCCCGCTTGTATCGCGATGCGAATCTTTGGACCTCGAGTACCGCGTTAAAACGGGATTTACCTGTATTTTCTTTTGTCCGCGTTAAAACGGGATTTACCTGTATTTTCTTTTGCTAAATTATATTCTTGTTTGGTTGGGTTGTTTTACCTCTGAGCGGCACTTTTTTGCACACCATGGGCTAAATGGCCAGGTCACATGGACCCCGAAGGCTCAGAGAAGGTTGGGGGAGGGGACCCACTGGAACAGCTGTTGGGAGACAAATGGTAGCCTCCCGTCAAGGCCATCCAGCGCGTTCTTTAACGTGCACAGGGTATGGCTCTCTCCGCACACGGGGCCACGGCTTAACGTCCCATCCGACGGACGGCGGCCTTTCCAAGCCCATCGGTGTCCCCTACTGACCGTGGGCAGGGCGGGGAGTTTTGCGGAGATAAATCTCAACGCTGACCTAGCTGGGACTCGAACCTGGGAAAGTTCAGATTACGAGTCTGGCGCGCTAGCGACTGAGCCACCCCGCCCCATATTCTTGTCAAATGCAGTCTGCCATGCGACATCTTTATGAAATGAAGCCTGTTTCGAATTCACAGCGAGATGTGACTTTTCTAGACTAAATTTTTTTTAAGACTAGTAAAAACCGCATTTTTTTAATTTTTTATCAACAAGTTTTACTTTGTAGACTATTCGCAAGTACGCTGTTTTATAAAATGCCATATAAATGCTGATTTTACACAATAAAACACTAAGTGTTGGTAGAAGTGTTTAATTTCTTATTTATATTAAGTTCATAAAAAAGTGTGTGGTAGAAGTGTTTAATTTCTTATTTATATTAAGTTCATAAAAAAGTGCGTGGTAGAATGTTTAATTTCTTATTTATATTAAGTTCATAAAAAATAAAACACAATGTTTAATTTCTTATTTATATTAATTTCATAAAAAAAGTATGGTATAAGTGTTTAATTTCTTATTTTTATTAAGTTCATAAAATGTGTGCGGTAGAAGTGTTTAATTTCTTATTTATATTAAGTTCATAAAAATATAACACAATGTTTAATTTCTTATTTATATTAATTTCATAAAAAAAAGTATGATAGAAGTGTTTAATTTCTTATTTATAATTAAGTTCATAAAAATATAACACAATGTTTAATTTCTTATTTATATTAATTTCATAAAAAAAAGTATGGTATAAGTGTTTAATTTCTTATTTATATTAAGTTCATAAAATGTGTGCGGTAGAAGTGTTTAATTTCTTATTTATATTAAGTTCATAAAAATATAACACAATGTTTAATTTCTTATTTATATTAATTTCATAAAAAAAGTATGGTAGAAGTGTTTAATTTCTTATTTATATTAAGTTAATAAAAAAGTGTGTGGTAGAAGTGTTTAATTTCTTATTTATATTAAGTTCATAAAAAAGTGCGTGGTAGAATGTTTAATTTCTTATTTATATTAATTTCATAAAAAAAGTATGGTATAAGTGTTTAATTTCTTATTTATATTAAGTTCATAAAATGTGTGCGGTAGAAGTGTTTAATTTCTTATTTATATTAAGTTCATAAAAATATAACACAATGTTTAATTTCTTATTTATATTAATTTCATAAAAAAGGTATGGTAGAAGTGTTTAATTTCTTATTTATATTAAGTTCATAAAAATATAACACAATGTTTAATTTCTTATTCATATTAATTTCATAAAAAAGTATGGTATAAGTGTTTAATTTCTTATTTATATTAAGTTCATAAAAATATAACACAATGTTTAATTTCTTATTCATATTAATTTCATAAAAATAGTATGGTATAAGTGTTTAATTTCTTATTTATATTAAGTTCATAAAAAGTGTGCGGTAGAAGTGTTTAATTTCTTATTTATATTAAGTTCATAAAAAAGTGCGTGGTAGAATGTTTAATTTCTTATTTATATTAAGTTCATGAAAAATATAACACAATGTTTAATTTCTTATTTATATTAATTTCATAAAAAAATATGGTATAAGTGTTTAATTTCTTATTTATATTAAGTTCATAAAAAGTGTGCGGTAGAAGTGTTTAATTTCTTATTTATATTAAGTTCATAAAAAAGTGTGCTGTAGAAGTGTTTAATTTCTTATTTATATTAAGTTCATAAAAAAGTGTGCGGTAGAAGTGTTTAATTTCTTATTTACATTAAGTTCATAAAAAAAAGTGTGCGGTAGAAGTGTTTAATTTCTTATTTATATGAAGTTCATAAAAAATAAAACACAATGTTTAATTTCTTATTTATATTAAGTTCATAAAAATAAAACACTAAGTGTTGGTAGAACTGTTTAATTTCTTTTCAAAATTTGTCCTCAAATTCGACAGTGTATGTCTACATTAGCAATAAGTTTTCTTCGTGACCAAAAAGAAATGTTTGAGGAATTATTCTAAGTTTATCTGAATTAATACAAATAAAATACAAAATAATGTTACATTAATGCTTAATGCTGAACTGAAATTTGAGATAAATATGTGTAAAAGAAAAATTTAAATGCACTTTTTATTAATAATAAGGATTTTTTCGGAACCTATTTTTTTTCTCTTATTTCCTGGTCTCGATTTGCACGGTTTCCATTTACACAATGGCTTCCCGGAAAATTACCGTGTAAATAGAGGGATGGGTGTATTTATTACTTTGGCATCCAATGCCAAAATTGCGTTTACGAAAACGCCTCAAAATCCAACCGCCAAAATTTTTCTAATAAATTAATATAAAAAAACTTCACCACCGTAACCGCAGAGACAGACCTTTGTTCCTCTTGAACCCTTTCAGCACTTTCATCAACCCTTTTGGGCCCGTAAACGTAAGGCTTCATTTTAGGTTATAGAAAAGTCCAAAGCGTGTCACCGAAGGGTTATGAAATAATGATTGACGAAAGGTGGGCCATTGCGGACGACACAGAGAAACCGTACAGAGACTGTGGGAAGATCATTCTCTTCAGAGACGTGTACAGTGGAGTTAAATACATACACGGACATTTGAAATTAGGAAAAAAAAGCATGTTGGAGTTGGCCTAGTCATCTTTGAACAGAAACAATGGAGAACTAATATAGTACACTCTCTTACCAAGATATTAGATAATTTCCATGTTATGTCAATGGGAATATTAACTTCGAAGCTCTATAACTTCTAAAATATGCATTTAATGGAAAAATGTGATTGAAGGTAAATTAAAGATCACAATCAGGTCTATTCAAATCTCGATTTTCAGCAATATTCGCTAAGTATTTAAAGAGTTATGGAAACTGGAATATTTAACAATAAATTATCTTATTTTATAGAAATCAATCGTAATTGTTTAATATTGGAATCATTACGAAAACTTGTAAAATGTATATTTATTTTATCATATGATTTTAAATACTACCAATATAAATGTATTTAAGTTTGGGGCTACGCTGCAGTATTGGGTTCTCAGCCGCCATGTTGTACTCTTCCCCAGGAAAACTGTAACGTTGAGGTGCAATATGATATCCATCCGCATGTTCCGATGTTTATGACTGATATATGCTGTTCAGAACAGTTCTCTCTCATGAGATTATTTGTTTCCGGGGATTTTTTTAAGTTGATTCTTGAAATTTACTTTTGATATTTTAGGGGCATTTTTTTAAGTGCGAAACGAGGTTCATTGTTTAGCGATAAGCATCGTTAATGAAATCTTTTGATGAAATTATTTAGTTTTGGGGTTTTATTTCAGTAAGGATGAAGGAGTTATTTTTTTAGCGATAAGAGCTGTTAATAAAATCTAGTTTTGATGAGAATATTAATTTTTTGGGGCTTTTTTTAAGTGTCGAACGAAGGTTTATTCTTTAGCGATAAGAGTTGTTAATAAAATCTAATTTTGATGAAATTGTTTAATTTTCGAGGGTTCATTTTGTAGCGATAAAAATTTCTCGATGTTGCAAAGGTCATTGCTGACTGCGCGCGCTCTCAGAGCCCATCGCAAACGATCGAGATATTTATTTCGTCAGATTTCGGCATTCTGTAATTCCCGACGTACTTAACCGAAAGTTCCAAAATTTCGTAGGCGGGTTCCACCTGCCCGACACCATGTTTGGTTAGAAAATCAGAGCCGTTGAACATAAGCGTTGTTAATAAAATCTTGTTTTGATCAGATTATTCTCAGTAAATTTTTTAAGTGCAGAAACATGATTTTTTCCGAATGTAGCGTTGCATATTTTATATACAGGGTGAATCTGAAAAAGTGGACAAACTTTACGGGGTGGTAGAACGCAGCCATACGAGCAATATTCGTCATAGAATGTATGGTCGGAACGCAAACGGCGAGCCGCTAGGTGGCGTTGGAAATGGTATAAAAGGGTCGGTCCTCGCACCCAACGGCATTTCTACCGTGGATTGCCGAGAGGATGGCTGGTTATACTAACCACGAAATGGCGGATATGCACTTTGTGTACGGTGCGGCGGACGGGAATGCAAGGACCGACCCTTTTATACCATTTCCAACGCCACCTAGCGGCTCGCCGTTTGCGTTCCGACCATACATTCTATGACGAATATTGCTCGTATAGCTGCGTTCTACCACCCCGTAAAGTTTTGCCCACTTTTTCAGATTCACCCTGTATATATATGTATATCATTTAAATTATAAATACAGAGTCCTATCAGAATAATATGACCACCTACCAAAGTATATTTAGGGTAGGTGGTCATAATATTCTGATACGACTGTGTATATAGCCGTCCCATGGCCAAGTGGTTAACACGCTTGGCTACTGATCTAAGGGACCTGGGTTCGAGCCCTGGTAAGCATGAACATATGTGTGTTTTTTTCTGTTGAGTTCCCGCCATCCTCATAGGCTTCTACTATGGCGTATAAGCTGACAGGCTCCTGTCAGACCTCTGTGTTAAGCAGCTGCTTGAGGGGGTATTTAATTAATTAAATATATATACTAGTAGTTGAACCCATGCCAAAAGTTTGGCGCCAAGCGCATGACCATTGTGATAACTTTCTTCACAGCTTTCGACATGTACTAATGACAACTCCATTCGCAAGGTAGGCGACGGCAGCGCCCCCAGAAATTTCGAACGCTTTTCGAGGGATCCCTCCCCACCCACGGCAGCTACAAACCCCATCTGTGACCACAAGAGGGTCAGAACTAAGTGGGACCCCCCACCAAATTTGGGACCGATCGCTGAAGTAGCCGTGGATCCACGGGGAAATACCAATTTCTGCCACTGATGACGTCACGTATTCCATGTCTGCCCTTGTTCTTCTGTTCGTTCAGAAAGTCTCCTATCTATAAAATAAAAGAAGGTGTCTGTCTGTGGCAGCCATAACTCATGCGAAAATCAACGTACACGCTCCAAATTTTCAGAGAATGTTTCAGGTTGTGGTCTGGATTGCAGAACGAAATTTCAGGTCGAAAGTCCAAAAGGGAGGATTGCTAGGAGCAAAAATATTTACCATGTTATTCCTACGGGAAATGATAATCGCTGTCAAATTTATTATTGCCATTTACTTCTTCGTAACTATGAACGTAAACAGTTAAAATAGCATTTAAATCTTCTGCTGCAAATCTACTTCCGTTGCCAGATTCCCCACGTTTCCAAAGGCATTATTGAAGTGTTCCATTGTAGCTAGGGCTCTGATTTTCTAATCAAACATAGGGTCGGGCAGGGGGAACCCGCCTACGAAATTTTGGAACTTTCGGTTAAGTACGTCGGGAATTACAGAATACCGAAATCTGACGAAATAAATATCTCGATTGTTTGCGATGGGCTCTGAGAGCGCGCGCAGAGTCAGCAATGACCTTTGCAACATCGAGAAATTCTTCGTGTTCAAACTGTGATAAAATATCGGAGGGAACCTTTAGTGCAGGAAACAACAGAATATAAAGATTAAAAGTGTGACACGAGCTGTCACAATTTTTGTAGAAACAAGGCAACGGGCCAAGTGAGAACCTGATTTTTAAACCAATCACTGGGCCACATAGGGGACGCTGTGCAGAAAATTTGGACAGTGCGAACGAATATCGCGGGATCCCTAGGGCGGCAAAATCTGTGTTAACGGAAATAAAATCTCGATAGCTTTTGCAGAAACTAAGCCAAGGGTTATGAGGAGTGATCGCTGACGTTAACAACGATGCGGGCAAATTTCTACCTGTTGAAAATCTGGGCTAAAACGTCGGGGTGATGGGCAGGTACTTACAAAATTTACAATTTAATGCAGAGGAAATAAGAATATACAGGTTAAAAGTGGCACCCGGGAACGTTCAATTTAGTATATAATATGGGTTGTGTTGGGTTGTTTTACCTCTGAGCGGCACTTTTTTGCACACCATGGCCTAAATGGCCAGGTCACATGGACCCCGAAGGCTCAGAGAAGGTTGGGGGAGGGGACCCACTGGAACAGCTGTTGGGAGACAGATGGTAGCCACCCGTCAAAGCCATCCAGCGTGTTCTTTAATGGGTTGGACTGTTTTACCTCTGAGCGGAACTTTTTTGCACACCATGGGCTAAATGGCCAGGTCACATGGACCCCGAAGGCTCAGAGAAGGTTGGGGGAGGGGACCCAGCTGTTGGGAATGGTAGCCTCCCGTCAAGGCCATCCAGCGTGTTCTTTAACGATGGATTGTTTTACCTCTGAGCGGCACTTTTTTGCACACCATGGGCTAAATGGCCAGGTCACATAGATCCCGAAGGCTCAGAGAAGGTTGGGGGAGGGGACCCACTGGAACAGCTGTTGGGAGACAGATGGTAGCCTCCCGTCAAGGCCATCCAGCGTGTTCTTTAACGTGCACAGGGTATGGCTCTCCCGCACACGGGGCCACGGCTTAACGTCCCATTCGACGGACGGCGGCCTTTCCAAGCCCATCGGTATCCCCTACTGATCGTGGGCAGGGCGGGGAATTTTACGGAGATATATCTCAACGCTGACCCAGTTGGAACTCGAACCTGGGAACTACAGATTACGAGCCTGCGCGCTACCGACTGAGCCATCCCCGCCCCTATATAATATGATGAAGTTTACTCTTTTGAAGCTGGACCAGCGTAATGAAGGAGAAAAAAAATATTGTTTCGCCTGAATTATGGTTACCAACATTCTAAAAAAAAAAAAAAACAGTGGGGGAGGGGGGAGGGGGGGGGCTTGGCCCCATGTCCCCCACTTCCCTCGATCAGGTCTTGCAATGATGTATATCGCAATTACGCTCTTTAATGAACGGCTCCACCTAATTTCATCCCCTCTTAAAAAATTCCCCCCCCCCATGAAGCAACCGATTCCATTCCAGTAAATTATTCAAAATGTATTTTTCTCAAAGCGTCTGACCAACCTCTGCTGCTAGTTTTAAACTCATCGCAAAAGTAAAATAAACCGTAAAAAATAAACCAGAACATTTTCATCCCTACAACATCATAAAATCCAGGCGTTACGTAAAAAAAAATTGTCGACTAGGTATTTTTTTTAAACTCCCAACTAACAAAATGAGAACTGCAGAGTGTTAAAAGAATAAAACCCGTCTAAATCACTTTTTGTACGGTTTACGGTTAGTCGTTCGTTGCAGACGCTCTAGTCCATTGTTAGCTGGGACGCCCTCTATGCTAATAGCTGTGGCCAGAGATTGTGTCCAACAACTGGTCCAGATTACACGGCTCATAGCTTCAGCCCACACCACTAGGCCCCTCTCTACCCGCTGCTACAGGCTGCCAACGACAGTTATGGAATATATATCACTTTTACATGTGTCATCTGGTCTTTATTTGTAGTCTGTGGGTTTTTCTTTTGATCCAAGAAATTTCAAAGCTCTGCGCTGAATTTGCCAAGGCGTTCGATTTGACAATGAGGTAGTTCCAACATGACTAGAACTTTGTCTTCGGCTCTTTTTCGTTCTATTTCAGTGGCTTCGTTTCTATCTGTTTCGTCATCTGGTACCGACTGAAGATCGTCGGGTGATTAATGAATGGCGCAAAGGAGAAGTTTTATTTTTAGGTTGCATTCAAAAAACGAGCTACTGTTTTGGAGATTGCTGTCCGTCTGTTAGGAGGGTTGGTTCAGTCTGCAGCGCGCCAGACTGGTAATGTGTAGTTCCCAGGTTCGAGTCCCAGCTGGAAAGGAGTTGAGATTTATCTCCGCAAAACTACCTGCCCTGTCCTCAGTTGGTAGAGGACATCGATGGGTTTGGAAAGACCGCTGTCCTTCCGATGGGACGTTAAACGTTAATATAGATAGCTAAAACTATAGTTATAGTATAATAATGGGAATAAAATAAAACATATATATTAGTGGTTCTCAACCTTTTGTGCTTCACATACCCCCTGGAAATGTGTATGTAACTGGCGTTCCCTTTGTATAGATAGATAAAACTATAGTTATAGTATAACAATTAGAATAAAATAAAACATATATATCAGTGGTTCTCAACCTTTTATGCTTCACGTACCCCCTGGAAATGTATATGTAACTGGCGTACCCCTTTGTATAGATAGATAAAACTACAGTTATAGTATAACAATTAGAATAAAATAAAACATATATATCAGTGGTTCTCAACCTTTTATGCTTCACGTACCCCCTGGAAATGTGTATGTAACTGGCGTACCCCTTTGTATAGATAGATAAAACTATAGTTATAGTATAACTATTAGAATAAAATAAAACATATATATCAGTGGTTCTCAACCTTTTATGCTTCACGTACCCCCTGGAAATGTGTATCTAACTGGCGTACCCCTTTGTATAGATAGATAAAACTATAGTTATAACAATGGGAATAAAATAAAACCTATATATCAGTGGTTCTCAACATTTTATGCTTCACGTACCCCCTGGAAATGTGTATGTAACTGGCGTACCCCTTGTATAGATAGTTAAAACTATAGTTATAACAATGGGAATAAAATAAAACCTATATATCAGTGGTTCTCAACATTTTATGCTTCACGTACCCCCTGGAAACGTGTATGTAACTGGCGTACCCCTGGTATAGATAGATAAAACTATAATTATAATATAACATTGCGAATAAAATAAAACATATATATTAGTGGATCTCAACCTTTTATTCTCGTCGAGGTTAACGCTTTATTCGCTGTATTCGCCGAGGTTAACGTTTTATCCGCTATTCTTACCGAAGTTAACATTTTATCCGCTATTCTCGCCGAGGTTAACGTTTTATCCGCTGTTCTCGCCGAGGTTAACGCTATATCCGCTATATTCGCCGAGGTTAACGTTTTATCCGCTATTCTCCCCGAGGCTATCGTTTTATCCGCTATTCTCGCCGAGGTTAACGTTTTATCCGCTATTCTCGCCGAGGTTAACGTTTTATCTGCTATATTCCCCGAAGTTAACGTTTTATCCGCTATTCTCACCGAATTTAACGTATTTTCCACTATTCTCGCCAAGGTCAACGCTTTATCCGCTGTTCTCGCCGAGGTTAACGTTTTATCCGATATTCTCGCCGAAGTTAACGTTTTATCCGCTATTCTCGCCGAGGTTAACACTTTCTCCGCTTTTCTCGCCCAGGTTAACTCTTTATTCCCTATTCCCGCCGAGGTTAACGTTTTATCCGCTATTGTCGCCGAGGTTAACGCTTTATCCACTATTCTCGCCGAGGTTAACGTTTTATCCGCTATTCTCGCCGAGGTTAACGTTTTATCCGCTATTCTCGCTGAGGTTAACGTTTTATCCGCTATTCTCGCTGAGGTTAATGCTTTATTCGCTATTTTCCCCGAAGTTAACGCTTTCTTCGCTTTTCTCGCCGAGGTTAACGTTTTATCCGCTATTCTCTCCGAGGTTAACATTTTATCCGCTATTTTCATCGAAGTTAACGTTTTATTCGTTGTTCTCGCCGAGGTTAAAGTTTTATCCGCTACTCTCGCCGAGGTTAACGTTTTATCCGCTATTTTCGCCGAGGTTAACGTTTTATCCGCTATTCTCGCCAAGATTAACGCTTCATCCGCTATTCTCGTTGAGGTTAACGTTTTTTCCGCTATTCTCGCCGAGGTTAACGCTTTATACGCTATTCTCGCCGAGGTTTCTATTCGAACGTTCTATTCGCCATCCTCGCTAAGGTTAACAATTCATCCGCTATCCTCGCTAAGGTTAACGTTTTATCCGCTAATCTCGCTAAGGTTAACGCTATATCCACTCTCTTCGCTGAGTTAACGTTTTATCCGCTATTCTTGCTGAAGTTAAAGTTTTATCCGCTATTCTCGCTAAGGTTAACGTTTTATCCGCTCTTCTCGCTGAAGTGAACGTTTTATCTACTGTTGTCGCTAAGTTTAACGTTTTATTCGCTAATTTCGCTAAGGTTAACGCTTTATCCACTATCATCACTGTGTTAACGTTTTATCCGCTCTTCTGGCTGAAGTTAACGTTTTATCCGCTATTCTCGTTGATGTTAACGTTTTATCCGCTATTCTCGCTAAGGTTAACGTTTTATCCGCTCTTCTCGCTAAGGTTAACGTTTTATCCGCTCTTCTCGCTAAAGTTAACGTTTTATCCGCTATTCTCGTTGATGTTAACGTTTTATCCGCTATTCTCGCTAAGGTTAACGTTTTATCCGCTCTTCTCGCTAAGGTTAACGTTTTATCCGCTCTTCTCGCTAAAGTTAACGTTTTATCCGCTATTCTCGTTGATGTTAACGTTTTATCCGCTCTTCTCGCTAAGGTTAACGTTTTATCCGCTCTTCTCGCTAAGGTTAACGTTTTATCCGCTCTTCTCGCTAAAGTTAACGTTTTATCCGCTATTCTCGTTGATGTTAACGTTTTATCCGCTATTCTCGCTAAGGTTAACGTTTTATCCGCTCTTCTCGCTAAGGTTAACGTTTTATCCGCTCTTCTCGCTAAAGTTAACGTTTTATCCGCTATTCTCGTTGATGTTAACGTTTTATCCGCTATTCTCGCTAAGGTTAACGTTTTATCCGCTATTCTCGCTGAAGTTAACGTTTCATCTGCTATTCTCGCTAAGTTTAACCTTTTATTCGCTAATCTCGCTAAGGTTAACGCTATATCCACTCTCTTCGCTGAGTTAACGTTTTATCCGCTCTTCTCGCTGAAGTTAACGTTTTATCTGCTATTGTCGCTAAGTTTAACGTTTTATTCGCTAATCTCGCTAAGGTTAACGCTTTATCCACTATCTTCGCTGAAGTTACCGTTTTATCCGTAATTCTAGCTGAAGTTAACGTTTTATTCGCTATTCTCGCTGAGGTTAACGCTTTATCTGCTACTTTTTTGCCTTCCATAGTAACTTAACAAAGCTCCTTTGCTACATAAGGACCTGACGACGAGATGTAGCCAAAGAGAATCTACACGTGCAACAATGAAAACGAGACTGTTGTGCAACGTGACACTCGAGATGCAGATCGGAGTGCCATTAAAGTGAAACAGAAGGTACAGTCGCTCAAAAAAGTATCCGAACACTACGGTTGATTACAAAATTCAGAAAAAATATCTGGCAACGATTTTTTTTTTAGAAATTAGTGATCTGGCAACTTCGTGTCACGTGACACGAAGGTTGCCAGATCACTAATTTCTAAAAAAATCGTTGCCAGATATTTTTTCTGAATTCTGTAATCAGCCATAGCGTTCGGATATTTTTTAATATATATAATGCGTATGAATATATAATGCAATGAATATGGAGCGTGTGTAGTTACCGTTCACAGCAAACTGGAGCTGTTGCGGTTAATGTTCACAGCACATTGGATCGTGTGAGCTCACAAAGACCTGGATCGTGTGGGCTCACTCACGGAAATATTGAGCATGTGCAGTTACCGTTCACAGCAAACTGGAGCGTGTGCAGTAACTGCCACGCTCCAGTTTGCTGTGAACGGTAACTGGAGCGTGTACAGTTGCTGTACACGATCCAGATATTTTTCCTGAATTCTGTAATCACGTGACACGAAGGTTGCCAGATCACTAATTTCTAAAAAAATCGTTGCCAGATATTTTTTCTGAATTCTGTAATTAACCGTAGTGTTCGGATACTTTTTTGAGCGACTGTAGGTGGTCATATTATTTTGATACTAGATCGTGTGGGCTCACTCACGGAAATATTGAGCGTGTGCAGTTACCGTTCACAGCAAACTGGAACGTGTGCAGTAACTGCACACGCTCCAGTTTGCTGTGAACGGTAATTGGAGCGTGTACAGTTGCTGTACACGCTCCAGATATTTTTCCTGAATTCTGTAATCACGTGACACGAAGGTTGCCAGATCACTAATTTCTAAAAAAATCGTTGCCAGATATTTTTTACGAATTTTGTAAATAACCGTAGTGTTCGGATACTTTTCTGAGCGACAGTACATGTGCAACAATGAAAAGCAAGTAGTACGGGACATTCGAGATGTAGCACAAAATCTGATAATGGTGAAACAGAATCTACACCTGCAGCAATGAAAACAATAGTGTGGTACTACATGACACTCGAGGTGTAGCACGGAGTGTGATTTACGTCGTAACGAGTTCGAACACGATGAACTTAAAAAAAATGATAGAATAGAGTTGAAGTTTCGAAAATTAGTGTGAATGAGGAAAAGATGTTTATTGATCTTCGCGCGATTTAAAGAACAAAAATATTCATTGTTTAGCGAGCGAAAGTATTAAAAATTATTGATTTAGAAGTATTTTACAAAAAAGTATAGTTTTTTTTAACCTGTGGAAAAAAATGCATTTTCAGTTCACGATTTCAGTTCACGATTGATTTGAAATCACGTGGTGGGTTGGGTTGTTGTTTTACCTCTGAGCGGCGCTTTTTTGCAAACCATGGGCTAAATGGCCAGGCCACAAGGACCCCGAAGGCTCAGAGAAGGTTGGGGGAGGGGACCCACTGGAACAGCTGTTGGGAGACAGATGGCAGCCTCCCGTCAAGGCCATCCAGCGTGTTCTTTAACATTGGGGTGTTTTACCTCTGAGCGGCACTTTTTTTGCACACCATGGGCTAAATGGCCAGGTAACAAGGACCCCAAAGGCTCAGAGAGTGTTGGGGTAAGGGACCCATTGGAACAGCTGTTAGGAGACAGATGGTAGCCTCCCATCAAGGCCATCCAGTGTGTTCTTTAACGTACACAGGGTATGGCTCTCCCGCACACGGAGCCACGGCTTAACGTCCCATCCGACGAACGCCGGCCTTTCCAAGCCCATTGGTGTCCCCTACTGACCGTGGGCAGGTCGGGGAGTTTTGAGGAGATAAATCTCAACGCTGACCCAGCTGAGACTCGAACCTGGGAACTGCAGATTACGAGCCTGGCGCGCTACCGACTGAGCCACCCCCGCCCATAGTTAAGTGGAAAGCGAAGTCTTATTTTGAAGTAAAACAGAAATGTATCTGTATGGCAGAAAATGTTATTACTTTAACAAATGCCCTTTAAGTCATTAAAATATGATTGTGAGATTTATACTTATACATTTCCCAGCTGGGTCAGCGTTGAGATTTATCTCCGCAAAATTCCCCGCCCTGCCCACGGTCAGTAGGGGACACCGATGGGCTTGAAAAGGCCGCCGTCCGTCGGATGGGACGTTAAGCCGTGGCCCCGTGTGCGGGAGAGCCATACCCTGTGCACGTTAAAGAACACGCTGGATGGCCTTGACGGGAGGCTACCATCTGTCTCCCAACAGCTGTTCCAGTGGGTCCCCTCCCCCAACCTTCTCTGAGCCTTCGGGGTCCATGTGACCTGGCCATTTAGCCCATGGTGTGCAAAAAAGTGCCGCTCAGAGGTAAAACAACCCAACCCAACCCTATACTTATACATTGATTTGTGAATTAGTTTCCAGATGTTGTTGGTTTATCAGTTAGTCTAATCATTATGATCATCAGAACCATTTAATAGTGATAGATAGCATATTGGTGTTAAGTGTGACTAGTTTAGAATATTTGTTCATGATTGATGTAATTATATTGCCTTAGTTATGAAATCAGTTTATTTATAATCTGTCTGACAGTCTCCTGTCAGACCTCTGTGGCAAGCAGCTGCTTGAGGGGGTATTTATTTATTTATTTATTGTTTATTACAAATTCACGCTCGGTAACAATATATTTGAAAGAATTGTTTATAAATGATATTTATCTCCAATGCAGTTCAGCAGTAGTAATAAATATAAATTATAATAATAAATAGTATAATAATAATTAATTATAATAATGCGAAAATTATAATTAAATTATAATTCTGTACTTTATGTGCATTAATAAATTTCTTTCATTAATTTGTCATACATTTCTTTTTAATCATGGAAAATAATCATCATTAGTACCACAAAGAAATAAAAAATTAATCTAGCACAGAAACTTGACGTCCATAGTAACACATTGTAACGCAAATATCGATTCCAGCAGGTTACCATGTCTCGTTTCAAAAATTAATATAATAATAAGATTTTAAAACTGTACAGGTAATTATTATTTTTTTAAAACTAGAACTTAATTTTAGCTTATTCTATAGTATTCTTATATAATATTAATAAATATATTTTTTGACTGCCTATTTTTTTTTGTAAAAGAAATAAATATTAAATAATAATAAGATGGAAACTGAGAAGTAAGATATCCACACAATTCGAAAGTTAGTTGGGAAATAATAATTATGAGTCACTGATAGAGAGGGAGCTGCAAGCAGTGAACACGTTGAAGAGATAAATGACTGCAAGCATTTTTGAGTCATCTAACTGTTCATCGTGTTCGAATTCGTTGATCACGTAAATAACACTCTGTGCTACATCTCGAGTGTCGCGTAATACCACAGTCTCGTTTTCATTGTTGCACGTATTACGTGGCACTCGAGATGTAACACGGAGTGTGATTTAAGTGAAACAGAATCTACACGTGCAGTAATGAAAAGGAGACTGTGGTACAATGTGACACTCGAGATCTAACACGGAGTGTGATTTAAGTGAAACAGAATTTACACGTGAAGTAATGAAAACGAGACTGTGGTACAATGTGACACTCGAGATATAACACGGAGTGTGATTTAAGTGAAACAGAATCTACACGTGCAGTGATGAAAACGAGACTAGTACAATGTGACACTCGAGATGTAACACGGAGTGTGATTTAAGTGAAACAGAATCTACACTTGCAGTAATGAAAACGAGACTGTGGTACAATGTGACACTCGAGACGTAACACGGAGTGTGATTTAAGTGAAACAGAATTTACACGTGCAGTAATGAAAACGAGACTGTGGTACAATGTGACACTCCAGATATAACACGGAGTGTGATTTAAGTGAAACAGAATCTACACGTGCAGTGATGAAAACGAGACTAGTACAATGTGACACTCGAGATGTAACACGGAGTGTGATTTAAGTGAAACAGAATCTACACTTGCAGTAATGAAAACGAGACTGTGGTACAATGTGACACTCGAGATGTAACACGGAGTGTGATTTAAGTGAAACAGAATTTACACGTGCAGTAATTCAAACGAGACTGTGGTACAATGTGACACTCGAGATGTAACACGGAGTGTGATTTAAGTGAAACAGAATCTACACTTGCAGTAATGAAAACGAGACTGTGGTACAATGTGACACTCGAGATGTAACACGGAGTGTGATTTAAGTGAAACAGAATCTACACTTGCAGTAATGAAAACAAGACTGTGGTACAATGTGACACTCGAGATGTAACACGGAGTGTGATTTAAGTGAAACAGAATCTACACGTGCAGTAATGAAAACGAGACTGTGGTACAATGTGACACTCGAGATGAAACACGGAGTGTGATTTAAGTGAAACAGAATCTACACGTGCAGTAATGAAAACGAGACTGTGGTACAATGTGACACTCGAGATGTAACACGGAGTGTGATTTAAGTGAAACAGAATCTACACGTGCAGTAATGAAAACAAGACTGTGGTACAATGTGACACTCGAGATGTAACACGGAGTGTGATTTAAGTGAAACAGAATCTACACGTGCAGTAATGAAAACGAGACTGTGGTACAATGTGACACTCGAGATGTAACACGGAGTGTGATTTAAGTGAAACAGAATCTACACGTGCAGTAATGAAAACGAGACTGTGGTACAATGTGACACTCGAGATGTAACACGGAGTGTGATTTAAGTGAAACAGAATTTACACGTGCAGTAATGAAAACGAGACTGTGGTAAAATGTGACACTCGAGATGTAACACGGAGTGTGATTTAAGTGAAACAGAATCTACACGTGCAGTAATGAAAACGAGACTGTGGTACAATGTGACACTCGAGATGAAACACGGAGTGTGATTTAAGTGAAACAGAATCTACACGTGCAGTAATGAAAACGAGACTTAGGTACAATGTGACACTCGAGATGTAACACGGAGTGTGATTTAAGTGAAACAGAATCTACACGTGCAGTAATGAAAACGAGACTGTGGTGCAATGTGACACTCGAGATGTAACACGGAGTGTGATTTAAGTGAAACAGAATTTACACGTGCAGTAATTCAAACGAGACTGTGGTACAATGTGACACTCGAGATGTAACACGGAGTGTGATTTAAGTGAACAGAATATACACCCGCAACAATGAAAACCAGACTGTGGTACAATGTGACACTCGAGATGTAACACGGAATGTGATTTAAGTGGAACAGAATCTACACGTGCAGTGATGAAAACGAGACTAGTACAATGTGACACTCGAGATGTAACACGGAGTTTGATTTAAGTGAAACAGGATCTACACTTGCAGTAATGAAAACGAGACTGTGGTACAATGTGACACTCGAGATATAACACGAAGTGTGATTTAAGTGAAGCAGAATCTACACGTGCAGTAATGGAAACGAGACTGTGGTACAATGTGACACTCGAGATGTAACACGGAGTGTGATTTAAGAGAAACAGAATCTACACGTGCAGTAATGAAAACGAGACGGTGGTACAATGTGACATTCGAGATGTAACACGGAGTGTGATTTAAGTGAAACAGAATCTACACGTGCAGTAATGAAAACGAGACTGTGGTACAAGGTGACATTCGAGATGTAACACGGAGTGTGATTTAAGTGAAACAGGATCTACACGTGCAATAATGAAAACGAGAGTGTGGTACAATGTGACACTCGAGATGTAACACGGAGTGTGATTTAAGGGAAACAGAATCTACACGTGGAGTAATGAAAACGAGACTGTGGTACAATGTGACACTCGAGATGTAACACGGAGTGTGATTTAAGAGAAACAGAATCTACACGTGCAGTAATGAAAACGAGACGGTGGTACAATGTGACATTCGAGATGTAACACGGAGTGTGATTTAAGTGAAACAGAATCTACACGTGCAGTAATGAAAACGAGACTGTGGTACAAGGTGACATTCGAGATGTAACACGGAGTGTGATTTAAGTGAAACAGGATCTACACGTGCAATAATGAAAACGAGACTGTGGTACAATGTGACACTCGCGATGTAACACGGAGTGTGATTTAAGTGAAACAGAATCTACACGTGCAGTAATGAAAACGAGACGGTGGTACAATGTGACATTCGAGATGTAACACGGAGTGTGATTTAAGTGACACAGAATCTACACGTGCAGTAATGAAAACGAGACTGTGGTACAAGGTGACATTCGAGATGTAACACGGAGTGTGATTTAAGTGAAACTGGATCTACACGTGCAATAATGAAAACGAGAGTGTGGTACAATGTGACACTCGAGATGTAACATGGAGTGTGATTTAAGTGAAACAGAATCTACACTTGCAGTAATGAAAACAAGACTGTGGTACAATGTGACACTCGATATGTAATACGGAGTGTGATTTAAGTGAAACAGAATCGACATGTGCAGTAATGAAAACGAGAGTGTGGTACAATGTGACACTCGAAATGTAACACGGAGTGTGATTTAAGTGAAACAGAATCTACACATGCTGTAATGAAAACGAGACTGTGGTACTATGTGGCACTCGAGACGTAACACGGAGTGTGATTTAAGTGAAACTGAATCTACACGTGCAGTAATGAAAACGAGACTGTGGTACCATGTGACACTCGAGATGTAACATGGAGTGTGATTTAAGTGAAACAGAATCTACACGTGCAGTAATGAAAACGAGACTGTGGTACAATGTGACACTCGAGATGTAACACGGAGTGTGATTTAAGTGAAACAGAATCGACACTTGCAGTAATGAAAACGAGACTGTGGTACAATGTGACACTCGAGATGTAACACGGAGTGTGATTTAAGTGAAACAGAATCTACACGTGCAGTGATGAAAACGAGACTAGTACAATGTGACACTCGAGATGTAACACGGAGTGTGATTTAAGTGAAACAGGATCTACACGTGCAGTAATGAAAACGAAACTGTGGTACAATGTGACACTCGAGATGTAACACGGAGTGTGATTTAAGTGAAACAGGATCTACACGTGCAATAATGAAAACGAGACTGTGGTACAATGTGACACTCGAGATGTAACATGGAGTGTGATTTAAGTGAAACAGAATCTACACTTGCAGTAATGAAAACAAGATTGTGGTACAATGGGACACTCGAGATGTAACACGGAGTGTGATTTAAGTGAAACAGAATCGACACGTGCACTAATGAAAACGAGAGTGTGGTACAATGTGACACTCGAGATGTAACACGGAGTGTGATTTAAGTGAAACAGAATTTACACGTGCAGTAATGAAAACGAGACTGTGGTACCATGTGACACTCGAGATGTAACACGGAGTGTGATTTAAGTGAAACAGAATCTACACTTGCAGTAATGAAAACGAGACTGTGGTACAATGTGACACTCGAGATGTAACACGGATTGTGATTTAAGTGAAACAGAACCTACACTTGCAGTAAAGAAAACGAGACTGTGGTACAATGAGACACTCGAGATGTAACACGGAGTGTGATTTAAGTGAAACAGAAGCTACACGTGCAGTAATGAAAACGAGACGGTGGTACAATGTGACACTCGAGATGTAACACGGAGTGTGATTTAAGTGAAACAGAATCTACACTTGCAGTAATGAAAACGAGACTGTGGTACAATGTGACAATCGAGATGTAACACGGAGTGTGATTTAAGTGAAACAGAATCTACAAGTGCAGTAATGAAAACGAGACTGTGGTACCATGTGACAGTCGAGATGTAACACGGAGTGTGATTTAAGTGAAACAGAATCTACACGTGCAGTAATGAAAACGAGACTGTGGTACAATGTGACACTCGAGATGTAACACGGAGTGTGATTTAAGTGAAGCAGAATCTATACGTGCAGTAATGAATACGAGACTGTGGTACCATGTGACACTCGAGATGTAACACGGAGTGTGATTTAAGTGAAACAGATTCTACACGTGCAGTAATGAAAACGAGACTGTGGTACAATGTGACACTCGAGATGTAACACGGAGTGTGATTTAAGTGAAACATAATCGACACTTGCAGTAATGAAAACGAGACTCTGGTACAATGTGCCACTCGAGATGTAACACGGATTGTGATTTAAGTGAAACAGAATCTACACTTGCAGTAATGAAAACGAGACTGTGGTACAATGTGACACTCGAGATGTAACACGGAGTGTGATTTAAGTGAAACAGAATCTACACGGGCAGTGATGAAAACGAGACTAGTACAATGTGACACTCGAGATGTAACGCGGAATGTGATTTAAGTGAAACAGGATCTACACGTGCAGTAATGAAAATGAAACTGTGGTACAATGTGACACTCGAGATGTAACACGGAGTGTGATTTAAGTGAAACAGAATCTACACATGCAGTGATGAAAACGAGACTAGTACAATGTGACACTCGAGATGTAACACGGAGTTTGATTTAAGTGAAACAGGATCTACACGTGCAGTAATGGAAATGAGACTGTGGTACAATGTGACACTCGAGATGTAACACAGAGTGTGATTTAAGTGAAACAGAATCTACACGTGCACTAATGAAAACGAGACGGTGGTACAATGTGACATTCGAGATGTAACACGGAGTGTGATTTAAGTGAAACAGAATCTACACGTGCAGTAATGAAAACGAGACTGTGGTACAAGGTGACATTCCAGATGTAACACGGAGTGTGATTTAAGTGAAACAGGATCTACACGTGCAATAATGAAAACGAGAGTGTGGTACAATGTGACACTCGAGATGTAACACGGAGTGTGATTTAAGTGAAACAGAATCTACACGTGCAGTAATGAAAACGAGACTGTGGTACAATGTGACACTCGAAATGTAACACGGAGTGTGATTTAAGTGAAACAGAATCGACACGTGTAGTAATGAAAACGAGAGTGTGGTACAATGTGACACTCGAGATGTAACACGGAGTGTGATTTAAGTGAAACAGAATCTACACTTGCAGTAATGAAAACAAGACTGTGGTACAATGTGACACTCGAGATGTAACACGGAGTGTGATTTAAGTGAAACAGAATCGACACGTGCAGTAATGAAAACGAGAGTGTGGTACAATGTGACACTCGAGATGTAACACGGAGTGTGATTTAAGTGAAGCAGAAGCTACACGTGCAGTAATGAAAACGAGACGGTGGTACAATGTGACACTCGAGATGTAACACGGAGTGTGATTTAAGTGAAACAGAATCTACACTTGCAGTAATGAAAACGAGACTGTGGTACAATGTGACAATCGAGATGTAACACGGAGTGTGATTTAAGTGAAACAGAATCTACACGTGCAGTAATGAAAACGAGACTGTGGTACCATGTGACACTCGAGATGTAACACGGAGTGTGATTTAAGTGAAACAGAAGCTACACGTGCAGTAATGAAAACGAGACGGTGGTACAATGTGACACTCGAGATGTAACACGGAGTGTGATTTAAGTGAAACAGAATCTACACTTGCAGTAATGAAAACGAGACTGTGGTACAATGTGACAATCGAGATGTAACACGGAGTGTGATTTAAGTGAAACAGAATCTACACGTGCAGTAATGAAAACGAGACTGTGGTACCATGTGACAGTCGAGATGTAACACGGAGTGTGATTTAAGTGAAGCAGATTCTATACGTGCAGTAATGAAAACGAGACTGTGGTACCATGTGACACTCGAGATGTAACACGGAGTGTGATTTAAGTGAAACAGAATCTACACGTGCAGTAATGAAAACGAGACTGTGGTACAATGTGACACTCGAGATGTAACACGGAGTGTGGTTTAAGTGAAACAGAATCTACACTTGCAGTAATGAAAACGAGACTGTGGTACAATGTGACACTCGAGATGTAACACGGAGTGTGATTTAAGTGAAACAGAATCTAGACGTGCAGTGATGAAAACGAGACTAGTACAATGTGACACTCGAGATGTAACACGGAGTGTGATTTAAGTGAAACAGGATCTACACGTGCAGTAATGAAAACGAAACTGTGGTACAATGTGACACTCAAGATGTAACATGGAGTGTGATTTAAGTGAAACAGAATCTACACGTGCAGTGATGAAAACGAGACTAGTACAATGTGACACTCGAGATGTAACACGGAGTTTGATTTAAGTGAAACAGGATCTACACGTGCAGTAATGGAAACGAGACTGTGGTACAATGTGACACTCGAGATGTAACACAGAGTGTGATTTAAGTGAAACGGAATCTACACGTGCAGTAATGAAAACGAGACGGTGGTACAATGTGACATTCGAGATGTAACACGGAGTGTGATTTAAGTGAAACAGAATCTACACGTGCAGTAATGAAAACGAGACTGTGGTACAAGGTGACATTCCAGATGTAACACGGAGTGTGATTTAAGTGAAACAGGATCTACACGTGCAATAATGAAAACGAGACTGTGGTACAATGTGACACTCGAGATGTAACACGGAGTGTGATTGAAGTGAAACAGAATCTACACGTGCAGTAATGAAAACGAGACTGTGGTACAATGTGACACTCGAGATGTAACACGGAGTGTGATTTTAGTGAAACAGAATCGACACGTGCAGTAATGAAAACGAGACTGTGGTACAATGTGACACTCGAGATGTAACACGGAGTGTGATTTAAGTGAAACAGAATCTACACGTGCAGTGATGAAAACGAGACTAGTACAATGTGACACTCGAGATGTAACACGGAGTGTGATTTAAGTGAAACAGGATCTACACGTGCAGTAATGAAAACGAAACTGTGGTACAATGTGACACTCAAGATGTAACACGGAGTGTGATTTAAGTGAAACAGAATCTACACGTGCAGTGATGAAAACGAGACTAGTACAATGTGACACTCGAGATGTAACACGGAGTTTGATTTAAGTGAAACAGGATCTACACGTGCAGTAATGGAAACGAGACTGTGGTACAATGTGACACTCGAGATGTAACACAGAGTGTGATTTAAGTGAAACAGAATCTACACGTGCAGTAATGAAAACGAGACGGTGGTACAATGTGACATTCGAGATGTAACACGGAGTGTGTTTTAAGTGAAACAGAATCTACACGTGCAGTAATGAAAACGAGACTGTGGTACAAGGTGACATTCCAGATGTAACACGGAGTGTGATTTAAGTGAAACAGGATCTACACGTGCAATAATGAAAACGAGACTGTGGTACAATGTGACACTCGAGATGTAACACGGAGTGTGATTTAAGTGAAACAGAATCTACACGTGCAGTAATGAAAACGAGACTGTGGTACAATGTGACACTCGAGATGTAACACGGAGTGTGATTTAAGTGAAACAGAATCTACACTTGCAGTAATGAAAACGAGACTGTGGTACAATGTGACAATCGAGATGTAACACGGAGTGTGATTTAAGTGAAACAGAATCTACACGTGCAGTAATGAAAACGAGACTGTGGTACCATGTGACACTCGAGATGTAACACGGAGTGTGATTTAAGTGAAACAGAAGCTACACGTGCAGTAATGAAAACGAGACGGTGGTACAATGTGACACTCGAGATGTAACACGGAGTGTGATTTAAGTGAAACAGAATCTGCACTTGCAGTAATGAAAACGAGACTGTGGTACAATGTGACAATCGAGATGTAACACGGAGTGTGATTTAAGTGAAACAGAATCTACACGTGCAGTAATGAAAACGAGAATGTGGTACCATGTGACAGTCCAGATGTAACACGGAGTGTGATTTAAGTGAAGCAGATTCTATACGTGCAGTAATGAAAACGAGACTGTGGTACCATGTGACACTCGAGATGTAACACGGAGTGTGATTTAAGTGAAACAGAATCTACACGTGCAGTAATGAAAACGAGACTGTGGTACAATGTGACACTCGAGATGTAACACGGAGTGTGGTTTAAGTGAAACAGAATCTACACTTGCAGTAATGAAAACGAAACTGTGGTACAATGTGACACTCAAGATGTAACACGGAGTGTGATTTAAGTGAAACAGAATCTACACGTGCAGTGATGAAAACGAGACTAGTACAATGTGACACTCGAGATGTAACATGGAGTGTGATTTAAGTGAAACAGGATCTACACGTGCAGTAATGAAAACGAAACTGTGGTACAATGTGACACTCGAGATGTAACACGGAGTGTGATTTAAGTGAAACAGAATCTACACGTGCAGTGATGAAAACGAGACTAGTACAATGTGACACTCGAGATGTAACACGGAGTTTGATTTAAGTGAAACAGAATCTAGACGTGCAGTGATGAAAACGAGACTAGTACAATGTGACACTCGAGATGTAACACGGAGTTTGATTTAAGTGAAACAGGATCTACACGTGCAGTAATGGAAACGAGACTGTGGTACAATGTGACATTCGAGATGTAACACGGAGTGTGATTTAAGTGAAACAGAATCTACACGTGCAGTAATGAAAACGAGACTGTGGTACAAGGTGACATTCCAGATGTAACACGGAGTGTGATTTAAGTGAAACAGGATCTACACGTGCAATAATGAAAACGAGACTGTGGTACAATGTGACACTCGAGATGTAACACGGAGTGTGATTTAAGTGAAACAGGATCTACACGTGCAGTAATGAAAACGAAACTGTGGTACAATGTGACACTCAAGATGTAACACGGAGTGTGATTTAAGTGAAACAGAATCTACACGTGCAGTGATGAAAACGAGACTAGTACAATGTGACACTCGAGATGTAACACGGAGTTTGATTTAAGTGAAACAGGATCTACACGTGCAGTAATGGAAACGAGACTGTGGTACAATATGACACTCGAGATGTAACACAGAGTGTGATTTAAGTGAAACAGAATCTACACGTGCAGTAATGAAAACGAGACGGTGGTACAATGTGACATTCGAGATGTAACACGGAGTGTGATTTAAGTGAAACAGAATCTACACGTGCAGTAATGAAAACGAGACTGTGGTACAAGGTGACATTCGAGATGTAACACGGAGTGTGATTTAAGTGAAACAGGATCTACACGTGCAATAATGAAAACGAGACTGTGGTACAATGTGACACTCGCGATGTAACACGGAGTGTGATTTAAGTGAAACAGAATCTACACGTGCAGTAATGAAAACGAGACGGTGGTACAATGTGACATTCGAGATGTAACACGGAGTGTTTTTTAAGTGACACAGAATCTACACGTGCAGTAATGAAAACGAGACTGTGGTACAAGGTGACATTCGAGATGTAACACGGAGTGTGATTTAAGTGAAACAGGATCTACACGTGCAATAATGAAAACGAGAGTGTGGTACAATGTGACACTCGAGATGTAACATGGAGTGTGATTTAAGTGAAACAGAATCTACACTTGCAGTAATGAAAACAAGACTGTGGTACAATCTTGTGTCACAGTCTTGCACTTGCAGTAATGAAAACAAGACTGTGGTACAATCTTGTGTCACAGAGATGTAACACGGAGTGTGATTTAAGTGAAACAGAATCTACACGTGCAGTAATGAAACGTGCAGTAATAAAAAATGTGACACTCGATATGTAATACGGAGTGTGATTTAAGTGAAACAGAATCGACATGTGCAGTAATGAAAACGAGAGTGTGGTACAATGTGACACTCGAAATGTAACACGGAGTGTGATTTAAGTGAAACAGAATCTACACATGCTGTAATGAAAACGAGACTGTGGTACTATGTGACACTCGAGACGTAACACGGAGTGTGATTTAAGTGAAACTGAATCTACACGTGCAGTAATGAAAACGAGACTGTGGTACCATGTGACACTCGAGATGTAACATGGAGTGTGATTTAAGTGAAACAGAATCTACACATGCAGTAATGAAAACGAGACTGTGGTACCATGTGACACTCGAGATGTAACATGGAGTGTGATTTAAGTGAAACAGAATCTACACATGCAGTAATGAAAACGAGACTGTGGTACAATGTGACACTCGAGATGTAACACGGAGTGTGATTTAAGTGAAACAGAATCGACACTTGCAGTAATGAAAACGAGACTGTGGTACAATGTGACACTCGAGATGTAACACGGAGTGTGATTTAAGTGAAACAGAATCTACACGTGCAGTGATGAAAACGAGACTAGTACAATGTGACACTCGAGATGTAACACGGAGTGTGATTTAAGTGAAACAGGATCTACACGTGCAGTAATGAAAACGAAACTGTGGTACAATGTGACACTCGAGATGTAACACGGAGTGTGATTTAAGTGAAACAGGATCTACACGTGCAATAATGAAAACGAGACTGTGGTACAATGTGACACTCGAGATGTAACATGGAGTGTGATTTAAGTGAAACAGAATCTACACTTGCAGTAATGAAAACAAGATTGTGGTACAATGTGACACTCGAGATGTAACACGGAGTGTGATTTAAGTGAAACAGAATCGACACGTGCACTAATGAAAACGAGAGTGTGGTACAATGTGACAGTCGAGATGTAACACGGAGTGTGATTTAAGTGAAACAGAATTTACACGTGCAGTAATGAAAACGAGACTGTGGTACCATGTGACACTCGAGATGTAACACGGAGTGTGATTTAAGTGAAACAGAATCTACACTTGCAGTAATGAAAACGAGACTGTGGTACAATGTGACACTCGAGATGTAACACGGATTGTGATTTAAGTGAAACAGAACCTACACTTGCAGTAACGAAAACGGGACTGTGGTACAATGAGACACTCGAGATGTAACACGGAGTGTGATTTAAGTGAAACAGAAGCTACACGTGCAGTAATGAAAACGAGACGGTGGTACAATGTGACACTCGAGATGTAACACGGAGTGTGATTTAAGTGAAACAGAATCTACACTTGCAGTAATGAAAACGAGACTGTGGTACAATGTGACAATCGAGATGTAACACGGAGTGTGATTTAAGTGAAACAGAATCTACAAGTGCAGTAATGAAAACGAGACTGTGGTACCATGTGACAGTCGAGATGTAACACGGAGTGTGATTTAAGTGAAACAGAATCTACACGTGCAGTAATGAAAACGAGACTGTGGTACAATGTGACACTCGAGATGTAACACGGAGTGTGATTTAAGTGAAGCAGAATCTATACGTGCAGTAATGAAAACGAGACTGTGGTACCATGTGACACTCGAGATGTAACACGGAGTGTGATTTAAGTGAAACAGAATCTACACGTGCAGTAATGAAAACGAGACTGTGGTACAATGTGACACTCGAGATGTAACACGGAGTGTGATTTAAGTGAAACATAATGGACACTTGCAGTAATGAAAACGAGACTCTGGTACAATGTGAGACTCGAGATGTAACACGGAGTGTGATTTAAGTGAAACAGAATCTACACTTGCAGTAATGAAAACGAGACTGTGGTACAATGTGACACTCGAGATGTAACACGGAGTGTGATTTAAGTGAAACAGAATCTACACGTGCAGTGATGAAAACGAGACTAGTACAATGTGACACTCGAGATGTAACACGGAATGTGATTTAAATGAAACAGGATCTACACGTGCAGTAATGAAAACGAAACTGTGGTACAATGTGACACTCGAGATGTAACACGGAGTGTGATTTAAGTGAAACAGAATCTACACATGCAGTGATGAAAACGAGACTAGTACAATGTGACACTCGATATGTAACACGGAGTTTGATTTAAGTGAAACAGGATCTACACGTGCAGTAATGGAAATGAGACTGTGGTACAATGTGACACTCGAGATGTAACACAGAGTGTGATTTAAGTGAAACAGAATCTACACGTGCAGTAATGAAAACGAGACGGTGGTACAATGTGACATTCGAGATGTAACACGGAGTGTGATTTAAGTGAAACAGAATCTACACGTGCAGTAATGAAAAGGAGACTGTGGTACAAGGTGACATTCCAGATGTAACACGGAGTGTGATTTAAGTGAAACAGGATCTACACGTGCAATAATGAAAACGAGACTGTGGTACAATGTGACACTCGAGATGTAACACGGAGTGTGATTTAAGTGAAACAGAATCTACACGTGCAGTAATGAAAACGAGACTGTGGTACAATGTGACACTCGAAATGTAACACGGAGTGTGATTTAAGTGAAACAGAATCGACACGTGTAGTAATGAAAACGAGAGTGTGGTACAATGTGACACTCGAGATGTAACACGGAGTGTGATTTAAGTGAAACAGAATCTACACGTGCAGTAATGAAAACGAGAATGTGGTACCATGTGACACTCGAGATGTAACACGGAGTGTGATTTAAGTGAAACAGAAGCTACACGTGCAGTAATGAAAACGAGACGGTGGTACAATGTGACACTCGAGATGTAACACGGAGTGTGATTTAAGTGAAACAGAATCTACACTTGCAGTAATGAAAACGAGACTGTGGTAAAATGTGACAATCGAGATGTAACACGGAGTGTGATTTAAGTGAAACAGAATCTACACGTGCAGTAATGAAAACGAGACTGTGGTACCATGTGACAGTCGAGATGTAACACGGAGTGTGATTTAAGTGAAGCAGATTCTATACGTGCAGTAATGAAAACGAGACTGTGGTACCATGTGACACTCGAGATGTAACACGGAGTGTGATTTAAGTGAAACAGAATCTACACGTGCAGTAATGAAAACGAGACTGTGGTACCATGTGACACTCGAGATGTAACACGGAGTGTGGTTTAAGTGAAACAGCATCTACACTTGCAGTAATGAAAACGAGACTGTGGTACAATGTGACACTCGAGATGTAACACGGAGTGTGATTTAAGTGAAACAGAATCTACACGTGCAGTAATGAAAACGAGACTGTGGTACAATGTGACACTCGAGATGTAACACTGAGTGTGATTTAAGTGAAACAGAATCTACACGTGCAGTAATGAAAACGAGACGGTGGTACAATGTGACACTCGAGATATAACACGGATTGTGATTTATGTTAAACAGAATCTGCACTTGCAGTAATGAAAACGAGACTGTGGTACAATGTGACATTCGAGATGTATCACGGAGTGTGATTTAAGTGAAACAGAATCTACACTTGCAGTAATGAAAACGAGACTGTGGTACAATGTGACACTCGAGATGTAACACGGAGTGTGATTTAAGTGAAACAGAATCTACACGTGCAGTAATGAAAACGAGACTGTGGTACAATGTGACACTCGAGATGTAACACGGAGTGTGATTTAAGTGAAACAGAATCTACACGTGCAGTAATGAAAACGAGAATGTGGTACCATGTGACACTCGAGATGTAACACGGAGTGTGATTTAAGTGAAACAGAAGCTACACGTGCAGTAATGAAAACGAGACGGTGGTACAATGTGACACTCGAGATGTAACACGGAGTGTGATTTAAGTGAAACAGAATCTACACTTGCAGTAATGAAAACGAGACTGTGGTACAATGTGACAATCGAGATGTAACACGGAGTGTGATTTAAGTGAAACAGAATCTACACGTGCAGTAATGAAAACGAGACTGTGGTACCATGTGACAGTCGAGATGTAACACGGAGTGTGATTTAAGTGAAGCAGATTCTATACGTGCAGTAATGAAAACGAGACTGTGGTACCATGTGACACTCGAGATGTAACACGGAGTGTTATTTAAGTGAAACAGAATCTACACGTGCAGTAATGAAAACGAGACTGTGGTACCATGTGACACTCGAGATGTAACACGGAGTGTGGTTTAAGTGAAACAGAATCTACACTTGCAGTAATGAAAACGAGACTGTGGTACAATGTGACACTCGAGATGTAACACGGAGTGTGATTTAAGTGAAACAGAATCTAGACGTGCAGTGATGAAAACGAGACTAGTACAATGTGACACTCGAGATGTAACACGGAGTGTGATTTAAGTGAAACAGGATCTACACGTGCAGTAATGAAAACGAAACTGTGGCACAATGTGACACTCAAGATGTAACACGGAGTGTGATTTAAGTGAAACAGAATCTACACGTGCAGTGATGAAAACGAGACTAGTACAATGTGACACTCGAGATGTAACACGGAGTTTGATTTAAGTGAAACAGGATCTACACGTGCAGTAATGGAAACGAGACTGTGGTACAATGTGACACTCGAGATGTAACACAGAGTGTGATTTAAGTGAAACAGAATCTACACTTGCAGTAATGAAAACGAGACTGTGGTACAATGTGACACTCGAGATGTAACACGGAGTGTGATTTAAGTGAAACAGGATCTACACGTGCAGTAATGGAAACGAGACTGTGGTACAATGTGACACTCGAGATGTAACACAGAGTGTGATTTAAGTGAAACAGAATCTACACGTGCAGTAATGAAAACGAGACGGTGGTACAATGTGACATTCGAGATGTAACACGGAGTGTGATTTAAGTGAAACAGAATCTACACGTGCAGTAATGAAAACGAGACTGTGGTACAAGGTGACATTCCAGATGTAACACGGAGTGTGATTTAAGTGAAACAGGATCTACACGTGCAATAATGAAAACGAGACTGTGGTACAATGTGACACTCGAGATGTAACACGGAGTGTGATTTAAGTGAAACAGAATCTACACGTGCAGTAATGAAAACGAGACTGTGGTACAATGTGACACTCGAGATGTAACACGGAGTGTGATTTAAGTGAAACAGAATCGACACGTGCAGTAATGAAAACGAGACTGTGGTACAATGTGACACTCGAGATGTAACACGGAGTGTGATTTAAGTGAAACAGAATCTACACGTGCAGTGATGAAAACGAGACTAGTACAATGTGACACTCGAGATGTAACACGGAGTGTGATTTAAGTGAAACAGGATCTACACGTGCAGTAATGAAAACGAAACTGTGGTACAATGTGACACTCAAGATGTAACACGGAGTGTGATTTAAGTGAAACAGAATCTACACGTGCAGTGATGAAAACGAGACTAGTACAATGTGACACTCGAGATGTAACACAGAGTTTGATTTAAGTGAAACAGGATCTACACGTGCAGTAATGGAAACGAGACTGTGGTACAATGTGACACTCGAGATGTAACACAGAGTGTGATTTAAGTGAAACAGAATCTACACGTGCAGTAATGAAAACGAGACGGTGGTACAATGTGACATTCGAGATGTAACACGGAGTGTGATTTAAGTGAAACAGAATCTACACGTGCAGTAATAAAAACGAGACTGTGGTACAAGGTGACATTCCAGATGTAACACGGAGTGTGATTTAAGTGAAACAGGATCTACACGTGCAATAATGAAAACGAGACTGTGGTACAATGTGACACTCGAGATGTAACACGGAGTGTGATTTAAGTGAAACAGAATCTACACGTGCAGTAATGAAAACGAGACTGTGGTACAATGTGACACTCGAGATGTAACACGGAGTGTGATTTAAGTGAAACAGAATCGACACGTGCAGTAATGAAAACGAGACTGTGGTACAATGTGACACTCGGGATGTATCACGGAGTGTGATTTAAGTGAAACAGAATCTACACGTGCAGTAATGAAAACGAGACTGTGGTACAATGTGACACTCGAGATGTAACACTGAGTGTGATTTAAGTGAAACAGAATCTACACGTGCAGTAATGAAAACGAGACGGTGGTACAATGTGACACTCGAGATATAACACGGATTGTGATTTATGTTAAACAGAATCTGCACTTGCAGTAATGAAAACGAGACTGTGGTACAATGTGACACTCGAGATGTATCACGGAGTGTGATTTAAGTGAAACAGAATCTACACTTGCAGTAATGAAAACGAGACTGTGGTACAATGTGACACTCGAGATGTAACACGGAGTG
The DNA here is from genome assembly GCA_038380435.1 of Ryuthela nishihirai. Lineage (NCBI taxonomy): Eukaryota > Metazoa > Arthropoda > Arachnida > Araneae > Heptathelidae > Ryuthela > Ryuthela nishihirai. The sequence goes on from JAWZYU010000055.1 coordinate 3,024,454, forward strand.
TGATTTAAGTGAAACAGAATCTACACGTGCAGTAATGAAAACGAGACTGTGGTACCATGTGACACTCGAGATGTAACACGGAGTGTGATTTAAGTGAAACAGAATCTACACGTACAGTAATGAAAACGAGACTGTGGTACAATGTGACACTCGAGATGTATCACGAAGTGTGATTTAAGTGAAACAGAATCTACACTTGCAGTAATGAAAACGAGACCCTGGTACAATGTGACACTCGATATGTAACACGGAGTGTGATTTAAGTGAAACAGAATCTACACGTGCAGTAATGAAAACGAGACTGTGGTACAATGTGACACTTGAGATGTAACACGGAGTGTGATTTAAGTGAAACAGAATCTACACGTGCAGTAATGAAAACGAGACTGTGGTACAATGTGACACTCGAGATGTAACACGGAGTGTGATTTAAGTGAAACAGAATCTACACTTGCAGTAATGAAAACGAGACTGTGGTACAATGTGACACTCGAGATGTAACACAGAGTGTGATTTAAGTGAAACAGAATCTACACTTGCAGTAATGAAAACGAGACTTAGGTACAATGTGACACTCGAGATGTGACACGGAGTGTGATTTAAGTGAAACAGAATCTACACTTGCAGTAATGAAAACGAGACTGTGGTACAATGTGACACTCGAGATGTAACACGGAGTGTGATTTAAGTGAAACAGAATCTACACGTGCAGTAATGAAAACGAGACTGTGGTACAATGTGACACTCGAGATGTAACACGGAGTGTGATTTAAGTGAAACAGAATCTACACGTGCAGTAATGAAAACGAGACTGTGGTACTAAATGATATCCGATATATAGCACGGAGTATTATTTTAGTGAAACACAATCTAGACGTGCAACAGTGAAAACGATACTGTGTTACAATGATGCCATTTAGTATGTCATTACGGATGTTATTTAGTATCAAAGTCTCGCTTTTATTGCTGCACGTGTGGATTCTGTTGCAATTAAATCACACTCCGTGTTTCATCTCGAATGTCACGTAACACCACAGTCTGGGTTTTGTGCTATCTAGTTTTTTTTGTGGTTTAATGTTGACGTACACTATAGAATTTGAAGACAAAATTTGAATAAAGGATATTTATGAACTGAATATAAATATGAAATTAAGCATTTGTAAAATGAAAATAAAAAAATACCCCCTGAAGCAGCTGCTTGCCACAGTGGTCTGACAGGGTTGGGTTGTTTTCCCTCTGAGCGGCACTTTTTTGCACACCATGGGCTAAATGGCCAATCACAAGGACCCCGAAGGCACAGAGTAGGTAGGGGGAGGGGACCCACTGGAACAGTTGTTGGGAGACATATGGTATCCTCCCGTCAAGGCCATCCAGCGTGTTCTTTAACGTGCACAGGGTATGGCTCTCCCGCACACGGGGCCACGGCTTAACGTTCCATCCGACGGACGGCGGCATTTCCAAGCCCATCGGTGTCCCCTACTGACCGTGGGCAGGGCGGGGAATTTTGCGGAGATGAATGTCAACGCTGACCCAGCTGGGACTCGAACCTGGGAACTACAGATTACGAGCCTGGCGCGCTACCGACCGAGCCACCCCTGCCCCAGGTCTGACAGGAGCCTGTCAGTTTATATGCCATAGCAGAAGGTCTGAGAGGATGGCAGGAGCCCAGCAGACAGACAACACAACCATTCCTTATCAGGGGTTCGAACCCTGGTCCCTTATATCAGTTGCTAAGCCTGCTACCAACAGTTAAAATCTTTTCTTTCAAATTAGAGCATCACGTGATAGTTTATGAAACTGTTTTACCTATATATCAGCTGTATTTAGCCTACATAATAGTCTTCAAATTTAAAATTTTTGCCAAAACTGAGACAAAACACGGTTTATAATAGTGTGAAAAATTCAGTCTAGAAGAATGAGATATCGCTGCTGCTTCAAAACAGGATTCATTACTTTAAAATGTCGCGAGTTGTTGGGTTGGATTGTTTTACCTCTGAGCGGCACTTTTTTGCACACCATGGGCTAAATGGCCAGGTCACATGGACCCCGAAGGCTCAGAGAAGGTTGGGAAAGGGGACCCACTGGATCAGCTGTTGGGAGACAGATGGTAGCCTCCCGTCAAGGCCATCCAGCGTGTTCTTTAACGTGCACAGGGTATGACTCTCCCGCACACGGGACCACGGCTTAACGTCCCATCCGACGGACGGCGGCCTTTCCAAACCCATCCGTGTCCCCTACTGACCGTGGGCAGGGCGGGGAATATTGCGGAGATAAATCTCAACGCTGACCCAGCTGGGACTCGAACCTGGAAACTACAGATTACGAGCCTGGCGCGCTACCGACTGAGCCACCCCCGCCCCAGGTTACAAGGACTCCGAAGGCTCAGAGAAAGTTGGGAAAGGGGACCCACTGGATCAGCTGTTGGGAGACAGATGGTAGCCTCCCGTCAAGGCCATCCAGCGTGTTCTTTAATGTGCACAGGGTATGACTCTCCCGCACACGGGACCACGGCTTAACGTCCCATCCGACGGACGGCGGCCTTTCCAAACCCATCGGTGTCCCCTACTGACCGTGGGCAGGGCGGGGAATATTGCGGAGATAAATCTCAACGCTGACCCAGCTGGGACTCGAACCTGGAAACTACAGATTACGAGCCTGGCACGCTACCGACTGAGCCACCCCCGCCCCCAGGTTGCAAGGACTCCGAAGGCTCAGAGAAAGTTGTGAAAGGGGACCCACTGGATCAGCTGTTGGGAGACAGATGGTAGTCTCCCGTCAAGGCCATCCAGCGTGTTCTTTAACGTGCACAGGGTATGACTCTCCCGCACACGGGACCACGGCTTAACGTCCCATCCGACGGACGGCGGCCTTTCCAAACCCATCGGTGTCCCCTACTGACCGTGGGCAGGGCGGGGAATATTGCGGAGATAAATCTCAACGCTGACCCAGCTGGGACTCGAACCTGGAAACTACAGATTACGAGCCTGGCACGCTACCGACTGAGCCACCCCCGCCCCCAGGTTGCAAGGACTCCGAAGGCTCAGAGAAAGTTGTGAAAGGGGACCCACTGGATCAGCTGTTGGGAGACAGATGGTAGGCTCCCGTCAAGGCCATCCAGCGTGTTCTTTAACGTGCACAGGGTATGACTCTCCCGCACACGGGACCACGGCTTAACGTCCCATCCGACGGACGGCGGCCTTTCCAAACCCATCGGTGTCCCCTACTGACCGTGGGCAGGGCGGGGAATATTGCGGAGATAAATCTCAACGCTGACCCAGCTGGGACTCGAACCTGGAAACTACAGATTACGAGCCTGGCGCGCTACGAACAGAGCCACTCCCGCCCCAAAATGTCGCGAGTGCAGATTGCATTTCAATGTCAAGAATATAATTTTAGCGAAATAACATAAATATAACTTGTTACAGATGACGATTTTATTAATATAGGAATTTAATATTACGTCTTTATTCTTGAAAACAAAAGATATCTATTAAACCATTTAGTTGTTTTTTGCTTTAGGATCTAATAATCTTTTATTGACTCCATTGTTACTTCATACACTAAAATACTTTGTACTAAAGTTTATATATATAAAGTTTATAGACATACACAAATCCTTCATTTCGTGGCCGTCCGTCGGATGGGACGTTAAGCCTGGCTCCATGTGCGGGATGGCTGGATGGCTTTGATGGGAGGCTACCATCTGTCTCCCAACAATTGTTCCAGTGGGTCCCCCCTCCGCCAACTTTTTCTGAACCTTCGGGGTCTATGTGACCTAGCCATTTAGTCCATGGTGTGCAAAAAAGTGCCACTCAGAGGTAAAATAACACAATGTTAAAGAACACGCTGGATGGCCTTGACGAGAGGCTACCATCTGTCTCCCAACAGCTGTTCCAGTGAGTCCCCTCCCCCAACTTTTTCTGAGTCTTCGGGGTCCATGTGACCTGGCCATTTAGCCCATGGTGTGCAAAAAAGTGCCGCTCAGAGGTAAAATAACACAATGTTAAAGAACACGCTGGATGGCCTTGACGGGAGGCTATCATCTGTCTCCCAACAGCTGTTCCAGTGGGTCCCCTCCCCCAACTTTTTCAGAGTCTTCGGGGTCCATGTGACCTAGCCATTTAGTCCATGGTGTGCAAAAAATTGGCGCTCAGAGGAAAAATAACACAATGTTAAAGAACACGCTGGATGGCCTTGACGGGAGGCTACCATCTGTCTCCCAACAGCTGTTCCAGTGGGTCCCCTCCCACAACTTTTTCTGAGTCTTCGGGGTCCATGTGACCTAGCCATTTAGTCCATGGTGTGCAAACAAGTGCCGCTCAGAGGTAAAATAACACAATGTTAAAGAAGACGCTGGATGGCCTTGACGGGAGGCTACTATCTGTCTCCCAACAGCTGTTCCAGTGGGTCCCCTCCCCCAACTTTTCCTGAGCCTTCGGGGTCCATGTGACCTGGCCATTTAGCCCATGGTGTGCAAAAAAGTGCCGCTCAGAGGTAAAATAACACAATGTTAAAGAACACCCTGGATGGCCTCGACGGGAGGCTATCATCTGTCTCCCAACAGCCGTTACAGTGAATCCCCTTCCCGAATCTTCTCTGAGCCTTCACGATCCTTGTGATCTGGCCATTTAGTCCATTGTGTAGAAAACAAGTGCCGCTCAAAAGTAAAACAACCAAACTACTTGAAAATAAAAGATATCTATTAAACCATTTAGTTGTTTTTTACTTTAGGATCAAGAAATGTTCCTTGACTCCATTGTTACTTCATACACTAAAATACTTTGTACTAAAGTTTATAGGTGGCGGGGGTGGCTCAGTCGGTAGCGCACCAGGCTCGTAATCTGTAGTTCCCAGATTCGAGTCCCAGCTGGGTCAGCGTTGATATTTATCTCTGCAAAATTCCCCTCCCTGCCCACGGTCAGTAGGGGACACCGATGGGCTTGGAAAGGCCGCCGTCCGTCGGATGGGACGTTAAGCCGTGGCCCCGTGTGCGGGAGAGTCATACCCTGTGCACGTTAAAGAACACGCTGGATGGCCTTGACGGGAGGCTACCATCTGTCTCCCAACAGCTGTTCCAGTGGGTCCTCTCCCCCAATCTTGTCTGAGCCTTCGGGGTCCATGTGACCTGGCCATTTAGCCCATTGTGTGCAAAAAAGTGCCGCTCAGAGGTAAAACAACCCAACCCAACTAAAGTTTATATATATACACACACATACAAATCCTTCATTTCGTGAGGTCAATGAAATCGCTGTATCAATTAATCTTAAAGAACTACCGACCATAAGTTATTTTGATTAATTACAAATTAAAAGGACTCTCAATTTTCGGGAATGTTTAGTATTAACACGACAACTTGAATTAACATTGTTCAACAAATGGACAAATTGCACTTTACAAGCGGTAAAAAACTGATTTTGTAATAACTTCGCTTCCATATTTCACCGCTTCTGACGTCACCTGTCGCCTCAGCCAATGGTAACGAAGCAAGCGAACGAAGCCGGCGTCCTACCAACTGTAGATGGCTCGGAGACACAGGCACAACGTAAATGGCGGTAGAAGAAGGCGGAGTCACAACTTCCACTAACATCCAACTGATGAGAGAGGAGAATAAAGAATCTCTTTAGCTGAGGGGGGAAAGTAACTCCACAGGAGAGTTAGGGGGGGAGGGAAAGCAAACTAAGATCAAACTAGTTCACGACGTTGTGTTTTGAACGTCCGTGTTTGCCGTGAGTTTTGATTCGCTACTTGCGATCACCCGTGTTGGGAGTGTCTGATCGACGCTGGCAGTCGTGGCGCGAATCCCGCCGCAAGACGTGTGCCCGAGGCCGTCAATGAATGTATCGGGACGGGCAGATAGCTCTGGGCCTCGCTCCTCCGAGACCTGGCCAGGGCACGGTGGCCTGACCAGACCGCCGGCGGCTGCTTCGGCCGCGGCTACGCCCGCCGGCGTCCTGGCCACCACCGGCCCGACCCCGGGGCTCCTACTTAGAACAGCTGAACGCTACCAGCGCACACCAAAGTGTGCTCGTTGTAGGAACCATGGGGTTGTATCGGCGCTAAAAGGTCACAAGCGATACTGCCGTTGGCGAGATTGCGTTTGTGCCAAGTGCACTTTAATTGCCGAACGTCAACGCGTGATGGCGGCACAAGTGGCCCTACGCCGGCAACAGGCCCAGGAGGAAAACGAGGCACGGGAGCTTAGTCTGCTCTATGGATGTCATGAAGGTCTGTTGGCCATGCATAGGGCAGGATTCACGTTTTCGGCTGCAATGGCTCATTTGCTCACTGGCCGTCGATCATCTGCTCCCGATTCGGAGACTCAAGCATCCTCTCCCAATAATAATGGAAGATCTGATGTTGCAACCAATGCTCCAGCCACCACGACGGAACCAGGTAGGGAGTATTTTTTTTTTGGAAGTGTGTTTGGGTTGTTTTGTGGCGAAAATGATTTTTGTTTTGTCTCAGCTTTTTGTGTGTTGTTTATAGGTTTATCAAGCGACTTAAATTTTAAGTAATATACTTTATGATTTGTACACAAGAAAACGAAAACAATTTAAGTAAAAGTACTGTTTATTAAAATAGCGGAAGTTTTAAAAATTTCATTTTTTTTCCCTATTTATAATTAGGCAATTTTTTGAATTTTAAATATTTTTGACTTGCTCAGTTAAGGCAATACAAGTGTGATGTTGCAACAATCTGATGTTGCAACCAATGCTCCAGCCACCACGACGGAACCAGGTAGGGAGTATTTTTTTTTTGGAAGTGTGTTTGGGTTGTTTTGTGGCGAAAATGATTTTTTTTTTGTCTCAGCTTTTTGTGTGTTGTTTATAGGTTTATCAAGCGACTTAAATTTTAAGTAATAACTTTATGATTTGTACACAAAAAAAACGAAAACAGTTTAAGTAAAAGTACTGTTTATTAAAATAGCGGAAGTTTCAAAATTTTCGTTTTTTTTTTCCCTATTTATAATTAGGCAATTTTTTTGAATTTTAAATATTTTTGACTTGCTCAGTTAAGGCAATACAAGTGTGATGTTGCAACAATCTGATGTTGCAACCAATGCTCCAGCCACCACGACGGAACCAGGTAGGGAGTATTTTTTTTTGGAAGTATGTTTGGGTTATTTTTTTGGCGAAAGTGATTTTTGTTTTGTTTCAGATTTTTGTGTGTTGTAGCGGTTTAATAAATGTGAATCGATTAGGGTTATTTTGATTTGTTTTAAAAACTCTGGAATTTCTTCACTTTATTATGAAGATTTAAAGGTTTATCAAGCGAACTTAAGTTTTAAATAGTGTACTTTACGATTTGTAAACACCGAAAAAAAGGACGAAATAGCATAAGTAAAAGTGCTATTTATTAAAATAGCGGAAGTTTTAAAAATTTCATTTGTTTTTCCTATTTATAATTAGGCAATTTTTTTGAATTTTGAATATTTTTGACTTGCTCAGTTAAGGCAATACAAGTGTATTTATAGTTCATTTAAAGATTGACGGCTTAAAATGGTTTTGTTCATTTAGAGATTGACGGCTTAAAATGCTTTTGTTCATTTAAAGACTGACGGCTTAAAATGTTTTGTTCATTTAAAGACTGACGGCTTAAAATGTTTTTGTTCATTTAAAGACTGACGGCTTAAAATGTTTTTGTTCATTTAAAGACTGACGGCTTAAAATGTTTTGTTCATTTAAAGACTGACGGCTTAAAATGTTTTGTTCATTTAAAGACTGACGGCTTAAAATGTTTTCTTCATTTAAAGACTGACGGCTTAAAATGTTTTGTTCATTTAAAGACTGACGGCTTAAAATGTTTTGTTCATTTAAAGATTGACGGCTTAAAATGTTTTTGTTCATTTAAAGACTGACGGCTTAAAATGTTTTGTTCATTTAAAGATTGACGGGTTAAAATGTTTTGTTCATTTAAAGACTGATGGCTTAAAATGTTTTGTTCATTTAAAGACTGACGGCTTAAAATGTTTTGTTCATTTAAAGACTGACGGCTTAAAATGTTTTGTTCATTTAAAGATTGACGGCTTAAAATGTTTTTGTTCATTTAAAGACTGACGGCTTAAAATGTTTTGTTCATTTAAAGATTGACGGGTTAAAATGTTTTGTTCATTTAAAGACTGATGGCTTAAAATGTTTTGTTCATTTAAAGACTGACGGCTTAAAATGTTTTTGTTCATTTAAAGACTGACGGCTTAAAATGTTTTGTTCATTTAAAGATTGACGGGTTAAAATGTTTTGTTCATTTAAAGACTGATGGCTTAAAATGTTTTGTTCATTTAAAGACTGACGGCTTAAAATGTTTTTGTTCATTTAAAGACTGACGGCTTAAAATGTTTTTGTTCATTTAAAGACTGACGGCTTAAAATGTTTTGTTCATTTAAAGACTGACGGCTTAAAATGTTTTGTTCATTTAAAGACTGACGGCTTAAAATGTTTTGTTCATTTAAAGACTGACGGCTTAAAATGTTTTGTTCATTTAAAGACTGACGGCTTAAAATGTTTTGTTCATTTAAAGATTGACGGCTTAAAATGTTTTTGTTCATTTAAAGACTGACGGCTTAAAATGTTTTGTTCATTTAAAGATTGACGGGTTAAAATGTTTTGTTCATTTAAAGACTGATGGCTTAAAATGTTTTGTTCATTTAAAGACTGACGGCTTAAAATGTTTTCGTTCATTTAAAGACTGACGGCTTAAAATGTTTTGTTCATTTAAAGATTGAGGGTTAAAATGTTTTGTTCATTTAAAGACTGATGGCTTAAAATGTTTTGTTCATTTAAAGACTGACGGCTTAAAATGTTTTTGTTCATTTAAAGACTGACGGCTTAAAATGTTTTTGTTCATTTAAAGACTGACGGCTTAAAATGTTTTTGTTCATTTAAAGACTGACGGCTTAAAATGTTTTGTTCATTTAAAGACTGACGGCTTAAAAGGTTTTTGTTCATTTAAAGACTGACGGCTTAAAATGTTTTGTTCATTTAAAGACTGACGGCTTAAAATGTTTTGTTCATTTAAAGATTGACGGCTTAAAATGTTTTTGTTCATTTAAAGACTGACGGCTTAAAATGTTTTGTTCATTTAAAGATTGACGGGTTAAAATGTTTTGTTCATTTAAAGACTGATGGCTTAAAATGTTTTGTTCATTTAAAGACTGACGGCTTAAAATGTTTTTGTTCATTTAAAGACTGACGGCTTAAAATGTTTTTGTTCATTTAAAGACTGACGGCTTAAAATGTTTTGTTCATTTAAAGACTGACGGCTTAAAATGTTTTTGTTCATTTAAAGACTGACGGCTTAAAATGTTTTGTTCATTTAAAGACTGACGGCTTAAAATGTTTTGTTCATTTAAAGACTGACGGCTTAAAATGGTTTTGTTCATTTAAAGACTGACGGCTTAAAATGTTTTTGTTCATTTAAAGACTGACGGCTTAAAATGTTTTGTTCATTTAAAGACTGACGGCTTAAAATGTTTTGTTCATTTAAAGACTGACGGCTTAAAATGTTTTGTTCATTTAAAGACTGACGGCTTAAAATGTTTTGTTCATTTAAAGACTGACGGCTTAAAATGTTTTTGTTCATTTAAAGACTGACGGCTTAAAATGTTTTGTTCATTTAAAGACTGACGGCTTAAAATGTTTTGTTCATTTAAAGACTGACGGCTTAAAATGTTTTGTTCATTTAAAGACTGACGGCTTAAAATGTTTTGTTCATTTAGAGCATAGATTCCGAACGGGGGCGATACCGCCCCCCAGTGGGCGCTGGAGCCTTCCATGGGGGCGGTAGCGGATCCAGAGGCAAATGGGGGGCGTTGATGCAGTCAAGAGGGGCGGTCAAATAAATAAATAAATTTAATGGAATTTTCTGTGACAACCTTTTTATCTCTTCTATTCTGTGGTGTCTTCCTGGTGATTCTGGTCATCCACTACCTCATCCGTCATGTACAGCTTTTCAACTGCAGCTTGGACAATAAGTTCCCTGCTACCGCCTACTAACGTACTGGTACGTCTGAAGTCGACTGAAATGCTCTCAAAAGTTCTCTTCAAGATCACAGATTGGATATAAGCTTCAATATGTTTTCCCACTCCAAGTAGCTTTGAGTATGCTTTATGGTACGTAGTTACAATACCATCCCACGTCAGAACATGAGATGTAATATTAAAATTACACTTGTGAATTAGGCTCAACTCATTAGCCAGCAGATCATACTTCCTCTTCTTTTCAACCTCTACTGTCCGCAGGTTATCCTTTCAACCTCTACTGTCCGCAGGTTATCCTGAGATGTTATTCCTACTTCAATAATTGTAATCTCATTCAATACCTTTACATGCACTACTATATCAGGCTTATTACGTTGGACATGTGTGCCCGTTCTGATAGGCAAATCAACCTTGATGCAATAATAATATAATAATAAATTTGTTATATTTAATATTTTTTTATAATTATTTTTTTAATATAATAAAATACTTTGAAAATACCTGTTTTCATGAATATATATTTTATCTAGCTATGTAAATTATCTTATTGTTATCGCGTTAATAAGCATTTTTAAATTAGCATTAGGTATACCTATACCTAATTTGTTTCAGTTTAGAATAGATTGACGTGCAAGTTGGTAGGCAAACACGCGGTTCATGCAATTTAACATGTTTCGACAAGAATATGGGAGCTTGAAATGACTTGTTTACGGAGCAAGTGCGCCGGCATCGCAAACATACAAGTTAATGCGTGCACAAAATCAAATCTATAAAAGCGATAGCTCTAGAAATGTTTTATTATTTTTATGTGCTTCGCCGTGATAAATAGTCGTGAGTGATAAGTGTTAGAAGTCATTATAAACATTACTTTTATAACTATTTATAAATCTGTTGAGAAGTTAATTTGTATTTGAAAATGTAGTAGTAGTAGTAGTATCCTTTATTTCCATTTATATTAAATTTTGATACAATATAAGTTTTTACAAAAGTTTTGGAAATATATAACTCTACAAGAGTTCATAGACTCGCACGTGGAGTATAAGGTTAAAATAAAAAACATATATAAACATTAGAAACAACATTTTAAGTATATTACCATATTAATATTTTCTGTCATGGTTACATCAACAACATAGTAACAGAATCAATAATAAACTATAAATACACCAATTTTTATTCAAAAATTTAACATCCCAAAGAGCAAACAAATAAAAAGAAAATTTTAGAATCAGAAATATAGGGGAAAAACCCTCCAACCTAAAGAAATGTTTCTATATCATCTATATTACAAATCCAATCTCTTAGTTTTCGAGAAAACGTAAAAGAATTTATTTCATCCTTTATAGTTTCAGGTAAACTATTAAATATTTTAGGCGCCAAAAATATATAATGTTTTAGCGTAATAGTTTTCTTCGGAAGTGGTACAATGAAATTAATATGTGCACTTGTTCTGGTATTCTGCATTACATTTTTAATGTCACTTTCTCTATAGTGCTTTTTTAAATATAAGATCACATTATAAACATACAATTTCCGTAGTGGTAAAATTTGAAGATCATTATAAAAATATTTAACACTATCATATTTTCTTTTTCTTAATATATATCTAATTATTCTATTTTGAACAGTAATTAAGGATTTAATATTACTATAAAACATTCCTCCCCAAGATATTATTCCATAACTTAAATATGATTTAACCCAAGCATTATATATAAGCTTTAAAAAAGTAAGATTCATAAAATTTCTAATATAAAACAATTTTGGAATTATTGCATTAATTATTTTTATCAAATATTTAATATGTTCATTCCAATTTAACTGACTGTCTATATATACGCCCAATTTTTTATAATATTCTACTCTTTCAATTGCTTCACATGCACACTGATGTCCTAAACAATTTACAGAATGATATAATAATTTATTTTTTAACTTATCGACTTTATTACGTTTTAAATTGAAATATAAATATTTCGTTTTATTAATATTCAATAACAATTTATTTTTTAAGAACCATTTTCTAATATTACCCAAGTCTTCATTTATTTCTTCAATTAAAATATTCTCATTGTCAGCCGCATATATCAAAGCTGTATCATCAGCGAAAGTTATTATTTTTCCTTTAAGTTGAAGATTACAAAGATCGTTTATAAAAACGTTAAATAATATTGGCCCCAACATAGAACCCTGTGGAACTCCATATTTTAGTTCAATTCCCTTACTAAACAAGTTTACCATTTTTACTCTTTGAATTCTATTTTTCAAATATGTTTCCAACCATTTCAAAACATTTCTTCGAATTCCAGCCATTTCAAGTTTTTTTTTATCAGCAAATCATGCGAAACCGAGTCAAACGCTTTTTTGATGTCCAAAAATAGCACAACAGTTTTCAAATTATCATTTATAGATCTGTATACTGTGGAAGTCAATTGTAATATAGCATCCTGAGTACAGTCGCTCAAAAAAGTATCCGAACACTACGGTTGATTACAGAATTCAGAAAAAATATCTGGCAACGATTTTTTTTAGAAATCAGTGATCTGGCAACCTTCGTGTCACGTGACACGAAGGTTGCCAGATCACAAATTTCTAAAAAATAGTTGCCAGATATTTTTTCTGAATTCTGTAATCAACCGTAGTGTTCGGATACTTTTTTGAGCGACTGTACCTACATTTTTTCTAAACCCATACTGATGATCAGAAAAAAATTTATTTCTATTCAAGAAATTTAAAATTCTAGTTTTAAATAGCTTTTCGAAAATCTTTGAAAAAACTGAGAGCAAGGATATCGGTCTGTAATTTGCGATATCTAAATATTCACCTCCTTTATATATTGGGACAACGGTTGAATCTTTCAAAATCGAGGGAAAACATCCAGATGATAACGATAGGTTAAATAGGTAACATAATATATCTACAATATAACTTTTTATCTCTTTTAGTGTCTCCACAGATATCTGATCACTTCCAACTGCTTTTCCTAATTTTAATGATGCAATAACTGCCAAAATCTCATTCTCTGATATATAATCAGTAAAAATAGAATTTTGAGATGAAATCGATTTATGACTTTCATTATCAGCATAATGAAATGTCTGAATCTACATCTAAAAGGAAATGCCGGTAGCACAGTATTGAGTATTTGAAATATGGATTTACGTACTCTCCTACAAACCAATCATTTCCTATGTGTTTAATTTGCCGAAAAGTTTTTTCAAATGAAGCTATGAAACCTTCTAGGCTACAAGAGCATTTAAATAAAATGCATGCTGATAAGAAGAACAAAGATTTATCCTATTTTCAAGAACTGGAAAAGCAATATTTAAAACAGCCAACTATGTCAAACCTTTTTGCGTCGTCTTCTAAACAAGATGATGATGGACTACGAGCCTCATATAACGTTTCATTGTTAATCGCAAAAGCAAAAACCACACACAATTGGAGAGGAATTAATTTTGCCGGCATTCAAAGAGATATTAAAAACTGTTCTTCATCATAAGACACCGTCAGATATCATCAAAAAAATTCCTCTCAGTAATAATTCAGTGCAAAGAAGAATAGATGAAATGGCAAAAGACGTTGAAATATCATTATGTGATTACTTAAAGACTTGCAAATTTTCCATTCAACTCGATGAATCAACTCTACCAAATAACGAAGCTCTACTCTTATCATACGTACGATTTATAAAAAAAGAAAAAATTCATGAACATTTATTATTTGCTAAAAATTTGGAATCGGATACAAAGGGAGAATCTATATTTAATACCATGCAAAAGTTTTTTCAAGAGAAAGAAATTCCTATTTGCAATATTTTGTCTGCTGCTACTGATGGTATTGTAATGATGGTATTGTATGGCTTTGTAATGAAAATGATGAAGATTACAATCACTTGCTGCTGCACACAGAAGTACGTTGGCTCTCTAAAGGTGTTTGTTGAATCGTTTTTTCAATCTATTTGACTCAGTATTGGACATTCTTGAAGACAGAGACGAAAAATTGCGCGAAAACCTGATTTCGTCAAAAAATGACATCGCTTATTTGACAGACCTGTTTAAAATATTTAATCAAGTTAATTTACAATTGCAAGGGGATGAGTTGAATTTAATTAAAACAAAAAACGTCATAGCTGCTTTTTCGGGAAAACTTCTTCTATTCAAACGAAATCTAGGTAGAGGTGAATACAACCACTTTCCCACATTATCAGCAGTCTCTGCAAAACCGGAAGATTTACTTACTTACTGCCAACACTTGGAAGTTCTTCATGTTGATTTTACGGAGCGTTTCCAAGATATTTTAAACATGAATATACCGAGTTGGGTTTTAGATCCTTTCGCAAACACAGATACTGAAGAATCATCAAATTTGGAAGAGGAACTCTTAGAACTCACGACTAACGAAGTACTCAAAGTAAAATTCAAACATGGATGCCAAGAGTTCTGGCTTCAAAAATCAATACCAGTTCTCTATCCTGGATGGTGGGCAATAGTACAGAAGTTTTTAATCGCATTTCCTTCGTCCTATATGGCTGAGCGTGGATTCAGTGCAGTAGCTAATTTACTGTCAAAGAAGAGGAACAGACTACACATCACTGAACGTGGCGATCTGCGATTGATGTTAACGAAATTGGAACCCGACATTAACAAATTGTTAACACTCCACCAGCCTTAACCATCTCATTAATTTTTTTTATTTATTATTAATTTTGTGTTTACCTCATTATTTTTTATTTCTTATTGATTCTGTGTTTATTTTTAAAATTTTAATAAACAATTTTATTGTACATTTGGTTGTCACGTGGGTTGGGTTGGGTTGCTTTACCTCTGAGCGGCACTATTTTGCACACCATGGGCTAAATGGCCAGGTCACATGGACCCCGAAGGTTCAGAGAAGGTTGGGGGAGGGGATCCACTGGAACAGCTGTTGGGAGACATATGGTAGCCTCCCATCAAGGCCATCCAGCGTGTTCTTTAACGTGCACAGGATATCGCTCTCCCGCACACGAGGCCACGGCTTAACGTCCCATCCGACGGACGGCGGCCTCTCCAAGCACATCGGTGTCTCCTACTGACCGTGGGCAGGGCGGGGAATTTTGCGGAGATAAATCTCAACGCTGACCCAGCTGGGACTCGAACCCCGGGAATTACAGATTACGAGCCTGGAGCGCTACCCACTGAGCTACCCCCGCCCCCACTGAACGTGGCGATCTGCGATTGATGTTAACGAAATTGGAACCCGACATTAAC